>OX336388.2:932569581-933769581 GCA_946902985.2 Meconema thalassinum | reverse complement strand
GTTACTCAACAATCCGACTAAAGTAGAAGAAATCTTGAATGCAGACTTCCAAGAGTGATGTCTGTTACCAAGCATCAGCAAAACAGAAATCTGCCTTTTCCACCTCAACAACTGACAGCCAATTTATCCTTAGATGTCTCGCTCAGTAGTGTGCCTCTATCCCATAACCCCTACCCCAAGTATCTTGGAGTTGCTCTGGATCTATAATTCATGACACACTTCATTGAGAGTGCTCCTAAACTGAGGACAAGGATCATCATGAAACTTGCTGGCTCTACATCGGGAGCTTCTGCATCCATTCTTCGTTTATCTGCAATAGGATTGGTATATTAAACTAAAGAGTACTGTTTTCAGTGTGGTTGAACAGTGCACATGCTGCGATGATTGACACTGACTTGAATCGGACAATTTGCATCATCAGTAAACTCTTCCTCTTTTTGTTGCCTATGCTGGGCCATATCAAACCACCAAGACTAAGAAGATACAACCATCTGATCCATAAGTTCACAAAAATATCAGTGAACATAGCTCTCCCAATTCAGGAATACATGCATCATAAATATGGGTAATTTAAATCACAATCTCTATATGTTCTAAGAGCTCAAGAGCTGATTATGAGAGGGTTTTACATTGCAGCAGAATAACGACAGGAGAGGAACAACGCAGCTGCGAAGGAAAGGCAGTCACTGCCTTGCACCCAACACCCACCAGTAGGTTTTGATCTGCCATGTAAAGCACGGGTTGCCCTTAACAGGGTACAAACCAACCCTGGGCAGTGTGGCTCGTTGCTGTATAAGTGAGGCATGAAAACGTGACAAGTATTATTTTTGTATCTTGGATAGAGAAAGTTTAATCGGGAAAATAGGAAAGTGTTGCTGTTTATTGACAATTGCCCTGCTCATCCAAAAGTCCAAAAGCAGTGAAAATTGTCTACCTTCTTTCCAATACCACAACAAAACTGCAGCCAATGGCTCAAGGTGTGATTGAGATACTACTGGAAACTAGCAATAAAGGAGATCATCAAGAACATTGAAAAGAATAAACCTGTCAATGATATTAATCTCCTGGATGCCATCCTCGTACTTCAAATGTCTTGAGAAGATGTGAAGCCTGCAACAGTAACAAATTGCTTCAGGAAAGTTGGTTTCTCTATTAATGAGTGTGTAGATGTTGAAGTTTCTACAGCTACACAGGTTCCCGAAGAGTCATCTACCTTCCAGGAGTATTTCATGTGCCAGGAAACAGACTTCGAGGTGTATATAAAGAAAGACTCTGACATCATTGTTGCAGGACACCCCTCAGATGAAAACAACATTAATGCATTATGATGGTTTTTATGCTGGAGAAGATGCTGATGGACACGAAGACATACAAATATGCAGCCAAGATCACTGCACGATAAGAATATTTATTCAGTGACTCTGTGTTTACATCACAAAATGTGGTTGAGAACTTGTGCACAGAATATGAAGCAGAAGAAGATGACGGATTTCTTCAAGTCTTGAAAAAGTAAATGAAATGCCCGTTTGTATTTTGTAATCTTAATGTAATAAAGCTGTCAACATTATGAACATCCATTTCTATTACATCAATTTAGACAACTACATGTTGTAAGCGTACATACAGTATTTTCCTACGTATGAGTATCTATCTCCAGAACTCGAATTTTCGATAATTCAGCATATTTTTATATCCCCTAATGATTTGAGATAATCAAAGTTCCACTGTACTGCTATAAAACCGTACCATTCCCAGTCACCCTTTTGACATCACACCAAGTATATTATAAAGAGAAAATCTTTTACAAATATGAGGTCCTGACTTTTATTATGAAAAGTAGCCTTTTCTTTTTAGGTAGATTTCATTAAAAAGCTACCTATTTCAATGGGTACCATGTTGCGACTTCTGGAAAATGTTGACATATCTTCGCGTTTCACATCCCACAGATCGCAAAACCACTCGTCAGTTCAAAAGTTTATACACTACTGTTTGTAGAAAGTGAAACACCAAGAACAAGAGATGTGACCACATTGCACTTTATACCACAGATTAGGGACATGACAATACATTACTTATTAGAAGGACAGTCCGGTACATGCACGTTGATGGTCGATCTTCAGCACGGCGCTGCGCCACCGCGTGCTGCACTCAGAGCCGCCAGACGTTGTGGCATGGAATCATACAGCGCTTGAATACGCTGCTGGGGAATACCGTCCCATGCAGTTTGTAGGCGCATCCACAAAGCATCAACAGTGGCGGCCGGTGGACCTGAACGAACAAGTTGCCGACAGACCATACAGACATATTCTATGGGCGACATGTCAGGCAAACGGGCAGGCCAGGGAAGCAGAGGTATCCGTCGTTCTACGAAGAAGGCTTGCACATTCCTCGCCAAATGGCGGGCGGCCATTGTCCTGCTGAAATATGGCCTGTGGAACGGCCTGCAAGAGGGGCAGTGCCGCGGGCTGTAAAACTTCCCTGATGTAGTGGTCACTGTTCAGATTGCCCGCAAGACGTACGAGGCGCGATCGCCTGTTATAGGCAATTGCGCCCCAAACCATTACACCTGGTGTTTGTCCGCTGTGACGCTCAACAATACGGTCTGCCTGATTGCGTTCTCCACGGCGGCGGCGAACGCGTATGCGGCCATCACTGTAGGACAGGTTGAAGCGGGACTCGGCCGAAAACACTACATTTCGCCGCTAAGCCTGCCAGTGTCTGCATGCCCGTTGTAGTCGGAGGCGTCGGTGGTTCTCAGTCAATGGAAGCCGACGCAGTGGCATGCGTGCTACCAGTCCAGCCCGCAGGTATATCCACCCCCGTTGCAGTGCTCCAACGTCGAGCCAATACCGAGGACGACGCTGTTCTGTCCGATACGGCCATGCGGAGAAGATGGCGGTCGTCTCGCGCTGTGGTCACATTGCGCCCTGTACCATGTCGTCGCTGTGTACGGCCCTCCTCTCTCCACTGGATCCACATAAGCCTTACTGTTGACTCAGCATGCTGTGTACAAGCCGCAATGTCCCGGAACGACAGACCCGCCTCCCGGAGCCCAAGCATTCTGCCCCGTTCAACCGCACTCACATGCTGATAGTCCACCCTGTGATGTCGGCGAGGCATCGTTGCACTTGCTTACACGTTTCCACTTGGTGTGACGGCCCCACGCCGACAGAACTGTGTGGAACACTGACCTGTCCGTTCCCTCGGTAGAGGGCACTGGAGGGCCAATGTGCACGCCATCTCTCTGCGATTTCAATCACTTAGTATGGTACCGCAGGCCTACACGAGCCCTGCTCTGGGAGTGTCTCCGACCATTTCTCCTGGGTGTTTCACTTTCTACAAACAGTACATTAAAGTTTGTACATAAAATATAACCATTCAAAATCTCGGTCGAGTTCGTTAAAGGGCAAAATCACGTCGAAGGGGGTGGAAATGGGGGGAGGGGGGGCTTTTTTGAAAAAGTGAAATATCGCTATAACTTTCTTTGAATGGATTCGAATTTTCACATAGTAAGTTCATACTATTTTTCGGTAGACTAAAGGCCAAAAACTTATCTCCTTAAATTTAATCGATAGCATCAACCATTGACCAAAGAGGTGGGGAAAATTGAGTTTTGAGATAAAAAATATCATACTTCCCTTAATAAGCACAAAATCAAAACAGTTTAAAAAGGTCAATAGTCCTCTGGTTGGTTGGTTGGTTCCTCAGTTTAGGGGCTGCAACAACGCGGTCATTTAGCCCCGTGTACTTAGGGTGTGTGAAGAATCTGTCTGAAAACCGGTGTTAATTGTGATGGCTGTATTAGTGTGTGTTATCTGTTTTTAATTCAATTAGGACTGCAGACATTAAATTTTCAAGTAGTTCCTACTTTTGCTACTCAACACCACCATCACAACTAGTTCTGAACTTTGTTACTAGATGCCACCACAGTCGGCTCCTGGCGATGAACGTTGGAACCTAAGAGCGTTAGTCAAATCTAACCTATAATTTAGCTTCACACAAGTGTAATTAGTGGAAAGTTCTTTTACATGCCATAAATCTATGACATGGGACCGCCTGCTTTACTTCCCCTCCGAAGGAAGGCATACTGAGCGATTTTTAACGCTCTTAAAAATCTGACGACTTCGGCCGGGTTTGAACCCGCGATCTTGGGCATAGAAGCTCAGCATGCTATCAACTACACCACCGAAGCCACCAATAGTCTTCTAAAAAGTTCGTAAAACCTTTGTCTGAAAGAATTTATTATATGACCCACCCTTACACCAAGAGCAAAATGTTTTCTGAATGACAAGAAGATGAGACCTCTCGAATGTTAAACATGTAGAACATTTGTAGGTATACAACAGTTGACAAATTTAGTACCTTCGATATATTTTTCTTTGCCCGGTGAAATCTACCTCTGCCTTCCAGCATGCTGAGAGGGATTTTTAAAATTTCTGGAGACATATGTCTGGTTGTCTGCAGATGGAGTTGTGTGTAAGAGTCATCTTGTTAACTATTGTTAAAAAGCCTGTTGTCATCTCAGTTCACTGTAGCAAAATGGTGCATGTGTTGATTTTTTTTTATATATATAAATACATGGTGAACATAAAAGAATATCAGACTTGTAAGGTGTATATTTTCTCTTTCTTATGATAATCCTGCAAAAGTAACTACCCGTTTTCACAGCATGCATTACCAGTGCCGAACTTGAATCACACAACACACATACAACCAACAATCAAATTCTAGTAGACATGTCTGGGGTGATTGATGCGACAGACGCAGCGACTCTACATCTGAATAATTCAGATATGTTTGCTGATAGCTGTGGTATATACCCCTACAAAAGAAATATACGGAGAGGCAGGGGCTCCTCGCAGACCTTTGGAGAAAAGCTTCCTTGTCCAGATTATGTTGGCTGAACTAACAATTCAACCATTTCCAAACATGGTGAGAAGTATAATATTGACAAATTTCTCACTGAACTATTAAATTACTCTTTATCAACAGTAGCACACTCCTGTGATCTTGGCACATATTAAGACTCTGGTCTCAAAGATCCTGGGTTTGATTCCCAATTCTGGTCTGAGAATCGGAACGAGGTACATGAGGCAAAACGGGGAAAAGTGGGTTGTATTCCCATTTTAAGCCTTTCTAGAAGTGGTTATCCATGGTTGCCCACTTCTACTCCAAGCAATTTTCGAAATGGTTCCTAAGTTAAGGCCACGGCCACCTCCTTCCCAATCCTATCCTCTGTTACAAATACATACACTACTACAGACATGATAGTAACACAGGTTATCAGACAAACTCTACACATATCCAAAGTACACGGGACTGAAATGACCACAGCGAATGAAACAAGAACGAAACCCTATGGGTTTGTGAGCCCCGTCTGTAACCAGAACCCTACTTATGGGCCTGTTGTGCGACAGCGTAAGTAAACAATTATTTGTATGTAGAAATCAAACTTTGACAGTTGTTTTTTCATCCAATGTGAGGAACAGACAGCTAAGGTTGTTCCCATAACCTCACAGATCACTTAATACTCTGATATTCTTTTATATAAACCCTGAATTTTTGATGTCCAATAGGTTTTGTTTCATAATGTCTGTACTTTCTGTTAGGGGCTTAATATTTCTTTTCTTTCTTTTCCCCCTCCCCACAGGACAGTGCAATAGCTTACATCTCCCGTCTGGAGTGGTTGAATGATTCGGACAGCTTCATTTGGTGATTGTTCTTCATAGTGGTGCTACTGGAGGAAGGTGTTGATTGTTGGTGTCCAGCATAACCATGGCTGGAATGCTTTCATTTTCCTCTCGATGTTTACCTCGGAACGTGCTAAGATTAACGACAACGATATTTGGAGCCGAGAGTGGTCATATAACAAGGTTGTCATATCGAGGCCAAGTGGTACTCAGCTGGAATGGACAGCCAGAAAGAGTTCCGACTTCATCTGTACAATGGCAGCAGCTCATGAAGATAAACTTATTTCATTCAAGTGCTGCACTGTGCGAAGATAGTAAAATCGTATCTTGCCCACCATTTCCTGAATCTGTTTCTGAGGGTGACGTTAGGTGGCAAAAGAAAGTGGGTGACACCGTAGAAGAAGATGAAGTGGTGCTGGAAATTGAAACTGATAAGACCTCTATCCCTGTTCCCGCCCCAGCAGCAGGAGTTATTGAGGAGGTTTATGTGGATGATGGTGCTACCGTAAAAGGTGGAACCAAACTCTACAAGCTGAAGCTAACAGGTGGTGCTCCTTCAAAACCGGCACCATCTGCTGCACCTGCTCCTCCACCACCTCCCCCAAAACCGGCGACCGAGCCAGCACAACCACCCCCTCCCGCTGCCGCTCCAGCGCCTGCTGCTCCTCCTCCGCCACGCCCACCACCATCACAGCCCATTTCCTCGCAACCTCCTCCAGTCGCAGCTATCCGCCATGCTCAGTCTATTGAAGCAGCCGTAGTAAAGGTTCCACCTGCTGACCCAACAAAGGAAATCTCAGGCACTCGCACCGAGGTGCGTGTAAAAATGAATCGAATGCGTCAGCGTATTGCACAACGCCTAAAAGAAGCTCAGAATACTAATGCAATGCTTACTACCTTCAATGAGATTGATATGAGCAGTATCATGGAATTTAGGAAAACTCATTTAGAGGCTTTTCAGAAAAAGTATGGCATGAAATTTGGTTTTATGTCTGCCTTTGTGAAAGCTTCTGCGTATGCTCTTCAGGATCAGCCTGTTGTTAATGCTGTGATTGATGAAAATGAAATTATATACCGTGATTATGTTGATATTTCCGTAGCTGTTGCTACTCCCAAGGGATTGGTTGTTCCAGTATTACGTAACGTAGAAGGTATGAATTATGCAGACATTGAAGTGGGAATTGCTGCACTGGGTGAAAAGGCACGTAACGGCACGTTAGCTGTAGAAGATATGGATGGGGGAACATTCACCATCAGTAATGGTGGAGTGTTTGGTTCTCTGATGGGAACACCCATTATCAATCCTCCACAGTCAGCCATCTTAGGGATGCATGGTATATTCGACAGGCCTATAGCTTTGAAAGGACAAGTTGTAATTAGGCCGATGATGTATGTTGCCTTGACTTACGATCATCGTCTTATTGATGGTCGGGAAGCTGTTTTTTTCCTGAAGAAAATCAAAGCAGCTGTAGAAGATCCCAGGATTATTTTCCTTGGACTCTAGATAGATTGATTTATTTAGCTCTGTGAGATTGGTCGCAGGTGGTATGATTACAGATGGAGCCTCTTAAGGACAGAAAATCCACTGCTTTCTAGTACATATAGGGCAAGTTGATGGCAGAACTCCTTAAACTAATTAATAATGTATTTATTTTAACAGAACAGGTCGTGGAAGTGGATACAGATTGTGCTTTCAGTATTTTCTTCCAAAGATGAGAGATTACGGCAAAGTGCATGTTGTATGATATAGCGGAGAAAACTCCAGATTACCACAAAATGGAATGTTGGATATCAGTTAAATCAATATAGCATTAATGATGCAGTTCTTGGCATGCAGTATCATGAAAAGCCCAGTGCAGTTGCAGCTATTCGACTGCTTGAATTGAAATATTAGATAGGGGTGTCAAATGTAAGATTTTTTCGATTGTCAATACAAAGTTTCTGATTGTGTCCGATTAAGCTCTCAAAGCATTGCTTATTGATACAATTGAACTCAAGATTCTATTATTAAATATCACCAAATATAATATTTACCATTTGTATTATAGTAGGCATACGGAAGCTTTATTGAGCACAGCTATTGGTTAGGTAAGCGGAGCAATAGATATTCTGTAGCATAAGTTTGTTGGTCTTCTACTGTCTTTTCTTTTCCTTCCAGTCTGTATGTGTAAACTAGTTGGATTTTATAGAAATAAAGATGCTACTCTTCTGTTTTCATTGGTAACTGTTTATGAACTGAATGGTGCAAGCAAGAGTTAAGTTCTAAGGACTAAACTTACCTACTGTTCAGAAGTTAACTGCTTATGAATTTGAGAGGAAAACAGGTCATTTCAGAGTTGGGGGTGAGTGCTCTTGCTATTTTATGGAAAATCTTATTGCTTCTCTTCCCCTTTACCTATCTTTGACTGGAGTATGGATTAATGCTGGTGATGTGACTCGGGTGTATGAAGCTGTATCCACTTTTTCGTATATTTCCTTCGATAGTATTTATTTTACTTTTACCAAAATAAAAACAGCCTTACTTTTTAATATGCATCTGTATATTTTTAACATACTCATTGTAAAAGGCATTGTACTATAATTTACATCTGTAATTATTTTGAATTTGCTCGAACAGATTTATATTTTTGTCAATAAAATTTTGTGGATAAAACATATATATATGTGACCTTGTGATTCTGTACAGTAAGGCCAAATTGTGGCATTGTTATGTCCTATGTAACTTATTCTCATTGCTGTGAATATTTTGTTGTAGTTTTGATAAATGCTAAGGAAGATCTGTCTTACACATTCTAGATAAGGGTTGGCCCTTGAAAAGATATTGGATTAAAATATGTATATACTTATGATTGTTTCATTTTGTTATTTGCTGTTAAGATTCTAGTTTAGAAAGATGAGGATAAAAAAAATACAGGTAAGTGAGGACTTCATGAATTTAGTCAACTAAATAACTTGGGGCTTTTTATATGACACTCTTGTACAATACTGAAGTCTATGATCTTTGGACTGTTGGTTCCTCAGTATAGGGGCTGCGACAACACTGTCATGTAGCCCCATGTACTTTGGGTGTGTGTAGAAACTGTCTGACAACCTGTGTTAATTGTGATGATTGAATTCTGCAGACGATAAGTGGTTCCTACTTTCACTACCAAATGCTACCATCCATGACACCTAGCTGTCAACTTGGATACTACTAGATGTCATTGCAACCAGCGCCTACTGACGATCGTTGGAACCTAAGAGCATTAATCAAACCTAACCTACAAATTTTGCTTTGCACAAGTTTAGTTAGTGGAAGGTTCTTTGACATGCCATAAATCTATGACATGGGCCCGGCAGCGTTACTTCTCCTCCGAAGGAAGACATACTGAGGGATTTTTAACGCTCTTAAAATAGACGACTTCGAACCGGTTTGAACCCGCGATGTTGAGCATAGAAGCTCAACTATGCTACCGAAGTAACTGCTCCAACTTGAAACTTCTTTTTGAAGTTTTGTTAAAGAACAATTAGCTCATTCGGAAAATAAACATCCTATATCATTCGGGAACAGTTACTTCCATCTTGGATTGCCAAGGTAAGGTTTTATTTTTGAAAAAGGGAGCTTGTCTTTCATAGTACATTAGAACTGCTAGTGGCATCATTTTGAGCCTTGCAGTGGCCTTCTCAGTATGTACCAACCATGAGTCCCATACTAACTGATGAGCCTTGGGGGCGAAACACTGGTAAAATGTTTGAGTTAGTGGGGCCATTTTTTCAAATTTCTTTTTGAAGTTTTGTTAAAGGAAGATGACCGAATCAGTAAATCCGCTGATTCTGTGGCAGAGTTGCCTAAAAAACACTCCATTTGTCTTCAGCCTTATTGTCCCTAGTTTGTAAGGATGTTAAACACCAATCGCTCTACCTTTTGAAGGAATATCAGGTCTCCAGATCGCGAAAATATTTTGTTATTCTCCCGGAACATTTAGCGGCAAATTCATTGACCCAACTTCACAGGGGAAATTGAAACACATTTGTAGTCGTTGGTGCTTACAATCATTTATCTTCTGTGGATACTGCAAAGATGAAAGTGTAAAAGTTTTCTATGTGACCATTTCCAGGAATTTGGCTATAATATGGTATCTTCTCCAAACTTGCAATACCTGCTTGCTCTTCTTTTCTATTATTTTCCTAATGATTGGTCATGCCTCCCATTCATATGTGAATCTGCCATCCAACAGAGGAATCTGACAAACAAATTCTGTACCAGAAAGTTCTGTATTTGTGTCCATCCATATAGGCTAAGTTACCATAGTTTCAGTAAAAAAAAAATCGTGCATCTCTGGAAATGGTCTTAACTGATTAATCCCACAGAAGCTGGAAGTAATCACAGACCGCTCCCACCTACTCTCTTGAAATATTTTACTCATGTTTATTAAGAATCTCGCAAAAGAAAAAATCTATGCATATACAGGGTGGCGCACGAAATGTCATACACTGGAAATTATTTATAGAATATTTAATATACAACATATTGAATAAAGAATGTAATTACAACGTTCACTGAAATGTGCATGATTAGTCAGTATGTGGGACATGTTCAATATGCCCACCTTCTCGGCGTACAACAGCTTCGAGACGAACCTGCATGTTTGTGACCACTCTACGACACAATGTCTTCACTCAAACCTCAGAAGAAATTCACAATGAATTCACAATGGCCGCTTGCAATTGCAGCACATTTTCTGGTTTCTGGCGGTAGATTGTCTCCTTCGAATATCCCCACAGGAAGAAGTCACAGGGATTAATATCGGGGCTATGTTGTGGCCAGATTGAGCCACTCTGAAAACATTCGGGATATCGATGGGACATCACACGGGGCCAGAAATGTTCATGCATGGAGTCCAGAACAACATTTGCTGTGTGCGGACGAGCTCCATCTTGCATGAACCACTGTGTCTATTGGTAGTCTTGTTGCAAAGAGTTGTGGAAGGAAACTGTTTTGCAACATGTCCATGTAACGCGCACTGTTGACTGTGTCATTGATAAAGATTGGCCCAATAATTCCATGACTGGAAATTGCAGCCCACACACACACTTTCAACCTCGTGCACAATAGCAGGCCGTTCTTTCGCCCAAAACCAGACATTCTGTTAGTTCACAGCACCGTTGAGATAAACGTGTGCCTCATCACTGAACCATGTGTTGTGCAGTACGGGATCACCTTCATGCAGCAAACTGTGCTCGCCGTTGCTTGTCAAGCGCCGTTAGTTTATGACCTGTTGTCATTTTGTATGGGAATAGGTCAAGCTCAGACTGCAGTATTCTCTGAATTGACCCACAAGAGATCCCAGCTGAACACAGGCAGTTCTGGTGGATTTGGAGTGGCTCCGAGCCATAGCCGCTCTCACAGCAGCAATATTATCCGGTGAGTGGACTGGCTTGAGACGGGTTCGTTTTCTCTCCAGTATAGTGCCTTCTGTTTTAATTTGGCTGACCAGTCTATACACCGTCTGCCAGCAGGGAGCCCACCGGGTACGGAAATGAACACGAAACCTTCCCTAAGATCGAGTTACACACTCTTTGTGTCCACATAAAACAACACTGTTTTCACCTTCTATTCGCGCGTCAACCTCCCTTTGTCCGCCATGCTGTATAACTGGAAGCCGGTACGCATGCGCAACATGTGCTGCTGTCTGTCGAATCACACATGAAATAAGGTTTCTGTTCACCAATGGACATGGTTGTGAGCCCAGATTAATACATTTAGAAACCATTTTCAATGTATGACATTTCGTGCGCCATCTATATATATAAAAATCAATCTTACGTGATAGTTTGTCTGTGTGTGTGTATGTCTCCTATGCATTCATATACCACTCAACCGATTGCGATGAAACTTGGGTGAGATGTTGAGTACACTCTAAGGAAGGTTTCTGACTTAGTAAATCCATTTTACAATAGGTAGCGCACGCGTAGATTCAACAAATGAGTGACGATGCGCGAAGCGTTTCAAACAAGTCCCGTATGTGTTCATATACCATTCGTCCGATAGCGATGAAACTTGGGTGAGATGTTGTATACACTTACGTGAAGGTTTCCAAATTAGTGAGTACATTTCACAGTAGATAGCGCACGAGTAGATTCAACAAATGAGCGACGACACGCAAAGTGTTTCAAAAATGTCCCGTATGCATTCATATACCATTCGTCCGATAGCTATGAAACTTGCGTAAAATGTTGTGTACACTTCAGGGAAATTTACTGGCTTAGTAAATCCACTTTACAATAGGCAGCGCACGAGTAGATTCAACAAATGAGCTACGACGCGCGAAGCATTTCAACAAAGTCAGTTTCAAAAAAGTCCCGTATGCATTCATATACCATTCGTCCGATAGCTATGAAACTTGCGTAAAATGTTGTGTACACTTCAGGGAAATTTTCAGGCTTATTAAATCCACTTTACAATAGGCAGCGCACGAGTAGATTCAACAAATGAGCTACGACGCGTGAAGCATTTCAACAAAGTCACGTATGCGTTCATATACCATTCGTCCGATAGCGACGAAACTAGGCTGAGATGTGTGCACTCCAGGGAAGGTTTCTGGCTTAGTAAATCCCTTTAAAAATAGGAAGAGCAGGAGCAGAATCAACAAATGAGCGACGACGCGCTAAGTTTTTCATCAAAGTCCCATATAAGGTCATATACCATTCATCCGATAGCGATGAAACTTGGGTGAGCTGTTGTGTACACTCCAGGGAAGGTTTCTGGCTTAGTACATCAATTTTACAATAGGTAGCGCAGCAGAAGATTCAACAAATGAGCGATGACACGCGAAGCGTTTCAACAAAGTCCCGTATAAGGTCATATACTATTCGTCTGACAGTGATAAATGTTTGGTGAATTGTTGTGTACACTACAGGAAAGGTTTCTGGCTTAGTTAATCCATTTTACAATACGAAGCGCACGTTTAGATTCAACAAATGAGTGACTACGCGCGAAGCGTTTCGACAACGTCCCGTATACGTTCACATACCATTCATCCGATTGCGATGAAACTTGGGTGAGATGTTGTGTACACTCCAGGGAAGGTTTCTGGCTGAGTACATCCATATTACTATAAGTAGCGCAAGTAGAATCAACAAATGAGCGACGACACGCGAAGCGTTTCAACCATGACCCGTCTGCATTCATATACCATTCGTCCGATAGCTATGAAACTTGGGTGAGATGTTGTGTACACTTCATGGAAGGTTTCTGGCTTAGTAAATCCACTATACAACAGGCAGCGCACAAGTAGATTCAACAAATGAGGGACGACGCGCGAAGCGTTTCAACAAAGTCCCGTATAAGGTCATATACCATTCTGCCGTTAGCGGTGAAACTTGGGTGAAATATGGTGGACACTCCAAGGAAGGTTTCTGGCTTAGTAAATATATTTCACAGTAGGTAGCACACGAGTAGATTCGACAAATGAACGACGACACGCGGAACGTTTCAATACAGTCCCCTATGTCTTCATATCCCATTAGTCCGATAGCGATGAAACTTGGGTGAGATGTTGTGGACACTTACGTGACGGTTTCTAACTTGGTAAATACATTTTACAGCAGGTAGCGCACGAGTAGATTCAACACATGAGTGACGGAGCGTGAATCGTTTAAACAAAATCCGGTATGCGTTCATATACTATTCATCCGATTGCGATGAAACATTGATCAGTTATTGTGTACACGCCAGGGAAGGGTTTCGACTTAGTAAATCCATTTCACAATAAGTAGCGCAAGAGTAGATGCAACAAATGGGTGCCGACGCGCGAAGCGTTTCAACAAAATCCCATATTGGGTTCATATAACCTTCTTCGATTGTGATGAAACTTTGATGAGTTATTGTGTACACGCCAGGGTAGGGTTTCGACTTAGCAAATTCATTTCTCAATAGGTAGCGTACGAGTAGAATCAACAAATGAGTGACAGCGCACGAATCGTTCAAACAAAATCCCGTATACGTTCATATACCATTCATCCGATTGCGATGAAACTTTTGAAAGTTGTTGTGCACGCTCCCACGATTGATTCTAAATTAGAAAATCCATTTTACGATAGCATAGGGGCAGTTAACGGAAATTGAAAAACATGTTGTGTATCCAAAAGCACTTCGAAAAACAGAATTTCAACGCCAACACTTTCTTTGATTGGCATTGCAACGCATGCCGGGTACAGCTTGTCCTGTATAAATAATCAATGTTCCGTGATAGTTTTCTGTATGTATGTCCCCTATGTGTTCATATACCATTCATCCGATTGCGATTAAATTTGGGTGAGTTGTTGTGTTGCACTCCAGGGAAGGTTTCTGGCTACAAATTATTTATGTAACACAAAGGGGTGAGAGACTTAACAGGAAGCCTTAAATCCCACAGTAACCCAATTGCAGAATCTGTATACGTATGACACCGCAATGAAAGGTGTGAGAAAGGCTTGCTGATTCATCGCGAGGTGACAATCATGTCCTAACATGGATGTCTCAGCACAGCCTAATGCATAAGGACAGGGGCACCAGAGAGAGAAACAAAGAATATTGTTTATCCAAAGGCACTTCAGTTTCTATCTTTCTTGGGCTAGCTGCGTGGCTCAGCGGTAACATTCTCACCTCCTGTGACCAAGATTGCATAATCGAATCTTGGCGCAGCCAATTGGCATTTGAGGCTGTGCAAATACGAGGGGGCCGTGTCTGTAGAATTACTGGCACGTTGAAGATCACCTTCGGGCCAAAATTCCGTCACCCCGGCGTTGTTAAAAGGAACGTAAAACCAATAACATTATTATTATAACTTGCTTTCTATCTGTCTTTGATTGGCACTGCAATACACGCCGGGTATAGCTAGTAATTCATAAAGGAAAATTACCACTCAGCTTAAGGAATATTTACAAACTTTTTGCAAGGTGACCAATTTATTTTAAACCACCAAAATGGCTATGTTCATACAGAGCATACTTGTAAGTATATGTGCCAAATTTCACATTATCATAGAAACTGTGGATGTTACGAGTTTTTTTTTATATAGTTCAAACTTGCATGCAATCAGAACCACAAATTTCACTGTCCAGGCAAGACAACCAAGAGAAAAGGTGCTGAAGTGGAAGATGAATACATTAGCTTTTAAGTAATTCACATTTTAATTTTTTTCCTTTCCCTTATTTTTCAGTTTATATGGAACATTATCTCCTAAACGATCTGAGTTTTTGCTGACATTTACAAGAGTTATTTCAGATACTTCAGTCTACAATTCTGTGGAACAGTTTTTTTCTAAATATAGTTTGAAAAAAAAAAGATGTTTCATATATGTGGAGCGTGTTTCCAAAAACAAATTTGAAATGTGTTACTGAAGGCAGCTTGGAACAGCTCTATCAGGATGAGATTAACGAAAAGTAGAGTACTAAATTCCTTGGCCAGGAGGCTTTAAACATATCGTTGCATGACAAAAAAATACCACACCCACTATGCAATTTGTAGCAAAAAGCACTAAATTAATTGGCGATTTAAACAGTCACATTGATATAGATAGCACATGTTGAACAAGCCTTCTGGGTGGTTAGAAAGTGATGGTGGAAATTAGTTCACATGTGTGGCATATTTTTAGCCTGCTTTCGATTTTTGCAAAAAATGAAAGTAGACTTATGAGATCAACACAGGGCGAAAAATTGTGTGTGTGAGTGTGTTTACTCTGAATGTCTGTCCCCCCCTATCAATTCGAAAACGGTGAATCCGAATTGAACGAAATTTGGTGCAGAGGTAGCACTAGCAAAGGGCACCTCAGTGTCATGTTTTATATCGGCGCCATTTTGACGGAAACTTAATGGCGGCCACCCAAATGTTAAAAGCTTAAATCAAATTACGTCCAAAAGAATCATCTGATCTCTACCAATTTTTGCAACATTATACCTTCGCATATGAAGAATTTCCTGACCAATCTACAAGGTCATCATCCAAATAATTAGCGGATGGCGGCCATGTTTGTGTGCAAATCGATTCCCCCTATCTATCCAAACACAGTGAAACCGAATTGAACGAAATTTGGTACAGAGGTAGCAATAGCAAAGGGCACCTCATTATCATGTTTTATATCGCCGCCATCTTGACGGAAACGTAATGGCGGCCACCAAAATATTAAATGCTTGAATCAAATTACGACCACCCTAATCATCTGATCTCTACTAAATCTTGCAACAGCATACTTTATGTGGTAAGCATCTTTTGACCAAACGACAAGGTCATCAGCCCAATAGTTTACAGATAGCGGCCATGTATGTGTGCAAATCGATTCCCCCTATCAATTCGGACACGGTGAAGCCGAATTGAACGAAATTTGGTACAGAGGTAGCACTAGCAAAGGGCACCTCATATTCATGTTTAATATCCGTATAACACGTATTTCAACAAGCTACTACAACCAACATTCAATTAAACTCCTTGAAAAGGAAAAAGTTATAACAATACCCATGCATTTAGGAGAAAGTAGGCTATATGTTTTTTACTGAACATCTCTTGTTTCATGCTGTTCTCATACCACTGTGAAGCAAAGCATATTATATATATCAGGTTGTTTTGTGGCAATTGTGCCTCTCAGAATAAAAACTATTGTATGTTTTTCATGTTATGTGTTATAGCAACTCAGTACAATTTTCAAATCCAATGGTTTTTGCCTGTTCGAGGTCATGCTTGCAGATAGGTCATTTAGCATTGTTGAAAAGAACTTCGGGAAACAAAAAAACTTTTCTACTTCCTGAAAAACATAATGAGGTTTTTGCAAGTGTAGGAACATGTAATATTCTAGGGGCAGAGTTTTAAGAGGATGAACTGACAAGAGGTGGCCCAATATTTATTACCAACCACAATGAAATTCAAAATAAGTGAGACCAAAAGACGACCAATTGAGGCAAAGTCAGGTTTGGGCGGGTATCGATCACTTGGTGGGTCTAGGCCCTCCATGGACTGTAGCGCCATGAGGTTTGGATTTTGGTTTGGTTTTCTGAAATATCAATTCATGACAATTTTAATGGGTTAAGGGGGTCTCCGCCCAATCAATACAAATTTGTATTGATTGGGCGGAGACCCCCTTAACTCATTAAAATTGTCATTGTACACGTCAATACGGACCTTGCGAAATGGATAATCCTCCAATTAATCTTGATATCAATTCATGCCATAAAAAGTAACACATTTTAATTTGTTATCAAAATATCCCAAATATTTTCTTAAAAATTGTAATAGTTTGCGGTGGAATATCGTCTTTAACTCAATTAGAAGAATATGGGAGGAAAGAATTATCATCTTATCTTAAGTGATTTAGACAGCGTGTTTTTAGTTACCGTACTGTAAAATTTGTTGATGTGATGTACCTTTTGGAAACAAATTTCACATACTGTATATAATAGGCCATAAAATCATGATTTTTCTTGCTAAAATAAAAATATTTTCTTGAAAGAAAACTGACATTTAAACAAATTCTGTTCCAGAAAGTTATGTTATTTGTGTCTATATAATCACATATATAGATGGATGTGATCCACAACAGAAAAGAGTTCAGAAACCGAATTGACAACATCAAGATGTTTGAGGAGAAAACACCTAAAATTAGAGCCAAACTGGTAATATTCGAGGAGGAGCGAAAGATCAGAAGTGAACGAATGAAGAGGTTTTGGGAAGAGAAGAGGAGATTAACCAGAAAGCCTTAGGTTCCATGCGGTCCACAGGCGGCCAAATTCGGAAGAAAAAAAATCACCGTTAAAAATAAATAATTCATGCTCAAAGCAATATTGGATTCTGATTAAAATGTCCCCCATGTGATTACAAAATTTTGTGAATTTCAGTTTGAATTTGAAAACTAAGAAGACTACTTACACTTATAAGTCTTAAACATTTTTATGTGTATGAAAAGTTTGGTGATGTTATCTCTAAAATATGTTGATAATGTTATCTCTAAAATATGTTCAGTTTTGAACATAGATCTTTCATACTTTGTTTTCACATGCATGCCTCTCTTAATACCTCCTCTACCCTTTGCTAGTATCATGTGGCCACCACATATTGCCACTTGACTGCCTCCTAAACAGCCAATCTAGGCTTGGCTACCACCTTCCTTAAGAAAATGTATTTCTTTATATGTCGTATAACTGCCACCTTATTCCGTGATATTTTTGCCAGAGTTTGTTTTAAAGCTACGGTACTGTAGTACAGTGCAATGATCTGATACTCCCATTATACTGGACTATCATCTAATTTCCACCTTGCTGCTTCTTAACTGCCACCTTGATAGGCAAGTTCTTATCTTTATTACCTCCTCACACTTTGTCACCTTGCAGCTGCCTTATTGCTGTAACTGCCACATTTAAGGAGACAACCTTTTTTCATCCTTACCCTTTACTACCACTATCATCTAAATGGCCAATCTATCCTTAATTACCACCTGGGCAAGGGGACCAGGATCCCCTATTACCTCTTTGCACTTTGTTACCATGTAAGGGCCACCTTGCAGACTCCTTTTAGCCACTCTGTAACTAGGAAAGCTTCCCCTTGTTCTTTGCTACCACTTCATTGTGTCTTAACTGCCTCCTGAACGACCAATCTATGCTTGGCTACCACCTTGCTTATGGACCAGTATTCTTTTAATTGCCACCTTATTCCTTAAACGTTTTGCCAGGGTGGCCATCTGTCCCATGTACTTGTGTGTTTTAAATTTGTCTGATTACCTGTGTTAGTATTACTTTAATGGTGTGTGTAATTGTAATTATTAGAATCTAGGAATGGCAGAGGTGCCCCCGGATTTGAAATAAGGTACCATCCGGGCTTTGCTTGGAGGGAGCGAGGATGGTCGCTGTCAGAGCTAGGATTTGATCTCCGGACTTTTTTGGCGACTTATCGCGTAAACCCGCTCATTATAACAGGTCTATGAATTGTAGCCCTGCTGCATTTCCAAAGAAGTGTATACAGAACATGGAACTCCAATGTACCGTACTTTTATAGTACATTTTGCTTATTCCCATTTCTAAAAGTCGGGGGATGGGATAACTGTCTATACGTCGCATGGCTTTTACAGCCGGATGTCCTTCCTGACACCAACCCCATGAGAGGTCTTGAGGAATGAGGTGCCCCATAATTATATAAATCACCGAACGAAACGTATTGTCCAATTAATCCTGCAAATTATGGTGTTTGAAGCCATTTTTCAGTGTTCCCTTGGTAATCGAAATTTAATGTTTTTCAATCTGTCAACACGATTGTACCCAATTATGATGGGCCATTCCCTAATCCTGAAAAGAATTTACATGAGTGTATTTATTAATCTCATATACATTTTTTCAGGATTAGGGAATAACCCATCACAATTTGGTACATCGTGTTGACCAACTGAAAAACATCAAATTTCGATTAATCCTGCAAATTTGGAAGATGACCCTTTCGTTATTTGAAGGGTACATGCAGTCTGGACATTTTTTTTTTTTTTTTTAATACACTGACGAAAATGGAAATTGCAACACCCTGAAGGCATTGGTCATATGTGTTGATTTTCAAGATATGGAACGATGCCATGTAGGTATGTAAACGATCAAAGTTTCAGTCCCATTGGATTGTTGCTACAGGTCTCCCCACATTATTGGTCGTGGAGGAATCAACTCCAGTATACGGACTCGGGTGTAGCATAGTTGGCTTGCAGTCTGTGCAGTGAAGTGTTCCCCGTCAAACATGCCTCGACGACAGGGAAGAGCACGCTATCAACAACTGTCGCCGTTTGAGAGGGCTCGGATAATTGGGCTGTGTGAGGCTGGATTATCGCTAAGGACTGTCGCTGCACATCTTGGCCGACAGGCATCTACGGTACAACGTGTATGGCAGCAGTGGTCAAATGAAGGTACCCACACTCGTAGACCTGGCACAGGCCCATCGGGACAGACAACTGTGAGAGAGGATTGCCGCATCATTCGGATGGCCCAGATGGAACCCCATGCAACTGCAGCGCATATTCGAGCAGCTGTGGCACCCCACGTTACACAACAAACAGTTGGTAATCACCTGCGTGCAGCTGGCTTATGATCCCGTGTTCCATTGACCCCACAACAGCGACGTGTAAGGCTGGCCTGGTGTCGAGAACGATCGACTAGGGTCGTCTTTAGTGATGAATCGCGCTTCTGTCTTGCCCGCAGTGATCGCCGGAATCGTGTGCACGGACGTACCGGGGAGATGGGCCACCCAGACCTTATTGTCGAGAGGCATGCAGGGCCAACACCAAGCATTATGGTCTGGGTTGTTATTGGCTTTAATGTGGAATCACAATTAGTGATTGTTGCGGGCACTATGACTGCGCAACAGTACGTTGATAGGGTACTCAATCTAGTGGTTGTCCCTATGATGGCGAACATTGATAATTGGATGTTTCAGCAGGACACTGCACGCATCTCCAGAGAAGCTCTCCACGACATCGCAACCTTAGAATGGCCCGCCAGATCCCCGGACCTCAGTCCTATTGAGCATGTCTGGGACATGATGGGTCGACAACTGGCCAACCGTCCTCAGCCACCCACAACTCGGGAACAACTGACCCGTGCAGTGCAGCAAGCATGGGCCACAATTCCACAGGAAGCGATCCAGTGCCTTATTGACTCTAGCCTCGCCGAATTCATCAATGTATTGTAGCTAGTGGTGGGCACATCCTGTATTGATTGTTGTCCAAACTTGCGGTCAGAGGGACCTAAAAGTGTAATCATCGACTCACAACCGAACACTCGTACTGCATGTTCAATTGCAGCAATGTAGCACCACTCCTTCTGGGTGTTGCAATTCCCATTTTCTTCAGTGTAATTAATATTATAGCTTTCAGTGTTGAGCGACTAAAAGCTATATTATTAATTGTTAATAAGGCAACAGTGAAAAATGGTTTCAAAGCTATCATTACCTTTTTTTGTCACCATAGATCCGAGTGTAACCATACTGTACAACAAATCAAATTATCAATTTGTCGCTAAGACCTGTGAATACTCAGGTTTTCCGAGATAAAAATTGATAAGTGAATTTTTATTAAAAGTTTTTGCAGTGCATTCAGTTTAAGCATTGCTGTCTATAATTCTCAAGCCGTGCTGTTGGTAGAATTGGCAACACTGGACCGAGACTCTAAGGTGGTTCAACAAGCTAAGTTCACATGTTAACTTTTGTTAATAAATATCGTTTATTTTGATAAGACAGCATTTAAAATCGGTTCTTATTTACTATTTCAATGCCCGTAAAGTTCCTCGTGGTAAATCAGTCCTGCTGAAAGTTGTAGAAGTTAGTATTTCCTGTATTAAGTTATATGTATAACCCATGCCAGGTACGGTACTGAATTAAACCAACAAATTCTTCACTACTATTTCAGATGCCTAGGAAGTTTTGTGTGAGGCAAATTAAGGCAGCACTAGTAAAATAACTGGTTATATTACTGCGTATTGATCACTTACAGTGTGGAGGACTTTCAGTAACTAGTAATTTAGTTTTGTTATATATTTTCATGTGGCCTCTATTCCAGTACTCAGATGGCAAGTGCTTTTAGGTAATTCCATTAGAAAGCTACCTACTGTACTTTTAAATTAAGTGACCAGTGGAGCAGACTGGCGACATTAAGCTTGGAGGCTTATTGTGACTATGATAAGTGCATCTGTGGACAAAAAGTGACGGATTTTTTAGTCCAGTCAATGTTACCCTCCAGGTTGGTGATTCCCATGTACTTAGCGAGGGAACTCACCAGTACCGCCTTTCCAGACAGTGTCCTAGAGCTGAAAACAGGTGTGATCAGCACTTCGCCCAGGCGGCCTCACCTGCAAAGCGAACAGGGGCCTTATGAGGGAAGGGAAGGAGGTGGCCGTGGCCTTACAGTAGGTACCATCCCGGCATTTGCCCGAAGACGGAGTGAAAAACCCCTTCGAGGATGGCTGAGGTAGGAATCAAACCCCCTCTACTCATTTGGACTACCCGAGGCCGAGTAGACCCCGCTCCAGTCCCCATACCACTTTTCAAATTCCGTGGCAGAGCCGGGAAACGAACCCAGGACCTCCGGGGTGGCAGCTAACCTAGCTGACCGCTACGTTACGGTGGCAACTAAGTTCGTTCAGAATAGTTTTAAATAATTTTTCTGAGTGCATCGATAGCGGCAAGAAAAGAAAACTTAAGACATTGACAGTAGGCTACATAGCATGATTGCTGTTTTTGTGATATATATATGTGTAGATTTAGCAGATGTTATGTTCTGTTGTATTTTCGGAAACATTTCGCGTCAAAATCTGTTGGTTCCTCACTTTAGGGGCTGCGACAATGCAACGCGGTCGTGTAGCCCCGTGTAGTTACTTCGGGTATGTGTAGAATCTGTCTGATAACCGGTGTTAATTGTGATGGATGTATTAGTGTGTGTTATCTGTAATTCAGGTAAGGCCTGCAGACGATCATTTTCAAGTAGTTGCTGCTTTTGCGACCGTCTATGACACCTAGCCGCGAACTTGGCTACTAGGTGCACCTGGCGGCGAACATTGCAACTTTAATAGAGCGTTAATCGAATCTAACCTACAAATTTAGCTTCACACAAGTGTCGTTAGTGGAAGGTTCTTTCTCATGACATGGGCCCGCCGGCTTTACTTCCTCTCCGAAGGAAGGCATACTGAGGGATTTGTAACGCTCTTTAAAAATATGATGACTTCCGTCGGGTTTGAACCCGCGATCTTGGGCATAGAAGCATGCTACCAACTACGCCACCGAAACCGCCTACGTTGAAATCTGTATTGCTGTTAGCAATTACCATTGTGCTTGCTCTTAGGCCTACCGGATGACAGATAGGCGGCGTTGCCAAGCGTAATGATATGCCGGTGGTTAAAGGGATGCGATCGAGCTGGCAGTGGTTTAAAGTATCATTGGCGTATATGTTCTTCATGTGAATTTTCTTCTCTGTTGCTCGAACTGCCGGAACAGCTGACAATAAATTGCCTGTTTGTTACAGAATAAGGTTAAACGGTTCGTTACTGGGGCGGTATTTCCTGCGATGAAGACTAGAGTAATGCATGCTTATTTTGCAACTTGTGGTACTCTATAAATGCAGTAAAATCAGTTTAACGGTGTGTTGAATGATAACCCGGCGTGTTTTGAATAAATATAACCTCTAAAACCTTGCAGTTCACTTATATTCGCAGAACAACGTTTTCTTATTGCAATTTCCAGTTTGATGGCGTAGTCTCCGACCTTATGAATTATTTTTTTCTAGTGTTTTCCTCCTTGGTAGATACGGTGTCTTTATTTCCGCCGACTATGATCAAAGAGAATGTAATATAAGAGTCCCAGCTCCCATGTTAAATTATTTTCCTTAAATCCGCCCATAATCCGGCTTCAAAAAAACAATCATTTCTCTTCGGTAGGGGAAACATAAGGAACTAAATCCCTAAGATATCCGCTTATTTTTATGAATATTACGCAGACCTAGTCCCTTTGTGGATCAATTAGCATTAATAGCTATTACCTTTGATAATATTAGCTCTGCCAAAACGTATCACAAGCAATCAACAATATACTGATACATTATGAAATTTGTTGTCCACTTTGTAATGTTGGCAGTAAACGTACATATGTAGCTATATATTTTGATAATTATAATAATGTATTGTCGTTAGTTTATCAACTATACACCGTAAAAATCAATTATCTAACACGTTTTATAAGTTGAATGCTATAAAATGAAATATCGATTCATGCCTGTTGACATAACCTCCAAATTCCAGAGCACATCCCATACCCGCCCCCCTTTTTCGCCCTAACCTACATAACCTCCAAAGCTGATTATAGTATAATTAAAATAATCACCCCTACCCCCCCACCTGCTATCCTACACAGGTTCCAAATTCGTGTTTGAACCCCATGACCCTCTTGCAAATGTGATATGAGAAGGAAGGAGAAGGATAAATGAAAACCATAGGTGATTGAAACATTTTTTATTTTTTTATTTTGCATTACACAATGTAGAAATAAAATTGTTGTATATGTATAGGTCTAGTATAGAAAGAACGTCACAATTGAAATTGCATTCTCGTCCAGTTCTGCTCTTGCAACTTGCTGTTCACCTGGATCCAGTGGACAGATCTGTAAGAATACAAACATCGAGCTATAAATACAATAAATTTGGAATGTAACTTATAAGACACTAGACATGGAAGAATGCAGGCTAAGCTTCTCAAGGAAATATCCTGTAAATGGGCATGGAGGATTTCAGTTATTTCAGTGATGTCTTTCGACTGCAGTCCAATATTTTTGTTTAACATTTAGTAATTTTCATCATGAATTCTTTCCTCAAGACAGTATCCATACCATTTAATAACTCATTCAAATCCTCTGGTGTGTCAGCCAAGATCACGACGATGTCATCAGCAAATCTCCAAGTTAAAATTATTTCTCCTTGAATTGTTACTCCTACTTTGAATTTTTCTCCAACTTCCTTAATAATAATGTTATTGGGTTCACGTCCCTTTTAACTACACTGGCTTTTAGAGACGCCGGGGTGCCGGAATTTTGCCCCGAAGGGGATCTTTAACATGGCAGTAAATCTACTGACACGGCTCCCTCGCATTTGCGCACCCTCAAATGCCAGCTGACTGTGCCAGGTTTCGAACCTGCAACCTTGGGCTCCCAATTTCCTTCATTGCTTGTTCAATGTATAGATTGAAAAGTATGGGTGATAAGTTGTGGCCTTGCCTTACACCTTTCTGAATACCAGCTTCTCTCTCATGTCCTTATGTTCAAATAACTGCATATCCTAAGGAACACAAAACGTGCTACACCTTAAAACAGTAGGCCTATTGGTATGGCACAAAATGGTAAATTGAAAGGAAAGTGATTAGTCCCTTGTTCATAAATTTACATGTGTCAACATTGTTTGGTATCCTTTAAACATGAGTCACTTTCAGTGATCTCAGGAGTAGCCTAAATATTGAGACTCATGTCCTAAAGGTCCTGGGTTTTATTGCAAATAAATAATTAATTCTAGTCTGTTTGGAACATGCAAAATTGAGACGTGTTTGGCTTAGTGCACACCACAATGATCCACTCAAATGGTGGTTCCTAAATTAAGGCCATGACTGCCTCTTCCCAATCCTAGTCTCATCTACAAATGCATATACCACTACATACAACCTATACATACAGTTAATGGGTATGTAGCTGTGTACTTCCCCATCCCACTCTCCCGGTATACTACTGCAACTTAAAAAATTTGCCACAATCAGTGTGTCCGTTTCTGATTGTGACAACCTACTGTCCCACGCGTCAATGTTCTCAGATAGGGAAGAATTCGGCTTGCTTCCTGCACCACTCTACACCTACCTTTCAAGGTCAAGTGTACAGCTGAATGCCGGCATCTGTAAACACGTTGATATGGCTAATGGTGGCAACATGGTTTTGCAGCAGACACCAATTTGCAACCAAGTTAAAACAGCTCACTGATGATTTGTTCTGAAATAGTTATTTCAATGCTCCCAATATTAGGTATTTATGTTGTTTTTGACAACCTTGACATGAACATTGTCAGGAATACTGTATGCCAGCCATCCTAGTTTCCCATCTGGGTGACAAATTGGTTATGCAGTTACAAGCTGAGGTAACTATGACATATATGTCAAGAAATATGGATCCATAGTATGTTACAACTATTGTATTATGTAACATATCAACGTGAATATTTAACGGCTGGAGAAAAAAATAATTTGATAATAAAATAACATCCAAGTAGGCATTCAAACAATTGGCCTCAATATGTAAGCATCATAGTTTGATCATACTAACATGTATTTCTCATTTCAATAGCCTGGGACATAGTGTTCATCAGCCCGAGGAACTAAGGTGTATCACTTTTCTGTGATGAGTGTAATAGTATGTGTAAATGTATTCGGGACAAGGATGGAATAGTGCCCCAGGATTTGAAATAAGGTACGGTACAATCCCAGCATTTGTCCCAAGGGAGTGTCGAAATTTCACACTCAGGATAGCCTCTGTCAATGCCAGGATAAACCGTTGATTTCTCGACTTGCTGCAGGTGCCTATCGCGACCATAGTGCATGACTTAACGAGCATGGCTACGCAGCAGGATGCAATTTCAATGAATGGTATCAGACCTTGGGGAAGAAAAAAAAACCACTGTGCATGACGAAAACCAGGGGCGAGTATCTATTGTTAGTTACCTAACACTCTAACAATTATTGGTCTAGGAAAAACCATTGGTCAGATGGATGTGATATATTACCTAATGCGTGGGGTTGGCAATACTGTACGCGATGCTAAAAATGGCGGAGTCAGCTGGAATTTCATCTGTATAAGTCGTGATCCTATTTGGCATGGCTGGGTGGGTTACAGACAGCGGAGGAGTAAACATCTATTACTACTGTATATCATCTCCAGATACCACTACAGGTATCTTGGCTAATTTCAGTAGTTTAAGAATTTATTACTTTGGTTCAGGTAAACTCCACTCTTGCCGAATATGTATCCAATAATCTTTATAATTAGAGTTGAAAACTCTAGGAAAACAGACTGTTACTGAACCTGAAAGATTCATCACTCCATGGAAGTGTTCCATATGCCTCACCGCTGCCTAACATACACATTGCTGCAAGTGCTTTTCAACCCACAGGAAGAAGTGATAGCCAGCTAAGGATGCAAGTGAAATAATGTCCTCTTTGGACTAAACAGGAGGAAAGCAAAGACAGTAGGCCTACAGATAGTGGTTTACTAGCATTATTAGTTAGAATCAGGCAGGTTAATCCCTTAGGAAGCAAAGAGGACAGGTAAATGATTTAGGCCTACAGGTCCTCATTCTGAACCTTTGCCACACACAAATACCAGTCATGTAGTACTGCTCAAATAAGCACTATACAAACTTACATGATAGAATGAGACCTGCTGAAATATATTATTGGTATAACACACTCCAAAAAATTGGATCAAGAGCATTTCAAAACTACTCCTGGCGGCGTTCCAGATATGAGGGTTTAGGTTATGTTAGTCTTCCACATGACTGACGCGCCACAGTTCATCACTAAACAACGTGTACATGCATTTCATTACAAATGACATAATTGCTCATATTTTACTCCATCTTTCCTTTTGCTCACGAATCAACATTATTAAAACATTCACACCATTTACAAATATATTTAATTAAAACAAATATCCTGCCGTAGTCTGCCATCTTCGAAAAAAAAACGAAATGATAATCGGCAGCAAGGGTTGCCATCATAGTATTAATATCAACAGGTACAATTCATTAAATATAACTGAATCTTTGCAATTATATCAGTCACTGTAATGATGTTTATGATTATATTCGATCAACTTCCGAAATTCATAACAATAGATTTCGTTTTCAAGAAGTTTAATCTAAGTCTAAAGCATAATACGGTTGTAGTCCTGTTAGTATCAGTGTAGACCAATCACATTTAAGACATAAAAAACAGGGCGCTAGGTCTACCAACACACATCGTCCATTCGTGCTATTACGTTTCCAAAGTTGCATAACCGGAGCGTAATAAAAAACCTGGCCCAAAATAAGGTTTAGCCAATCCCATCTAACTTATGACGGCCTGACTATGATGACCTAGTGGTTATATAAGGTAATATTATGTCATGATCACCGTGGGCTCACGGGAAACTAGATAATGTTGGGTGTAGTCTCCGAGATATTCTCATATAACAGTGAGTTCTGTTATCGAAGCTAAGGGGTGATGCGAATGTGAATGTTTTGTAGTTGAGTTCTAAAAGTAATTGACAAACTCTGTGATACCGGTAGTGTTTTGTTTTCCAGTGAAAGAGTACGTGGAGTATCTCAAGTGCATTATGAGTGCGACTACTGTAAAGAAGATCTTGGTTGTTGGAGATGAAGCCTGTGGAAAAACATCGTTATTGAGAGCATTTTATAAAGATCCTAGTTTCAACAGAGCTGAGATTATTTGCCAACCGAGCCCTCCATCTTCAGATGACAATGGTGAAGATTCGAATGGACTACAAACATGTGTCCCCATCCCACCTCCTGGGTTCGTTTCATTTTACTCACCGATGACATGTGAATTGGAAGATGATGGCAATCGAATTGAGTTTACTGTAGAAGAGGCCCCAAGTCAGGAGTGTTACAGCAGTCTGCGTGAAATGGCATATGAGGATAAGGATGTGATTGTTTTGTGCTTTTCGCTCGACGAGCGCACCTCTTTAGAGAACATCCCCAAGTGTTGGATACCTGAAATTAAGCAGCATTGTTACAATATACCCATTATTCTTGTTGGGAACAAGGAAGATTTACAAAATGATCAAACTATCAAGTCAGCTGAAGGAAGAGCTATGGCAGAGAAGATAAATGCATTTGCCTATGTAGAATGTTCAGCTGAAACTAAGAAAGGAGTACGGGAAGTATTTGCAACGGCAGTGAGGGGTAAATAAGAGGTTTAATGGATGCAGTAGGCCAATGAGTGAAACATTATCAGTAAAACTAAAGGAGTGGTGATCCTGGATTCTATACTTATACTTGGTTAATTTTTATTTCATGGTAATTATTGGTCTAGGTAAGAAAACCATTGGTCTGCATAATATTGATGCGTATTACCACAAGTGCAGGATTGGTAAGATTCTATCTGTCCCATAATTCACGGGTATAATGGCGGACATGACTGGAATTTACTATGTAAGTCACGGTCCATAAAAGGGGATAGTGGGTGCGTAATTTCCTCTGTTATTATTCATCATTACAAAAGGTATTTTGGCTAATTTCAGTTTGTAGAGGATTTGCCACTCCTGTAGTGTTACTGAAGATCTTGGATGTTCTGTCCCTTAAATCAACAAGCTCCAGCCAGTGTGCATTTAAAACATTTCAGGTTGAACAGAAGAAATTTTCCTACTTTGCTTATTTGGGGTGCAAGTTAAGAATACCTTGATGGGTGCCTAGTGAGGCAGTTGAACTTGATGGTCTGCTCTACAGAGCATCAAAACTTCACTAAGATATTCTCAACTTGTTCCTTATCATTAGGCCTACTATCAAAGTGAGGGAAATATTTAGGATTGAGACACATGATTTAATATTCCTTTGTTACTGTATTACATTTTTATTTATACATGTGTTTGTGCAAGAACACAAGATGTTCTCATTTCAACAAATCTTTTGATATGACCGACAGTCTTTGTATAAATTAAAATGGGAAATAAAAATCTAATTTTTATGGCATTTGTCTATGTAGAATGTTCAGCTGAAACCCAGAGAGCAATACTAGAAATATTGTTACTGCAGTGAAACATAAATAGGAAGGTAATTGATGCAGTAGAGTAGTCTGTGAGGGGGCAGATGATTGAATGTTAAGTCACAAGACTGAACATAAACTGTATTGAAAATTTACTTGTCTGCACAATTAACAAAAGAAATCCATGCTTTTAATGTGATAATTAAAGTCATGAAAATTCCTTAAAAAATGAAGTGTTTCTTTAAAATATACATTCGGTACTGTCCGAGGGATAGCCTGTACCGGTAATCGTTGTGGCCGGCTCAGGTCTACTACGCTGTGTGTGTGAACAGGCTAGCTGCCTTGTGCTGGAAAGTTGTGAGGGGATTTTGAGCAGTCGCCCATCAGAGCAAGCCAGTCCACGTGGCGAAACAAGGCAGAATAGCGGTGGAGAAAAAGTTGAGTGCTGAACCATTGACTTAGCCAATGGTGTTCAACTGCTAATTATCAGTGCCAGTAAGTGAAAGAAGGAAGCCTGGAAGTTTTACGCGGCTGTTATTCTCGCGATTATGAGCTACTGGACCAGTAAGTGAAAAAAGAAAACAATTTAGGACATTAATATTGAAAAATAAATGGGAATGACCTTTTTCACTTTCACATTAAGAACACACTAATTTTTTCAGGAAATCGTGATTAAAAGTTATAAAACTGCAATCTTCATCAGGTGCCTTCAAGTTTATGACTCCTGGCAACATAACCTGGCTGGAAAAGGAAACGTTGAGAAACTGAGCAACCTAACCTAGGCAAATCCACGATAGACACAAGTATTGTCAAGCACGCCATCACAATCGTGCATTTATCATAGTGTACTTTGGCTGGCCCTATAGTGTAGGGATAGCGTGCCTGCCTCTCACCCAGATGCCCAATGTTCGGTTCCATCAGGGATTTTTGGAACTGACATGCAGGATGGAACAGGCTGCACTCGGGCGTGTGAAGACCATTGAGTAGCTGTCTAATCAGAAAGGTAGTACTGTCCAGAATGCTGCTCTGACCACATGTCACTATGTGATTCGTAGGCCAAATGGACGAGCAGTGGTTGCTTGGTGGGCCAATGCCCTTAATGGGCTGTAGTGCCATGGGTTTCTTATTTTTTTAACATTGTACATTGAGTACAATCTCTAGAGAGTAAAATAGCAAATTAAAATTTATGGTGTATGTGGATCATCTTAATTCTCTCTCACATTTATTTGTAGGGACTCTATATTGTTGTGAAATAAATTGGTCCATAGTGGTGATATGAATGGTGACTTGTTTCGTGTTAAGAAATTTAGGAAAATCATTAAAAGCTAAAAGTAGTCCTCTTCAATTTCTTGATTTAAGTTGCTGTAAAATTAATGCAATTTCTTTTTGTGTAATATGAAATTAAGATTTAAATTACTAATTTTTAATGCAAATATATACACACCTATAAAAGAATTGCTTTAATCGTAGTTAATACATTAATATGCCCTGTTAAATTGGGTGGGGAATAATTCATATATTTAAGAATATATTTACAAATTAAAGTATTGTGACAACTCAGTCGAAAATGTTCAGCTATCGCCATCAGTTGGCAATCATTGCCCTATGTACAGTTGCTCGAACGAAGAATAATCACACTCTCGGTAACTGCAGATATATCACATACATGCCCATGCACACATAAGATTGGAGGGGGAGTTTATTGGCCATTTTGACTGCAAAATACCCTTCAAAATCAGTGTTTTGGGGTGGGGTGAGAATGGGAATGGAAGGCAGAGTAATCTCTACCACAATGCAGTGTATTTTCTATAACCCTCAATTGGTCGCACCACGGTCATTTAGACCGGGCCTATTGTTTATTTCTTCTGTGTGTACTCGGTTTGGCGCCAAGTCTTTCCACTTCCTAGTACCTTCCCCCTGCCCCTCACCTTACAACACCACTCCATGCGCTCCATTCTTACAAGGAAAAGCTTCGCCACCCGGTCTAAAGTTCCATTGCGCGACCAAGTATGTGTGTCACTTTTACGGTGTAATGTTCCGTGCACGACTAATTAAGATTGTATAATTTGCGTGCAGTTTTGTATTTGTTTGCATCTTTTGACTATTATTTGTGGTAAAATGGACAAGAGAGAAGAAGAGTGAATCAGGGAACTACTTATGGTATCTCATTCAGACCACGAACATTCTGCTGAAGACAGTGGAGACGAGAACAAAATAAGTGATTTCTTTTACATAAATGTCTATCATAACTACACTTTATTGTCTCATTTGTTATTATGTAGTCAACCGTGGCTAAAAAGTAAGATTCAGTAACTCCATCCTGCTTTAAATGATGCCCGGTCTTTTTGACCGTGCGCGACCAAATACGTTTCAATTTTCACGCGACTAAACAAGGGTTAAACATTGCGGGATTGCATACTTGGTTCTATTCTGTGAAAAAATTTACATTATAGGTTACAAGGTGGTAGTTAGATGTCTTAGTGAGTTGGTATTGTAACATTTCAGTTAGTTACCTTGAGTACTTGACCAATTAAAAAGTTACAATATTATATTAGAGCCATCCTTACTTCCGACTTGAAGTTTCAGTGCTACGTCACAACTACACTCTAACCAGCCAATCACAGGCAGCCATTCAAATTGATATATCGAGATAAATCGAGTTTCTCTGACGATGTTGCCAGCTAACCTCTTACGTTCACATGTTGTTGTCAGCTGTTTGCATTGTGCTTGGTTAGTTTCATTGGCGGTCTTTGTGTATTCTCGTATTTCTCTTTTTGATATTAATCTAGTCTGTTGTTATTTAATAGCTTAGTATTTGTTTGTCGTTTGACATAGTGTAGTATAATTACGTGTAGTTGTAGGTTAGCTTTAGGTGAGTGTTTGTGTTATTTCTGCCATGCGTGTGTGTAGGGCTAATAGTGTCATGCCGGGGTCTGGCACGAGGAAGCCACGCGCCAAGAGAGGAAAGGCCTTAGCACAAGGGAATCCACTTTGTAAGGAGTCAAACCCGGGAAATAATTAGTAATGTGCGAGCACAATATTGTTATGGACAATGCCCCGTTTCATAGTGTCATTCACGACAAAGCTCCAACAATGGCAGCAAGAAAGAATGTGCTCATTGAGTGGGTGACTCCGAAGTGAGTGGTGTGTTCCCTTTATAGGTTTTATAATACATTTTCTCGAACTCTGAACATCTTCGACTCCGGACGCGAGATGGTAATGGTGAGTGATTTATTTTTTACAATTTCGTTCTGCTTCATTATCAGAAATATTCTGTTAACCGTAGTATACGTGTAATTTCTGCTACTATGTACTTATTCACGAGTATGATGTGTGGAAATATGTCTGTTCACATTACGAGTGTTTTGTTAACTTTACGGCTATATTCATGTACGTCAGCTGATTCGCGTTAGTGGACTGGCAACACTGTATCGCCAGCCGGTGAACTGTCAAGTCGGAAGTAACGATGGCGGCACTATAGTTGTTAAAAAGGCAGTACTGACAAAAATTGCTTCAAAGCTTTCTAACTTACATCTTCAAAACGGATAATGTGAACCCTTTCCCAAGCATATTCCGCTATGGGTGATTTGTCAATCGACTAGAGTCTTCAGTGTGTAGAATGTTCTTTAGTACTTGTTTTACACTTCGCTTAGTCGTGCCAATATATAATTTGTCGCATGAACATCAAATTTTGTATGCACCTGCAGGGGCCAGTGGGTCAATAGGTGCCCAAAAGTTTGATAAATTGGCCATAGCGGAACATGCTTGCAAAAGGGATCAAGTCATCCATTTTGAAGAGACAGAAGTAGTCTCGAGTATATCAAACTACCACGCAAAACTGTACAAAGAAGCAATTGAAATTTATAAACATGCACAAAATTTCAATACAAAAATGGAGATATTCTATATGAACAATATCTGGCGACCAGCTGTTAGCCAGCTCCTGGAACTTGTTTGACGTCAGACACCGCTCCCCTCCACAGCCACGTACACGAGCAGAGCATCTCACAGCAGCCAACCTATCACAGAGTACTGTATATCAATAGCATTGCCATTTGGGAACGAAAACATAGTTTTGTTTGAAAATTAATTACTTTAATAATACTATCCACAATCATATACAGTGCATTAAAAAAGACTCCAGCCAAAGAATAGGAAGTATTTCAACTTCCCTCACCTGAGGTATCTAGTCGTGCTCTCCACTCCGCGTCCGGCATGGTCGATCGCAGCTCAGAGAAAATTTCTACATTTATTTCCAGCAAACATGAACTCTGCATTTTGCTCAACTTTTCCGTTGTGCTGTTGCGACAACAGCCAAAACCACATGCCTAAATATCACAGCGTTTCTTCGTTCGACGAGAGAGCGGTAGCACTGGTCACACAAAATTAGAATGTGGTAGGTGGCACCTTCTAGAATCTGCTGTAGCATTTTATGTTTTCAAAATATGGACACTAAATTTTGATTTTCTTTAATTACAAGATGTCTAGTTTGTAAATTTCACTATATCAAAATAACATGTAATTTTGTATTACGGCATTACTGGTTTCATTTTAATGCTTTTGGTAACACTGAGAAGTTCTGTTTTGGCGTGCACTCACCAAGTGTTTCCGAGTTCGTGAATATTTTGTAATTACAGGTGTTATCGTGTGTTTAATTAATTTTGTACAAGGAATGTGTGTTTGTGTTGAGTTTCTTCTGTATGTAAAATTCAGTGGAGAGCATCTTGAGTGTTTTACAAATTATGTTTCTAAATATTTTTATTTTTTTGAGGGGGGATGATGGGTTACAGCACATAACTGATTTTCTTCACTAGCCACCACTGTGTTTAACTGTAATTATATCGGCTGTGGATGTGGTAGGTACCCCCAGGACTTGAAATAAGGTACTTTTGTGTCATATGCATGCAGGGTGTGTGGAAAAACCACTTACTGTCGATCAAAATGTTATATGTTCTTGAGTTTGAAGGTTGTTTACGAAATAACCAATAGACCTACAGCAAATCCAATATCATCATTGCCTCGTTCTGTTTCATGTTAGGTCATACATGTTAGGAAGTTTTAATTTATCTTTTAATAACAATTCTTATCTCGCAAAAAGTGCCCGTTTTTAAGCTTGTTTCAACTCTGTGTCAACTTCAAATTAGTTTCTCAAAAACCCGTCGATTGAATCCAAATTTTAACACTAAATCCTTTGGAATCTTTTGTTAATTTCAGATTGTTGTGTCTCCAAGAAAAAAAAAGTTATCATGCTTGTAAGGTAACTTTTTCTTGGATTGAGGTGGTTGGAAAATTGCGTTCTTGGTCGCGTTGTAAACTTTATATATGCAATAACTACGGTATGCTGTATGACTGTGAAATATGTAAATGAATTCACTTTTTTAAATCAGTTTGTACGGTATGCAGTAGCTATTTTAGCCATGACGAAAGCTGTACAGCGTTGCCGAGATGGAACACAACACAGCTCCATGACGAGCCTCGCTCAAAATTGCATGAATCATTCCTTCGCTGCTTCTGATCTACACTGACCGGCAAAAAAAAGTGGAACACTTCAATTTTTTATGTAATTTCTTGATTTATTCCACTAAAATGTATCGATTTTCCATTATTTGCATTATTCATGTAAATGTTAGATGGTTGGCTACAGAAAATACCGAAACATGTTTTACAACAAGCTTTAACTCACAAATTTTGTTACATTTCACAAATCTAACAATTTTCTATTTTTTAGTAATGTTCTTTTGGGCTGGTTTTTATCAAACATATTACCAAACAAAACAGTGTTAATTTTTGCACTGCACTGCACGGGAACACTGGTCACTAAAAACGAGTGTTTCCACCCTTAGCGTCCATGACAGCTTGTAAATGCTCAGGCATACTGTTCACAACTTGTCGAATGGCATCTGCCGGGATGCGATCCCATTCCTCCAGCAGGGATGTTCTCAGTTGTGCCAAGGTGGTGTGGTCACGCTGTCTGACGTTCCTTCCAAGCATATCCATACATGTTCGATCGGGTTCAAATCAGGACTACGAGCTGGCCAGTCCAGGGTTTGAATCCCCACTTCCTGCAGATATTGTACAACACAGCGAGCAGTATGAGGGCGGGCTTTATCCTGCATCAACATGAAATTCTAACCAACGAAAGGCGCAAAGGGCATCACATGGTTCATCAGGATCTCTTCGATGTACCTTTGGGAATTGAGCGTCCCGTGATCGATGCACACCAACTCAGTGCGGGCCATAACGTTGATGCCACCCCACACCATAACCGAGCCACCTCCAAATGGAGTTCTGGAGGAGAAAGCAACAGGGCTGTACCTCTCCCCGCGCCTTCTCCACACTCTTTCTCTTCCATCAGGAGATCTAAGGTTAAAGCGACTCTCGTCAGTGAAGAGAACAGAGGCGCACTGCTCATGGGTCCATCCCAGATGCTGCCTTGCGAAGCGAAGACGCGCCTCTCCGTGATGTCGTTCGAGTGCTGGTCTCCGGCGCGAAAGATGAGCTTCTTCAAACCTTCTTCTTACTGTTCGCACACTCACTCTCACATTTCTGACATTTTCCAGTTGATTTCGTGCCTGGACTGCTGTGGTATAGCGATTACGCAGAACTAACAGGGTGAGAAATCTGTCATCCCTGACACTTGCGCTTCTTCTACGGCTTGACCCTTGTCTCCTGTCGTATGTTTGGAGTTCTCTGTAACGTTGCACTGCACGGTGAATGCTACCGAGAGATGACCCAATGACCTCAGCAACATAACGGAAGCTGCGGCCATCCTCCACCAATGCAACTGCCTGTGCAGCTCCTTCACGGCTAAGAGGCATGTTTTAGTGTGAACTGCACATGGATAACCTACTAAAATGTATGACAATGGTTCCCAGGTGTTCAACAAATGCCAGTTGCTATCCCTAGAACAACAATAAGCGAGCGGCAACACTCGTAAACCTTCAGCGCTTACAGTGCATTCCCCGCCATAAAACCATTCAGATAGGCTCATCGAAGATTGGGGGGTAATTGGTGGTAATAAACCACCCTAAGAAATATCATATTATCAATTTCTATTCACAGATGTTTCAGATGTGTGTTCTAATGCGTGAAAAGCTTTTAAAATGTGATTACATCTTTTTCATGGCTAATTTTATACTTTTCACATTACTTTTTTAACTGTTCCACTTTTTTTGCCGGTCAGTGTATTTAAAATTAACCTGTGATTAATTTCTTCCGTTCCATAGAAAAGGTGAAGGCAAGGATTCTTATAAGAGCTCTCTGTGTTGGAATAAAAAAACGTCGAGACTGGTATATGAAATGGCCAAAGAGACTTTCTATATTGATGACATAAAGGCAGGGTTCTTACTACCATCCACTCAAAATAGTTCCAAGGTACTTGATGAGAGAAAACAAAAAAGGGAGGATATTTGGCTTGAATTTTACTGTACAGACGCCATGTGGGACCGACACTGGACGGAGGCGAATCAAGAATTGAGGCATGTCATCACAAGTTTAGCGGTTCATGGATATCACCACAAACTATGTGTGACGACACATTTCCATGAAGTAATAAAGGAGTGTGTGTGTGTACTTTGTGTGGTGAAGGATGTGAACGCTATCACATCAACCGATGCAAAAATAGGACAAAATCAGTTTTGGAGTATAGTAACTTAAAAATCTGTAGACTAAAGAACCAACATGAATTGTATTTTGGCCATTTGGCTGCAATTAAATTTATTATTAATTTCATTCATTTAAAGAAATGGATTTAAGAGGCCATGATAAACATTTCCCATCAACTTTTCTCATGAGGGCTTTGGCAGCTTAAACATTTTGTATAACTTTTTAAAGCACCATATCTAACTATTTACAATATATACATTGGTTCGAGCCATCTTAAGGTGCGTATAAACTTGAGCAGTCACCCCGAATGAGCATGCGTTTGCCCTGTTTTGCTCAGATGTGTACAGGGCGAACCGAATGGATCCGCATGCCTCAGCCCGATCCGACTCTTGAGCACGGGTGATGAAGTGTGGGAAAGGACCGAGCAATATGAGCCGACTGCTTCTGCCCTCGATGCACATGCGACCTCGCTCATGCAAGTGAAGAAAATGAAAGATAATTTCATGTTGAGATAGAATTGTCCTGGGATAATTCCCTTACCCTCCTGGGGTACTATCACAAGTGTCCCGCACTGTAGAACTCCAAGGATGAGTACTATTACAATACTTTAAGAAAGGAAGATGCTTGTAATGAAATTGCTGCCCTCATGCACATTTCAAATGATGAGTGCCGCAAGAAAATTGAAAGCCTCAAGGGTTCTTATCGGAGGGAAAAGACATGTTTCATATCCAATCGTTTATAACAATTGAGTATTGCATCTCTCTTCATTCAGTTTTCTATACTACCACCGCTTTCTCCTTTTCGTTTTCAAGGAGTGCAATAAGTACATATAACAATAACTGGCAACTATCAATTTTCGATTCACCGTTGTAGCCTCAGGTCAGGCAAGACAAACGGGGCTCCCTGTTCAGTCCGCAAGAGGTCAGAACACAGTGGTTCCTTGCTCTTGCGGAGCGTGATTGTGCGTACCCCACCATTGGACACGCATGCACATTCGGGGCGAATGCTCAAGTGTACAGTATAACCAGAAATATCTTCATCAATTCCTAATCCAAGCCAATCGCTTTCAGACTGGACCCGCGGTGTTGGGGTATCTCGCCGCCGAGGTCCCGGGTTCGGTATGTGACTCCGTCAGGGATTTCGTAAGCTGACGTGAGGGCAGCCTCGCTTCGCAGTCGTGTGCTTGTAGGTTACGTCAGACCTGACACTTTTTTTACTCCACTGTTCATAACTTGATCCCTCTTTGCTATAGAGGTCATCCATTAAAAAAAAAGAAAGCCATCAAATTTAACACATTGTAACTACTAAGCGAACTTCCAAAGTAAATTAACCCTCGCCCTGTTCAATGTATTGCACAAAACAGTGCATGGGAAAATTCCACTTTACAGACCAATGCTCCAGAAGCTGGGTTTTTTTTTTTTTTGAAATCGTGAGAATACTACTCAAGATGATTCATTCCTTCCACAAATCAACCTACCAAAAAGATGTTTTATTGAAAGCGTAAGATATATGGAAAGTGCTAAAAATAAAGATTATTTGGATTTCGCAAACAGGGTAATAACAAGAAAAACTTAAGTCACATTCTTGTAGAATCTGTCTGTTAATCGGTGTTAAATTGTGATGGCTGTATTAGTGTGTTATCTGTAATTCAGGTAAGGACTGCAGACTATCAATTTCAAGTAGTTCCTACTTTTGCTACCGTCAAAGACATCTATCTGCAAACTTGGCTTCTAGATGCCACTGCAACCGGCACATGGCGACGAACGTTGGAACTTAATAGAGTGGTAATCAAATCTAACCTACAAATTTAGCTTCACACAATTGTAGTTAGAGGAAGGTTCTTCTAGATGGGCTTTACTCCCCCTCCGAAGGAAGGCAAACTCGGCGATTTTTAACGCTCTTATAAATCCGACGACTTCGGCCGGGTTTGAACCCGCCATCTTGGACATAGAAACTCTGCATGCTACGAACTACGCCCCCGAAGCCGCCAGTTCAGCGGTAAGCGAGGGGTGTATAGTTCCCTCTGAGAACATCGCGCGCGATAGTAGGTTCTCAGAATCATACACAGATACGTTTGGCGTGGGAAATGTTTTACGCTGCAGTAGTATACCGGGGGAATGGGATGGGGAAGTGCAGAGCTAACTGCCGGTAAGTTCTACCTACTGTTGATAATCCATCTACAGGGGTTAAGTTACACAAATTGCACGCTAAACACTCAATATTTTTGGCGGTAAAGCTCGACAAATTCCGCGATGTTTTCAAGAATTTTACGGTATTGTGTGAGAAGCAGCTCAGGTTTGCTCATTGGACCTGGTATTCCTCCTCATTTACCCCTGTACGTCAATCCTCACAAGAAGGTGGGGGCATTTCCTTGCGAAGTGAAGGTCATACAAGACTTCAGGAATCTCACCCAGGGATGTCCAAACATCGCCAAGTAAAGAGAAAGGGTACGGTAATTGAGTGAGTACGTAAAACATTCTTGTTTCGTAAACAACAATTTTCCGTTAAATAAACTGCATCCGATCGCAGTGAAACTTGTTACAGCAATCTATCTATCTATATATATAAAAATCAATGTAACGTGATAGTTTGTCTGTGGGTATGTATGTCTCCTATGCGTTCATATACCATTCGTCTGATTGCGATGAAACTTGGGTGAGATGTTGAGTACACTCCAAGGAAGGTTTCTGACTTAGTAAATCCATTTTACAATAGGTAGCGCACGCGTAGATTCAACAAATGAGCGACGATGCGCGAAGCATTTCAACAAAGTCCCGTATGTGTTCATATACCATTCGTCCGATAGCGATGAAACTTGGGTGAGTTGTTGTGTACACTTACGTGAAGGTTTCAAAATTAGTGAATACATTTCACAGTAGATAGCGCACGAGTAGATTCAACAAATGAGCGATGACACGCAAAGCGTTTCAAAAAAGTCCCGTATGCATTCATATAGGCCTACCATTCGTCCGATAGCTATGAAACTTGCGTAAAATGTTGTGTACACTGCAGGGAAATTTTCTGGCTTAGTACATCCACTTTACAATAGGCAGCGCACGAGTAGATTCAACAAATGAGCTACGACGCGCGAAGCATTTCAACAAAGTCACGTTTGCGTTCATATACCATTCGTCCGATAGCGATGAAACTTGGGTGAGATGTTGTGTACACTCCAGGGAAGGTTTCTGGCTTAGTACATACATTGTACAATGGGTAGCGCACTAGTAGATTCAACAAATGAGCGATGACACGCGAAGCGTTTCGACAAAGTCCCGTATAAAGTCATATACCATTCGTCTGATAGTGATAAATGTTTGGTGAATTGTTGTGTACACTCCAGGAAAGGTTTCTGGCTAAGTAAATCCATTTTACAATACGAAGCGCACGTTTATGTTCAACAAATGAGTGACTACGCGCGAAGCGTTTCGACAACGTCCCGTATACGTTCACATACCATTCATCCGATTGCGATGAAACTTGGGTGAGATGTTGTGTACTCCAGGGAAGGTTTCTGGCTGAGTACATCCATATTACAATATGTAGCGCAAGAGTAGAATCAACAAATGACCGACGACACGCGAAGCGTTTCAACCAAGTCCCGTATGCATACATGTACCATTCGTCCGTAGCTATGAAACTTGGGTGAGATGTTGTGTACACGTCATGGAGAATCTCTGGCTTAGTAAATCCCCTATACAATATGCAGCGCACAAGTTGATTCAACAAATGAGGGACGACGCGCGAAGCGTTTCAACAAAGTCCCGTATAAGGTCATATACCATTCTGCCGTTAACGGTGAAACTTGGGTGAAATATGGTGGACACTCCAAGGAAGGTTTCTGGCTTAGTAAATACATTTCACAGTAGGTAGCACACGAGTAGATTCGACAAATGAACGACGACACGCGGAGCGTTTCAATACAGTCCCCTATGTCTTCATATCCCATTAGTCCGATAGCGATGAAACTTGGGTGAGATGTTGTGGACACTTATGTGACGGTTTATAACTTAGTAAATACATTTTACAGTAGGTAGCGCACGAGTAGATTCAACAAATGAGTGACGGAGCGCGAATCGTTTAAACAAAATCAGGTATGCGTTCATATACTATTCAACCGATTGCGATGAAACATTGATCAGTTATTGTGTACCCGCCAGGGAAGGGGACTTAGTAAATCCATTTCACAATAAGTAGCGCAAGAGTAGATGCAACAAATGGGTGACGACGCGCGAAGCGTTTCAACAAAATCCCCTATTGCGTTCATATAACATTCTTCGATTGCGAAGAAACCTTGATGAGTTATTGTGTTCACGCTAGGGAAGGGCTTCGACTTAGTAATACATTTCTCAATAGGTAGCGCACGAGTAGATTCAACAAATGAGTGACAGCGCACGAATCGTTTAAACAAAACCCCGTATACGTGCATATACTATTCATCCGATTGCGATGAATCATTGATGAGTTATTGTGTACACGCTGGTTATGTGAAGACCAGCCCAAATTCATCAACATAAACGGGAGGACAGCATCAGGCTTAAGGCCTGGACAAAATAACTTCCTTAAGAGAAGATTAGACTGAAAGGATTGGGCTAAGGAAATGCGGCCTGGTTCTTTCAATACTAGACTGAACATTGAGAGTAAATACAATATTTTTATGGTGAAACTTGCAAACACATTAATAAATAAAAATATTGTATTTACTCTCAATGTTCAGTCTAGTATTGAAAGAACCAGGCCGCATTTCCTTAGCCCAATCCTTTCAGTCTAATCTTCTCTTAAGGAAGTTATTTTGTCCAGGCTTTAAGCCTGATGCTGTCCTCCCGTTTATGTTGATGAATTTGGGCTGGTCTTCACATAACCATTTTGGTGCCTATAACCGGGATGCTTGTAAACATTCTGTTTAACCAAATCTCCAAATTACTTAATGTTGGTACTAATTCAAAATTTAAATGCCCTACTGAACATTGAGTGTGTTAATATTTTAAAAATTGTGTTTTCTAATCTACTTCGAAAGTTTCAGCTCGAGTGTATATGGTTGGCACTGAGAAGGGAGACAAACAGCAGGCCCGTATTTTACCGCAGGGGAAGCCGCACTCTCTTTTCTGGCAGACTGTCAACTTCTTCCGAAGCAAGGTGTACCAGCTCACAGTATAGTCGTGGGTACACAACAAACTTTCATAATGCCGATTGACGAAAAACTCATTAACGCCAGAGCTTCTGTCAAAGGCAAGTTAACGCGTTTTCGCACTTTTCTAGATGAGCTCCCGGAAAAAGAACGTAATAGTGACATAATTTCTCAAAGACTGAAAGGTTATGAACAGGCCTTTGAGAAATATGATGAGATCCAAAGTAATATTGAGACCAAGGATCCCGACCAGCAAAGTGACCGCTGTGAGGTTGAAAATTTATATTATAAGGGGTTCGTAGACGCAAAGCAGCTTTTAAGAAGTTTAACATTGCAGGATAAGCAGGAGAAAACTCCTTCAGAATCTTCTTCTTTTCCTTCCCGTGTTACATTACCGAAAATAGAATTACCTAAATTTACCGGAGATGAAGCTACATGGGAACCATTTTTTGAATTATTCAATTCATTGATTCACGAAAACGATTCTCTTCCTTCAATACAGAAGTTTCATTATTTGCGTTTGTCCTTGCAAGGCAACGCACTTAAACTCATCCAAGAGCTTACGTTGACAAATGAAAATTATGAAGTAGCTTTGGCACTTCTCAGAGATCGGTTTGGGAACACTCGTTTAAAAACTCAACGTCACATACAGGGTTTATTCAATTTACCTATTGTTCAAGCTGATAATCTTGCCTCGCTTCGTAATCTGATCGATGCTGCAGAACTTCATATTCGTGCGCTTGCAAATTTGGACCAACCAGTTGACCATTGGGATCTATTTTTGATTCATCTTATTTCTGTTAAATTAAACACTAAAACTTTAAAAGATTGGGAAGCAGATCTGTCGCAACATTCATTGTGTACTTATGAAGCTATTATTAAATTCTTAAAGGCGAAATGCCAAATCTCTCTGCTGTAGCCAGTCAAAAGAGTAGCTCCACCTTCAAACCTCCTTCTAATAGTAAGGTCATCACCCCCCACTCAGAGAGTACTAAGGTCACATGCCTTTTCTACCAATATTCGGTCTTCCAATCAAGTACAAGCTTGTGTTTTATGTCAACAACCACATAACTTGTACCAATGCGCTCAATTCAAATCTTTATCTGTGGATGAAAGACGCAAATTAATTACCACCCACAAGCACTGCTTTAATTGTCTATCAGCGACACATATGATAAGCAATTGTCGTTCTGAACGGTTATGTTTTCACTGTAAAGCAAAGCATCATACTCTCCTGCATAGGCATGAAAGATTGCGGTCATCAGCAACCAATAATTCATCCGCTAAATCTAATTCTGAGACTTTGCCTAATAACGCTCAGTCTTTTACTCAAAGCTCTGTTTCGTTCAGTAAACTCAAGTTTTATTGTCCACTGTCCAAATTCTAGTGAAGAATGTTCACGGAAAATGGGTTTCTGTAAGGGGATTGTTAGATAATGCTGCAACTAACAATTTTATCAGTGAATCGCTAGTTCGCAAGTTAGGTCTACAAATATGCCCTACTTCTATAGAAGTTACAGGAATTAATGGTTCCAAATCGCAATCTCTGAGTTATGCTAAAGTGGATGTAAAAGATTCCAATAATCTTGGCATTCATTTAAATTTAGATTTTTCAATTATAAATTCCATAGGTAATGACACCCCCATTACTTCTTTTCAAGTCCAGGGTTGGAATATTTCGCATCATTTGCAACTTGCAGATCCGAATTTCAACAGAGCTTCATCTGTAGAAATTCTTTTAAGTGCCAGCATTTTTTGGCAATGTTTACATCCGGAAAAGGTTAAAGTTGCCCGTGATGTTTTCTTTCGTAGAACTGATTTTGGTTGGATTGCCACTGGGCAAATATACCGCAACCCCGTTCAACAAAAATCTCATTGTTATTTTGTTGGTGCTGATTTAAATCAAGAATTAATTAAGTTCTGGGACATTGAGGATATTCAAGTCACCTCACCTCATTCTCGCAATAATGAGATCTGTGAAACACACTACGTAGAAACCACTGTTCGCACTACTGAAGGCAGATTCGTGGTTACTCTTCCTCGCATTTTTAACCCCCCTGTTATTACAGAATCACATTCCAGAGCTCTCAAAGCTTTATTCGCAATTGAAAATCGCTTTAAAAAAGATGCTCTCTTAAAAACTCAGTATACTTCCTTCATGGAAGAATACGAATCAGCGAATCACATGGAAGTAGTTCCAAAATCTGAAGAAATTAGTAATTCTCCTAAAGAAATAGTATATCTTAATCATCATCCGGTTTGGAAAAATTCTTCCACCCGAGAACAGATAAGAGTGGTTTTCAATGGGTCATCTCCAGATGCTAATGGTGTTTCTCTCAATGACACTCTGCATTCTGGACCCGCTATTCAGACAGATCTTACTTCAGTTTTACTTAACTTTCGTCTATTCCCCATTGCTGTTCTTGCTGACATCAAGCAAATGTATAGGCAAATTCTAGTAAATTCAGAACAACGTGATTTGCAAAGAATTTTGTGGCGAGACGACAATGCAAAACCTATAAAGATATTTCGTTTAAGAACAGTGACATACGGTCTTAAGCCGTCTGCTTTTCTCGCAATACGATCTCTTCACATGTTGGCCGAACAAGATGGTCATCTTTTTCATCCTCTAGCTTCTGAAGTTTTGAAAACTGCATTTTATGTAGATGATTTTCTGTATTCCTTTCCTAGTATCTCTGACGCACTTCTTGTTTGTGAAGATTTAAACTCTCTTCTTTCCGGTGGTGGGTTTACCCTTCATAAGTGGAACTCGAACTCAACCGAATTTTTATCTAACTTTTCACAAGTAACTCCTGTTGACAAATGTGTTGCGCTTCCTACTGAGGAATCAGCTATTAAAACTTTGGGTGTTTTTGGTCTCCTTCTTCAGATACCTTTTCCTATCAGGTACACTTATCTGAGTTTCACCCTCGAACGAAAAGGCAATTATTATCGGAAATAGCAAGAGTTTTTGATCCATTGCAGTACATTGCTCCGGTGGTTATTACTGCAAAAATTTTCTTGCAAAAACTTGGGTTATTGAAAATTGGTTGGGATGAAAAGGTACCCTCCCCCCTTTTGGATGAGTGGTTGAAATACCGCAAGAGTTTGTTAGATCTTTCTCAAATTTCTATTCCTCGCACTTTAATTTCCGACATTTCATGTCAGTATTTCGATTTGCACGTATTTGCAGATAGTTCTGAAAAGGCATACGGTTGCTGCGCCTACTTAGTAGGCCGCCCTTCCAATACTTTACCCGGATTTTCCAATTTAATTTGTGCAAAATCAAAGGTAGCCCCACTCAAATCCATATCTTTGCCTAGATTGGAATTATGTTCTGCTGTAATGGCTGTGGAATTAGCCAGTAAATTAAAAATCAGTTTAAATTTGAAATTTTCGACCACATGGTTTTGGAGTGATTCTTCCATCGTGTTAGCTTGGCTTTCAAAACCTTCTTCGCATTGGACCACTTTTGTGGCTAATCGCGTTTCTAAAATACAAGAGTTGTCTCATTTTGACCAATGGAATCATGTTCCGGGGAAGGAAACCCCCGCTGATATAATTTCACGTGGCTGTTTGCCCAAGAAATTAATTTCTCTTAAACTATACTGGAATGGTCCGGCGTGGCTCAGTCAGGATTTTTCTTGTTGGCCTCGTTCATCTAATCCGCTCGCAGAAGATGTTCCTGATGCTCGCATTGTTACCGCTTCCCTTTTTCTAACTTCTATTGCTACTAGTCTTTTACAGCGTTACTCTTCATTTAATAAATTAATTCGGGTGGTAGCATATTTATTTCGATGGAAATTTCTTGTTCTTGATGAGCCTGTGAAGCCGCAACCCTTTCTCACTAAAATGGAATTGGAATTTGCTACTCGTAGAATCTTGTTTCTTATGCAACAAGAAGTATTCTTTCTTGAGTATCAGACGCTTTTAAGCAAAAAAGCTTTACCAAAGTCTAGTAGGCTGTTACCTCTCACCCCTTTTTTGGACCAAGATGGATTAATAAGAGTGGGGGGCAGGCTAGAAAATTCTAGTTACTCAGATGAGAAAAAACATCCCATTATTCTTCCTTCTAGACATCCTATTACTACTCTCATCGTAAAGAAATTTCATTATCAGAATTTGCACGCTGGCACCCGCACTTTGCTTTGTTTAATTCGCGAGCAATATTGGCTCATTAACGGTGTTCATGAAGTTTCTTCTGTTATTCGGAAATGTATACCTTGTTTCAAATCCAAGCCCCCGCCAATCACGCAAATTATGGGAAACTTGCCATATTTTCGTTCCGAACCTAGTAAGCCTTTCGCCCTGACGGGTATCGATTATGCCGGTCCTTATGTCTATCAAGTTAATTCCCCTTTATCTAAGCGAAAGTTGTTAGGTAAACTTTATATTTCTTTATTTGTGTGCATGGTGACAGGAGCCATTCACCTTGAGTTGGTTACAAGTGCTTCTACTCCTTATTTTATAGCAGCCTTTTCTAGATTTGCCTCTAGAAGGGGTGTTCCTTCTGAGGTTTTCTCAGATAACGCAAAAAATTTTGTTAGTACTTTTGATCTTTGGAAAACTGCACTTACCTCTCCCTCTGCTAAGGAACAGTTTTCTAATTTTTCTCATGCTAAGGGATTCAAATGGCATTTCACTCCCCCTTACGCCCCCCATCATGGTGGTCGTTGGGAATCTTGCATAAAGCTCACGAAGAGACAGCTGAAGAAAACCCTTGGTTCAGCCATCCTTTCCTATGAGGAATTTAATTCCTTAATTATTCAGGTTGAGGGTACCGTAAATTCTAGGCCGCTCACGCCTTTGTCTAACGATCCTAAAGATCTTCTTCCGTTAACACCTGGCCATTTTTAATAGGCTGTTCTTTAGCTTCTACGCCTCCTTTGCTGAGTCGACGCTGTGATCTCAGGTTGCCTATTTTCTGGAGAAAGTTAGACTCTTTGCGAAACTCCTTTTAGCGCCGTTGGAAGCTGGAGTATCTCGGCTCACTTAACAGAAGAGAGAAGTGGCGGCTTTCCCAGCCTGATGTGCGAGTGGGAGATATGGTTCTTTTGCGAGATCCAAGTCCCCCTCTCGTATGGAATATTGGTAGGGTAACTCACTGCCATTTGGGTCGTGATAATCATGTGAGAGTTGTAGATGTTCTCACTAGTAAGGGTGTCTATACTAGACCAATTTCTATGGTTGCTATCTTGCCTGTTGAGGCTTAGTGTCATCTTCTTTATTGTTGTTCACGTTTTTGTAACTGATTCTTTGATTGTTTTCTTTCGGGGGTCTCGGAGCATGATCACTTTCGTGATGTTTATAGTGCGTTTTTCTTTCGTGCCGCATTTGTCAGTTAAATGCTTTTGAGACCACCGAACGAAAACATATGTACTTATTCATTTCTGTTAACATTATATTGTTTATTACTAGTGTTTACTCTCTCTATATATATATCTAAGACTCTTACCTCAGCATGTTTAAGGTCATGCGCCTCCAGCATACGCTCGCATACTGAAAAGGGTGTCGACTTGCTTGCTGCCTTCCTGTATGACTGACGTCACAGCTTGCCCTGGCCAATCATCGCCCGCCAGCCTAGGCTTCCAGACGTTTCTATGATTATTATTTAAGTGGCGGCGTTTTGCTCTCCATCAGCATTCCTTCTTCAAACCTTCTACGGTCTTCTTCAACTAGCGAGAGGCATTCGTGCCTTCCGCCCTTCTCCGGGGCCTTCTAAACTTCAGGCCTAATCTGCATTTATGATTGAAACTACCAGGAAACGCAACAGCAGAGAGCTTCAGCACTGAGAAAGTGCATTCTACATTTTACTTCAAACCGCAAGAAGCTGCATCAAATCGCAGTTCTAAAATGCCATGTTATTTGGCATTCAAGAAATAACATCAAAACCTAACGATGTTAAACAATGTACAGCGCTGGTGAAGTAGAAGAAGAAGATCGCCCTGGCGAAGTTATTTTCCTGATGCTGGACATCTCAAATTCTACTACCAAAAAATCAAGTGTTGGCCACGGCAGTCTCCGTCAGCATGCTTCTAGTCATCGCCACTAAAGATAAGTTTGTGCCTTTTTTATTATTATCTTAATCATCTTCGTTTTAAGTGTTTGCTAGCAAGTGCAAGAATATTAAATTTGTGTGTGCATCAAGCAGAATGAACTTTTGAATAATAGCCCATGGCTGGGCCAACCTAAATAAAATTAATGAACATTTGAAATTGCCCCAGGCGGGCCAGCATAACTAATTTTTTAATTAAGGCTTATTTATTAATGTGTTTGCAAGTTTCACCATAAAAATAAAAATATTGTATTTACTCTCAATGTTCAGTCTAGTATTGAAAGAACCAGGCCGCATTTCCTTAGCCCAATCCTTTCAGTCTAATCTTCTCTTAAGGAAGTTATTTTGTCCAGGCCTTAAGCCTGATGCTGTCCTCCCGTTTATGTTGATGAATTTGGGCTGGTCTTCACATAACCACACGCCAGGGAAGGATTTCGACTTAGTAAATCCATTTCACAATAGGTAGCGCACGAGTATATGCAACAAATGGGTGACGACGCGCGAAGCGTTTTAACAAAATCCCCTATGCGTTCAAATAACCTTCTTCCATTGTGATGAAACCTTAATGAGTTATTGTGTACACGCCAGGGTAGGGTTTCGACTTAGTAAATCCATTTCTCAATAGGTAGCGTACGAGTAGATTCAACAAATGAGTGACAGCGCACGAATCGTTCAAACAAAATCCCGTATACGTTCATATGCCATTCATCCGATTGCGATGAAACTTTTGAAAGTTGTTGTGCACGCTCCCACGAATGGTTCTAAATTAGAAAATCCATTTTACGATAGCTTAGAGGCAGTTAACGGAAATTGAAAAACATGTTGTGTATCCAAAAGCACTTCAAGAAACAGAATTTCAACGCCAACGCTTTCTTTGATTGGCATTGCAACGCATGCCGGGTACAGCTTGTTGTTGATAAATATTGTAATGCACTGACATCTAATCTAGGCCTAGTTCAATTGTTTACATAACCTCAGATGACGGCTGTGTGAAATTTTAAATATGTTTTTATTTCTTGTGTCCTAATCATGCGATCGAAGTCAACGTTTAGAATATTTTAGACTTAGCCTATAGCGTTCTTGTTTCAGCTTCACTGGTACTGGTTCATATTTCTAGGATGTCTGGAAATCCCTCATTGATTCATGTTTATTTTCAGAATAGCCCGGTGGTGCATTTCTCACCCCAACGTACGGAGCTTATAGGCTACCTAGCATGTTGGCAATTTACGATCCGATGTTGATGTTCTGTTTGTATTGCCACAGCAGCACAGGCGACATGTGAATGAATGACTAAATGTGACACGGGAACTTTTAAGGCCTATGCAAACCAACATCATGCCGTGGATTTTAAACTGCCTTTTAAAATTTATATTACTTTGGTCGGGAATCAAGCCCGTGACCTTGAGATTGTGAGTCTAACACACTACTTTGCTTTGCTGTTTCATTCCTTTCTGACCCGTCGAGTGGATCTGGACTTGATACAGAAGTTCGCTCATTGTTCATTTGAGTAAGGTTGGTTGGTTCCTTAGTTTAGGGGCAGCGACAACGCAGTCATGTGGCCCCCTTTTTTTATACCATGGGTGTGTGTAGAATCTGTCTGATAACCGGTGTTAATTGTGATGACTGTATCAGTGTGTGTTATCTGTTTTAATTCAAGTAAGAACTGCAGACGATAATTTCAAGTGGTTCCTACTTGCTACCATCCATGACACCTAGCTGTGAACTTGGCTACTACTAGATGGCATCGCCTGGTGACGAACTTAGGAGCATTAATCAAACCTAAACTACAAATTTTGCTTCACACAAGTTAAGTTTCTTTTACATGGCATGGGTCCGCCGGCTTTACTTCCCCTCCGAAGGAAGGCATACTGAGGGATTTTTAACGCTCTTTAAAAAATCCGACGACTTCGGACGGGTTTGAACCCGCGACCTTGGGCATTGAAGCTCAGCATGCTACCAACTAGCCGCTTCATTTGAGTACGGTAATTGAACAGGTCTATTCCTGTTTGTTCCTCCAAAATCCTCCAAAAAATGTTATTATTCTTGTGACTGGTGTTTACCTACAAGCAAACCTGCCTATGTACAAAACAAGCAGAGGACATGATAGCTGTACATTTAATTATGAGAGTACTCCATCAACTTCTCAGCCACGCGACTCATATTTTAAGTGATGTAAAATACAGGGTTCTTTTCTTTATAGTGGAGCGGGTAAACTTCCAATACCGATGTGACTTGTGGGTTTTTAAATTTTTAACAGGCACATGATTGAAAGCATAAAAGACCTGAGCTTCACAGATTTGAAGCAGCAATGGGGCAAGTTAAAGAAATACAACCACATGCAGGCATACGATAAAGCGACCCCAAAAGTAAGTTTTGCCATATGGGAAGAACAGCTGTCAAGCTGCTAAGTCGCCTCATTTGTAGTGCAGGACAGAATGTGAGGTACGGTACTGGATATTGTAAGAAATGCATTAGTATTTCTTCTTCTTTCTTCGAATTGGCCTACTGTGGACCACGGGAAACAATTGATTTTCTGGTCAATTCTCTTTTTTTTTCCACCCAGAATGTCTTCATCCTTTCAATGTGTTTCCTCTGACCAGGTGTTCTTGGTCGTTCTACTGGGTCTTTCCTTGAACCCCTTGACGTTATCAATTTTAGCTCGAAACACGCCCCTATTCCAGATGTCTTTTGGATGTACGCCAACTTCCTCCATGTCTTTTCTCGATTCTTTTACCCATATTGTAGTCGCCTTTAGCTTGGTGATGTAATTAAGGATTATTTTCGTTACCGTATTCGATTTTCATCCTTTCTCATGAGGTGTTCGTGAAATTTCAGTCTCCTCTCACTCATGGTGTCCGTGATCTTCTGTGCCCAAGATAGCGGGTTCAAACCCGGCCTAAATTGTCGGATTTTTTAAGAGCGTTAAAATCCGGCAGTCCCATGTCATGGATTCATGGCATGTAAAAGATCCTTCCACAGACTAAACTTGTGTGCAGCTTAATTACTAGGTTAGATTTCGTTGGAACGCTCTAGCAAAGTTCCAACGTTCACCATTAGGTATCGGTGACATCTGCTAGCGTAAATTTGAACTACTTGAAATTGAATGGAACTTGTAGCTCGCCCTTAAGGCGTCCGCTTGAAGCAGCTACAGCTATAGTTGGGACTATCGACTACTTTTAACTATCGACTGACTAGTCATTCGTTGGAAGAAACTGTCGACTAGATATTCGACTACTTTCAGTCGAATGGTTACCTGAATACGCATAGCTCTTAAAAGCGTGTCGTTTCATGTATTCGACTGAAAGTAGTCGCTTCTAGGCGGCGTACAAAGCACTGTAAGCCGTTACCCGCGGAGTTCTGTTGTACCAACAGATGAAAAGCAAACTTCTCCCTAACCTACCTATTTTTGCAGACGTTAGTTTGGACTACGCGACACTCGGCAACATGCAATTGATCCAAGTTATTTATTTTTACTGTGCTTCGAATGGAGGTTGCGGCGTTGTGTATAGTGCAGCCATTATATCCAATGTTGCAATGAGAATGAGTAAATGTTCCCCGATATTGGTATAGGACACATTACCTGTATGTACTCTGAATAAGTGAAGCAATAGAGCAATACTTAATTAAATTACTAGAACTGAAAGGGAGTTCGTAAGTACCGGTAACAATTCCATAGCCAAAATTGTGACGTACCTTTTATTTCTTAGTTGTTTTGCAGAAAATACTAAGAATGTAGAGTTGAAATACAACTTGAACAAGAACATGACAGCCTAGAATAAATACACACGAGAGACGACAATAGAGCACTTTAGAACAGTAACGAGAGCGAAATTTCAGTGGAGATGTTGGCAACCATGTAAATACAAACAATTTATGACCAGAACGTAAAACTATGCCAGCGCTCAGAACATGTTAAAACAATTGGGATCAGTTCAGTCGTTTGCAAACGACTTGTTTATGTTACGGTGAGCAGTCGTTGAATTCATTCGACTGTTTTCTAAAAGCAGTCAAACAAGTCGATGGTTTTAACTTTTGTCAGTCGACTGCTGATGCCCATCTCTACAAAACAATTGACGACCAGAATCAATTTGAGCGTACACGCCCTCCGATTTGCTAAAATGCTATTGATATTGGATCCCAATATACAATATTTTCTGATTTAATTTTCCTGGAAAATCTATTCTATGTTTGCATCGATCATTACCATCACGCTATGGGGAGAATTTCATAATAGTTTTCTTGTAATTCATTTATCACGCGGTAGAATAAATGAATGAAATTCAATCATAAAATAAATAGAACTCTAAGCCATAATTGGTAAGCCCATGTTCAAGTTGTGTAATAATTCAAGAATGCACCCAATTCTCACTAAAAGTGTATAGACTGTGTTAAGGAGTTCAAACTAAACCTAAATATTGAATGCTTAACATTTCCAATGAAATGACATACCGGTACATATATATTTGGACAACTGGGCGTAGGCTATTTCATTGAAAGAATCTACGAACAAGAAACTGTATAAAACTATAGGCACCTACAGCCGTCAAGCTGTCCTCACAGTACCCGCTGGAGATTCACATCACCACTTTATCTATACGTAGGCTTGCCATATTTTTGGTAAGTGAAACCGGGACACATTAATATGAGATGGTCTTACCGGGGGGTCTGGGAGGTATGGAATACTCCCTAGCAGAGCGGGGGTTCGGGGATCCTCCTCCGGGAATTTTTTAAAATTAGAAGCAAAATGGTGAGTTTTAAGCCTTTTTTAAGCCTCACAAGTGACGGGAGGGAAGAATCTGGCACCCTAAATTGTTAGTTCTACACACCTTTTAAAAATAAGAATAAAGGATTTTTGCTACATAAAAATATATAATTTTTCCTTTTTAATGATATTTTTTTCAGGTCTACCATCTAGAAAGAAGTGTTAATAAAATGTAATTTAAAATACTTCATAAAAGTGTTTAATTAAACAATTACTAATTCTTATTTTAAAATAACTACAACTTTTTGTCCAACTACAAAAACAATTACAAAAAACTTTTCTGTCAAACTAAAAAAAGAATTAATGAGTTAACAATAGTCTACTTCTGACCTCTTTGAAGTTGTGCGCGATATTCAAAGATGTTGATTGTTGAAAAGTAACCCATTCATAAAAGATTCTTGAACACACAAATTCATTACTTCTTACATCTTACAACCGTTTTCCGGGACATTGATAAAACCGGGCGGGACACCGGGACAAGAGCAAAATTCCGGGACTGTCCCGGTCAAACCGGGACGTATGGCAAGCCTATCTATACGGTACCTCGAGATAAGCCTAAGTGCGCCAACTGTGAGGGAACCCATAACCTCTTCCATCCCTGCCCTCATGTCTTTGCCACTAAACCCCCCTCCCACACAGCACGCCACTGCTCTGACACAGTTGTTAGGCCTGCTACAACAACTCTCAGCCATAACCCTATAAACTACAGCTAAACCAAACCCAGAACCCCCTAATACACTTCATTTGCAGAGCAATAAAATCCATAAAACAACTCCGCAACAAGCTTCACAAAACCTAAATTATAAACGAAAAGACTACTCCACAAACACCAAAATCGTAAACCTCCCTCATTTCAGCCACACTACACCTTAAACAGGCATAGAGAGCATAGTCATGACCCCTTCATGGAGTAGGCTATTGTCTAAACACGATCATGTCTCCTTCAACTTTACCGAAGACTTCATTACATTCTATTAAAAATTCATAAACTCATTCCACAAATCTTAAAAATCAGTAAGCTCATTTCAGTTACTCTATTCATTAAACAAACATAGAAGGCGTAGCCATGACCCCTTCATGGAGTAGGCTATTGTCTAAATCTGATCACGCATACTACAACCTTACTCTAATTCAAAATTACGGCCAAATGATCCATCTGACTGGGAGGCAAAGGTATTTACCGGCTTGCCTGGGATGATGGGCCTCAAAACCGGTATCTGGAGTTCAAACATAACCTAAATATTGAATACTTAACGTTTCCAATAACTTGGACAACTGGATTTAGGCTATTTCATTGAAAGAATCAACGAACTGTATAAAACTATAGGCACCTACAGGTATACTTAACTTATTAATTAAAGCTCTACAATAAACATACAGCACAATCAATTGTAGCATGAAGTTATCCTGAAGAAGTCGTTTGGTTAGAACGACTACTTAAATTCGAATGATTCCATTCACTTGGAATTAGTCGTTTGCCAACGACTTGTTTCATTCGAATGATTTCCAACGATTGCTTTGGGATCAGTCGTTTACAACGACTACTTAAATTCGAATGATTCAATTCGCTTGGAACTAGTCGTTTGCCAACGACTTGTTTCATTCGAATGATTTCCAACGATTTTTTTGGGATCAGTCGTTTGCAAACGACTTGTTTATGATACGGTGAGTAGTCGTTGAATTCATTCGACTGTTTTTTTAAAGCAGTCGAATAAGTCGATCGTTTTAACTATCGACTAATTCGACTGTTTTCAGTCGACTGCTGCCCATCTCTAGCTACAGCCTCTGGCGAGCCGAACATGTCCTCGGACACTCCCGGCACTAAAAGCCATACGATAAATAAATAATGCTCTTTTGTAAAATCACATACTACGAAATCGGCTTTGCGACGCGAAGTAATGGCCTCCATTCCGTCTGAAAAGCATTCTTTTTGTGAAAGCAATCCATTGATATGGCAATTGTTGAATTTGAAGAGCATAGCGGAACTGAGCAATTATATTACTCATCTTTTAGCCTCAATTGTTATGAAAATAACTGAACAAAAAAAAAAACGAGAATAGCACGCCCATCAACCCAAATCACATATAGCATCTGTGTGTTTATGTTTCAGCCACCCTTACGTTAGGTCTAGATGATGGCAGCACCTTCACTTGAGTTCGCGAATTGCCTACTAAAAGAAATAATATAAAATTTGTACGAAATGAATTATAATGAGAATTTACTACAGTGGAGAAATCGTTTAGTCCAAGTCATTATTTGCTAAAAGGTATGTAAATCGATTGATAACGTTTGACCTGGGTGGGCACATTTGGCTCTATGGTTAGAACTTTGGTCTTTCACCCGGCCGACCAGGTTTAAAACCTATCCAAGTTGTATTTTTTTTGGCATGATTTTTTTATATTTATTGTTTTTTAAGTACTGATACGTTATAGAATTGAGCGTTATGTTGTGCATTTTGCAATGGAAAATACATATTTAATTAAAACAAAATTCTCCACCGGATCTGCACGAGTGACATCTACTAGCAACTAGTTGAACTATTCGTTTGCTAACCACAGCCTACTATATGCGTCTTGCACTCTATTACGGCCTTGACATTCCCAGTTAGTGCACCCATGCTAACAGTTTACGCCATGGTTTTCGGCTGGTCATCCCCGGTTACGAAGTCATACAGAGGACAATCGGTGAGCCTCAGGCATGTGCAATTATTAATACTTTTGCTTTCCACGCAACTGACAACTCACGAATTAATTACACATTCCTTAGGCTCACCGACTGCCCTCTGCATGACTTACCGGTCAAAACCCGTGCCGTAAACTGTACGGTTTAATTGAAAAATGTCCTCCTCTTGCCGATAGAGCGCACTCGCCCCCGTGGATAGGCGCGATTAAATATTAGCTGTGCAGCAGGTTTATTTATAAATGTGTTTATCCCAGTGATACGTTTAGATCAACGAAGTTTTGTTTCAGTTTCAATTATTGTACGTAGTCTGTGTTAATATCGTGGCCTACGTTATACTCAAGGCCTGGAAATAGAGCTGAGACTTGGTGCGCCAAACTGGTAGTTCCACTTTACGCCACTTGGATCGCGGTCCGGCGCCCTAGTTGTCTGCTTCTGACTATGCGTTACATGCAACTCAAGTACATTTAATACATGTTTTTTAGCACTTCTTACCTGTTTTCCTCCAGTTTCCCCCAAATGATGAATACGGCTCACTCTTGACTGTATTTCACTTCACTTTAAGATTTTTTCTGTCAAGGGGCTTACTTCTTAAATTCAGAAACGTTGCACTACTGCCCGTGTGGTTCACACCAATATTCTTTAAAAGTGGCCTTAAGAACTTTTGAAGAAGAACTACGGAGAGAGAATTGTCAATACACACTTCACATTTTGTGTGCCCGGAAAACGTTTCAGTTAAAATATTTGTGAAATTTGACACTAAATATTTTCAAGACATGAAATTTACGGCTGTAGTGACAAAGTGAGAAATTGTTTCCAACAGATAAATAAAAGAAGCTTTGGGATATCTTATTCCCCCTCTGTCTTGAAAATGTATTAAACTAAATGGCAGGCTTGAATTTGCTGGAGCTGATATTTTCTCTAAGCAACCTTCACAGTCTGTTCTCGCTTCTGCCACTCTTACAAGAAATCCCGCTACCATTGCAATTGAAATGGAAGATAGAGACGCTGGCTTTTCTGAAAACAAAAATAGAGATTCTGATGCTAAAATGTCAATCATAATGTTTTATTTCAATGAACTTAATATAGGCTATATGCTCCATAGTCTTACCTTGAACAGGGCTTTCAAGAATCTCCCAGACATGTGCCGGAAGCTGGGGTGTTTCTTTAGCATTGGCTGGGTTTTGCACCTTCTGCGATTTTTTAGGCTTCAGAAACTTGGTCAAGGCGCCTGTTACGACTGCATCTTCCCTCAGCTCCACATTCCCACTTCTAGAAGATGCGATAATTCCTGTACTAAGTGTTGACTCGATGGCATGCAGGCATGATCTCACGTCCATCATGTCATTGTTACCTCCCTTATTTCTCAGGTGACTGAAGAGCAGTTCTACATCGTCACTAGAGAGATTCCGTGTAAGCACATAATGGAAGCCGATACTTATTAGAAATCGTATGCAGGACACGGTTGATGAAGTTGTTAGCACCAAAGCTTGATAAGTTTGCTTTGGAAGTCTCATCTTTTTATCGGGATAACTTTGAATCTGTGACAGGTAGGGCAGAAATTCATTGGTCAGCCGTGAAAGTCTCTCATCATTAACTTCACTGAAAATAAACTTGTCTGTGTTTCTGGAATGAAGTCCGTGTGTGGTATTGCAGATAGCATGTACACACATCAAAAAAAGTTTTGCATCACCTCGGTTCCCAGATCTCCGGCATATAGACGTTGACTGTGTATATTGTATCAAAGATACAGTCCCGTTGACTGTTCATAGATGTCACTAGAACTGCTCAAAGATGTAAACAACCATGCATGAGCAGGGCCTATTAGACGGAGGGGGTACGACAGCCGATCAGTTCCAGTCATTCCACCAGGACGAAGGTACGCTGCTCATGTTGTCTGTAGTTCTACCATGCCTAGAAGGTCAATACCGCAGTTCGATCGCGTCCGCATTGTTACTTTGTGTCAAGAAGGGCTCTCAACAAGGGAAGTTTCCAGGCGTCTCAGAGTGAACCAAAGCGATGTTGTTCGGACATGGAGGAGGTACTGAGATACAGGAACTGTCGATGACAGGCCTCGCTCAGGCCGCCCAAGGGCTACTACTGTAGTGGATGACCGCTACTTACGGATTGCCGCTCGGAGGAAACCTGACAGCAATGCCACCATGTTGAATAATGCGTTTCGTTCAGCCACAGGACGTCGTGTTTCAACTCAAACTGTGCGCAATAGGCTGCATGATGCGCAACTTCACTCCCGACGTCCATGGCGAGGTCCAGCTTTGCAACCCCGACACCATGCAGCGCGGTACAGATGGGCCCAACAACATGCTGAATGGACCCCACAGAATTGGCATCACGTTCTCTTCACCGATGAGTGTCGCATATGCCTTCAACCAGACAATCGTCGGAGACGTGTTTGGAGGCACCCTGGTCAGGCTGAACGTCTTAGACACACTGTCCAGCGAGTGCAGCAAGGTGGTGGTTCCCTGATGTTTTGGGGTGGCATTATGTGGGGCCGACGTACGCCACTGGTGGTCATGGAAGGCTCCGAAACGGCTTTACGATACCTGAATGACATCCTCCGACCCATAGTGCACCCATATCGGCAGAATATTGGAGAGGCATTTGTCTTCATGGACGACAATTCTCGACCTCATCGTGCACATCTTGTGAATGCGTTCCTTCAAGATAACGACATCGCTCGACTACAGTGGCCAGCATGTTCGCCAGACATGAACCCTATCGAACATGCCTGGGATATGTTGAAAAGGGCTGTTTATGGACGTCTTGACCCACCAACCACTCTGAGAGATTTACGCCGAATTGTCGTTGAGGAGTGGGACAATTTGGACCAACAGTGTCTTGATGAACTTGTGGATAGTATGCCACGACGAATACAGGCATGCATCAATGCAAGAGGACGTGCTACTGGGTATTAGAGGTAGTGGTGTGTACTGCAATCTGGACCACAAATGCTGAAAGTCTAGCTGTATGATGGTACAACATGCAATGTGTGGGTCTCATGAGCAATAAAACGAGCTGAAATGTTGTTTGTGTTGATCTCTATTCCCTTTGTATTTAAAGGTTCCGGAACTCTTGGAACCGAGGTGATGCAAAACTTTTTTTGATGTGTGTATATCAAACCATTTTCTAAAAATTTCCAAGAATTTTGTTGTTTCGTGTAGGCTGTACTTATCTTCAACTTTCTCTGGGCACACGACTTCCATGCTCTTAAGCCCAACTATTGTCTCTGGAGTAAACACCAATTTGGCTCTTGCCACTTTCGTTTTTTCTAAATTGCTTGGATATACTATCTTCCTGCTTAATTTTCTAACTGGCTTTACTACTAGCTTTTTCTGTAAGTGGTACAGATTCTTGAGATGATCACTAGTTATTAAATTGTCATCTACATAGAAGGTCCTACTCAGATATTGTGATCGTACATTCTTAATGATGTGACTCGGATCGAAACTAAGAAAAAGTGGCCTCTGCTCGTCTTTCGGGTGACGAATTTCATGAGTGACACATCCGCCACACAGCGCCTCAAACATTGATACATTCACCTGACAGTTGTCCGTCACTATTCTGATGACCTTGAAACCGCAGTCAGTGCGTCCAGTGTTATCCTAGATAACTGTTGTCCTGTGAGTCCACATGTAAAGTAGAACGAAACAGGTATCCTGTAGAAGGATGACAGGCCCTTGAACAGTATGCATAATAATTTATTAGCCAATTTATGTTCGATTCCAATTGCATCTTTCTCAATATCACTAATGCCGAGAAACATGTCTAAATTCTTGTCATACAATAGTCTAGACTTTATGGCCATTTCATCAATGATTAATGAACCAACCTTCTCATTATCATGAGTCAGTGACTTTTCTTCAGCTGTCACCTAGCTTTTGCAAGTGACGTGACACCTGTCTCTCCGGTCGTATACCCAATGTACGTTTTCAGTGTTCGTGGATGAGGAAGTTGTAAAATATTTATATCTCTAAGTAAGCGGTAAGCCGACGGTGATTTATTAGAGAGCAATACACATATTTTTATTGTTGTCTCATTGTATATACACTTTCGTTTCGTGAAAGCTCGAATTTGTTCAAGTAAGAAATTAGCCTTCAAGTCCCCACGTTCCGCTTCACTCTTGAGCTTCGATATTTGAACATCGAGTTTGTCCTGACGTTGCACTGAATGTAATTTTTGTTTCAATGAATTTATCGTCTGATTCAATGACTTAATTGTAGTTCTGTATACTTTATTTTTTCTTAGTGCCCTCCTTAATTTTAATTTTGTTGACTTGCAATGAGTTTGCTTGATTGTAGAACATTGCGTCCCTACACTAACACGTGGTTGATCATGGTTTTCTTCAATTCGTTCATCAAAATAGTCTTCCGTAAAATTTAAATTACCTGAACATTTCCTTTTATTGTTGATATGTATGTCTCTATCGACACGTGCTCTTTTGCGCGTATTTCTATTTATTTGTGCTTGTTATGAAAGCCGTATCTAGATCCTATAGGCTTTCATATAGACGTGGTATGTTGGAAAAAGTCTGTCTGTCTGTCTGTCTGTATGTATGTATGTGACGTTTTTGCGTTTAGCAAAGTACAGGTCGCAATGTTCTAGATATCGAGCTGAAATTTGGTACGGTGAAAGAGTTAGGGTCTGTGAGAAACCCTATTGTTGGGCGTTAAAATCGGTGCAGGGCCGGACCCTTTTTTGGGGCCCTGAATTTCATCCTATTTTTGAATCGATATATCTCGGAAACGGCTGGTCGTATCGAAAAACGTTAAATGTACAGGTGTAAGATCTCCGCGGTTTGCAACGTTTTTACTCATAACGATTTTTTGATATCTGTCACCGTTTTCTTTTTTTGGGGCCCTGAATATGTCCATTGTGCGTGACATATTTGGGTTTAGCAAAGTACAGTGCGCAATTTTCAAGATATCGAACTGAAATTTGGTGCGGTGAAAGAGTTAGACCCTGTGAGGAAACCTGTCGTCGGGTGTTAAAAACGGTGCAGGGCCGGATCTTATTTGGGGGCCCTGAATTTCAAACTTTTTTTTTTGGAATCGATATATCTCGGAAACGGCTGATCGTATCGAAAAACGTTAAATGTACAGGTGTAAGATCTCCGCGGTATGCAACTTTTTTACTCAAAAAGCTTTTTGATATCTCTTACCGTTTTCTTCTTTTGGGGCCCTGAAGCTGTCCATTGTGCGTGACATATTTGGGTTTAGCAAAGTACAGGTCGCAGTTTTCAAGATATCAAACTGAAATTTGGTGCGGTGAAAGAGGTAGGCCCTGTGGCCGTTTTCTGTTTCTGGGGCCCTGAATTTATTTCTGTTTTTTCGAATTGTTATATCTGGGAAACGGTTGGTCTTATCGCACAAAGTTACTGCTACAAGTGTAAGATCTCAGTGATTAGCAACTTTTTTAACCTTTATGATTTTTTGATATCTCTCACCATTTTTTTTTTTGGCCCTGAATTTTTCCCCTTTTTTTGAATCGTCATTTCTCGGAAACGGTTGGTCGTATCGAAAGAAGTTAAATTTTCAAAAGTAAGATATCAGTGATTAGCAACTTTTTTGACTCTTATGATTTTTTGAGATCTCTCACCGTTTTCATTTTCTGGGGCCTGAATTTCTTCCTTTTTTTCGAATCGTTATATCTGGGAAACGATTGGTAGTTTCGAACTAAGTTAAAGCTAGAAGTGTAAGATCTCAGTGTTTAGCAACTTTTTTAACCTTTATGAATTTTTGATATCTCTCACCATTTTTTGTGGCCCTGAATTGTATTCCTTTTTTTTTTTTTTGGAATCGACATTTCTCGGAAACAGTTGGTCGTATCGAAAGAAGTTAAATTTACAGAATTAAGATCTCAGTGTTTAGCAACTTTTTAACTCTTATGATTTTTTTTATAACTCTCACCGTTTTTATTCTCTGGGGCCCTGAAATTCATTCTTTTTTTTTGAATCGTTATATCTGGGAAACTGTTGGTCGTATCGAACAAAGATAAATCAACAGGTGTAAAACCTCAGTGATTAGCAACTTTCTTAACCTTGATGATTTTTTGATATTTCTCACCATTTTCTTTTTTGGAGGCCCTGAATTTTATCCATTTTTTTGGAATCGATATATCTGGGAAACGGTTGGTCTTATCGAAACAAGTTAAGTTTACAGCAGTAAGATCGCAGTGATTAGAATCTTTTTTACCCTTTATGATTTTTTGATATCTCTCACCGTTTTCATTTTCTGGGGCCCTAAATTTCTTCCTTTTTTTTTCGAATCGTTATATCTGGGAAACGGTTGGTTGTATCGAACAAAGTTAAATGTTCAGGTGTATGATCTCAGTGATTAGCAACTTTTTTTTATCTCTTATGATTTTTTTGATAGATCTCACCGTTTTCATTTTCTGGGGCCCACAATTTCATACTTTTTTTTTCGAATTGTTATATCTCGGAAATCGTCGGTCATATCGAAAAAAATTAAAAATACAGGCGTAATATCTCAGTAATTAACAACTTTTCTGCCTCTTATCATATTTTGATATCTGACACCGTTTTGATATTATTAAATGTTTTTTTTTAACAAATTGGGGCCCAAATGTATATAATAATTTGTAAAAATTCAACTGATGATCTAATTGAATTCTACGGAAAATTCTCTATAATAATCCGTTTTCACCTTTTCAAAAAGTTAAAAAATGCTCGAAATACAAGGGGGGTCCCAACATGCAGACTTTTCACAATCACCCTGTAGTTCGAAAACCAAGAGGGCAGCGATGATTTCGATTACACCATCGGTTTGTTTCACAAAAAAGTGGCACGGAATTGCGAAATCCGTTTAGCTCTATCTTGATTCGTTTCAAAGATACACGTCAAATACATCGAAAAGGCGCCACCCTGTACAGCCGTATTCAATGAAAAAGCATACACGTATTAAAATGAGCCTCATTTTTTGACATACAATTTATTATTAAAAGTTACCATACCGTATAGGTTAAACTAACCTTTCTTCTTCTTCTTCTTCTTCCTCTTCTTTTTCGACATCTCGGCATCTCGAAACGGAAAAAGCTTGACACATTGCCGGATTAAGCCAGCGCGGGGCCTGTAGCATATGGCAGCCAGGGGCTCTTTACTTTAGGGTAAAACATTATACAGGGTAGGTCAGCCTATTCGAGGCGGACGGGTGCAAGAAAACTAATACAGATATTTCATAACTATGTGATGGTTTAAGCATTGCCTATGAATTCTCTAATGTATTTACAGCTGTAAGATATTTTCCATTTTCGAGGACGTCCGGCTTTCATAACCACGTGATGGTGTCGGCATTGCCTAGAATAACATTTTATAATTTTCCTACATTACCACACAATCTGGCCAAAGGCCCGAAATGCAAGGCATGAGACATTGCTGCCAACGAAGTTGTTGTTTGAGATTATTAGCCCTCTGGCTCGCTGCTATCTTGCCGCACCTTCTCATCCAAAAGCAGGTCGTGCTGCGTGGACTCTTACTTGTTTATGTTCGGGGTATTCCTCAAAAACCGTCGGAAATGCATTCAAGTTAATTTTCGACAATGATACTAGAACTAACACTGTAATTAGCTTACCAAAAGAAAATTTACAATGCAATAGCACAAAAGTAAAATGATAATTAAATAATAATTAAAATAATAATTAGGTCAATGCAGAGTGAAATGAGACATAATGATTCACTAAATTTGGCTACCTACTTTATTAGATACAGACTCCAAAGTAATCTCCTGAATTTAAATTTGAAAGTCGACAGATTGGAAATTGATTTTAAATAGCTTGGAAGATGGTTTAAGATTGAATGGCTGAGAACTTAAAGATACAGTTACCAAATTTATACGAGCGGATTTGAAAGAGAGCGAAGTCATCTACTTGTCGCGTGTTATAAGAATGAATGTCTGAATTTAGGGTGTAGTCACTGTTATGCAGCACATTGTTTTGTTTAATTCTGTGTATTAGTATTACTGACCTTAATTCTGCACACATTGACATTGGCATTATTTTACTCTTGGCATATAAATCTCGACTGTGTGTATTAAAGAATAGGTTATATATATTTTCTTATCGCTCTATTTTGTATCACCATAAGTACATGCAGGACTGTCTTTTTACATTGAGTCCAAATCAGGGGGGTGTTGAGGGGGCTCCAGTGTCCCCCCCCCCCCGAAAGAAAAAAAGCCAATAAAAATTAAGAAAGTTTCTCTATGGTAAGAGCATAAAATAATTGTAAACTTGGTTGTACCCTAATATTAACTTATCGGCTAAGATTGTGTTTGTAAGAGTTCTATACCCACCTACGGCTTTCCACCTACGATGGCGGCCATGACGTCATCCAAGATGGCGGCCATGACGTCACACAAGATGGTGACCATGACGTTACAAGATGACGGCTATAGCGTAACTAACCTAACCTCACCTACGAGGTGTGATCAAAAAGTTCCAAAGTGTTAATCCATAGCCTACTTTCCTGGTGACGTTATCTACGAGGTGTGATCAAAAAGTTAACCCATAGCCTACTTTCCTGGTGACGTCACAACGAGGGGTGATCAAAAATTCCAAAATGTTGACTCACAGCCTACTTTCCGCTAACCAAAATGGTGGCCATGGCTTAACTAACCTAACCTCACCTACGAGGTGTGATCGAAAAGTTTCAAAATGTTGATCCATAGCCTACTTTCCTGGTGACGTCACAACGAGGGGTCATTAAAGAGTTCCACAAATGTTGACTCATAGCCTACTTTCCTGGTGACGTCACATACTAACCCGCCATACTTTAAGGGACAAAGCCCATATCCCCCGAACGCATGATCGGATTTTGACAAATGAGGTGTCGTTGAACTCGGGCTGACATCCCCTTTCCAAATTCCCTTAATGTTGATGCATAGCCTACTTTCCTGTTGACGTCACATACTAACCTGGCAAAACCGATATCTCCCGAACGCATGGTCAGATTTTGACGAATGAGGTGTCGTTGATATCGGACTGACACCCCCTTTCCAAAATTCCAAAATGTTGACCCATAGCCTACTTTCCTGGCGACGTCGCATACTAACTTGGCAAAGCCGATAACTCCCGAATGCATGATCGGATTTTGACGAATGAGGTATCGTTGAACTCGGGCTGACACCCCCTTTCCAAAATTCCAAAATGTTGACTCATAGCCTAATTTCCTGGGGACGTCACATACTGACCTGGCAAAGTCGATGTCCCCCGAACGCATGATCGGATTTTGACGAATGAGGTATCGTTGAACTCGGGCTGACTCCCCCTTTCCAAAATTCCAAAATGTTGACGCATAGCCTACTTTCCTGGTGACGTCACATACTGACCTGGCAAAGTCGATGTCTCGCGAACGCATGATAGGATTTTGACGAATGGGGTATCGTTGAACGCGGGCTAACACCCCCTTTCCGATGAACAACCTATTTCCACCTCCAAAATAAAACATACCCATACTAGAGGGTGATTTTTTTTTTTTTAATCTTGCTTTCCAAGTGTGGCATGTGGGAGTTTGAATGCTAATAGGAAATTAAACGTTGTTCCACATAAACAACATGCAAACGAGTCGATGCCATAATGAATTAGCATTTTTTTGTTTTTTGTTTGTTCTGTTTTTACGCATGTGCACTTGGTGATTTTGTAAGAGGGCAGGCTTTTTGAAAAAAGGTTTTATAAGAAGACGTTTTAGTAGTGAGGAGAGAGCTAGATAGTCGCCTACTTTCCTATGAAGTTTGCCGATATCTCACGAACGCATGGTCTTATTTGGACGTGTGACGTGTCAAATTGCTTGCCTTGAAGCCCTTTTTGAAGTTGTTAATACGTTAAAGTTTTGAAAATGATGGAAACAGACTTTAAATGATCATAATGAGTGGTTGAAGAGAGAGAGAGGATACCGCTGGGCGTGTGTTTTTAACAAGGCTATTACTGGTTATAATGACCGTGCTTAATAGAACAATCGATTTTTTCGACGGGTCGGTTTAGGACAGGCCGAGGATTTGTTTTCCAATATTTAGACGGGTCGGTTTATGACAGAGCGAGGATTTGTTTTTCCAATATTTTACTCTCGAAGGGGATTTTTAACGTGTAAACGATGATGAGTTACATGACAAATGATAATTCTTTGATTACATGATATTTCGATGGGTCGGTTTAGGACAGGCCGAGGTTTCGTTTTCCAATATTTCGACGGGTCGGTTTTTGACAGAGCGAGGGTTCGTTTTTTCAGATATTTTACTCTCGAAGGGGATCTTTAACGTGTAAACGATGAAGGGTTACATGACAAATGATAATTCTATGATCAGAGAAGACCAAACAGAACATGGTTCTATGATGGTTGAAGCGGGTAGAGAAAACAAACTAGCTGGAGAGCAGACTAACAGAATTTGGATGTTATTTGAGCTTATTGGAATGTGCTGACCTGACTCGACTTGACAACAGGTGCAAGATTGTAAATCACTGAGTCGGTAAAAGGTATCATGCATGTGGAGGAATGTGCTATTTGATGAATCATGGATTGTAGAGGCTTATGCGGTGGCCATGCTTGACAATGTATTCATTGATATTTCATGAATTGCAGAGGCTTATGCATTGATTCGTTTATGCTTGGTGAAAGCATGACTGTGATGATTGAAAAAAAAAACAATTGCGAGAATGACCGCAGAGTTACAGTAAACAGATAAGCAAATACAAAAGCTGATATATAAGCCAACACAAAAGCTGATATATAAGCCAACACAAAAGTCAATACAAAAGCCAACACATGGGGTTAGGTTCTGATATGTCACATTAAGTTAGATGAGCTATGTGTGACGTCATAGGGAGTCTTAAAGCAAGTCTAAACTTGTAGAACATGTGACGTGACAAAGTTATGTTAGATGAGTTGAGGTTAAGTCTTTAAATATTCACAGTCTTTGAGATACTTTCCAAAACCAATAAAAAACTCCACTAAATACATTGACAAAAATAACTTGCCAAATAAGCCAACACAAAAGCCAATACATAAGCCAAAACAATAGACAATACAAAAGCCAACACATAAGCCAATACAAAAGCCAATACATAAGCCAATATATGAGCTTATGATAAGTCACATTATCACTAAAACAGTTGTAAACTTTATAGTGTGAACATCATACTGACAGGTTAGTTACTACTATGGAACTTACTACAACCAACAAGGGTAGGCAGCGTGCAGTCTATCAAGGCTATTCTTATAACTATAATCGTCAGAATGGGAATGGAATAATATTCTGGCGATGCTCAAAAGAGGGGTCGACAGAATGTCGAGGAAATCTAAAAAGTAAAAATAGAAAGGTTTTAAGTGTAAGTGTTCATCAATGTAGTGCTCCAAACAAACCACTGTTGTTGTTTACCAAAAAATAATGTTGTTGTTTGAGTCTTCAGTCTTTTGACTGGTTTGATGCAGCTCTCCATGCCTCCCTGTCCTGAGTTAATCGTTTCATCTCTACATAGCTCCGACACCCTACATCGGAGGCAATCTGTTTAACATATTCTAACCTCGGTCTACCCCTACAGTTTTTGTCCTCGACCCTTCCTTCCATAACTAAGCTTGCTATTCCTGGGTGCCTTAGTATGTGTCCTACCAACCTATCTCTTCTCTTCATTAGCAGTCGCCAGAAACATCTCTCCTCTCCCACTCGTCTTAATACCTCTTTGTTTGTAACCCTATCTACCCATCTGATCTTCATCATTCTCCTGTAACACCACATTTCAAATGCTTCAATTCTCCTCTTTTCTGCTGCACCAATAGTCCAAGTTTCACTTCCATAGAGCGCCACGCTCCAGACAAAGGCTTTCAAAAATGACTTCCTAATACCTAAATCTATATTCGATGTCAGCAGATTCCTTTTTTGTAGAAATGCTTTCTCTGCCTGAGCCAACCTACTTTTAATATCCTCTTTGCTTCGTCCATCACTGGTTATTCTGCTTCCTAAGTAACAGAAGTCTCCTACTTCCTTCGGCTTTTCACCTGCCAATTTGATCTCCATAGAGGTTTCTGATTTATTTCGGCTGCATTCCAGTATTTTTGTTTTACATTTATTTATTTTCATCATGAATTCTTTCCGTAAGACGGAGTCCATACCATTCAAAAACTCATTCAAATCCTCAGGCTTGTCGGCCAAGATGGCGATGTCATCAGCAAATCTCAGAGTTGAAATTATTTCTCCTTGAATCTTCACTCCCACTTTAAATTTTTCTCTAATTTCCTTCATTGCTTGTTCAATGTAAAGATTGAAAAGTATGGGTGATAAGTTGCAGCCTTGCCTTACACCTTTCTGAATACCAGCTTCTCTCTCATGTCCTTCAACTCGAATGACTGCTGTCTGGTTTCTGTACAGATTGTATATCACCCTCCTATCCCTGTACTTTATTCCAATTGATTTCAAAATGTCAAACAATTTAGTCCAATCAACGTTATCAAAAGCCTTTTCTAAGTCTACAAAAGCCATGAACGTTCTCTTATCTTTCCTTATTCTACCTTCTAAAATCAGCCTAAGACTTAGTACAGCTTCCCTTGTTCTTACATTTCTCCTGAAACCAAACTGGTCTTCACCCAACTCCGTTTCTATCTGGCTTTCAATCCTCTTGTAAATTATTCTAGACAGGATCTTTGAAGCATGAGTAATCAAGCTGATTGTACGGTAATCTTCACATCTGTCAGCTCCCACTTTCTTTGGTATAGGGATGATTACATTCTTCTTGAAATCAGGGGGTACCTCACCTGTCTCATAAATCCTACACACCAAGTGAAATAACCTGATCAGACCTTCATCTCCTATGCAGCGTAGCAACTCAATCGGTATATCATCTATGCCTGGTGCTTTGTTCCAGCTTAAGTCTTCCAAAGCTCTATCAAATTCTGATCTCAATATTAAATCTCCTTTCGCATCCTCATCAATTTCCTCCTCCCTTTCCATTACATGATTCTCAATCTCCTTTCCCTTATATAAACTCTCTATGTAAGCTTTCCATCTCTCAACCTTTTCTTCCCTATCTGTTAGAGGCTTTCCATTTGTGTCCTTAATATTACAGCTCTTAGTCTTCTTTTCCCCAAAAGTATTCTTAATCCTTCGATAAGCTGTGTCTACTTTTCCTAATTTCAGACAATTTTCTATACCTGCACATTTCTCTTTCATCCATTCTTCTTTCGCTTCCTTGCACTTCTTGTTAACCTCATTTCTCAGACGTCTGTATTCTGCTTTCCCCTTTTCATCTCTTAGATTCTTGTGTTTCCGCCTTTCATCCATCAATTCTAGTATATCCTGAGTGATCCACGGGTTTCTACCTATTCTTTCTTTCCTACCAATGTTTTCTTCTGCGGATTTTGTTATTTCATTCTTCAAAAGTGCCCATTCGTCTGCAATTGAAGTTTGTTTAGGGTTTTTCATTAGTCCTTCCTTTATACTCTTCTTGAATCTTTCGTTTACATCCATCTCTTTCAGTCTGTCTATTGCCCACCTTTTTGGCTTTTGACTTTTCTTCAGTTTCTTCAACTTTAATCTGCATTTCATTACAACCAGATTGTGATCAGAGTTTATGTCAGCACCAGGATATGTTTTACAATCCAAAATCTGGTTTCGAAACCTCTGCTTGACCATAATGAAGTCGATTTGGTAACGCCCTGTATCTCCTGGTCTCATCCATGTGTATATTCTTCTATTGTGGTTATTGAATATGGTGTTAGCTATGACCAATTCATGCTCAGTGCAGAATTCTACCAGCCTGCTTCCTCGATCATTCCTTTCACCTAATCCGAAATCTCCTACTATCTTCCCTTCTCTCCCTTTTCCTACCACAGCCTTCCAATCTCCCATTACTATAACATTTTCATCACCCTTGATATACCTCAGAATTTCGTCTATTTCTTCGTAGACCTTTTCAACATCCTCATCATCAGCTTGACTGGTAGGCATATAGACTTGTACCACTGTAGTGCAGATAGGTTTTGTATTGATTTTTGCTACAATAATCCGTTCACTATATTGCTCATAATATTCCACCCGCTGTCCAAGTTTCCTACTCAATATGAGGCCAACCCCTGCTTGGCCATTGCTTGATTTAGTGCTAATGACCCTATAGTCTCCTGACCAAAAGTCCTGTTCTTCCTGCCAGCGCATTTCACTAATCCCAACCAAATCCAACCTCAACCTATCCATTTCCCTTTCTAAGTTTTCTAACCTTCCACTTCCTAGCAGACTTCTAACATTCCACGCTCCGATCCGTAGAATGTCAGATTTCCTCTTTGTCACTTCTGTGATGTTAACCCCCTCTCGAGTAGTCCCCACCCGGAGATCCGAACGGGGGACTAGTTTACCTCCGGATTGAAATTTTACAAGGGAGGAGGCCATCATCACATGTAATTATGCATAGAGAGGTGCATATCCTCGGGAATAGCATACGGCTGTAGTTTCCCGTTGCTTTCAGCTAAAATATGCTAAAAAGCTAGTTGAAGAAGCCGATATTGCAGCTCAAGATAGTGCAGTGTTTGCTCAAATGCACTTATCATATCCTCAAAAAGTCATGTTACGACAGTTGTCAACGTCTAAGAAAACCTCAACACTATCAAAGTCAACACAGACTATGAAAGGAGTCTCTGTGGAAAAGGAAGAAAAGGAATTCAATAGTTTTGTGATGTTGAGGATAATGTTGATTACAATGATGATGATTATAATAATAGTGATAATGTTTCTGAGGATGATAATTATAATGATAATGCTCTGTTTGCCCCTAAAATCATTTGTTAAATTTGTTTACTGGAACAATCCCAGTAAGCTAATCCAACGGCTTCAATACTTGCATACCTGTAGACAGGCTGGTCATACTGAATATGAGGAAGAACGATTGGATATAGAAAATGAGCTTCGTCGTGTCAAAATTATTATGTAATGAATTCACGTAACCGCTTAAACATATTCCCAGTCTTTCAGATACTTTCCAAGACCAATAAAAATCCACTAAATACATTGACAAAATAACTTGTCAAATAAGCCAACACAAAGCCGAGATATAAGCCAACACAAAAGTCAATACATAAGCCAATGGAAAAGCTAACACATATGCCAACACAAAAGCCAATATATAAGCTTATGGTAAGTCACTTTATTATCAAAACAGTTGTAACCTTTGTAGTGTGAACATCATATAGACAGGTCAGTTACTACTATGGGACTTACTACAACCAACAAAGGTAGGCAACGTGCACTCTATCAAGGCTACTCTTATAACTATAAACGACAAAATCTAAAAGCAATAATATTCTGGCGATGTTCAAAACAGAGGTCAACAAAATGTCGAGGTGATATGAAAAGTAAAAATGGTGAGGTTTTAAGTGTGAGTGATCATCAATGTAGTGCTCCAATTGAAACACCGATAGTGTTAACAAAAAATCATTGGAATGTTAAAAAGCTAGTACAAGAAAAACATGTTGCTACTCAAAATAGTTCATTGTTTATTGAGCAACGTTTAACCCCTGTTGTAAAAGTTATGTTTAATCCATCTTTCACGTTACAAGAGCCATCAACATCACAGACTATGCAAGAGGTAGTGTTGTTGTTTTAAGTGGCGGAACTACAAGATCATCTACCCTTGATATGCAGATAGTTTTATCAGGGAAGAAAGTGATCAACCTATGCAAGAACATCAGCGCTGGTCACCAGCATGTCCCTACCTGTGTGGAATAGAGGTGGGTAATATACCCTGTCATTCAAGCTCGCCCTCACTAGTACCTCTAAGTGATTTAAAAACAAGTTATGATACGTGTGGACCTTATGGCTTCAACAGTGTTTCGATGACCAGCTAACAATCAAAATCATCCAGTTTAGAGACATTGAGACATCATTGGTGTTATGAACGCTATAAACACGAAATACTGTATTGTTGTATGAGTTGGTATCGTCCCTATCCCAAAATGGCAAAAGCATGTAAAACTCGTTATACCAATAAAATTATGTAAAAAAAGGTTGCTGTTGATGTTATTATTTCTCATGTTCCCTGTGATACCCTAACATCAATGTGTTTACTAGAATGGGAATGTAAGTCAATGTCATGAGTACACCTTAGTCACTGATAGTCAGTTAGTGGTCACTTGAACTTGGCTCAGACAAGCATTAACATGTTGAGCACACTGTGGATTGCCAAGGGTTTAACATTGGAGATAACAAATTTATATTTAAGGAGGTTGCCATTATTGATTGTTCAACCTTTTGGATATCACAAGCTACCCATTTGGTGTTTACACCACCCTATGCTTTTGATTTGTTGTGTGAGAATGACTGTAAACAAACTAAATGGATTGAAAATCATTTGCAACTAGACTGGAATCAAGGAATGATTTCATATAAGCACCTGGATATGGTAATGACAACTCATTTATTCTCTGCTCATGTGGTATTTGTGAAAGGTGATGATAAACGCTAATGGTTACAACCAATTTTAACACCTTACTGTCAATGTATTAATCTCATGGCCTTGGGATGTCCCTCGATTCAAACTTTCATGGACCGCTGTCCCTGTGGCAACATTACTCATCAAGCCTTAGCCTAAGTGTGGCATCTCTTTCATTGGTTAACCACCAATGTCTGCTGGGAGTTGTTGAATAAAATTAAAACTCGAGGTTCACCCGTGGATGACATCAGTGAGATTTCTACAAGCAACGTGTAAACGTCAACGTAATAGCATGGAAAGAGGAGGTGCTACTGATAAAACGATTGGAAAATTCTTTGTGTGCAAAAAGAAACTAGACCGTTTTACCAAAGAGGAATTATTGGCGCTCCCCAAGTCATTCATTTATTATGTGGCAGCCAATGCTGTGAAAGAAATCGGGCAACGTGTACCAAAATCATGGACTCAAGACCCTGCGTTGAGTGAATTGCAACCAAGTACGGATTACGATCACCATAAGCAAGTGGCCATGGCAAAAATACCCTCTATGCGACAGTGTGCTACTTGCCAGCTGGTGAAATTGTATCACGGTCATAAAAGTCTGTGTAAAGATTTTGTTTCCTTATTCCACGTGTGTAATGGCGATAAAAAGCAACAACAACAACAAACATCGTCCACAGAGGAGGAGGATGAAGATCAAACCTTTTCACCATCAATAGAAAAGGATATATCAAACTTGTACTGGTCATGACCTCATTAACAAAGTCATTCAATACTTGCCTTTCGAAATTCATCTTCCTGGTTAAAGATTTTGTGGACCTGGAACTCGCCTTGAAGAATGTTTGCAGCTTGGTGATGTATCCATTAATCTTTGGATCAAGCATGCAAAGAACATGACATTTCTTATCGCCATAGTCATCCTGGTTTAAGACATGTGGCGGATAAAGTGTTGTTGAAAAAGCTAAACAACTTTTGACATCCTGTGAGCCTCAGTGGGAGAGAGGTTGGCAGCCTTGATTGTGATGTGTGTTATGAAAGGAAAGTTAATGATGTGTGGACATAAACATTGAAAAAAAAGAATGAGGAATTGATATTTCTTTGTATTCCATTTTTGTAAAGTGCTATTGGCTATAAAATAAAAACAAGGTTTCCAAGAGCATAATGTTTATCTCATTTAAAAAAAATTGTGGTAGGTATAACCTATCTTAACCTTGTCACGTGACATGTTCTACAAGTTTTGACTTGCTTTAAGACTGGCTATGACGTCACACATAGCTCACCTAACCTAATGTAACATATCATAACCTAACCCCATGTGATAGCTTTTGTATTGGCTTATGTGTTGGCCTTTAACTTGGCTTTTGTATTGGCTTATGTATTGGCCTTTGTATTGGCTTATATATCGACTTTTATATTGGCTTATGTATTGGCTTTTGTGTTGGCTTATATATTGGCTTTTATATTGGTTTATTTGACAAGTTATTTTTGTCAATGTATTTAGTTGATTATTTATTGGTCTTGGAAAGTACCTCAAAGACTGGGAAAATTTAAAGACTTAACCTCAACTCATCTAACATAACCTAACTTAACCTTGTAACATGACATGTTCTACAAGTTTAGACTTGCTTTAAGACTTGCTATGACGTCACACATAGCTCACCTAACCTAATGTAGCATATCAGAACTTAACCTAACCCCATGTGTTTGCTTTTATATTGGCTTTTGTGTTGGCTTTTGTTTTGGCTTATGTATTGGCTTTTGTGTTGGCTAATATATTGGCTTTTATATTGGCTTATTTGACAAGTTATTTTTGTCAATGTATTTAGTGGATTTAATTATTGGTTTTGGAAAGTATCTCAAAGACTGTGAATATTTAACGACTTAACCTCAACTCATCTAACATAACCTAACTTAACCTTGTCACGTGACATGTTCTACAAGTTTAGACTTGCTTTAAGACTGGCTATGGCGTCACACATAGCTCACCTAACTTAATGTAACATATCAGAACCTAACCAAACATAACCCCATGTGTTGGCTTTTGTGTTGGCTTTTGTATTGGCTTTTGTGTTGGCTTATGTATCAGCTTTTGTATTGGCTTATCTGTTTACTGTAACTCTGAGGTCATTCTCGCAATTGTTTTTTCAATCATCACAGTCATGATTTCACCAAGCATAAACGAATCACGGCATAAGCCTCGGCAATTCATGATTCATAAAATATCAATGAATACATTGTCAAGCATGGCCACCGCATAAGCCTCTACAATCCATTATTCATCAAATAGCACATTCCTACACATGCATGATACCTTATACCGACTCAATGATTTACAATCCTGCACCTGTTGTCAAGTCGAGTCAGATCAGCACATTCCAATAAGCTCAAATAACATCCACATCCTGTTAGTCTGCTCCCCAGCAAGTTTGTTTCCTCTACCCGCTTCAACCAACATAGAACCAAGTTCTGTTTGCTCTTCATCTGATCATAGAATTATCATTTGTCATGTAACCCATCATCGTTTACATGTTCAAGATCCCCATTAAGAGTAAAATATCTGAAAAAACGAACCCTCGCTCTGTCATAAACTGACCCGTCAAAATATTGGAAAACGAATCATCGGCCTGTCCTAAACCGATCCATCAAAATATCATCTGATCATAGAATAATCATTTGTCATGTAACCCATCATCGTTTACACGTTAAAGATCCCCTTCGAGAGTAAAATATCTGAAAAAACGAACCCTCGTTCTGTCATAAACCGACCCGTCGAAATATTGGAAAACGAATCCTCAGCCTGTCCTAAACCGACCCGTCGAAATATCATCTGATCAAAGAATTATCATTTGTCATGTAACTCACCATCGTTTACACGTTAAAAATCCCCTTCGAGAGTAAAATATTGGAAAAACAAACCCTCGCTCTGTCATAAACCGAGCCATCTAAATATTGGAAAACGAAACCTCGACCTGTCCTAAACCGACCCGTCGAAAATATCGATTGTTCTATTAAGCACGGTCATTATAACCAGTAATAGCCTTGTTAAAAACACACGCCCAGCGTTATCCTCTCTCTCTTCAACCACTCATTATGACCATTTAAAGTCTGTGTCCATCATTCTCCAAACTTTAACGTATGAACAACATCAAAAAGAGCTTTTAGGCAAGCAATTTGACACGTCACACGTCCAAATACGACCATGCGTTCGTGAGATATCGGCAAACTTCATAGGAAAGTAGGCGACTATCTAACTTTCTCCTCACTACTAAAACGTCTTCTTATAAAACATTTTTCAAAAAGCCTGCCCTCTTACAAAATCACCAAGTGCGCATGCGTAAAAACAAAACAAAAATGCTAATTCATTATGGCATCGACTCGTTGGCATGTTGTTTATGTGGAACAACGTTTAATTTCCTATTAGCATTCACACTCCCACATGTCGCACTTGAAAGCAAGATTTTCAAAAAAAAAATATAATTTCACACTCTAGTAGGGATATGTTTTATTTTGGAGGTGGAAATAGGTTGTCCATCGGAAAGGGGGTGTTAGCCTGAGTTCAAAGATACCTCATTCGTCAAAATCCGATCATGCGTTCGGATGACATCGACTTTGCCATGTCAGTATGTGACGTTACCATGAAAGTAGGCTATGTGTCAACATTTTGGAATTTTGGAAAGGGGTGTCAGCCCGAGTTCAACGATACCTCATTCGTCAAAATCCAATCATGCGTTCGGGGGACATCGACTTTGCCAGGTCAGTATGTGACGTCCCCAGGAAATTAGGCTATGAGTCAACATTTTGGAATTTTGGAAAGGGGGTGTCAGCCCGAATTCAGCGATACCTCATTCGTCAAAATCCGATCATTCATTCGGGAGATATCGGCTTTGCCAGGTTAGTATGTGACGTCGCTAGGAAAGTAAGCTATGGGTCAACATTTAGGAATTTTGGAAAGGGGGTGTCAGCCCGATTTCAACGACACCTCATTCGTCAAAATCTGACCATGCGTTCGGGAGATATCGGTTTTGCCAGGTTAGTATGTGACGTCACCAAGAAAGTAGGCTATGCGTCAGAATTTTGGAATTTTGGATAGGGGGTGTCAGCTCGAGTTCAACGACACCACATTTGTCAAAATCCGATCATGCGTTCGGGTGATATCGGCTTTGCCCCTGAATGTATGGCGGGTTAGTATGTGACGTCAACAGGAAAGTAGGCTATGCGTCAACATTTTGGGAATTGGGTAAGGGGATGTCAGCCCGAGTTCAACGACACCTCATTTGCCAAAATTCGATCATGCGTTCGGGGGATATCGGCTTTGTCCTTGAATGTATGGCGGGTTAGTTTGTGATGTCACCAGGAAAGTAGGCCATACGTCAACATTTTGGGAATTTGGAAAGGGGATGTCAGCCCGAGTTCAGCGACACCTCATTTGTCATAATCCGATCATGCGTTCTGAGGATATCGGCTTTGCCCCTGAATGTATGGCGGGTTATTATGTGACGTCACCAGGAAAAGAGGCTATGAGTCAACATTATGGAATTTTTGATCACCCCTTGTTGCGAAGTCACCAGGAAAGTAGGCTAGTAGTCAACGTTTTTGGAACTCTTTAATCACCCCTCGTAGTGACGTCACCAGGAAAGTAGGCTATGGATCAACATTTTGAAATTTTTCGATCACACCTCGTAGATGAGGTTAGGTTAGGCTAGGTTAGTTAAGCAATGGCCGCCCCTCGTTGTGACGTCACCAGGAAAGTAGGCTATGGGTTAACTTTTTGCTCACACCTCGTATGTGATGTCACCAGTAAAGTAGGCTATGGATTAACACTTTGGAACTTTCTGAACACACCTCGTAAGTTAGGTTAGGCTAGGTTAGTTACGCTATAGCCGTCATCTTGTAACGTCATGGTCGCCATCTTGTGCGATGTCATGGTGACATCATGGGCGCCATCTTGTGTGACGTCATGGCCGCCATCGTAGGTGGAAAGCCGTAGGTGGGTATAGAACTCTTACAAACACACTACTAATATTAAAATTGAAATTATACTAACTCATGGTGTAGTGGGTAGCATTCTTCGCTGCCGCCCCGGAGATCCGAATTCGATTCCCGGCTCTGCCAAGAAATTTTAATTCTAGTCTGAGGGCTGGAATGGGGTGCACTCAGTCTTGTGAGGTAAAGCTGTGAATTCCACAGTACGTTTTTTGAGAAATACATGTAAAAAAATGTTTACCTTTCTGCTTAGTTAATTGACAAATATTTATATATTTGCCATTCATACTCCATTGGCCATAATAGGAAGTTCATTAAGTATAACATTTTATTTTTGTGTTGTATTTTACAAGTTTTTTGTATTGCCAGTAATTATTGCAGGCTGTAATAACTTTGAATCTTATCTAAACTAAATACACCAAGTTATATGCTCTAAGGTACCGGTATTGGTTGATATTTCTGGGTATTTTGCGGTGACAATCCCCTGAGAATACTCACAACTTTCCAGGATAGTCACTCCCCCCCGATTTTTTTTCTATATACGCCCCTGGTCGGAATTACATTTAGATACTGCAAGTGACTGTGTAGGAGTGAGTAATATACTGTGATTAGAAGTTTTCTAGGGATTAAGTATCTCGATTTTCTCAACAGCCCAGATGCTGGAGCTATCTTCTTCGCAATATAATGATCGTGTGCTACCCAGCTTAGATGTTTATGAATGATTAGCCCCAAATATTTAAAATGATCGACCTAGTTTATTATTGTGTTGTTGCTATAGATATGATTATGTTTAATATTTTTCATACTGGGTTTTGTCATTATCATATATTTTGTTTTCGTGACGTTCATAGCCAATTTATTAATATTGAGCCACTTGACTATTGCGTTTAAGTCTTCTAGCATTTTATTGATTATTGTGCCCACTTTGCTACCAGTATAGAAAACATTCGCATCATCAGCGTAAAGCATAATTTTAAATTAACTTTACTTAAATCATTTATATATATTAGAAACAACGTAGGGCCCAAAATAGACCCTTGAGGAACCCCACACGATGCAGCCTTTTCCGCACTTTGATAGCCATTCATGGCAACATATTGCTTTCTTCCACTAAGGTAGCTATGGAACCACTCCAATGCAACGCCTCGAACTCCACCATTCTCTAATTTTGATAATAGAATTTCGTGATTTACTGTGCCAAAAGCTTTAGCGAGATCAATGAATAACCCAGCTGCTATCTCGTTGCGGTCAATGCTTCCCTGAAGCATTGAAATAAGATCGGTAATTGCCAGTTCTGTACTGGAGTTCTCAACAAAACCATATCGGGCTCTATAAAAAAATGTTATTCTGCAGAAACTTCACTAGCTTCACCTTAACAATGCTTTCCAGGACTTTGGAAATATTTGGTAGTATAGATATAGGTCTATAGTTCACTGCATCACTTGTATTTCCTTCTTTGAAAATTGGTATGACTTAAGCAATTTTTAGAGCTTGTGGTACTATACCACTAGTCATAGATTCATTAATTATAGTAACAAGCATCGTTATTAGTTCATCATCAAACGTTTCAGCCACACTAGCTGAAATCCCATCTACACCACAACTTTTTTATTTTTTCGATTCTTAATTATACATTTAACTTCAACGTGATCTGTAGGATATAGGAAGTGTGATTCTGACTGGTAGTTAGCATTCTGACTTGTACAGTCCTGATCAGTTATCTGGGATGCAAGATTGCTGGCTATGCATGTAAAATAGTCATTGAACGAGTTAGCAATCTCCTGTTTATCTTCAACGACCGTGTTATCTATCATCACTTGTGTTAAATAAACCGTTGTTTTATATTACCACAGTAGTTAAAAGGGACGTAAAACCTATAACATTATTATATTATGTTTAATATTAACAAGTGTGTGTTATTTATCTTGTATCGCCCACGACATAACAGTGGTGTCAGAAGTCATAACGTTGTGAAAACGAGTGAACTTTCTAACCTCAACGCTAGTGTAGCATCGAACTAAGTTCATCGCAGTGCGTGTTGGAAATACTAAACCGAGTGAACTTTCTAACCTCAACGCAAGTGTGTGCATCGAACTAAGTTAATCGCAAGTGCGTGTTAGATATACTGTTCTCCACTCATCTTCACCTTGCCGGACTTAACCTCTGAGCAACTCCAACACTTCTCGGCAATGATCGCCGACGCTATCCGACAGACAATAGGGTCTACAACGTCATCAGAGCCTCGACCGCCAAAGTTCCCAATGCAACCGTATCGTGCTACCGACGGGAGGACTGTAGCCGACTATTTCACTCGCTTTACCTGGGTGCTCAATCTGAGCAAGGTACCCGCGGATCAGCATGCACACTTTGCACATGTTTACATGGGATCTGAACTCAATGATGCCCTGATGATCCGGAAACTCTGTCATACAGTGAGATTCAATCTAAGCTGAAAGGCCACTTTGACGCCACACGCAACAAGTTTGCTGAGAGCATCAAATTTAGGAACATAATGCAGAAGCAAGGAGAAACCATCGCTAGCTTCGCTGCGGCAGGCTGCAACGTTTTGTGAATATGGCACATTTCTTGATCGCATGTTAATTGAACAAATGTTTGCAGGGTTGGAATCACGAGAAATGTGCGACGAGATTATTGCAAAACAACCAGAGAACTTTACCGCAGCATATGAAATCGCGCACGCACTCGAAGCTACTCGCATTACCACCAACGAGGTCAAAACAGCTGCCGCTAAGTCTGAATCAACCAATCGGATTGGATACGAGAAGCCTCTGTCCAGGAAGAACAGCCGCCACGCAGCAAGTCAGCTCATCGAAGTCAAGGGTCTTACAACCTAACCTGGCAGCACCAAGGGCCACACCAGGCAAACCAAAGTGCATCCCAGGACAACCACCCAACATGTGCAGGGTGCGGTGAAGCTCACCCTCGCAGTCTGTGTAGGTTCCTGAATGCCTAGTGCCTGAAGTGTGGCAAGAAAGGTCACATCGGAAAAGTTTGCCGATCGAAATCTAGGAAACATCGAACAACAAACCGCGTGACCGAAGAAGAGCTTCCAGCAGAGAACCTCGACGTTGTGGACTACCATAGCAAAATCGAGGTCATCGGATCGGTCAACGCAGCACCTAAGCCACTGGTTGATGTCAGCATAGAGGGAACCACAGTCAAAATGAAACTCGACACCGGTGCCCCTGCTCAACCATGAGTAAATCAAAGCTAAGTATGCTCAAACCAGGTTTTCTGTTGCAGAGAAACGATCGTAACTTCGTCAGTTACACTGGCCATCCGATCAAATGCATTGGCAAAACGTCAGTGTGCACCACCATCGGAACCACAACCAGGAACCTGAATCTCTACGTGGTTGACGATGAAGACGAATCGCTCTTTGGCCGAGGACGGATTTCGGAGTCTGAATCAACCAATCGGATTGGACACGAGAAGCCTCTGTCCAGGAAGAACAGCCGCCACGCAGCAAGTCAGCTCATCGAAGTCAAGGGTCTTACAACCTAACCAGGCAGCACCAAGGGCCACACCAGACAAACCAAAGTGCATCCCAGGACAACCACCCAACATGTGCAGGGTGCGGTGAAGCTCACCCTCGCAGTCAGTGTAGGTTCCTGAATGCCTAGTGCCTGAAGTGTGGCAAGAAAGGTCACATCGGAAAAGTTTGCCGATCGAAATCTAGGAAACATCGAACAACAAACCGCGTGACCGAAGAAGAGCTTCCAGCAGAGAACCTCGACGTTGTGGACTACCATAGCAAAATCGAGGTCATCGGATCGGTCAACGCAGCACCTAAGCCACTGGTTGATGTCAGCATAGAGGGAACCACCGTCAAAATGAAACTCGACACCGGTGCCCCCTGCTCAACCATGAGTAAATCAAAGCTAAGTATGCTCAAACCAGGATTTCTGTTGCAGAGAAACGATCGTAACTTCGTCAGTTACACTGGCCATCCGATCAAATGCATTGGCAAAACGTCAGTGTGCACCACCATCGGAACCACAGCCAGGAACCTGAATCTCTACGTGGTTGACGATGAAGTCGAATCGCTCTTTGGCCGAGTGCGGATTTCGGAGTTTGTACAGGAGATTGTCTTTGGTCACCTCTTCAGAAAATCCGACCCAATCCACAAGCTCTCATGCAAGCAGGCTCTGACCTTGGAACAACAGAAGCAGCTCGACAACATTCTATCTCGCTACCAGGATGTGTTCAGCGACACCCCTGGCAAGGTTTCAGGACCCCAAGTGAAGACGCACCTGAAGGTTGGAGCCACACCTGTTTTCGCCCGAGCTCGAGACGTACCAGTTGCCCACCGCGATGCCTACGCCAAGGAAATCGACAAGAAATTTGCATCTGGCTTCTACAAAAGAATGGACTACTCTGAGTGGGCATCGACAACGCACGTCGTCGCCAAGAAGAACGGCAAACTGAGGATCACAGGCAACTACAAGCCTACTCTCAACCCGCGGATCATCATCGATGAACATCCGATTCCCAAGGTGGAACCGAATGCGCGGCGCCACTCTGTTCTGCCACCTGGATATCACTGACGCGTACACTCATCTCGAGGTCGACAATGAGTTCAGCCATGCTCTCACGCTTAACACGCCAACTCACGGTCTGATCCGCCCAACATGAGCAGTATATGGAGCAGCCACCATTCCCGCTATCTGGCAGCGGTGAATGGACACAATCCTGCAAGGTCTCCCAAATTTCTTAAGTTTTTTCGATGACAGTATAGTTTTTGCTGATAGTTTTGAAAATCTGATGCAGGCCCTCAGCACCACTCTGGAACGGTTTCGGCAACACAACCCCAAGCTCAAAGGAGCCAAATGTGTCTTCGCTCAAACATCCCTGGAAGCCCTTGACCACAAAATCGATGCGTCAGGCATCCACAAGTCTGATGCACATATCCGAGCTGTACGTGATGCACCGAAACCGACTACACCAGAAGAACTCCAACTGTTCCTAGGTAAAGCAACCTACTACAGTTCGTTCATCCCCGATTTGTCCACCAGAGACATGCTGCTCAAGAACCCTCTCATCTGGACACCAGAAGGCGACAGGGCATACAAGGACATCAAGAATGCCCTAACCTCGCCCTTGATAGTCATGCAGTATGACCAAGAGTTACCACTCCATGTTGGCCACGGACGCCAGCAAGACCGGCCTGGGCGCAGTAGTGTCTCATCGGCTCAGAAACGAGCAAGAACGTCCATTCGCTTACGCCACGGCCAGTCGAACGATGACAGCAACGGAGCAAAGGTACCCTCATCTCCGCACGAGACTCAACTTGACCAGGCCACAGGTCACCGTGCAACCGACCAAGTCACTGCGCAACTGACCAAGCCACCACGCAACCAACCAGGTCACCGCGCAACCGACGAGGTCAACGCACAACCGACCAAGCCACCGAGCCTCAGATGAGTTCGCTTCACCGAGACACCAGCAGCAGTCCAAACACCACCAGCCACACCAGCTACACCTGTAAACAGAACCCCACCTATTTCCCATACCTCTTTTATTCCCCGCAGGAGTAATCGCCAGCACCGACCACCATTGAGATTCTCTCCTGATTAAGTTTCCTAAATCATCCATTTAAAAGAGGGAGGAAATGTTGTGTATTTACTTGAGTTAACATGAACATTCTAGAAAGTGTTGTGTATTTACTTGAGATAACATGAACATTCTAGTCACTATGCCCAGAACATTCTAATATGGAACCATCCATATACTATGTATGCATCCTCAGACTGTAGACGACAGTTCCGCGCATATTCTTTAGTTCCGCGCCAGTTCCGCTCAAGTTAGTCCTACTTGTGTAACAACTAGTGTTAAATAAACCGTTGTTTTATATTAACAAGTGTGTTATTTATCTTGTATCTTCCACGATATAACAGGAGTGTTTGCTGCTGGGGTAAATTATAAAGTATGGATTGAACGCCGCTGCTCAAATACAGTATGTCATACTGTTGTGTGCCATTTTGCACTTCAAATAGGAGGTGATAAGGACAAAGAGTTATAACTATACCCATACATTTAGGAGAAAGTGGGCTATATGTTTTTTTCCTGAACATCTTGTTTATTTATTGAATTAAAGCATAGCAGAAGTCATTATATTATTTTCTTTCGTTTTGCTCTTCCTCTATGCAACAAATGCTCTTTATTTTTGACACAATGTTTAGACACTGTCTGTCGTTTCTCCTAATCTACCCGCACATTACAATATTTACACATTAACATTTCAGAATTGGATACATAACGACCTTCAGTGGAAAATTCCTTGGCTCAGGAATGAACTGCCGCTGTTGACGATCGACCTATCTTTAATTATCAACTATGACTGAATATTGTAGAAGTTCCTAAAATAGCGACTGGCAGACATTTTTGGTGGCCTTGGAGTCAACACCAGCACCCTTCCAGGAGATGGGCAATAGCCCCAATAGGGTTTCTTTACCCTCCGCCTAGTGTCAGTGATCGCCAGATGTTTATCTCAGACGCCTTTGGAATGTGTACTTTTCCCATTCCAGTGACCACAATATAATCATCACAGACACTGTCTGGCCATATACCGGGTGATTCACCTAAAACTTGCACTGTAAATATTTCTGAAATGGAAGGGGATATTGATATGCGGTTTTAACCTAATGAAATTGTAACCAAGGGCTCGTATTTGTAGCTGATACACTGATTTTTATAATTTTTAGAAAGTGGTTTTATTTACAACAATTACAATTTTTTAAATGGAACAATACTCATTGACATTAAAAAATAAAAGTAGAACACATTAGAATTCCAATGGTGTCTTTTGCACGATTCTAGTGCAAGTAGTTTACGAGATATTGTTATTTGTACACAATGGGACAATGCCTAGGACAAACTAAAGAAAAACAAATGTGAATGAAGTAATTCTGTGGTTTCTGACAAGTACAGTCTACCCTCAAAGCTTGTGTTCAAAATGACGACCACCAGCCTCTATACAAGCTTCCAGTCTGCTATGTAAAGATTGCTGCACACGTTCTAGCATTTCAGAGGAAATTTCAGCGCAGGCAGCAGTAATACGCCGTTTCATATCATCTCGTGTAGTTGGTATGTCCTTGTAGACAGTGTCTACCCCCCAGAAAAAGGTCTAAAGGAGTCAAATCTGGTGAACGGCCGGCCAAAGTACAGGTCCCCTTCGTCCAATCCAACGATTTGGAAACAATCCGTGAAGATAATCTGTAGTAATTCGTGCACTATGGGCCGGACAGCCATCATGTTAATACCACAGGTTCCTCCTAGTCTGAAGCGGAACGTCTTCTAACATCTGTGGAAGATGGTCTGTTAGGAGGTTGAGGTACTTGCACGAATTCAGTGTTCCTTCTACGAAAAAGGGACCTATGATGTGATGGTTCACTATTCCACACCAGACGTTTACACTCCATGGACGCTGTCGTTCTACTTGACGCAGCCAACGGGGATTTTCAACAGACCAACAGTGCATGTTTCTAAGATTGAATTGGCCATGATTAGAAAATGTTGCTTCATCAGTAAACAAGATACATGACGAATCTGGAGTTTCACGTCTTAATGCCCATGTACAAAAGTTAACACGATTCTCAAAATCATTACCATGCAGCACTTGATGGAGAGAGATGTGATACGGATGGAACTTATGACGATGGAGAATGCGTAGTACACTTGCCTGACTCATGCCGCTTCCATGTGCAATTGCACGGGAACTAATTTGTGGATCTACTGCAACAGCAGCCAGAACCTTAATTTCTCCCTCTTCTCCAGTCACTTGTTTGTCTCTGTTACGTTTTCTAGGCGTTATACTACCACTTTCACGTAATTGATTGAAAAGGTTCACAAATAATTGCCGAGATGGTTGACGTCTAATGGGATATGTTTCCGCGTACACGGTACAAGAACGAACGGCATTCTTCCTACATTCGCCATAAACCATGAGCATGTCGGCTTTTTCTGCAATGGTAAATCTCATCCTGCAAGCACGTCCTACTACTTGAAGTATCATACAATAACTGACTGGAAAGTCGCAGTGCACTCAGTGTACACAAACCACAACCTCAACAAACATAACAACATCGTAACCTCGCCACTAAGCACTTGGTTGTTAGTGCGTACAATTTTCGAATAAGAATCAATATCTCGTAAACTACTTGCACTAGAATCGTGCACAAAACACCATTGGTATTCTAATTTGTTCTACTTTTATTTTTTTAATGTCAATGGGTATTGTTCCATTTAAAAAATTGTAATTGTTTTAAATAAAACCACTTTCTAAAAATTATAAATATCAGTGTATCAGCTACAAATACGAGCCCTTGGTTACAATTTCATTAGGTTAAAACCGCATATCAATATCACCTTCCATTTCAGAAATATTTACAGTGCAAGTTTTAGGTGAATCACCCTGTATAGCCCAGGCATTTAAGTCATAATATCACCTTAACCTAAAAAAAAAAAAAATGTTATAAAGCTAATTTTTTCAAAATCCATTTATTTGACCCTAGGGAACAACATATCAAAATACTCGGCCGTATATGTGCCGGCTTCCTTGATTTCCAGGCCTGGAAACCTGGAATTCCAGGAATTTCTCATCGCCCATAAAAACCGAACGACTCGGCCTAGGTAGACAAAAGGGGTGTCAAATAAAAAAGAAATGCAGACTCCATATATAAGGCTTTAGGCAATGTTTGTCTCATTTCGGGGTAGATTGTAACCAATCAAACGCGCGAAATTCAAAATTTTTGTATGTTTGAATTTATTTGCACGTTTATTAGGGACTAAGACGGCAGCTCATGCAAAAAAATGCACCTGAAATAAGAAAGAGCATCGTTCTAGCTTAACAGATGTGGTCTTATTTTTGTTTTACGTCTAATAAGTCAACAGTTACAAATTTAACCCGAAGGTAAGTTGGTATTACCGGACGGGAGTAAACACCAAACAACTCTGCGTAGGTAAACAAAAGTGGTTACAAATGAACGATAAAAGCATGCAGATTCCATAAATAGTACTATAAGCAATGGTTTCTCTGCTTTCGGGGTACATTGTAACAAAAAACAAAAGGAAAATTTAAATTTTAGGCTAGAATTTGTTTGAACGTTTAGCAGACTAAGAAGGCTACTTACGCAATGCAATATACCTCACATAAGAAATAGCAACCTCTAAGCTTTACAGAGGTGCTCTTGTTTTTGTTCTGCGTCTTATAGTTCATAAATTACAGATGAAACAAATTTCCAGAAAGTCAAAGGTTGTCCCCCCTATCAGCTATGAACGGCACTGTGACGATCAGAAATGAAGTAACGCTCGTAAACTCGAGTCAGCTATTTATGAGAATAGTGTGTGTTTTAAAAAACGAGACTGAAAAATCGGAGTACTTTCATTATGAGCTGGCGCCAACTCCACCCTCTATTTTTGACGGATGTTCAATGCGCAAAACGGACAAGCCAGCGTTTGCGTCTCTCTTTAAGCACTCCGAAATTGGCGATCAATTTTGTCCAGAGACCACGTATGTCATTGACGGAGGCTATCTCATGTACGCTGTTAGTTGGCCTCGACTGGCAACATACGGAGAAATTTGCGAACTTTACGTCAGACACGTTATGACTCGATACCCATCTGCAGTTGTTGTTTTCGACGGATACAATGGCCATCCAACTACGAAAGAAGCGGAGCAAAGGCGACGCGCTGCAAGAAGGACCTGTTTTGATATCGACTTTACCGAACATTTGACATCGACAGCATCACAGGCGGACTTCTGACGAACAGGAGAAACAAATCTCGACTTATTGATGTACTTATTTCAAGATTTGATACTGTAAAAGTTCGTGTATACCAGGCAACTCTCATCGTGTACACTGCTTTGGAGATAGAGAGCTTGGAGAAGTCTGTAGTTGTAGTCGGCAACGATACCGATCAGGCGCGGCTGATCATTAAAGGCTCTTAGGCGGAGCCTCTCCTGAAAGATTCTATAAATATACATACCGTATTTAATTGAGGAATTTATAATTTATATTGATTGGAAACATTTATAAATTTCACTCAATTCATTCAGTCACGAGTCAATATATTTGGAACTGTTGATAAAGAATGTTTTTCAGATGGATAGTAGCGCCGTTAGGCTGCGCCTTCGATGTCCCATTCCTTCCTATGTAACAGGGACGGGAGGCGTGGTTATGAAAGCTCCATTCGTTTCAATTGTATCGCTTAAGGCTCAGGCGACTACAGCCTAAGCCAGGCTTGCCAACGACGACAAGATATTCTTATTCTGTGGAATGCATTCAAAGTTGTTCAAGGAGACTGAAACCACTCTCATGAAAGTTTATCTTTTCCCTCTTTCACTCTTCGAACGATTAATAATGACAAGTTACCAGAAACAGTTAGATATGACTAATAAGTGATAATCATTATTGAGAACTCAAATGGTATCCCTTAATGTATAATAACTAAAATATTTCCGCCAGATAGCACCATGAGGTGGCAAGGGTTAGCAGAGCCATCTACCGAGACTTAAGGAAAGTATTCTGTTTAAAATATGCCACCGCCCATGCTGCGTATTCGTAAACAAGTGTTCGCGCGTTAAAATCGTTGGTGTAACTTAATTAGTTCATTAATTATGTTGTTTGTCAGTGGCAAGTCTTAATTTGCGTGTTATGGACTACAGTTAGGGTTGCCATTGCATTTTTTTAATCAAGGTCGTCAAACGTTGTAATAAATAATACACATAAAGCAAGCCTCCGTGGCCTAGGCGGCAGCACAACGGTCTCTCACCGCTGAGTCCGTGGTTCAAATCCCGGTCACTCCATGTGAGCTCTGTGCTGGACAAAACGGAGACAGACAGGTTTTTCTCCGGATACTCCGGTTTTCCCTGTCTAAATTTCATTCCAGCAACACTCTCCACTATCATTTCATTTCATCTGTCATTCATTTCATCATTGCCCCGAGGAGTGCGTCAGGCCTCGGCAGCCGGCACAGTCTATATCCTACCGATGGGGGGGGGGGGGCTTCATTCATTCCATTCCTGACCCGGTCGGAGACTGGAAGCAGGCTGTGGATTTTCATTTTCATGTATTAAATAAGCATTGCATAATCAAATACACATATCATATAGGCCTATGGCACCAGCAACTTACAAATGCTTTTCATTTGAACAAACCTTGGCAAACATCTTTTATTTGTAAGTACCTTCTGATAAAATTCACTACAATTTTCGTCATAATTGTAATATGTGAACAATGGAGTTTGTTTGTATAATCTCTCCAATTGATATTCTCTCCGTAAATGCATTGGAGGGGGAAATGCTGAGTATTAACTTCACAAGGACTACGATACTCCTTAATGTTGTTGCCCCTAATATATCTATAACATGTATCCATATATCTAACACAGACATAGAAGTCATTTTCTCTTTCAAACTTGCACCTGTATCACCAGAAAACAAGCTAGATATTACAATCAATTCTGAAGCGGGACATTTGAAAATTGGTGCAAAATTGAATATACTATCAAATGAACCAAAAAAAACGGAACATTTGGCGTTCCGTTAAAAATTAAAACAGAACGCGGAACAAAACAAGAAACAACGGAATTGTTCCGGGTAAAACGGAACGTCTGGCAGCCCCAGCTACAGTAGTGGTAAGTGTATGTCAACAAGACAATGAATTCAGTTAGTAGCGTATCGGGCAAAAATCTCGACCACGAAACTAGGCTGATTGTGAAGGGTCACAGGAGAGGCATAGCGGTGTTTCTATACCCTAAAACGAGTGAAAACATTTTTACGAAACACAATGAAGGAAGGCCGACTGTGCACTTGCAATGTGTTCCACAGAAAAGGAATTGTTGGAGTCACCGAACTTCAATGAGCTTGTCATTGACCACTTTGCAGCTCTAAAGGAGAGGAGGGCAGACTTCACTTACAAACCTATGAATTAAAGGTCATGTGTTTATATAAAGTAATAGCAAGTAGCTTCACTGCTCTTAATATCTACAATTGTGTTTATTTATTTGTTTCCATTTATCCCTCAAGATCGGGTTCACTTTCGGACTATGTTACAGATCAATTCCCTTACAGTTCTAGCTGGTAAACACAGTATTTTCTAAGTAAATTGCGATTGTTTGGTAGTGTACAACCGTGAAACAGACTCCTCTGATCGGGACTAATTAGAATGGGGAGTAGGTTAAATTAGAAACGGAATGCATTGCCTCTTCCTGAATGTTGAAACTAGGTAAGTACATTCATTTTAATTAGGGGAAAAAAATGCTTTATAAAATAACATAATGGTGCCAATCTGTAAGTCTGTTCTGAGCTCCCCCACCTTTCACCGTGAAATTAAAAATCCTGCAGCCGTGTATGTGGGTGTCGTATAATGCGTTATACCAGCATTTTGCCACTACGTGCTGAGCCTTCCCCAGCTCCAACACCACGAGCCGCGGCTGATACCGATCATCTGCCAATGCTGATTGCTAGGCGTCAGACGGGAGATGTCTTCATGCTGCACCCAGGGACTTCCAAGTGCCCCGGAAAGCTTTACGATATTGGTGCTATTCAAGATGAAATAGGTGACATGAAGAACTGCGTGCTATACTCCCATGCTGTCTCAGGTGGTGATAAAACATCTGCAATCTACGGGAAGGGGAAGAAGAAGGCTTACAAATTGCTTCAAAAAAGTGTGGATCTTCGGGAGAAATTGCCAAAACATACACAAATCCATCTGCGAGTCGCGAGTTGCACTATTGGAGAAAAGTTCATAAGGGCACTGTATCTTGGAGGAAATGAATTGGAGAATATCGATTATCTTTGACATCGTCTGCACCAGATGACCATTGCGCGCCAAGCTCTGACTTCTCAGTTTTAACTTGCGACTCTTCCTCTAACAAGGGAAGCTCTACGGCAGCACTCAATGCGGACTTACTTGCAGGTAACTTTCATTGTTTTCCTTTACACACAATATTTTTCTAGTATTTCTCAGGAGAGTTAAATATGTTGAGTTTGATTTTAGGTTCAAGAATGGCTGAGAAGAAACCTCAATCCAACAGAGTGGAGCTGGCAAGCCATTGACAACTATCTTTTGCCCGTTCCCACAACACTGCCACCAGCTCCTGACTTTCTTCTCCTCCTAATTGCCCGCGATTGCAAGACGGACTGAGGAGTGCGCTGTGGATGTAGACGATCCGGCCAAGAGTGCTCAGAAATGTGCTCTCAATGTCACGGACAAAATTGTGATAACGCAGTACATCGTTATGAAACAGATCAGGATCTAGATACACCCTATGTCACTTAAACTACCAGTTTCCTGTATTACACCTTTTCATCCAATGCCTTTTTCCTATGATTTCGAAGGCTTAACTCATACTTAATTATTATGTGTGTAAATAACAATTTCATCTTGTGTTGCTTCCGTAGAAAAAAATAATTATCTCAACCTTTACTTTCCAGGTGCTAACCGAATAGGCTAAAACCCCACGACACAACGCAATCCTGCACTGTCAACTGACTGCTACTACACGTTTAATTTTCGCTATAACTTTTCAATAATGAACGTAAAGCAAACATGACAGATGGTCTGAAAAGCTAAAAATGTGGTCTTTGTTATAACACGCATGATTTTTGGTAAATACTTCATTTTCAGTAGTCTTGCGCATAATAGTTCGCGGCTGGGAGCGATCAGTTTAGTTCGCAGCTCCTTAGCGAACTAGTTCGCTCTTTTAGTTCGTTAGTTCCCATCTCGAAGACAGATCGTTCGCTCACCTTGCTACTGCCACTGCACGCGCTCCTTGTTTGTTATAGCAGTCTGTCACCACTCATTACTCGTCACCAGTGATTGCTCATTCACATTGCTCTCGTTTCAAGCAATACTGTAGGCTACTGTAACAGTTACTGTGCTCGCTGCACGTGCAGTTCATGTATTAGATATTGACATGTTGCGTGTGTAGTAATGTGTTTTACATTTTGATATTCGAAGATAAAAAATACAAAAATATGAGTATTGAAACATTAGTGAAATTCCTTATTCCTTCCTTATTTCCTTTTATTCCTTGTAGGAACATAGGGTAGCTACAAACTTATTCCATCTCACTCTATTGTTGTCCATCCTTTTAATTACGGTCCATGTCTTTCCTTCTGAGACAATTTCTCTTTATATTGTTTATAAAGCCAAAAGTCGTCATTTTTTGTATCATTAGTGAAATACCGGTACCGTACCTAAAGGAATAACAGAATGGACGATTTGTTCGTAGAAACATAGGCTACACTTATTATTCTCTTTATTTTCTTTCTCGCGAGGGGCCGATAACCTAGATGTTAGGCCCCTTAAAACAACAATTATCATCATCATTTTCGCGTTTATCAACATCCGATTCCATTTCCTACTTGTCACTAGGTGATGATAAGACGTACCCCCCTCCCGCAATTTTCGTTTCATTTCTTACTTGCTTCGTGATATTCAGTATTTGCCTGCTCTGAAACCGTTGCGAACATTATCTTTATGGCATGAATGGAAGGAAAAGGTTTTTTAGTTCAGAGTGTTTGTTCATAGAAGTTCGCTTTTCTTTGTGAATCATCGTAATAATGTTCATTTCTTAAAAACAGGTAAAAGTAGTTGTATCACCATGTATCGAGAAAAATAAATATCAACCAGTTCATTGTGAGGTTTGAAGCCATTTTTCAGTGTTGCCTAAGTAAACAAAAGTTCGGTGCTTTTCAGTCGGTCAACACGAATGTACCCAAACAGAGCTGGGTTATGCCTCAATCCTGAAATACATTCATAAAATACATGTATTTATTGATCTCATGTAATTTATTTCAGGATTGGGGCATAATCCAGCTATGTTTGGGTAAATTTGTGTTGACCGACTGAAAAGCACCAACCTTTTATCAACCAGTTCATTAAAATGGCAATGTTAATCCAGTTCGCCGATTTTCTAAATAATTGGATATATTTTCAAATAATCCAAAATGACTAAGTCAAATAAAACTGTGGAATTATCCCCACATCTAAATCAGTTAACTATCAGTAACTTCAATTTATGAACCGCCACTGTATTACATTACAAATATAAGGTAGTTATTACCTATTAGCGTGTTAGCACTAATAGTGTGTTATACTGTTATTATTATAAACCAACATTGACAATCGCCGCGCCAAAACTTGACAATCTTGCCACTCACAATAGATACACTCAATCAACTGAACTGACTGAACGAAGCGCATGTGATTGTGCAATGAGTGATGATGTGACGAGCTGACGAGCTACGGTGGACCCGCGCTCTCGCGCTGTTACAAGTCGGTCAGCGGAAAAAGATCGAACGAACAAGCGAGGGATCTTTGAACTAGTTCGGTAGTTCGTCTGTGGGACCCGCTCTTCCGAACTAGTTCGTTCGCGAACTACACAAGACTAATTTTCAGTCATTGCTGTTCCTGCAGCAAAAATGAAACCTCAAAAATGTTGAATTTCGCGCGTTTTTTGTTACAATCTACCCCGAGGGGAGAAAAACATTGCCTAAAGTCTTATATATGGAATCTGCATGCTTTTTTATTTCATTTTTTACTACTTTTGTCTACCTAGGCCGAGTCGTACGGTTTTTACGGGCGTTCCAGGACGGCGATGAAGAATTCCTGGAATTCCAGGTTTCCAGGCCTGGAAATCAATGAAGCCGGCACATGTACGCCCGAGTATTTTGATATGTTGTTCCCTAGGGTCGAATTAATGGGTTCTGAAAAAATTAGCTTTATAACATTTTTTTGGACCTAAAACCCTTATTTTCCTAGACTAATAAGAGAACCTATTCTCATAACAAAATTTTCACTTCGTCGATTAGGCATAATTGTATGGTTAACGAAACAAACGATAATGATGATGTCACACAAATTAGCCAGGTTATTACGATCAACAACAGGTACAGCGCTTTTATTGACCAAATGCAAGGAACTATAAAATGAGGCAAGCACAATTCCAACAATCCTCCCTATATTATTCTGCTAAGGTCCCATTCTGGTTTTGTACCGAAAATTAGGTCCTGTTAACACCAACCTACACATATGGGGTACCTACAGATTCCGCATAACCCCATGTGTGTCCGAAACGGACTCACTTCCTCTTTAAATGCCTCGCAATGAAATAAATACCTTAAAAATGTAAATTTACAATGTGAGCACCGTAACGTGGAGAGCCTGCCGCTAGAGGACAGGGGAGCGCGGCGGTGGCAGCCATCTGGCGGGAGTGCGGCGTACTGCTAGGCGAGCCTGCCGCTAGAGTGCAGGGCAGCGCGGCGGCGGCAGCCTCACGTTGCGAAAGCTCGCACGGGCCCACTAGTCAGAAAATATCGTCAAATACAGATGATGCAAGTGCATGGATTACATCTGAATTGATAATATTCATTAAGCGACGCAACACACTACACCAAATACTCATGATCAGGCAACACAAAGATAACATCCCCGTAAAAGAAGAATATATTATGTGCAGAAATGCGGTAACATCATTAAGGAGAAAACTAAAAGCAGATTATTACTCACAAAAAGCTACTTATTTATTTATCGTATGGCTTTTAGAGCCGGGAGTGTCCGAGGACATGTTCGGCTCGCCTGAGTCTGTAGCTGCTTCCAGCGGACACCCTTAGGGTGAGCTGCAAGTTCCGTTCAATTTCAAGTAGTTCCAACTTTCGCTACCAGATATCAATGATACCTAGAGGTGAACGTTGGAACTTTGATAGAGCGTTCCGACGAAATCTAATCTAACAATTTAGCTTCACACACGTTTAGTCTGTGGAAGGATCTTCTACATGCCATAAATCTATGGCATGGGACCGCCGGCTTTACTTCCCCTCCGAAGGAAGGCATACTGAAGGATTTTTAACTTCGGCCGGGTTTGAACCCGCTAAACTTGTCCGATAAAAACCTTAAGAAATCGAGGGAAATCTTGAATGAAATTATATTTAACAAAAGGTATAGCTCTAAAACTTGCACATCTCTTTCTCTTATGATAGATAACACGATCGTCGCAGATAAACCGGAGATTGCTAACTCGTTCAATGACTATTTTACATGCATAGCCAGCAATCTTGCATCCCAGATAACTGATCTGGACTGTACAAGTCAGAATGCTAACTACCAGCCAGAATCACTCTTTCTATATCCAACAGATCATATTGAAATGTATAATTAAGACTTTAACAAAAATTATGTTGTAGATGGGATTCCAGCTAGTGTGGTTAAAACGTTTAATGATCAACTAATAACGATGCTTGTTACTATCTTCTTCTTCTTCTCCTTCTTTTCGTTTGGGCCTACTGAGGACCACGGGGCTCGTTTTGACTTCTTGTAAGGAATTTATGTTTCTTCTTAGCCCAGGCAGCTTTCATCTTCTGGCTGTGTGTCTGCTTTCTTTCCTGTGTCCACTTCGGTCTGGTAGTCCCTGTACTCTTCCTGCTGGTGAGAGACACTGGAAAGACACCATGTTGAATCATCTGTCGGAATTGTGATCGATCCTGTATGTTTTTTGATGAAATTCCAAGTTGCTGTAGGTCTGACTTCACTGTGGTGATCCATTTGTTTTTGGACGCTTTCCCTCTTCCTGTCGTGGTGAAGATCTGGCTGGTAAGTCTATCTGGACCCATGCGTGTCATATGTCCGTAGAAAGCTAATCGTCTCTTCCTCATGGATGTGACGATATCTTCTTGATGATCATAGAGCTCATTGTTGTGCCTGATCCTGTAAGTACCACCCTCTTCCCTTATTGGTCCTAAAATCCTTCTAAGTATTTTCCGTTCCTTGAGCTCTATTTTCCTCAGTGGGCCTTTCCGGTTCATCAGGAGACACTCAGAGGCATATAGAACGGAAGGTCTTACTACTGAGTTGTAATGTAGAAGTTTAAGGTTCTTAGAGAGGCACTTGGATGTGTAGATGCTCTTACAGGAGTGGTAGACCCTTTCCAGTTTCGTGCATCTAGTGTCTATTGCTAAGGTCTCACTCTCGTTTGCTGGAATCCACTCCCCTAGGTACTTCACTGCAGGAACTTTTTGAATTGCGGTGTCTTTCACAAGAATAGTAGATGGGGCTCCCTTTATATTTGTCATGAACACTGTTTTTTGTATATTGACCTTCAAGCCAGTTTTAGCTGCTATGTTATAGAGGCTCTGTAGTTGGTGAGTAGCTTCTTCTATGTTGTTCGCTAACAACGCTAAGGTGTACGTTTCACAAAACTCAAGCCCCTAAACCAGACGGAGTTAGAAGGTGTGGTTTGTACCAAAATCTTGCAAATCGTCTCAATAGTACAAAAACAAAGCTTGCCTTATTGAAAAGTCAACGGAAATATATTTACTTGTATATAAAGTGCTTTTAAACAAATAAACAAGACGATAACCCCTGGCAGAATTGTTTCGCGTACAGCCCGCATAACACTAGCGCTGGGAGGGTAGTCTTACACATGGGGCGCACGCAACTCATTATTCATCCATCCATTCATTCATTAATTGCAATTGGGGGTGTGTCCCCCGGTGGCAAATTGGATATACATAACAAATAAATAATTATACATAACAATTCAATAACAATTAAACTGGAGTATTTACACAAATAGTCAGTCTTTTCTTAAACACACCTATATGTTTGGGAAAAGGCTCTAAGACTGCGGCAGGTAGAGAGTTCCAGTTATCAATGGCACGGTTTACAAAAGAATATTTACCATAATTTGTTCGCTGTGGTCAGCTCTTAACTTTGAAAGGATGATCGTTCCTACCTACGTAAGTGGGCTTTCCCATACGTTTGCTAAGCTCACCCCAGGCTGGTTGATTTGTATACGTGTTGTACATAGCGAAGAGTCTAGATTTCATCCTCCTAGCCTCAAGTGATTCCCACCCAAGTTTCTTTAACATACGGCTCACACTGCTCCTGGGATTAAAGTCACTGAGCACAAATCTAGCGGCCTTTCTCTGTACCTTTTCCAACTCAGTTAAGAGCCCTACTTGATATGGATCCCAAACCGCCGAGGCGTATTCCAGGATAGGTCTTACAAGTGACAAACATCCTAATTCTTGAGCAGAGGTACTACTTCCTTTTAATACCCTCCTTACAAAGAGCAGGGATTTGTAACCTTTAGAAACTAAACATCCTACATGACTACTCCATTTCATAACATTCCTTACGTGAACGCCCAAATATTTGCAAGAATCTTCTTCTCCAAGTATTTCCGAGCCAATGTTATATTGAAAATCTTGCCTTCGCACTTTCCCTATTTTTAAGAGACTATAATTTCTTGTGTTTATTTTCATTTTATTTTCAATCGCCCACTTATAAACCAGGTTCAGGTCATCTTGAATTACGGTACTGCGTTGTCTTGTGAGTCATGTATCTTTCGATATATTACACAATCATCCGCAAACAATCGACAGTTACTGCGAATCCCATTTGGTAAGTCATTTACAAACGCCAAAAATAACAAAGTTCCGATTACACGGCCCTGAGGGATACCCGACATTACGGTAATTTCATCCGAGAATCTGCCTTCGACTTTCACTTTCTGGGAACGACCCGACAAAAATTCTTGGATCCATAAAATTACTCATCTATCAATCTTCGTCGAAGCTAATTTATGGAGTAGCATGTCATGTGGCATGACATCAAATACCTTCGCAAAATCTATAACTACGGCGTCGACTGAAACTCCATGGTCTAACGATTCGCTAATATCTTGAAAAAGTGATACCATCTGACTCTCGCATAAGTAACCTTTCCAAAATCCATGTTGCCCATCGTTAAACCATGATAATGTTTCCCACTGTTCCCTCAAGTAGTCGCAAATGAGATGATCCATCTGTTTGCAAACGATGGACGTAAGGCTAACCGGCCTCTAGTTGCTCAATTCAAGTCTCCTCCCTCCCTTAAATATTGGACTACCGTAGCTCTTTTCCAGTCATCTGGGATTTGTGCATTGTTTATTGACACATTAAACATCACCTCCAAATATCGTGTCACGGCCCTACCTCCTAGTTTAAGTACGGTACTTCACTAACAATATTATCAGGACCCTTCGATATATTGTAACGTAATTTTTGCATTAGCTTTACGATTGCTGACTGGTTTATTAGGAAAAGAGGAGCCTCTGATTCACCGTTAAGGTCCAACACACAGCTATTGGATTTATTGAACACACTACCGTAAAAGACATTTAATTCATTAACAATGGCCTGTTTCTCAGTAATTATTTTACCGTCACCGGACATTATCATCGACAAATTATTTGAATTTCTCTTTCTTCTCCTAACATACTGTAAAAAAAATCCACCTATCGAAATACCGATAGCTCCTTCTGTTCCCGTAGGCTGGCAACCTCTGGACCTGCTCCTCCTCACAAAAGCCGGCACGAACCGATGACCCTGTCATGTAGGCTCCCTAGGTTAAAAGCCCCCCCCCCCCCCCTTTCGATTTAGATGCAGCCCGTCTCGGGCGAAGTCACGGCCACCAATCCAGCAGTTTGCATCTACGTACACTAATCCCAGTTGTGCACATGCCCAGTCCATGCGGTCATTTACAGTCTTAACTCGCCTTAACGGAACATCTCCCCACCGAACAATGCCACTCATAATTTTTGCATTTCTAAACTTGCTTTCAGCTTTTCTGCCTAGTTCGTAGAGCTCCCCCATGATGTAATCAGCTGTAGCCCTCTTCTTCAAATCGTTTGTCCCTACATGGAGCAACAACACTTTAACTTTTTCACAGTCCACTACATTTGCTTCTTCCACTTGCTGGGCAAGCTGGTCAATTTTAATCCCCGGATAACACCGCACTTTCGTACCTGATTTTCTCGAGATATTCGCACTCCATCGTATCATAGAATCATCCATTATGATAACGTCGTCCTCAGTTTGCTCCTGCACGCCCTCTTCCACACTGATCCCAGTAGAAAGCCGTTCAGTCACATCCTTCACCGTTTCTGCTGATTCACGAAGCTTTGCTCTAAGCTCCTCTATTATTTGATCCCTTGCTTTGATTTGCACCCTCAAACAGTCCGGCGTATCACATACTTTACAAAACCAATTCCCGACATCACAATCCTCCTTCTTGACCTTAATACAGCCGAAGAGAAACCATTTCTCACATAGTCCACACCAGGGCCTGGGCCCCCCCCCGAATTTTTTGTCACATATACTATTTGTTTATGAAAAACATTAAAACCAATATAATCATGTACTATTGTTACTAAGTGACGTATGGCAACGTTGCAAAGCAAGACGAAGGTAGACAGATGTAAACAGTTTGACAATCAGTTTGCTCTGATCTTATGAGTAACAACATATCCTATTATTTCTCTCCAGTGCTTTCGCCCTTATGAACGAACCAAGAACAGCAACAAGTGCTCTTGAAGCGTGTAACAAAAGTTTTTCCCCCTAACTTTTATAGCCTACCCTTATCAAACTTTTGGCAAATTTGCCTTTCTCTGTAGCTACCGGTACTGCCGAACAGAGTTTGAGTTGGTTGAAAACATACTTAAGAAATTCTACTTCTGAAAACAGACTCAACGGTCTTCTTCTTCTTATCTTCTTAATTCCTGCCGCTCCTTCCGGAGCATAGGGCCTTGGCGAAATTTCTCCACGCAGTACGGTTCCTGGCCATTCTCTTCACTTGACTCCAGTTCTTGTCCACCTCTGCAATTTCATTTTCGATCGTCCTCTTCCAGGTCTTCTTAGGTCGACCTCGCTTCCTGGCGCCTTGCGGATTCCGGTCTAGCGCCGCCCTCTCAATAGCTCCGTCCGGCTTCCTTAGTGTGTGACCAATCCAGCGCCATTTCCTCTCCTTGATCTGGATGCTAATCGGTTGTAGATTGGTGATGGTCCAAAGATCTTCATTTGAGATTATGTCCGGCCACCTCACATTCATGATGCGACGCAGACATCTGTTAATGAACACCTGTAGCTGGTTGTTGATCGGTTTTGTGACTTTCCATGTTTCACAGCCGTAGAGAAGAATCGACTTTACGTTGCTATTGAAAAGGCGGAGCTTGGTCTTCCTGGAAATGTTTCTATTTCTCCAGATGGGGTAGAGCTGGACAAAGGCACCATTTGCCTTCCTGATACGGCTTCGAACATCTTCCTCTGCTCCCCCATCATTTGTGACTATACTTCCAAGGTAGAGGAAGGACTCAACTCGCTCAATGTCCTTTCCGTTGACTGTCAAACTAGTTGTGATGTCAGAATTTATCCTCATCTCTTTGGTCTTGTTGGTGTTGATCATCAGTCCTGCACGTTCTGCTTCTCTCTGCAACCTCCCCAGCTTATCTTCTATGCCTCGGTACCGTTGTGCCATAAGACAAATGTCGTCTGCGAAATCCAGATCTTCAAGCCTGTCATTTATACCCCCATTGAATACCCCTCTTCCGTCCTCCCATTACCTTCTTCATCACACTATCCAGGACCAACAGGAACAGAGTGGGGGACAGGACACACCCCTGTCTCACTCCGGAACTGACCTTTATCTTTTCTGTTAATTTGCATTCGTGAAGAACCTGGCACTCATACCCTTCATACATCTCTTCCATGATTCTGATGATCTTTGTTGGAATTTTATATTCCTCGAGGGTCTTCCACATGATTCTTTGATTTACGGAGTCAAAGGCTTTCTCGAAGTCAACAAATGTGAGGTAAAGGGTATTCCGCCACTCCACATTCTGCTCCAGGATGATTCGGAGGGTGTTGATGAGATCCACACAGCTGCGATGTTGTCGAAATCCAGCCTGTTCCTTCCGAAGCCTTTTTTATACGCAGTCTTTTATACGATTCAGGATGACTCTCGCCAGCACTTTGCTTGGAATGGACAGCAAGGTGATACCCCTCCAGTTGTTACAGTTTGTGGTGTCCCCTTTCTTCGGCAACTTGACTATCAACCCCTTCTTCCAGTCGGTTGGTATTTTCTCCTCCTTCCAGATCTTCTCCAACAGCGGGTGCAGCAGATCGATCGTAATATCCAGGTCTGCTTTCAGTACTTCCGCTGGGATATTATCCAGACCTGGTGCCTTCCCGCATTTCCTCTGCTTCAACGCTGTCCGTATTTCGCCCCGAGTTGGGGAGTCGAGGCTGATGCTTGGGTCACTTTCTGCTTCCTCTTCATCTTCTCCTCGCTGCTTACTTTCTGGTCCTCTATCTCTATTAAGAACCTCCTCAAAGTGTTCTCTCCATCTTGTCAGCTGCTGTTCACACGTCGTGAGGATCTCGCCCGTCTTGCTCTTCACAGGCCTAGTTTTATTAAAACCTTTCTTCGAAAGCATATTTGTGATGCCATAGAGCTCCTTAACGTCCTCCCTTCTTGCCGCTTCTTCTTCTTTCTCCGCCTGCTCATCAATCCACCTCCTATGATCCTTCCGTACACTCCTCTTTACCTCCCTGTTTGCTGTTGAATACTTTGCTTGTGTGAGAGCCTTCTGCTGCCTAGTCTTGCAGGTGTTGAGCTTGGCCTTAATCTCCTTCCTATAATTTATCTTGTCCCAGGTCTGATCGGATATCCATTCTTTCTGCAGGTAGTTCTTGTACCCGAGCTGCATCTCACTGGTTTCCACGAAGATATTCTTTACCTCGCTCCACACAGTCTCCACGTCCTTCTCTGTCTCGGAGTCCAACACCTGGAATTTGTTTCTGAGCTCCAGTTTAAATTGGTCCAATCTCTGCTGGTTCTTAAGCTTGCCCACATCAAACTTGTTGTGCCGAGTGTTAAACTTTCGGCGGACTGCGATGATCTTCATGCGGAAGTTGGCAACCACAAGATGATGGTCACTACCAACGTCCGCTCCTCTCTTGTTCCTAACATCTTCCAAGCTTCTTCTGAACCTCCTGCTCACCGCGATGTGATCAATTTGATTTTCTGTGACTTGATCAGGAGACACCCAGGTGATCTTGTGGCACCGCCTATGAGGAAATACCGTGCCACCCATCACCAAATCCTGACTGGCGCAATATTCCGTAAATTTCTCCCCATTGTCATTCATCTCACCAAGGCCATGTTTACCCATGATCTGCTCCAACCCCTCATTGTTTGAGCCCACCTTCGCGTTGAAGTCTCCCATAACAATGAGAATGTCCTTCTTACTTGTTTGTCTTGTGACATCTCGCAGCATTTGGTAGAATTCTTCTTTCTTCTCTGGCTCCGATTGTTCTGTAGGCGCATAGCATTGGATGATGATCACATTCCTGATCTTTGTCTTGAACCTAGCAAACATGAGCCTACTAGAAATTGGCTTCCACTCCATAAGGCTTCTCTTTGCATTTCTGTTGAGCAGCAACCCCACTACATCCCTGTGTTCTTCATCATCGCCCCCAGAATAGAGAAATGTAATTCCATCTGTTGTCTGTATTTCACCAAATCCTGGCCACCTCACTTCACTCAATCCTAGGATATCCAGCCCATAGTTCTTCATCTCCCGTGTTACTTGTTTCAGTCTGGTTTTCTCAATCAAGGTCCTCACATTCCAGAAACCGATTTTCGTAGTCCTCTTCATGCCAAAAGTCTTCATCAGGTTATCCGTCCGGTTTTGTAATTTCGCTTCAGTTTCCGTAATCAGTTTATTTAAGAGGAGCGAGTGATTAACCCACTGCCTCCGAGTGCCTTGGAGGGGCTGCCACCTTAAGCCTGAGGCACCAGGCTGATTTTCTGTCAGGGTTTCTTCCCTTAGCCTTTGAAGAACCAACTCCAAACTGCAAGGCAGCAATTGTTTCACCAGAGCCCCGTTAGCCGTAATTTCTTCAGGGTTCCTGTAGGGCCTTCACAGCTACCGTAGCGGTCTTGAGGCACACAAAGTCCCCACTGTACTTCACCCTACTTAATTACGTTGCCCATCTCCCACGACGAGGACGAGGGGATGGATTTGTGGGAGACACTCAACGGTCTAGTATCGGGTAATCTATTCACAGAGACATTCATCTCACTGACGATGAAGTTATGAACCGATTTGGCAATGCTTCAAGAAACCTTGACTTTATATTACAGTGTGAGTTGTAAATCAAAACAGTAAAATTAATTATTTCCATGTAAATACTATCAAGTGAGCAAGATGATTGTATTAATAAAAAGTATCATAAAATGGTCTTAGTTGTGTTTGACATTACCCAAAACATAAAACATCACAACACATTGGTTGAAAAAGTGATGTCAGATAGCCTTAAAACTCATCATTTTTCCCGAATTATACAAAAGTTTCCCGGGGAGAACCCCGGACCCCCTATCCTTTGGGCACCCCCCCCCCCCAAAATTAAATTCTATATACGCCCCTGGTCCACACTCAACACCGTTCTTCAATGTTTAATGCACGTCGAACACTTTAAAGCTGCCACTGGATCATTTGCCTGATTCACATTTGGATTAACAGGGCCTGGAATCACTTCCACTCCACCAATAAGTAGCAACGCAACTATCACTAGGGCTATAAACCACAGGTTACTAGGAACCGTACGCACACACAAACACCGGAAATCCCGACTACCCTTCGCATACCACAGTCCGATCCTCGCGCGATAACACTCCAGAGAACAACCCATTTCAGCACACCTGCGAGCTCGGGAAAAACACGACCTTTCACTTTGACTGCGAGAGTTCTCGCACGGGTCCGCTAGTAATTAATGAATGAATCAATGACAGTACCACAAGCTCTAAAAGTTGCTAATGTCATACCAATTTTGAAAGGAGGAAATACAAGTGATGCAGGGAACTATAGACCTATATCTATGTTCAGTGCTTTTTTTCTAAAAACAATTTAAGGGTTACTCTCAATAATTGTAGTCGTAAAAGCATCACGATATTGCAATTTTCGGCAATTCGCAGAGCCCGGTTATTACGTTTTGGGCTGACATGTTAAATGAAAGGTAGCATTGGGTTAATTTATTTGTGGTCAACATGTCAAGGTGGTAACTGCACTCAGTATTTCTAATCATTTCACATTTTAAATTTAAGTGAAATAACTATAAGCACTGTGGTAGTGTCTAATTTTGCTGTCCTACTTACAGTAAATTCCACACTGGTAAAAGAGGCTGATCACTGCCATCTTCACGCTTCCTCTGCTTGCTTTTTGTGTCGGTCACCAGATGTCTAACCACACGCACAAAATAACAACCTACCCCGACTCCGAACACTAGCCTGGAGGGCCGAGTTGCCGACCAAAATAAAACTGATTTGAGAGATCGATTTAAATCGAGGATTACTCGAAATTTCCTCCAGCTGTTGTGCACAGCGTGTTGACGCCAGCTAATCGATGACTTTCAAGTCGGAAGTTATATTTGCCGGACTAGATACAAATGTACTGCACCCGAAGTTGACGTAGCCCTCACCTATTATCCTAGGGATGGAAGGGATCGCTAAGAGCCTTGATACCCAGCTAGATAGATCAACGGAACCTCGCTAGGTGAAAGGCTAGTAACCTCTGAATACAGGTATATTTATAAAACCACGATAGTACTCCTACTTAGTTACAAATTTAAAACATCCTACAGTCAAAACATGGTAGGGCGAGATTCTTGGAATCTCGAGGGTGAACGGTTACTAAGTTGCAATGAGCGCCAGTACCTAACTAGTAGCACTATCGTTTCAGATTATTAAAGACAGAAAGTCGAGTTGTTCTATAAAAAAAAGTCGGACAGGCAAACGAACAAATGCCTGCAAGTTTATTCATCAAAATAAGGACACTTCCAGTCCAAACACACCTACATTCACACGTTACAATTATTACCCAAAAGTAAATTAAAATAAGTAGTATATTTAAAATAAAATAAAAACGTAGTGAGCTTCCTGTCACTGATTATCAGTCTTAATGACTATAACACAGAGAAAAATATTTCTCCCATCTTTTAAAAATGAAATGTTTAAAAATAAAAATGTAGTCACACTTGTGGCTCATACTGTACTCATTGTATTTTGTAAATCTTGTCTCACGCAATCGTTAAACATTCATCCCCTATATGATACATTCTATAATGACATTTATTTAAATCTAAACTCCACACATTTTAAATAACCGTAAAAATCCTATTATTATTATACACAAGTATATACAATATTATCGTTAGCTACTCGATAATTGTTTGATCCCACTGATCCTTCTCGTTGCATTTTATTTTCGTCACTTCTAAATAATGAAAGCTTCTACTTCAATGTCATTTCATGGTTAACTTTCACTTCCAAAGAGCATAATGTTTCAAACAATGAAGCTAAAAACTTCTCGGTATAGACAAATCCATTAATACAAATTTAATAAGACAAGACGGACATATAACAGACGACTCTTCGGTTCCTCACATCCACGTAATACAATACGTTACTCCATTAGTTACTTATTATCTTCATCGCATCTTTCAACATATTACACCTCGACAACTTGGTCGGAACTCCATTATACAATCGCATTGCTTTCTATACTTCTATAGGAACATCATAATATTTTACCACAAAACACAAGTTAGCGTCAACACCTACGCTTTCGTATTCATTTCCTCTACACGCAATAATAATAAATAATCCCATTTCTGTGCACACTCTAGGTATCCACGAAATTCAGTAATTTTACTTATAGAGTTCAAATTACAATTCTTCTGTCTCTTATACATTCCATTCCTCTCACATTTATTTAAATACCTCTTCTATTTTCGTTCCTGTTCCTTTCTTATACTTTTCTGTCACAACATCATTTAAAGTATTTCAGTATGCGATCTTATTAACCTTCTATTATTTTATGGAACCAAAGTTCATAGAACTTTCTAAATTTAGAGAACGGTCTGTATATTCTCGTCTTAATAAAATAAAAATACGTTACATTACATCTCCTTTCTAGTATTTCTGTATTGATGCATTGTATCTAATAAGTTTCTTTCATTTCTCACACCAATTCAGTTACATAAGTATTACTTTATACATTCCGTATTTTTCCGTACCGTAATATAGCGTTTTCATCTGTGTCAATACATCAGATTGTTCAAAGAGACGTCAGCTTCACTAAAAGTATGTTTTAAAGAAAACAAGTTCATTGTTGTTCTCAATAGAACTAAACAATAACTTATTTGTAAATGCAGAATTCAATTAAATCTCTGCCACGAAAATCATACTCAGAAATATGTCTAAACGACTTTCTTCAAAAAATTAAAATATCAGAACTAACGCATTTTTAAAACATTCCAATTAATTTAGCAAATACTAATAAATTCATAAATAAACTCGCAATAACAAACAAAGACGATTAAAAATTCTAAATACGTCAAAATCCTAATGACGACGTTCCAAAAACAATTACTGGACTATTAAATGGCATTAACGATGCTATACTCTCAATTAATTCAATAAAATACGAAGTACGTCCAGAAAGTAAGTTCCGTTTGGTAATAACATTAAATTGTGTACAGATACAGAAAAATTATTTATTGCACAAAATTCTACAGCCCTAAAACTACTTTTCCACATAACTGCCGAAATGTTCAGGCATTTGTCGTAGCGTGGCACGAGTTTTTGTATACATTCTTCATAGACGTGTGCCGCCTGTGTCTTCAACTAGTTGTACGTTCCGCTGCAGCGCAGTTCCGCATATGCGCGGTAGACGCTCTGTATCAAGGAGAAGAGACGTGCGCCATTTGGAGAGCGCTGTCAGCCACGTACGCGTTGTTGTGCATGTTTACACGTACAATGTCGGTGTTGATTGAAAATCCCGCCGCTTGTGAAATCAGATCTGTGATTCGTCTTCTGAATGCTAGGAAAGTGAAACCAATTGAAATTTATCGGCAAATTTGCGAAGTGTATGGACAAAATGCGATGAGTGATTCAATGGTGAGAAGATGAGTCCTACAGTTCAATGAAGGACGTAGTGAAGTGCACGATGAAGAACGAAGTGGGCGTCCATCTTTGGTTACAGAAGAACTGGTTCACGCGATTGATGACAAGATCCGGGAAAACCGCAGGTTTACAATTAGTGCTCTCGCTATGGAATTTCCACAAATCTCACGATCACTAATTCATGAAATTGTTACCGAAAAACTGAACTTTCGTAAACTTTGCCGACGTTGGGTACCAAAGATTCTTACGGAGCAACACAAAACAAAACGGATGGGTAGTGCACTTCAGTTTTTGACCCGTTACAATGAAGGCGGCGAAGAATTTCTGACACAGATAGTCACAGGAGATGAAACTTGGGTTTCTTACGACACCCCTGAAAGTAAGCGGCAATCAATGGAATGGAGGCACACTTCATCCCCAGCAAAGGTTAAGCCGAAACAAATCTTGACACCTCGGAAAATGATGTGCACAGTGTTCTGGGACTGGAAAGGCATCTTACTCATTGATTTCTTACTACGTGGTCAAACAATCAACGCAGATGCTTACTGCGAGTCACTTAGAAAATTGCGCCGCGCAATACAGAATAAGCGCCGAGGGTTGCTGTCAAAAGGTGTTGTTTTTATTCACGACAACGCACGACCACACGCTGCAAATGAGACGAAAAACCTCCTACGGGGATTTGTCTGGGACGTGTTTGACCATCCTCCGTACAGCCCTGACCTCGCTCCTAGCGACTTTCATCTGTTCACATATCTCAAGTCTTTCCTTGGCGGTTAACACTTCAACAATGACGACGAGCTGAAAGAAGATGTTTCCAACTGGTTGAAGACACAGGCGGCAAACTTCTATGAAGAAGGTATCCAAAAACCTGTGCCACGCTATGACAAATGCCTGCAAAAGTTCGGCAGTTATGTGGAAAAGTAGTTTAAGAGGTGTAGAATGTTGTGCAATAAATATTTTTCTGTATCTGTACACAATTTAATTTTATTACCAAACGGAACTTACTTTCTGGACGTGCCTCTTAGTTTCGAAAAAATATATCAAATTTGCCACACAAAACTAGGTCAGGTCAAGTATATCTACGTTACTTTATTTCTAACTACAATAATATTCGTTGGGTATTTTTACCTTCTGCCAGAATCGTTTTTCAAAATCCAAATTGGACCTGAACTTCCCACGCAGCAGTCTCCTCGTACAGAAGCTTGCCAGTCAGCCGACATAACGGGATCGGTAGTAGTCGCGTGCCAGGCTGCATGCGGGACACCTGCTTGCTCCCCCTTCGTCCGTCCATCAGCCGAGATCGTCTGCCGCTTCCTTCTTCGCGTCGGGACTCGAATCTCTCTGCATTCTTTTGAACCAGGGCGTTTCGTGCGATCGTCTTCTAGCGAACAGCATTCTTGAAGTTCTCCGTTGAATAGTTGTTGTTGTAGTAGTTTATAGGCATTTCTTTCGTTGTTATAGTAATACCTTGCAGTCGTAGATGCAATTGTGTTAATTCGGTGAAGCACGATGAAAGGCTTCCACCCTCCTTGACAAAGCCATGATATGCGGGCTAAGTCACTGCCGGAATCCTCATATTGCAAATAGTTAGTTCCCCTTCATAATTTAGTAACTCTCCATGACAATCAAATAATATATCATGTCAGATATCCTCGTTGACCCCAGTTCAAATAACATCTTCGTATTTTTCAATAACAGTCTGAACTAACTCGTTGAGAGGGTTTCGTAGAATTTACTTAGTTTCCGAATAACTCTTGTATTTCTCGAAAGAACGTTGCTTCTGCTCGGCATTAATATCTCCACACCGTAGGTTGAATTTTCCTTGTATATTTCAATAAATTCTCTTCGTTTCTCTGTCAATTATTTTGCTTGCTTTCGTTGAATATAACTTTGATTTTCTGGTGTATTAACTTTCAGCCATACTCGTCTTCATCTTGACCCGGTGTCAATGCTCTCCTCCCCGTCAAGTATTCTTCAGATAGCTCGGTCAACTTTTTCCGCTTTTGACGAACAAGTTTGTTCAACTTCACAGACAAGTAGAGAATGACTTCTTCTGGCCGTCTCCCCACTCTGATAACAATTTAAAAAATGGCGTTTCTTGCATTCGAACTTGTAACCTTCTTTATCAATAAATATCTGTCTCATCCTTTCAAATCTTTTAATAAAGTTTACAACATCGGTTTTCATTTCTGGTTTTATTTCCATTTCTGCCATTTAATTTCTTCTGAAAGTTATTTTCAATAATTAATAAAATATTAAGAACCGCCAATATGTAATTTTGCTGTTGGTCTTTTTTCGGTCACGTGATGAAACTCCTTGCTTTAAGCGGTCAAATCTCCCTTCTCGCACGCTTCAAGGTCACCTTGACACGTGCCTCTCCAAAACTGGATTTTCTCAAGCGTCGCCCTCAGTAAACTCGCCAACTTCGCCAGTTTCCAGCATGTATTAAATCTCATTCATCCCCATGTTAATGAAATAACATTTTACATTTCCTCAATTTGCCGCGCTAAAAGTATACGGAAACCTTTCAATTCAATACTAGCATTTGCTACGGGCCTGATACATAATACCATGCTGCAGGTTGCCTAACCAGACACGTAACATTGGCGCTTTCGTTCTCAAGAGCTGTCGGTTCATATCCCGACCCATACCATATCCTACGCAGGCCTGACAAGAGGGGGGGGGGGTCAGGCAGGGCTGGTGCCCCGGGGCCCGACCCTTGCAGGGGGGCCCGGCGTCCTAGGAGGATGTGCAAAGCACTTATTTTTCAGGACGCGAAGAGATACTTTCCCTTGCGAATCAAGCCCTTTCATGATACGCTTTAACGTCTCAGCACCGTTAAACATAAAATTAATTGCCCTTCTTTATCTACGACTTAGAAATTACTCTGGTTCCTGACGAAGCCGCGGCAGGAATGCAGGATTTGGCTTCCCGACTGCGGTGTTATTCGTAGTCTTTCTTACTCAACAGTAAAAAAAAGGCCTGTTTGTCGTTACAGATGTTAATTCATTTAGGGGCTTGCAATATTCAACCCGTGTACTTGGTAGCTAGTAGGTCTAGTAGGCTATCACTGGTGGACAATGAACCATTGGCGTCGGTTGGGGATGGGTTGCATCAAATAGTACTGTAGATATAATTCAGTATTTGCTGGCGCGTTAGTTTTACGGTTTGTTTCTGAAGGCCTCCGCGTTATTGAATAAAGTTGACTGTAAAGCAGTATATTTCACAAATTTTAATTAAGCGAACAAAATAGAAAACCAAAAAAACGTGCGAATTGTGTAGACTGAATGGGAGGCTAGTGGTTGTTGTATAATAGGTGAGGTGCATTGGCAACATTGTTGTAACTATTTGTCTTGGAGAGTAAAAACTTAGACCCTCTTAAAACCATCAACTACTGGGCGAAAAGCGGGGTATACACTGTGCTGTGCTAAGGCCTCTGTGACATGATAAATCGCATGTCGTATTCTTAGTTGCCGACTGGGAATGTGTTGGCCGTTGCGACTATTACTGTAATTATTAGGGTTTAGAGTAGGGTAGATGTCCCTGGACTTGAAATAAGGTAGTGCCCCGGCATTGGTATGGAGGGAGTGTGAAAAACCACACTCAGGATAGCCGCTGTCAGCGCCCGGATTCGAACCTCTGATCTGTAGACTTGCTGTAGGCCCCCGTCACGGTCATTGGTGAGGTACACCGCGGGGTCTTACTTGAAGAAGTGAGCGCTTTTACTTCAATATCGGAGAGTCTTTTCTATAGCCACTAAATGCCAATGGTCACCAAATTTTTACTCCAAAATATCCCAAAAATAATCACCCAAATGGCCTATCCTATAACTCAATAATTTGGACCTAATTTTTGGTAACTTTTCCGGAGGAGGGCCCCCGGACCCCACTCTGAGCTTGGTAATATTCCATACCCCAAGATCCCCGATGTGTCCACTCCACCATGACATTGGCTTAAATCGCCCAGGATGGTCACCAGTCATAGATAGGATTGAGGATGTTTAGGAAAATCTGCCTCTAGTTTCGCTTACTGCAAAGCAATATTAAATTATAAGAAATCCACTGACTGCCAATTACAAAATATAGTTCAAATTCACATTTTCTTCTTTTGTGAAAACAATCACTGATCAGCTGCAAACTACTGATAGCACATAATAACTTGAGTTAAGTATGAGTACTGTATACCTGTGGTTAATTATGAAAATATATTTTGCTTTGTTTAATGTACAAAGATGTGTGATCGCCGTTCAACCAAAACACTTATCAGTGTTTAGGCTTAGACCCAAGGGCGTGACTCTTCAAGGGCAGCAAATTTTAAGAATGTCAACATATAAACACTATATGTAAAACTATTTTAAAATAAGTCTTGACTTTGTGTAAGAATTATGTTTTCATTATGAAAAGAGATTACGTCACAGAGGCCGTAGTACTGCTCAGTGTACAGTATACCCTTTCCATCTCTTTTAACATGCAGTTCAGTGAGATGAACTTCATGTTGATTAATGTTTGGGTCTTATGACGTAGGGATAGAATAGAGGAGGAAATGAATGTACGGGTTAAAACGATGAATCATGGAAAATAAGCATCGAATCACCGACGCGACGGTGGAATTCCAACCCACCTGTTTCCGAGTTCGTGGACAACAGCTTTTTTCAATGTGAGTATTTTCCCAAAGTTAAATACTGTAAAAGCGATGCAATTACTGGTCCGGTAAATGCAACTATTTTCAAATTTGTGTGCGACAAACGAGCATATTGATTTTATGAGTATCACTGAAGTTCTAAAATTATTGATATCAAAGAGGACCTGCAGAACTTTAAATGTGAATACTCTGCATGCTTACAGTGTTACCTCAACGAGACAATTTAGATTTGTCAAAGGCCAAAACAGTATAGTGAATTAATGAAATTTGTTACGGTACCTAGTTTTTGATGGCTTTATTCTGATATTAATTTTTGTTAATTGAAAATAATGCATTAATACTAGCTTATCAGGTATAAACATTGAATTTGCAAATAATTTTGGATGCATTCCTCCACTTTCAATGTTGTAAATTTTACATACCAGCATTAACTTATGTATATTGATAGTAATTCACGCTCTGCTTATGATAATAAATATAGCCTGGATTTAGTGGAATATATCATTGAAATATCATTATTATATATGAATTGCAGCCAACGGTCATTTCAATTGAACGCCCGTAGGCTCCCCAACAAGTTAAAATTTCAAGTGGTTCCAACTTTGGCTACCAGACGCCACTGTCACTGACACCCAGCGGGGAACGTTGGAACTTGATAGAGCGTTTCTAACCAAATAACCTACAAATTTTGGTTACACACTACCAATTGTAGTGGTAGGTTCTTTTACATGCCATAAATCAATGGCATGGGCCCGCCGTCTTTACCTCCCCTCCGAATACAGGCATACTGAAGGATTTTAACGCTCTTAAAAATCCGACGACTTCAGCCGAATTTATACCCGCGATCTTGGGCATTGCAGTTCAGCATGCTACAATTATTATTATTATTATTACTATTGCTTGCTTGCTGGCTCTTTATGTTCTTGTAATTGATTTCGTAATGAACATTTAGTGCAAATAAAAAATGTGCAAAATCAGTTTGTGCAAATTTGCGGGGATTTTACAGAATTTGATTTTAGAGGGGGGCCCGGGAGATTCCAGCCCCAGGGCCCGTCGTCGCTCTCCACGGCCCTGATCCTACGTCCTTTCAATTATGGGTTCAGTACCAATATCTATTCTTAAACAGTTTTCAAACGTTTAAGGGGTACGCGTACCTCCGCGTTCCCCCTGAAAAAAAAAGCACTGTATACTACCAATTACTTCCAAAGTCCTGGAAAGCATTGTAAAGGTGAGGCTAGTGACGTTTCTGTAGAATAACATTTTTCTACAGAGCCCAGTTTGGTTTTCTTGAGAACTCCGGTACAGAACTGGCAATTACTGATCTTATTTCAATGCTTCAGGGAAGTTTTGATCGGAACGAGATAACAGCTGGGTTATTCATTGATCTCGCTAAAGCTTTTGACACAGGAAATCACGAAATTCTCTTATCAAAATTAGAGAATGCTGGAATTCGAGGCGTTGCATTGGAAAGCAGTATGTTGCCATGACTGGCTATCAAAGTGCAGAAAAGACTGTATCATGTGGGGTTCCTCAAGGGTCTATTTTGGGCCCTACGTTGGTTCTAATATATACAAATGATTTAAGTAAATTCACTTTAAAAGGTCAAATTATGTTTTACGCTGATGATACGAATGTTTTATATACTGGTAGCATAGTGGGCACAATAATCAATAATATGCAAGAAGATTTAAAGCCGCAATAATCAAGTGGCTCAATATTAATAAATTGACTATGAACGTCACGAAAACAAAATATATGATAATGACAAAACCAGTATGAAAATGTTGTACATAATCATATCTATAGCAACAACACAATAATAAACTAGGTCGAACATTTTAAATATTTAGGGCTAATCATTGATAAACGTTTAAGCTGGGTAGCACACGGTCATTATAATGCGAAGAAGATAGCTCCAGCATATGGGCTGTTGAGAAAATTGAGATACTTAATCCCTAGAAAACTTCTAATCACAGTATATTACTCACTCGTACACAGTCACTTGCGGGTGAGTTAGCCGTGGTCGTTACGGCAAGACCAACTACAATACTCAGACCTTAATGCAGGTATCGAAAGTGTGAAAATGGCGTATGCGGAAGCCCGAGATATTGGTTGTTTACATTCGTTGCTGGGTTACAATATTAGCTTTGATTAGCTTCGTTTGATGAAAGTTGGGATAAACTATTGCTCATCTGTAATTTTTAGTGTCTTCAGTATGTCTTTTAAGTCCAGTTCGCGTTAATGTACTGCAATCGTGTGTAAATATGTGATAATACACTTATTATGGACTGGTTCGATTGTGTACATACATACATATTTATTGACGGCTTCCACCATTTTCTTTTATACAACATAAAAGACATTAAGAGTAATACAAAGTACGGTACCCTACTATTACAATCAACTATATTCATACAGATTGTCTAATGAATAGGAAAACAGATATTTTCCCAGGGGACTTTCATAGGTTTTGAACAAGTCTATGTTGACCCCATTAGAGATTCGCATCATTCTGTCAATGGGACTATTTAGACCATAATTAGTTGGGTGCCAGTTTGTTTCAAAGACATGATGCTTGCGCATCGAACGGGGTGGCACATATATATTGATTTCATTTAGTAATTCTGGGCAGTTTATGTGAGAGTTTAAAATTTTGTACATATTAAGAATATAAAAATTTTCTCGACGGGATTTAAGAGTTGGCAGCTTCAATTGCATCATTACTTCAGTGTAGTTATGATTAGTTATTGGGTGTAGGAAACGATATGCATAAATTCGTAGGAATTTGTGTTGTACTTTCTCTAAACTCTCAATTTGTGTTTTATTGAAAGGGCTCCAAATCGGTGTACAATATTCAATTAAGGGTCTGACAAGGGTCAAGTACAGTAGGAAATATATATTTGAGTCACAAAATTCCTTGGAATAACGAGTTATGCAACCTAATCTCTGCAAAGCCTTTTTTTTTAATATTTACCATATGCTCATTAAAATTACGCGTGTCTGAGAATTTTACTCCCAGGTCACATATACTTCTAACAGCATGAAGTGGAGTAGACGATAGAAAGTGATAAGAGAATTCAATATTCTGTTTCTTCTTTGAGAATCTAACTAGTTTACATTTAGTTTCATTGAGCAGTAACCCATTTAAAGAACAATACTCCTCTAGACGCCAAAGTTCTTCCTGAAGAAGTATACAGTCCTGTAGAGATTGAACTTTCATAAAGAACTTTGTATCATCGGCTAACAGGAGGATTTTGGCATGTTTGAAAACTGTATTGATATCATTAATAAAGATTAGAAATAACAATGGAGAAAGATGGGCACCTTGCGGAACACCAGAAGAGACAACTATTGGTTGAGATAAGAAATTAAGTATTTTGACAATCTGAGTTCTGCCTTCTAAATATGAGGACAGCCATGATAATAGAGGGTTTTGTATACCATAAGATTGTAATTTTGAAAGAAGAATTTTATGGTCGAGAGAGTCGAAGGCTTTGGCTAGATCAGTGTAGATGCAGTCCACTTGATTGTGCTCTTCTACTGCTTTCAGTAAGTACTCCAAATAAACTAGGAGATTTGTACATGTTGAACGACCTGGCATAAAGCCATGCTGTTGTTCAATTATGTAGGAGGAAAGTTGGGGTGTAATTTTGTCAGTAATTATAGATTCAAATAATTTGGGTATAAAGGACAATTTACAAACAGCTCTATAATTTTTAACATTGGATTTGTCACCACATTTGAAGACAGGAGTTACATAGCTACTCTTCCATCTATCAGGAAATTTACCAGTTCCAAGAGAGAGGTTAAATAAGATGAATAATGGTTCTGTTATAATGAATCGACAAGATTTTAATAGAATTGGTGGGAGACCATCAGGACCAAATGATTTGTTATTTGAGAGTTTCTCTAATTTGTTATAAATATCACTCTTTTCAACCTGGCAGGTGGAGACGTTAATAGAGTAAGGAGTTTCAAATTTTTGGGTGTTAACGATTGGTGCCTTATAGACTGAGGAGAAATGTTTAGCAAAAAGATTGACAATACCTGGTCCATCACTTTCATTCACATTGTCAAGATAAACTGTACCAGGAATACCTTTATCATTCTTTTTTGTCTTGATAAAAGCCCAAAAGCTTTTTGGGTCGCTGTATAGATTAGATCTAAATTTGTTTAAATATTCAGTATAACATAGTTTAGACAAGTGTTTACATTTGGCTCTAAGCTCCGAGAAAGCATAATAATCATGAGTGCTGCCCGACTTTTTGTATAAGGCATGGGTCGCTTTCTTCTGTAAGACACTGGCTCTTAGTTCACTGTTAAACCACTGTGGGAAACATGGGTCCTTATAATAAGCAAGAGGAATAAATCTATCAATGCCTTCATATAGAATAGAGTAAAAAAATGCTTACAGCAGAATTTATATCTTGTTCCTTCAATGCAGAGCTCCAGTCTATTGTAGCTAAGTAATTATTGAGACCGATATAATTACCTTTATCAAAATTGTGATAACTATAATTACTTGAAAGAGGTTGATGATCAACCGCCATCTTAAAATCAATATCTAGAGGAGGGTGGTACTTATCCTCGGGAATTAGAACATCTATGCTAGGGTTAACAGTTCAGGAAAAATTGGAGAATATTAAATCTAGATTACGGTTAAGAATATTTGGAATGTTATTAAACTGATATAAGTTAAGATAGCAAAAGGAGTCAATAATTTGTTCTGATTTGTCAGTATTAATTCCACATGGGAGGAACCCCATACAGTCTTCATTTGATTGAAACCATGTTATATTCGGGAGATTGTAATCGCCCATTAACAGAAAATGGCAATTTTCATTTTGAGAGTCCAATATGTCTTCAACTGTAATGGTATGCTCTATGTACTTTTGCAATTCTAAGCTTGGTGATAGATATACAGAGCCTAGAATGAATGTTTGGTCATGAATTTGGACTTCAACAAAGACTTGTTCAACAGATTTAATTTTTAGGGATATTAGTTTAGATTTGTGAGTTTTCCTGATTGCAATTAAGACACCACCTCCTGATTCTAATTCACTAGCATCTATGGAACGATCACAACGATAAACATCATATTGATCTAGAGCTAACTCACCGTTACCTATGATTTCACAAGGGTTAGATTCAGTAAGGATTATGAAATCGTAATTCGCCATATTAATTGATTGAGAAAGAACAGTTAATTTTGACCTTAGTCCATTTACATTCTGATAATAACCACTGATATTAATATCTTTAGATGAAGAACTATTCCTTTGTGTTGTCTTGTTTATTTGGTGAGTGGGCAAAACCATAAAAAATCTTCATTTCGGGTGGCTGTCTTTTTCTTTCTGCAGGACATGCGAACCGAGCTACAACCTGCTTGTGCATTTGTTGATATGTCAATGTCCTTGATTGTATCAGAGATCATTACTTGACTTCCTGATTCACGTTGGTAGGTGAGATCACTTTCCAGGTTAATACATTTTTCTGCCTTCTCATTACTGTCCAAACTTGGTTTAAACTGGAGAGGGATGGCTGTTCCCTTGGAATGTAAGATAGAGTGCATCCAATCAGCTAATATGCTACTTAACTCAGATTTCCCCCTAGAGTTTAAGTGGAGCCCATGCCTAGTGTAACAATTCCTAGGCAATTTAATATCAAGAAATGTACAGTTAGGGTGGTATTTCGTCAATATTTTAAGTTTTTTGTTAGTCTTCCTAATTTCAGTGTTTACACATGACGTTGGTATTAAGTCATACCTGTGTGGAAGGCCAATCACAGCAACGTTTGTTCCTAATAGGGTTGGCAGTACATTTCGTAGAGTTTGAACTACGTCATTTGCCTCATTCTCGTACACGTTGTTGGCTCCACCCCATATAACAAGACAGTCCTCACGGGATAAATTATATGTAACGTTTATGCTTCCTTCCAAAACACTATCTAATTTTGCACCAGGTCGTGTGATGCCCAGAACTTGACATTTGTTGCTGTCAGTGTTTATATTAAGCTTCGGAGCAAGACCCTTGCCGTGGCTGTCACTTAGGATAATTAACTTCGATTTCTTCGGCATAGGTGAGGTTTGGTACATATCTGTTTGCTGATGTTTTGGAACATGATTATGAGGTTCGCTCATATCCTGTGTTACAGATAATACTTCCTCCCTCTCATCCTCTAGCAAGCTAAATCTATTTTGCAGTCTCAACTGTGAATGCTCTTTAGTCATGCTTTTTAAAGGCCTATGCATTTTTGCGGCGGATTTTACCAACCTCCAGTCGTTGATTTCAGGAAATGATTCCATGTATTTCGGATTTGTTTGGGTCATCAGATCATTATCTTTGTTATAAAATGTGTTTGATCTACTCTTGGCATTCTGAGTATCGAATGCATTATTAGCAGAAGGTCTTATTAGTGCTTTTTTAGGTTGTTCATTTTGGACTAGTAGTATATCCGTTTGTTGAACTCGTGGTTGAACTTGGGCCTCCAAAAGAAGAGTCATTTTTCTTAGTAGTTGGGACGTCATGCCTTCCATAGAGTCTTTTATATATTTCACATCATCTTTAATTTCTGTGCAAGTTTGTTTGTTTCCATCTATGAAGTTCTTCAATTTATCGTCTTGGCCTGCGGATGTAGCAATTCCAAAATTAACTAATAGATGTCTGCATTTACTACACATTCAAAAGAGACTACTTCTCTTCAGCTTCAATGCATTGAATTCTGTTGCTGATAGACCAGCGCAGTCTTTATGATACCATTGTCTGCAGTTGCCAACACATCCAACAGCGCTGTCAACATCAGTAAATGATTTATTGCACTCTTGGCAAATCGTGTTATTATCTTTGGTTTTTCCTGACGTCATATTGGAATGAAACTTTGGTGACGTTCTACACTCTCATTTATTCCTTGACAACCCCTTGGACCACGAGTATGCTCAGTCTGTGCAAATATTCTCACTGTTTCCGTACCTATATGACAAGCAATACAAAATGGCGATTTCCTGTATTTCGTACTGATCGTATTTATAATTACTAGTAGCGGTCTATACTAGATCACTATACTTGCCAATGTGCACACGAAATCAGTGTAAACAAAACTAGTCACACAGCACTTTCGAGCATTTAACTGCAATCAATAATCATTTAAACACATATAATATCAACCAGTCTTCCTTAACACGACTTGTCAATTCAAGGCCTTCTGTGTGATGATTGTTCAGTCGACCAATGGCATTGTGTAAATTACTGCAGATGTTGAAGTACCTAAGACTAAAGCATTAATAGAAGTGTCTCAAGAATATACACCGCAATGATTTGCTAGTTAGTGACAATATAATAATAGCATAGTACACTTCAGTACCGGTAGTGTCGAACTTAAGTACGTAAAGGGAAAACGCAATGAGCATCTACGGCAAGACCAAACCGTTGGCGTTATCTTGAACGCTCAGCTTCATGTGCCTCCGTAAATCTTTACTAGTCTAGCAGATGTTCTACACTGCCTTGTATACAAACAGTGAACTCATTGTGTTCCGTCATTATTCATACTTTTGTGATTCCTACAGCTTGCAAGTTATATTTTATTATGATGTGTGTAATAAAGTGTTGTGAGTAATTTGCCAATTATGTACTTATATTGCGAGATGGTGTGCCGCGATAATTCCGTTAGAGGGAGATGGTGCTTTCCTACCTATATTACTTTACTAAATCTACTATTTCCATCGTACAACTATTCCAAACGGTAACAGCGAATGTTTAATAGGTTAGATGGTAACATATTATCGTGTCCTTTGTGTGTGGTAATCTCCATAATTATGTTCAGATATCCACACGACGACTTCTTTGCATATCTCAATCAACTATTTCAGTGTGATGTTTTAGCCGAGATTTTAGACAATTCTACGAGAGGTCTTAATTGAATTGTATCTCTATAGCGTTGGTTCGATTATTTCAGGCAACTATTCTCATTCCGATTGTGTACACAAATACTCGGCATGTGCTGGGACAGCACTTCAGTAACCGGGTACTTTATTCTCTCCTACTTCAGAATCTGTTTGATTTTATGCTAATAATATTAATCTATAATTACTGAACTTAAATACAAATCGTGATAACTCGCCAAAAAGCTTCTTATTCAACCACAGAAACAGTGAGACTATTGTAGCTGCCCCTTGGATGAAGACGAAGAAACCTATAATTCGAGGCCAGCACTATATAGATAAATTAATTCAGGTAAGTCTAAATTATTGATGCATATTTCTTAGGAACCTAGTCTCGTCTTGTGATATCTTTTATGCTCTTGGGTGAGTAAAAATAATAATTTACACGAACTGTGACAACTCCGATGACATGATCTTAGCTATTGGTAGGGCAACCGTCGCCGCCATGTTTTTTCTCAATTAAGGTCTGAGGATTGTAGTTGGCCTTGGTTACGGCATGACTGCTGGCAGTCGCTCACATCGAGGAGGTTCGAATCCCCCCGCCGGCAACCTTGAAGATGGTCTTCTGTGGTTTCCCATCTTCCTTCCAGGCAAATGCCGGGGTCGGTCCCTAACTGTAGGCCACAGCCGCTACCTTCCAAGTCCTCGTCCTTACATTCAAACTTTCCTCCCCAGACAACACTCCACACGCGACGGTACGTGTAGCTCACCTATTGGGTGTCAGCCTCGAAGCCGCTACAAAACTGGCGAGCCGAACATGTCCTCGGACACTCCCGGCACTAAAAGCCATACGCTTAAAAAACTTGCAGTATCTAAATGTAATTTGGACTCAGTGTAAAAATGAACAGTCCTGTATGAACTTACGGTAATTTAAAATAGAGCGATAAAAATATATATATAACCTACCCTTTAACATACACAGCCGAAATTTATACTCCAAGAGTAAAATAATGCCAATGTCCATGTGCAGAATTTAGGTCAGCAATACTGATACTCATAATTAAACAAAACAATGTGCTCCATAACAATTCAGACATTCATACTTATAACACGCGACAAGCAGATGACTTCGCTCTCTTTCAAATCCGCTCTTATAAATTTGGTAATTGTAGCTTTAAGTTCTCAGCCATTCAAGCTGATTTAAAATCAATATCCAATCTGTCGACTTTCAAATTTAAATTAAAGAGACTGCTTTGGAATCGGTACGGTACCTAATAAAGTAGGTAGCCAAATTTAGTGAATCAGCATGTCTCTTTTCACTCTGCGTTGATAAAATGATCATTTTAATTATTATTTTACTTTTATTGTCAATTTTCTTTTGGTAAGCTAATTACAGTGTTAGGTCTAGTTCTAGTATCAATGTTGACAGTTAACTTAATCACGCAGCAAATGTGTATGTAAGGTACCGTATATAAAAAAAATGTAGTAGACGCCAATACATTTGTATTGTACAATTCCTATGTTAGAGCCTCTGGCTCGTTAGAATTAATTGTTCAATAAATGGTGATGATGAGCTTCGGCTTGTACAATGCGTGGCTGCCATGTTCGCAAGTTCAAATGTTTAAGAAACGCATGAAATGTTTTAAAAAAAATGAATACAAAATGCCAATAAACTTCGCTTTTTTTTTTTTTTTTACGAAATAGTTTATTTCGCTATTAAAAATATTTATCGTGAAAATTCGCGATACAAATATTGCAATTTTAGATACTGTTACCATCCTATTTGAAAAAAATAGAGGCATTTTCTTTTCAATAAACAATTTATTGCGACTGTGAAAATCTGTGATCTCTAGAAATGATAAACGTTACATTACGTTTCTTTCATTGTAGGCTACACCTCACTTCAAATGTGATCTAACAAGAAGTTCCGTGACGAACTAAAGAGCCTACTTTTCTTAAAATTTAAGATTCATGCCAATGATTAATCTATATGGATCTATCTAGAATAATGACGAAATTAAGTTGGTAATATCGAAATTTCTAATTATTTCGAAATACTGTATACCTGGCATAATGTAGCCTAATAGAAAATTACAGTTGACAGCCCTGGTGACTGAATATATTGTTAGTTCCATCTCTTAAGGTACAGAATACAAAATTTGGTTGAAGTCCAATGGATAGCATGGACGTTACATGCAGTTAAACATTGGATTTAACAGCGCGCGTAAAATCATGTTGGCAACAATGACACACATGTATTGGTCAGAAATAATCTGAAATAAATTGATCTATTAATGTGTCAATTTTGAATGAAATCCATTAGTTAGTATAGAAGTTACATGCATTTTAAAATTGGACCAATCAGCAGGCTTAGAATTATGTTGGTAGCACTGACGTATATAAGTTACTCCAAATTTAGAATGTCAGGTACTGTACGTGTGCATAGTTTAAAGCTGTCGGCTTGCATACTTTGTGATATATGGGTATTTAGATTAAAAAATGAGAGCATTTATTAACAGTTTGCAGCCCTGGTGGCTCTTAAGAATACACTCATTCATATCTGTTTATGTACACATAGCACATACAAAATTTGGTTGAAATCCAGTTGATAGTGTAGAAGTTATATGCATTTAAAATTTGGACCTATCAGCAGGCTTATAATCATTCTGGCAACACTGCCATGTATTGCCTCCTGGAAATTAAGCTGCAATAGTATTATCTATACGTGTGCCAATTTTGAAATAGCTCACATTCATACCTTCCAAGATATCCAACATGGAGCTAAAATTTCAATTGCGATTTTTCAGCAGTTGGTAGCACTGACATCATTTTCAAATATGGGCGTGAGATATTCAGGTATAGATCTTTACTCCTACCAAATTTTGTTTCGATTGCTGCAGCCGTTTAGGAGTTGATAGGGGGGACACACACACAGCCAGCCAGACAGACAGAAGGACAGACAGACAGACAGACACACATTTGCCCGATCCCATAAGACTACTTTTTCCTCATTTTTGCAAAATGTTAAAAGTAGGCTAAAAATTGGAAGTTGTACATGTGTGGCAATTTTTTAATGAGGTCGGTTACTTATTCATTTAGCGTATGGCCAAAGTTTTGGGGGTGTTCGAGAATTCGGCTGGGTTTGAAACCGTGATCTTGGGCATAGCAGTCCAGCATGCTACCGACTACGCCACCGAAGCCGCTTCTTGAGGGAGGTGAAAGACCCTTTGCCAGTGGAATTGGCAACTCAAACTAACACTTGGGGCGCTGCGGTCGGTCTGGATAAGTAGGGTAAAAATACTCAGTAGCACGCGTTTGATATGGAACACTTTTTATTTTTCGGTTATAATCAGTAAATGTGGTCCCTAAAATAATGGCAGTGTTATTTTTAATTGTATATATGTATAACTGTGCGATACACGTGATCTAATTTGTGTGTTCCACTGGATTTTATGTGTCAATTGCATATTATCAAGCATCGGTTGTCTGCTGGTATTTGTTTTTGAGCAGTTCGAGTCATGGCCCTGTTACGCTTAAAAGCTACCGTATATTTGAGTTTGCTCACTGTACTATAGACTCTAGAAAAAATTTGCTGCTTGGTAGGGCGAAGGGATGAGTTTAACTCGGGGGGAGACAGGAATTGCTTGATTTGGATGGTTAGCAGGTAAGTCTGGTGTGAATATCGGACTGGTAGCAAGTTCTTGCAGAGTAGATATTTACTCAGTGAAGTCAAATTAGGCCTATATGACTCGTAGTGGAATGGCTCGGATATCACAGAGCGAGGTGAAAGCGGTTGTTAGGGTTATTAGAAATGAACTAGGGAGCGGGGAAGGATACCTGACTGATGAAGCTTGGCTGTCCTCGGCTTGTATAGGCTTGGCTGTCTTGGTACGGCTTGGCTCGGCGAGACTCTGCTTGGCTGTCTAGGTGCGGCTTGGCTCGGCGTAACAGTGAACAATCCGTCCTGTCGTCAGTGTGTGTAGTGGTGAGTGGTCCAACCCGCTCCTGTTGACCGTATTTATTTGGTATCGTCACCTTTCGGCTATTGCTATTTGCATCTTTTGGAAAGTGATGAAACCTTTTTATTTATTTATTATCTCATAAGGGGCACCTGAGCCGAGGCTCGTGATAGTGCAGCCCTCTTATGCATCGACTTACAGCCGTAAACTGAGCAATATACTTTGCTTTTACCCATTTTGCACTCTATCAACGAGTAAAACTTATTACTTATGTATAAAGACACGAAGAATTTACCACGATCTGCTTACCAATACAAGAAACCATAACATACAAACAGTCACCACGTGCACCACCTACTAGAGAGAAAGCCTTGCGTTACGTAATTGACAAGTGAGTGACGTCACGGAGGACCGGCCATGAAAATTGAGACATAACATTCGAGTTATGGAGGTTATGGTGTGGTTTCCGCAAGTTGTGTTTCGTGTTTACAGTTCCAGGTACTGATTTTCTCTGAATTCCTACCCGGTCATACTTAATGGTTGTCAGTGCAGTGTAAAATTATGCATAATAAGTGCAGTGTACCAAATTGTATATGCAATTATGCCAATGGACCGAAAGTAAACGTTTTCTCTTTCCCTAATGATGAAGGTAGAGACGAAATGGATTCGAGCCATTCACCGCAAGGATTTTATTCCTACGAAATATTCCATGGTACGTGTTACATCAATTATGCTCCAATTCTCACAAGTTTAGTATAATGGGAGGAAGGGACCTTGTAACAAGTCTCTTTTCTTGTAGGTGTGTGGGCTCCATTTCAAGCCACATGAGATCGAATGGAGCACTAGTATGTATGATGAAAAGAATGCAAAGCTAGTTACTGCACCGTTGTATAAATCGAGACTGATTAAAGGTTAGTAAGCAGATAGTCCTACCCATGAATTTTAGCATAGGCTAGCTCCTCTGTTCGAAAATTCATTTAGATGTCGAAATCAGAATTTTCTAACCTAAATTATGTGCTACAGGCTACTGTCGTAGGTTAGGTTTATTTGCTTTATGGGGGCTATCAATTTCAAGTGAGAGGTGTAAGTGGGTAGTATTCACATTTCTATTGGAGATTAAATTGTAAGAACTGCACGAGGTTAGAGACCGATAACCTGTAGCAGGTCCTGATTAATCTATTTTTTTATCTATTGCAGTAATCTCATTCATTACATTTCTTATTGAGCTGGGGAAAGTGGTGCGTGTGAGTCAGGTTGGTGATTGAATACATTTAGAATAAGTGGTGTAATTAATGTAATGCAAGGTGATAAAATTATTGTATCGCAACTTAAACGCCTTAGGAGTCCTCTTCAGGAACCAATAACGACCAACTCGCCTCATAGTTTTTAACAACAATTATACATCCGCCTTAGTCAATACATAAACGAAAGAAAATATAATTAGATTTGCTCCTGGTACATGTTTCAGGGATTAATTGCTGTTATCCCCGTCATCAGCCAATATTAATACCTGAAGAAAATTATAAAATAGCGTAACACTAAAAAAGACAAATGGCTATTAGAATTAATATGGTGCACCATATAAGTAGGCCTAGGTCACAGAAAAATATTTTAAAGCATAGAGCAAAACTAAAAAAATATGAGACGGTGATGATATTCAGCCATCAAACACAAGCTAACATATACGTAGAGAACCAGTGGACAGTTCATTCACATATCCGCTCCAAAACACAAGTCAACTTGACTTGGCTAGATATGTGGAAAACAATCTACGGTAGCAGTGAATGAAGTTAGAACGCGCGATAAAATTCTCTACAATATATGAATTAGCCAAAATACCTTATGAAACGCTGGGAAATAAATCAGGGAGCGATGTTTTAGTAGATATTCCCTCCTCCGATGTCTGTGACCCACCCAGCCATCCCAAATAGGTACATTCTCATCGATCGTTATCAAAACAGTACCATGACAGTTGGGTAGGTTTTTGCTAGGAATTAACCTTACCCACAAGGGAAGATGAAGAGAGAAGTAAAGGGAAGTGGGTTTCGGACAGAGGAACAAGTGTGGATAATAGGACGAAAGTCCAACATCAAATACAAACAATTTTTAGAGAACAGTGTCACCGCAAAGCCCGTGAAATCACTAAAGTGAGTGGGGACCTGAACACAGCTAACAGGAAACGCAGCTAGAGCTTGGGCTATTTGCGGGCGAGAGGAGGTGGTACCTTCCCTTCCAAGCCAAGATTCGGCTACTATGGGGAAGGGTGGTGGTCTGGCAAAGAGAGAAATGATGAGTTTCCTATGTATCTTTTCAAAGGAGTTTGTTTTAAACAAATATTTTGACAAATACAAATAGTTTGAATTGGCCGTGAAGTTTTAATTCTTGAAATTTTAGAATTTCTAAAAAGCGACCGAATGTTTCCGAGAAGGGTAGGGATGAAGCAATTATACCCTTGAGAATAATTTTGGTAAGAGCACCAATAGTTGCATTTAGGAATGGCTAAGCTTTTACCCAGCAAAGCGCCGACTAAAAGTTTAGACAATGAGAAAAACTTAAATTTTGAAAACCAGCCATAAGTTGTAGAGAAAATCTCAACAAGCAGGAAGCTGGCGGAGCGAGCTATGCTTGCCATACTAGCTAGTTAGATTTAGCTATCAAAGCTAAGAGAGGCTTTAATAAGTTTGTGACTAAGAGTTCTTGCTCAAATGCAACAAATAGTGGAACCGTTTTTAATTTGATTTTTGAGGTTTTTAAATTTAAGCCCATAGGAAGAGTAAGGGAAGACAGGATCTTGCCTAATCGTTATTTTATAGAAAATGATAAAGCAAAAAGATAAATTTGGATTTATTTAACAATGCATAAAGTATGATCAATTTGACAAATATATAATGTGATTTTTTAAACCATTGGGGTCGCAGACCTCCTAAAATCATTTAAAGCTTGCACTAGGCAATTGACAATTTTTTTGGTTAGGAACCTTTTATAAGAACTAAAATCTTCATAAGATTTTGAAATGGTGCTAAGATTAATAAATAGAAAATTTAAAGATAATTAACGTAATTAAAGTTAAATAATAAATCAAGTACAAGGTGTGTACTTTAAGAATTCCTAGATGGGCATCTTAAAAATATGAACAAATAACAACTTCGAAAGTAACAACAACAAAACGGGGAGAAATGAAATAGAAGTGTCTATAACTTCTTATATTAATACAGAATTACTTTTATAGTTTATACAAATAGGGCAGGTCACTTATTGTGAAACCTGAAGAGAAAGGTTAAGAAGAAGTTGCTAGAACTTCTATATTTAAACAGGATAACGATGAAAAATGGGGCCAGTTACCCTTTCGTGAAACCTGGATTAAAGAGATTAATGAAAGGTTTAGTACTTAGACAATAGCCAATTCTTGTGCTAGCAACAAAAGAAAAGAAATATTTATACAGAGTGAATAAGTTGTAAGTGGAGAAAGTTGGAAGGGCGCCTATGGTTTGGCGAGGCCTCGTTGCAAAATACATAAATTTAAAGATTAACCTAATTTGTTAGTAAAGAGGGGTTGAGGAAAAGGAAATAGGAACTTTGTGGAGAAAGTTCTTGGCCTATTTTATTTATTTCGGACGAGCGCGACGCGGATGAGAAATCGAGCGAGCACTGTTTCACTATAGTCTATTGACGTGATTGAAAAGTTCACTATTGTAGTACAGAAAGTTTATGAAAAGGAAAGTTATTGCGATGGTGAAAATTAACTAGTTGCATTTGATTTGTGAGAGTCTATTGCGTTGAAAAATTTGTAGATTATGGTTGAATGTAGCAGCCATATTCCCACGAAGAAAGAAAAATTAGATGTGTGAGTGGAAAATACTAGGTTTAACTTGTAGATGAATTGTTTGGCGTGGAATATTGCAGAACAATCACAACTGTCGAAATTGGCTGAAAAAGTCCAGCGGTGGAACGAGCTAAGTTTTCTACAGACAGTGGGTAATTTAACGATGTCCCACGATGTGAGAAATGATCTCAGTTAATATGCATAAGAAATTCTGCTTCATTTTAAGATTAGCTTAGATAGACAAAGCCCAACATCGAAAATCCCGCGAAGATGGTTATTGCCCCACATTTAGCAATTTCGCACTGTCTGTAAAATGATGGTTAAAAAGCATGTAGCTATTTAAAAGCAATTAAAATGAGTTGAAGAACGTTGAAGTAGTACTTAGCTCATTTCTGATGAACGGCGATTCTCTTGTTGACCGTTAGTTACGATCTGGACATGGCGTCCAATTTAAAAGTCTGTCTCTCGAGCAGAGGAGACGAGCTCTAGGTAAGCTCCGACTGGAAGTCTTGACGACTGTAGCACAAGTGAGGCCAGCTCAACGAAGCGCAGAGGGACCAGGGAAGGGAAAAGAGTGGGGGTAGGAGACAAAGAAATATACATAAGAATAACCAACATTATAAAAATTAAGTCTCTTGATGAAATGGTCTTCAAAGAGTTGATAGCAGGCGTCACTAGCGAAGCCCGGTGGATGAGGAAGTAGACGAAGTCCTCTTGATCACGGAGATAATAGGGGGCGATAGCGACGAGATCTGGTGGCCAGATTGGTAAGGAAATCCTCTTGTACATGGTAAAATTGAGGAACTTCAGAGATTCGCTGCTAGATGACGCTAGGTGGGTCATGGAAGACATATATCTAGAACAGACTCACATGTAATATAAGCAAAGTACGCCAACAAAGAGAAACCAGGAGATCACTGATGGTGTTTGCGAAAAAAGGAAGTAATGAAATAAAGCAAAGAGAAGCAAAAGCTTACTCTGTCTTACCGTGTATTCCAAAGAATGCACCAAGCTGGGAGGGGTAAACACCAACAGAGAACAAGAGACATGATATTAAGGACTTAAAGGTAGAGGAGTAATTAAAGACTGTGGTCTTATAATATGCCCATTAGTGGTCATGATCTTGGCTACCCTAACTCTCCCATCCCTTCCAGGGTAACACTCGGTCACTCTACCAGAGATCCAGACCAAGGGAGGAGAAGCATCCCTAACCAGGACCAAGTCGCCCACTTTAATGTCGGGATTGGAAAGAAACCACTTCTGTCTCCGTTGCAAGGAAGTTATGTATTCCAAATTCCACCTCTTCCAGAATGAATTACGGAGGGCTTCAAGTTTATGCCAAACAATAGGTAAATTAGAATCTCTGTAAGAGTTGGGAAGGGGAGGAGGGACAGAAAGAGAAGTGCCTATAAGAAGGAAGTGACCAGGTGTGAGTGGAAGCAGGTCATCAGGGTCATTGGAAAGCGGAGTTAAAGGGCGAGAATTAATAACACCTTCAATCAGAATAGACAGCGAATTAAATTCTTCATAAGTCAGAATGCGACTACCTAAAACCTTTCTTAGATGACGTTTAGTAAGCTTTACGCAGGATTCCCACCTTCCACCGTGATGAGGGGCGTAGGGAGGTATAAAACGCCATTTGAAACCCTTTGAGTAGGAAAAATTAGAAATCTGTTCCATGGCAGGAGAAGATGTAAGAGCTTTCTTCCACAAGGAAGCTGCGCCTTGAAAAGTGGAAGCGTTATCAGAGAACATCTCAGAAGGAACACCACGCCTAGCAGCGAAGCGAGAGACGGCTGACAAAAAGTAAGAAGTGGAGGTGTTCGTTACTAGTTCTAAATGGATCGATCCATTAACCATGCAAACAAAGAGAGAAACATAGAGCTTACCAAACAATTTGCGTTTAGCTTCAGGGGAATTGCATTGATATTGGAACGGACCCATATAGTCCACACCGGTTAAAGAAAAAGGTCGTATAGGAGAAGAGCGGAAAGAGGGCAGATCGCTCTTTAATTGAGTATTGACTTTAGGTTTCGCTTTGAAGCAAGGAATGCATTTGTGAATTACAGAGGGAACTTCATGAATTCCATTTATGATCCAGTACTTTTCCCTTAAGAAGCAAAGCAGTGTGCGTGTACCAACATGCAGGTTACGATAATGAAAGTCACGTATAATTAAATAAGTTACGTGATGTTTAGAAGGCAAAATAACAGGATGCTTTTTGTTCTCAGAAAGCAAAGATTGCGAGAGCCTGCCACCTACCCTGAGTAACCTATTGTCATCAAGGAACGGGGCTAAGGCACGAAGACGACTGGATTTCGGAAGATCCCTTTTAGCAGAAAGCAAAGAAAATTCAGAAGAAAAGGTTTATTGCTGTGTTAGTTGCAAAACCTTAATGGTAGCAAGATTCAATTCATGATTGGTAAGGTGTGGTTTAGGGAGAAGAGGTTGGTCAACCACAAGATATTTCCATCTGAGAAGATAGGCAAAAATTCGAATTAATTTGTGAAAGGAAGAATAGCGGGACAACAAGGTATGCGAAACGTTGGAAACATGACACGGAGCAGTAGATTTAGATACTTTAGCGTCAGGCAAGTTGGAGTTTGTAACTGGAGGTTTAGAAGGCCAACAAGAAGTCTTCGATTAACCACGAGGGCCCATGCCAGTACAACTGAGATGCTAGTAATTGAGAAGGTGAACATCCACGAGACATGATGTCGGCGGGGTTGTCAGCGCTGGGCACATGTTGCCATTGACATCCCGAAGAAAGAGTTTGAATTTTGGAAACCCTGTTTGCAACAAAAGTTTGCCAATGAACGGGGTTTTTGGCGATCCAAGAAAGAGAGATCATGGAATCACTCCACAGATACGTTTGCGAAAATTCGACCTTTAAGACTTCCCATAATTTCTTAACAAGTTCTGCGGCCATGAGTGCAGCACACAATTCAAGCCTAGGCAATGTAATAGTTTTAAGAGGAGCAACCTTCGATTTGGCACAAAAAGGTTGGAAACTGAAGATCCATTTAACGAACCGCGATAAACCAAATATGCACAGCAAACGTAAGCTTTTTCGGAACTGTCGGCAAACACATGAAGGTAAAAAGATGTATTAGGATGAGCGTTAATTAAATTCCTAGGAATTTCAATAAGAGAAAGATCAAGCAAATTGCTACGAAAAGAGAGCCATCTATTAAGAAAAGAAAGGGGAACAGTTTCGTCCCATTCACATTTGAGCGACCATAGCTCTTGCATGAAAAGCTTGGCTATAACAATAACCGGAGCAAGGAATTGAAGCGGATCAAACATTTTTGCAATTTCAGAGAGAATTTGTATTTTTGTGTTAGGGAGCTCTTCGGCAAGCGAAACTTTATAGATGAGAGTATCAGTGCTAGTGCACCAATGAACTCTAAGAGTTCTTATGGATTCGGAATTTCCACAAATTTCAACGGAGGAGGGGTCAACATCTTCAATAGGAAACTGGGCGAGAAATTTCGCTGAATTGGAATTCCATTTATGAAGTGGAAATCCTCCATTCTTTAGCAATGCCTGAAGATCTAGTGACACGAAAGAAGCTTCCTCAAGAGTGGGGAAGGACTGAAGGTAATCGTCAAAATAGAATGATGTGGTTAGTGCTTCGGAAGCTTTAGAATCAAATAAATGACCATCTTGAGAGGCTAACAAATGTAGGGATTGGATAGCAAGGAAAGCGGAAGGTTTTAAGCCATAAGTGACTGTCTTTAAGCGAAATATCTTAATGGGCTTGCTGATTTCGTCGCGCCACAAGATTCATTGGAGATCTTGTTGTTCAGGCTGAATTAAAACCTGACGGTACATCTGTTTGATGTCCGCTATAACAGCTATGGGAAATAATCGAAAATTTAAGAGTATAGCAGATAAATCTGACTGAATAGCGGGACCAGAGTAAAGAGTATCGTTAAGACTGTTGCCATTAACGCCAGGGGATGAACCATTGAAAACGACTCGGATTTTATACTTTACAACAGTGTTTTTCCACACGGGATGATGATTTAAGAAAACCGTTTCGTTTGGGGGGTGCAATTCGTCATCAGATTTGCTGACAACTTCCATATGATCTAAGCTTTCATACTCATCCATAAAATCAGTGTACTGTTGTTTAACAAGAGGTTCTTTCTTGAATTTGCTCTCGATAGCAAACAGAGCTTTTCGAGCTTTAGGTTGAGAATTAATAAGTTTGGGGGGATTGAGTAATCTTGGCATCTGAACAATGAACCGGCCTTCAGGAGAACGAGTGGTAGTATTCAAGAAAAGTTGCTCTCAGAATTCGTTTTCTGAAGAGGTTACGTTAGGAGAATCAACGCTTTCGAGCCTCCAGAACTGTTCCAAATCAGTATTAGCAAAATAACATTGAGATACGGGTTGGGGAGAATAATGAGGAAGTTGACCAGTAACGATCCATCCAAAATTAGTGTCTCTGGCAACCACGTTTAAAGATAACTTACGAACCTGTTTACGAAGGCAATTCCAGAAAACATTGGCACTAAAGTGTATGACAATGGGGCTTTGTACATTGAACAGAGGATCATCTAATCTTAAATGCGAGGGAATGTTTAAACCTGAAATATCGACAGAGTGACTTGATGTGTCTTCTCCTATGCTATTGATAATGAGACAATTCAGTTTGAGAAAGTTATTTCTGTGACAAGTGTCTCTTATGGTTAGCTTTGAAAACTGTAAAGCTTGCGATACATTGATAGAAGTGGGGTTTACAGGTAGGCCTAGTTTTCTGATCAAAGAATTGGACACAAAACAAAATCATGAATTGCCGCTGAATCAAGAAGACCGCGAGCACTGACCCAGTTGTTGAATTTGTCCTGGACTTCAATTTGGACAGTGGACAATAGTACTTGAGCACTGCGCAAAGACTTAGCGTTTTGAATGTAAGAAGACGCACTAGGATTGCTGGTATTATCACTTTTCTGAGAAATAGATGCTGCTGATGACCTCAATTGATCATGACGATGCAGTAAAGTGTGGTGCGATTTTTCACAGTGGTAACAAAGTCTTGAAAATTTAAATTAGAAGCAGAATGCTTGGGTGATAGGCAGTTAAAGCAATGTTTATTCTGTCGTCGACTGACAGTTCTTTAAAAGATTTACATAGATACAAGGCGTGGGAATCCTTGCAAAGTATGCACTTTAATGGTTCATTTAAACTTTTACAGGGTTCGCTCTGAGTGTTTAAAGCGAGAGAACTAGCAATACGGCGTTCACTAGACCTAGTTGGGTAACCAGTGGCGTTTGACTTTAGTTTTGACGAGCTGGACCCGGGTTTTGGGGTACTAGACGCTACGTGTTCGGTTTTAGATTTAAGAGACAGTAATTCAAGTTTAGATCTAGGAGAAGAGGGTTCACTTTGATTAGCTAAGGCAGTTAAGAGTTGGCATCTAGCATTTATGAAAGTTACTAAATGCTCATACGAGTAATTGTCGTCTTTGGAAAGTTCCATTTCCCAAGCCTTGAGGGTAGCAACATCGAATTTAGAAACAACTAAATGTATTAGGAAAGTGTCCCAGTGTTCAGTGGGTTGATCTAATTGGGATAGAGCTAAACGTGAAATTGTGTTGTATCAATGAGGGTACGCAGACTAGTGACGTCATTGTGCAGTGACGCAGGCAAATTGAATAGAGCCTTCATGTGGCGTTGAATACGTAGCCGTAAATTACCGTATCTTTCCTTCAACAGGTTAAAGGCAATGGGGTAGTTTTCGGCACTTAATGGGAGTGCTTCAACTAACTGCAGGGCTTGACCTTGTAGAATAGATCGCAAATAATGAAACTTGTAAATGATTTGAATATCTTCATTTTCATGAACTAGAGAACAAAATAGTTCGTAAAAAGAATCCCAAGTAGATTCGTCTCCTGAGAAGTGGGGCAGATTAATTTTGGGAGGAATTGGTTTGGGCTTGTGAGTGCCCTCACGAGAAGAGGTTTGTTGTTCGCGAAGGGAACCAAGAACGGAACCATCCCTTTTCTGCCCCTCCTCAAGTTGGCGAATTATTTTAAAGGCGGAGGCTATACCGTCGTAGTATTGATTTTCTAACTCTACTGGATCATCAGTTTGATTGAGCATGCAGGTTTCGATTTCGGTTTGAATAGTACATTAGTTTTCATAAGACCGTTCATAGTCCTTTACGCGATGTTTTAACAAATCTAATTGAGCTTCTGAGGGATCTAATTTTTTGATATATTTTCGGAATCGGGTAGGTTGCCCTTTATAAGAAGCTTGTTTGGAAGTATGTTTTTCATCCTTGCCGTCCTTATCTTTATCTATGGAAGGGACGGTGAAATAGGTAAATTGAAGTATAACTTACGCAACTGTGGAACCTTGGAAAATCTGTCAGACTGGCAGCAGCAAACAAGTTGAAAGGGAGAAATGCACCAAAGGAGACAGACGCAACCCCTTTCCACCTCACCAGCTTTGCCCTGCGAAGTTATAGCTGAAAAATCCAAAGTAAATATTAATTATTTGCAAAATATTGGCAAATGGACTTTCCCTGGTTTCTGGGACCAAATTTTGGGTAGGTTTTTGCTAGGAATTAACCTTACCGACAAGGGAAGATGAAGAGAGAAGTAAAGGGAAGTGGGTTTCGGACAGAGGAACAAGTGTGGATAATAGGACGAAAGTCCAACATCAAATACAAACAATTTTTAGAGAAGAGTGTCACCGCAAAGCCCGTGAAATCGCTTAAGTGAGAGGGGACCTGAACACAGCAAACAGGAAACGCAGCTAGAGCTTGGGCTATTTGCGGGCGAGAGGAGGTGGTACCTTCCCTTCCAAGCCAAGATTCGGCTACTATGGGGAAGGGTGGTGGTCTGGCAAAGAGAGAAATGATGAGTTTCCTATGTATCTTTTCAAAGGAGTTTGTTTTAAACAAATATTTTGACAAATACAAATAGTTTGAATTGGCCGTGAAGTTTTAATTCTTGAAATTTTAGAATTTCTAAAAAGCGACCGAATGTTTCCGAGAAGGGTAGGGATGAAGCAATTATACCCTTGAGAATAATTTTGGTAAGAGCACCAATAGTTGCATTTAGGAATGGCTAAGCTTTTACCCAGCAAAGCGCCGACTAAAAGTTTAGACAATGAGAAAAACTTAAATTTTGAAAACCAGCCATAAGTTGTAGAGAAAATCTCAACAAGCAGGAAGCTGGCGGAGCGAGCAATGCTTGCCTTACTAGCTAGTTAGATTTAGCTATCAAAGCTAAGATAGGCTTTAATAAGTTTGTGACTAAGAGTTCTTGCTCAAATGCAACAAATAGTGGAACCGTTTTTAATTTGATTTTTGAGGTTTTTAAATTTAAGCCCATAAGAAGAGTAAGGGAAGACAGGATCTTGCCTAATCGTTATTTTATAGAAAATGATAAAGCAAAAAGATAAATTTGGATTTATTTAACAATGCATAGAGTATGATCAATTTGACACATATATAATGTGATTTTTTAAACCATTGGGGTCGCAGACCTCCTAAAAACATTTAAAGCTTGCACTAGGCAATTGACAATTTTTTTGGTTAGGAACCTTTTATAAGAACTAAAATCTTCATAAGATTTTGAAATGGTGCTAAGATTAATAAATAGAAAATTTAAAGATAATTAACGTAATTAAAGTTAAATAATAAATCAAGTACAAGGTGTGTACTTTAAGAATTCCTAGATGGGCATCTTAAAAATATGAACAAATAACAACTTCGAAAGTAACAACAACAAAACGGGGATAAATAAAATAGAAGTGTCTATAACTTCTTATATTAATACAGAATTACTTTTATAGTTTATACAAATAGGGCAGGTCACTTATTGTGAAACCTGAAGAGAAAGGTTAAGAAGAAGATGCTAGAACTTCTATATTTAAAGAGGATCACGAGGAAAAAATGGGGCCAGTTACCCTTTCGTGAAACCTGGATTAAAGAGATTAATGAAAGGTTTAGTACTTAGACAATAACCAATTATTGTGCTAGCAAAAAAAGAAAATAGATTAATAAGCAGTTTCTAACTGCTGATATTTATACAGAGTGAATAAGTGATAAGTGGAAAAAGTTGGGAGGGCGCCTATGGTTTGGCGAGGCTTCGTTGCCAAATACATAAATTTAAAGATTAACCTAATTTGTTAGTAAAGAGGGGTTGAGGAAAAGGAAATAGTTCTTGGCCTATTTTATTTATTTCGGACGAGCGCGACGCGGATGAGAAATCGAACGAGCACTGTTTCACTATAGTCTATTGACGTGATTGAAAAGTTCATTATTGTAGCACAGAAAGTTTATAAAAAGGAAAGTTATTGCGATGGTAAAAAATTAACTAGTTGCATTTGATTTGTGAGAGTCTATTGCGTTGAAAAATTTGTAGATTATGGTTGAATGTAGCAGCCAAATTCCCACGAAGGAAGAAAAATTAGATGTGTGAGTGTAAAATACTAGAAGGTTTAACTTGTAGATGAATTGTTTGGCGTGGAATATTCCAGAACAATCATATCTGATGAAATTGGCAGAAAAAGTCCAGCGATGGAACGAGCTAAGTTTTCTACAGACAGTGGGTAATTTATCGATGTCCCACGTTGTGAGAAATTATCTCAGTTAATATGCATAAGAAATTCTGCTTCATTTTAAGATTAGCTTAGATAGACAAAGCCCAACATCGAAAATCCCGCGAAGATGGTTATTGCCTACATTTAGCAATTTCACACTGTCTGTAAAATGATGGTTAAAAAGCATGTAGCTATTTAAAAGCAATTAAAATGAGTTGAAGAACGTTGAAGTAGTACTTAGCTCATTTCTGATGAACGGCGATTCTCTTGTTGACCGTTAGTTACGATCTGGACATGGCGTCCAATTTAAAAGTTTGTCTCTCGAGCAGAGGAGACGAGCTCTAGGTAAGCTCCGACTGGAAGTCTTGACGACTGTAGCACAAGTGAGGCCAGCTCAACGAAGCGCAGAGGGACCAGGGAAGGGAAAAGAGTGGGGGTAGGAGACAAAGGAATATACATAAGAATAACCAACATTATACAAATTAAGTCTCTTGATGAAATGTTCTTCAAAGAGTTGATAGCAGGCGTCACTAGCGAAGCCTGGTGGATAAGAAAGTAGACGAAGTCCTCTTGATCACGGAGATGATAGCGGGCGATAGCGACGAGATCTGGTGGCCAGATTGGTATGGAAATCCTCTTGCACATGGAATAATTGAGGAACTTCAGAGATTCGCTGCTAGATGACGCTAGGTGGGTCATGGAAGACATATATCTAGAACAGACTCACAGGTAATATAAGCAAAGTACACCAACGAAGAGAAACCAGGAGATCACTGTTGGTGTTTGCGAAAAACGGAAGGAATGAAATAAAGCAAAGAGAAGCAAAAGCTTACTCTGTCTTACCGTGTATTCCAAAGAATACACCAACAGTGCTGCCAACCTCGCGCTTACGGTAGTATGAAAAACAAAGAAGGGCCTAATTCAGTCGCTAGTGCGCATCATTCGTGCGCACCATTCAATTCATAGATAGTGCGCCCAATTGAATTGTTTATTGATCATGGATTGTGGAAATTGCCTCCCAAAGGCCGCACTGCCCCCGACCTTCTAACCTTCGTTTTGTCCAATCCAATGGTCTTTGACAATGGTTACATCCTAGCGCGCCGAGATCAATGAGTTTTGAGTCAACCGTGCCCCGCCAGCTGCGCGCGGCCACACCTACCCCGGACCTTCTAATCTTCGTTTTGTCCAATCCAATGGTTTTTGACAATGGTTACAGCCTAACGCGCCCAGTCAATTAGTTTTGAGTCAACCGTGACACTACATCAGTGGTTATTGCTCGTATGTTTTTTTAAGGTGAACTGTTTAGTCGGTGGTTGGCACACACTTGAACACTTTTACCAAACATGTTCAATAATATGTACTTACAGTGCTCATAGTCGATGATGAAAATGTCCTCCCTCTCTTGTAACACACACCTGACATCTTCTGATGAAAGAATGGACAACAATCTCATCTAAAAAGATGGTATATGGGCTTTCACAGCCAGTGAATTAAAACTCAGCAATTCTTCTAGGTTTGTGCCGTGTCTTGTGTGGTGTTTCGCCTAGGACACCAAGCTGGCTCATCAGCAGGCTCTTGGTGTACCCGTTCTGTAAGAACACAGCGTTGTCTGTTAAATGCTTATTATTTACAGAGCCTGTTTTCTTGAATCGTTTAGCGAGCCTCCTAATTGTACTGGCATTATGCACAGGTGTTCCTGGAAACTTGATTCGAAATTTTCATCTTGTTTCAGAACAAGACTTTCTGCTTTTCATATACGAATTATGGATATACACACTTTCGTGCAATGTGAATTGGTGTCTAGGCATGACCAACAATCACAGTAATCACAATACTAACGTCTAAACTTTGCAGATACACATCCATATGAATGACAAAACACGTGTGAACTAACGATACGAGTCAGCGGAGCTGGGTATTGCGAGGTCCACTCGCTCCGCACATAACCAGCCAAATGACGCCACAGTTTGTCGCGATTTTCGGGGCGCACCAAGATAATGACCTTGTAGTTCAATTAATATTGTGTTACTTGATCCAATTCTGTACATGGCTAATTACTAATCTATAAGTATAGCAGTGGCGGCTGCGTATAATTGTTATGGGTTTTGTCCTTCTTCATTAGAGGGGGGGGGGGGGGGGTAAAAGACTGCTTGATATCAAAGAAAACTGTATTCAATTGCGCGGTAAAACGGATGTACCTCATTCATCCCGAATGCCGCAGTTCAGAGAACATCACGTTGTCACTGAATCACCGGATTAAAATAGTTGGGTCACATGAAAACCTTCACAAGAACAAAACAACGTAAGTTATAATACGAGGGCAAGAAAGAACCGTGAGTATCACAAGTATGCGCAACATTGCAAGACGGAGCATCTCAGATGTCTCCATCCGCTCCTCGGCTCCCTTGTTGCTATCAGCGGGCAACGACCAGCCGAGTTAACTGTTGGGTTAGGACCTACTCGGTCTAGCATCTCAGCCATACCCTTCACTGTTGAGATCTGGTCGGTGCTCGGGCCTGGCTCCTAGCCGGTTGGTGCGTTTTGCTTTCTCAGACATTTCACAGTAACTTTCTATAAGATTTCCTGAATTATTAAAGAACAGAATTATGAAATCCTATACATATAAAAGGAAACGTACAGCTTTCATTACTAAAAATATTATTACGGTATTAATTGTTTTTCTTGAATTAATCTGGTCGTTGTGCAACACTGCAACCTTATTACTGACCACCACTGAAGTATAGGAAGAATGTTGCACTGAACAAATTTTTATTTGTACAGACTTTTAACAATGGACTGAATGAAGTCTTGCAAGTTTCGTTAAGAATTTTACGTCTAGTTTCATTGGATGAACGTTAATGTAGGCCTATTTTAAAAGTTTTAATCTAATGTAGCATGATACGTGCTAGAGAGTATTTTAGAAAGTGTTCGCATAAGGACTGTTGAAGGTGCAAATGCCGAAAAATGTATCCACCCTGTAAATAATATAATATTAATTCTAAATGAAAGTAGAACGCGGCTTATACACTTGCATCAGCATTGAAATGAGGAAACCTGGTCAATACTGCACCTCATATAAGTTATGTGCTAAAGTACATAAATATGTGTTTTTATTTATTGGTCTTTTTATAAACGGTTGCTATGTTCTGACAGTGCTTGCATCTCATTGAACTGTCAACAAGGCGTACCTGAGCGGCTCACACTGTTGATAAAAAAACATTCATCGGGCCGTAACCATTGTAAAAACCATTGATCGGGATGCATTAGGCTATAACCATTGTCAAAAACCATTGGATTAGACAAAATGAAGGTTAGAAAGGTCGGGTGTAGGTGCGGCCTAGGCTGCGCGCAGCTAAAGGGGCACGGTCGATACAAAACCATTGATCTGGGTGAGTTAGGCTGTAAACATTTTCAAAACCACAGTATGTGGGGAAAAAACAAACATTTATTACTGTTGATCAGAGAATCGCCGATTGAAATTACAGATCGTTATGAGCCAATTTCCGCAATCCATGGTGAAAAAACGATTCAATTCGGTGCACGATGTAATGAACTGAGTGGTGCGCACGAATGATGCGCACTAGAGACAACTGGGCGCTTCTTTGATTTTCATAGTACCATAAGGGCGAGGTCGGCAGAACTGTCATTTATTTATTGATTGGTGCCTTTATTGTGGCGAAGTTAGGGCTCTAGGCCCTCTCTTATACTTAACCACACACAGTGCAACTTACATGAATACTCAAATATGATATACTTAACCTACCAAACTTAAATACTAGGAAAACGTAAATGTACCGTTGGTACAATCAAGCCTGGCAAATTGGGGGCTATCCTAAAATAAACCCCCTGGAAACATCTGAAATAAAGATCCAACAACTTCCCATTTCCCCCAAATGTGACTTTCTGTGTGATTACTCAAATTCTACAACATGTTGCAATAGGGACCAAACTTTTGCGGCACCCTATAGGCCATGTCATCGTGGAAATTTCCAAGGTGCTGGTTGTGATCAGAAACATTGGCGCTAGTGTTCTAGTAGCAACTGTTAAAACTCTAAGGTATCAACTTAAGAGGACTCCAAACTTCCATTGGCATATGGCCATTGTTTTAATCTGTGACAATTTGTAGTGGTAGGCCTGGATTGGCCAATATGGAGGATCCTAGCTCTGTGAGTTATGCATGAAGGACTGTGTCTTTTATCGTCAGCAACTGAGGTAGGTGGATGTGAAAATTTCTACGGGAGACGCCGACCAGGCGGACTCGGGTTCTCCCGAGGACTCGGCCATGTGAACAGTAAATTGTATTTTAGGTGGATCGGCCACGGGACTGATGAACATTTAAATTTTATTCTTTGTAAATTTGTTTCTATTGATTTAATTCCATTTAGTGTGCGTGGTCAGAATGTAAAGTTGACTTAGTTAAGTTGCGTAGTAACGCGGGCCGTATTTTCAAAGTGCTAATTTTATGTATCACTTGTAATACCTTGCATTCTGTTTGTAATGTTTATCGCCCGGCGTTGCATTTCAAGTCCATGTTGGTTTAATTTAGGTAAATATTTTGTCTGCCTCGTGCAGGCCAAAACTTGTTTTAAAAGCCGCGTCCGTTGGTGACGCTTTAGATCTGACCACGTGCAAAGTTAACACTATGAAGAACACCAGTATATTTTTGGCTTGATTTAGGAGATAAGCATTTAGGTTAAATTACTAAGTAAACATGGTTCTCGATTCATTTTGATGGGGATTGATTTGGTAAATTGTGGGGTTTGTTGTCGCTAAATTTCGGCGCGAGGTCGGCGTGTTTGGGTGATGTGTTCTGGGTTATTAGTTATTGTCGGCATGGTATTTGTTTGTGCCTTTCGAGGTCCAAACAAGTAATTTTGTGGATCATTGGATCTAGGTTGTTTAATTAGCCTTCAGGGGGGGGGGGGATGTGATGTTGAGTAAGTATGTGATAGGCGTCATGTTTGTAAGACCTATATATTTGTTAGCATGTGTTTTGAGGTTAAGTAATTCATAGGCGTCAAGTTTGTAAGACCTATTTTGTTGTATGTTTGTCCTGGGCGTCAAGTTTGTAAGACCTAGAAAGTGTGAAGTAGGTTTGTTTGACCACTGGCAAGAAGCTTCGTGCTTTTCCTTTTATTTGTACTTGCCAGGGCGATTCTTCTTACTATTGTGTTTTGTGAATGTATTTTCTTTATGCTTTGTGGGGAAATTCTATGATGGCAAGTTTGTCATTTTATTATGAAGGTAAACCTTTACCCCTGTCGACTGTTTCTGTTATTCCTCTACTCAGACGCGTAGACCGTCTAGCTCGTGTTCGTTTTTAGTGTTCCTTGAAATTATTTGCTTTAGGGGGAGGGGTCTATCATTCCAGCTTGTTGGTTTTTCCACTTGTTAGTTTCTGTTTTATTAATTTTAGTTTAGTGGTATGGTGAGTGTATGTGCTGGCAGTGTGAGTGTGTTTTTCTTTCAGGTTAGGTTAAGTTTTGCGACTTGCTTAAGTAGAAATCATTTTTTTTATCGTCGAGTCTTCGTAGCTATTGTTCCAGGCATCGTCCCAATATGTAATTTACAAACTTATAAATATCAGTTTAACACTTTATTAAATGTAAATGGGTGCGACGTAGTTTAAGGTTCATTTATTTGTATTGTTTACTGTTATGGAATATATGATTGTGAGTTAAAATGACCATCTCTTTTCGTTAGCGACTATCCCTAGGCAACCTGTTTCCTCTTCCGGACCTCTGAGATTGGGGCTCACTTCCATCATCCCGAGTAGTAGGGTACAAACGTAGCTTGAATAATTTGTACCCGAGTAACCACTACAAAAGTTTATAACACATTTGATTTTCTTTAGTTCTCCTTTTAACCGGTTACAGTAAATACTAGAATTAAATTAAATGAAATTGGTGACTGCGTGATATTAACTAAGCTATACAATTTAAATGACATACATTTTTGACAAAATTATACTATGATCATTCACTACATATTCATACACAAATTGTTCTAGTTGGCCTACGAATTCAAGAGGAAATCTTTACATGCACATTTTGAAAGTTGTTAGGGATGTACAATTTCTAACGTCACGAGGACAATTATTCCAAATTCTAGTTTCCGACATGAGGAAAGAGTTACTGAAGGCAGATGAATGATGTAGAAGAATTGCAATTATAGATCCAGATCGTGTGTGACGATCATGAAAGGAAGAAATAAAACTAAAATTACAAGAGAGATAGTGAGGTGTACTTTCATTGAGAAGTCGATAGATGAGGGTACATATGTGCAGGTTTCTTTGTTGTTCTACTTTTAGCCAGGAAAGTAGATCATAAAATTGAGACGTGTGAGGAAAATTTAAAGGAGAAAATAAACCTAATGCAGGAATTTAAAGCTCTGTTTTGATGACGATTGATTTGAACAATAGCGCTGACAGCTATAATTTTCGCTATATAAGTCGTGATCCTATTTGGGATGGCTGGGTGTATCACAGACAGCGGAGGAAGAAATATCTATTAAAACATCGCTCCCTGATTTATTTCTCATCGTTTCATAAGGTATTTTGGCTGATTCATGTATTGTAGAGAATTTTATCGTTCGTTCTATCTTCATTCAGAGCTACCGTTGATTTCAATTTGAATCGTCACTACTGAACCTCATGCGTGCTCAAGTTCGTAAATATGTGTTTTTATTCATTGCTACTGTATTTTTAAATCGGCTGCCATGTTTCGACAGCGCTTGCATCTCGTTCAACTGTCATCAAGGCTAACTCTAGCGGCACGCACCGGGGTGCACATATTGTTCCCAACGTGTGAGATACAAAATCACTGTTGATAAAAAGAAGTGGGATACAAAATCACTGTTGATCAAAACAAAATCATCGGGACGCGTTAGGCTGTAATCATTGTCAAAACTCATTGATCTGGGCGCATTAGGCTGTAACCATTGTCAAAAAACATTGGATTGGACAAAACGAAGGTTAGAGTGGTCGTGTGCAGCTAGCGGGGCACGGTTCACACAAAACCATTGATCTGGACGCGTTAGGCTGTAACCATTGTAAAAAACCATTGGTTAGGACAAAACGAAGGTTAAAATGGTCGGGGGTAGGTGCGGCCTTGGCCAAGCGCAGCCAGTGGGGTACGGTTGACACAAAACCATTGGTCTGGGCGCGTTAGGCTGTAACCATTGTCTTGAACCATTGGGTTGGACGAAACGAAGGTTAGAAGGTAGGGTGTAGGTGCGGCCTTGGCCGCGCACGGTTCACACAAAACCACTGATCTGGACGCGTTAGGCTGTAACCATTGTCAAAAACCATTGGATAGGACAAAACGAAGGTTAGAATGGTCGGGGGTAGGTGCGGCCTTGGCCTAGCGCAGCCAGTGGGGTACAGTTGACACAAAACCATTGATCTGGACGCGTCAAAAACCATTGGATTGGACAAATCGAAGGGTGTTGGTGCGGCATTGTACCATAAGGGCGAGGTTGGCAATACCGGTTTGATGATGATTGATGTGGACAATGGTGGCCACGGCTGGAATTTTGCCTAAATAAGTTGTGATCCTACTTGGGATGGCTGGGTGGGTCACAGACAGTGGAGGGGGAAACATATTTTAAAACATAATTCCCTGATTTATTTCTCATCGTTTGATGAGGTATTTTGGCTAATTCATGTACTATAGAAAATGTTATCGCTCGTTCTACTTTCATTCAGTGCTACCAATATAATAGGGAATACAACAATTTTGTATTGAAAAGTGGAAAGGATCTTTTGAAAAGGCTATATTTATTTAACTAGTGAAGGATAGATATGGTCATCTTTTAGTTTGTTTTTTTTTACAAAACAGCACAGTTTGTGTAACATAGAAAATATGAGAACAACATGTTTTTGCAGATGACTCACAGTATTCTGTTCAAAACAAACTGGGAATTGGCATGTTTTATGTATTGTCGGGTATGCCATGCATGATATTGTAAATATTGCAATATGAAAACTACTGTAGGGTTACTCTATATCAAGTGTTTGTTTCTAAATTATTACCACATCTTCATGCCCCTATATGAATCATCAACAACAAGTTTCCTCTTTTGTAAATGTTCTCATGTCTCATGACTGCTGCTCCATTTCAGTAGGTAACCTTTTCTCTCATAGGCATGCCATTACTAGCCTGTTTTCTTATCACGGATGAAAACTTTCTGTGGCTAGTTGTTGTTGTTGTTATTTTGTTAGTGGGTTAGGACATCACTGTCATCAGCCATGTTCTACTTGGATATGGGTAGAATTTGTATGTGTGTATTGTTATGCTAGAATTGGGAAGGTTAAGTATTGTAGTTTTAAGGGGAGGAACTACGAGGTCATCTGCCTTTGGGAAGGAGGTGACCATGGTCTTCTGCTAGGAACAATCCTAGCATTTACCTGGAGGAAAAAGGATAAATCGAACCCACTACTTCTCAGTTCAGCTTTAACTCATGAGACTGAGTGAATTTTATTTCATACTCAAATCAGAATTATATTTTTAGGGGCAGATGACCTCGTAATTGCGCCCCTTAAAACAACAATAATCAACAATAACTAACTAGAATTATATTTCTCGGCAGAGATGGGAATCAAACCTGGACCTTTGGACAGATATAATTGACTATGCTGTAGATATTAATTTCTGTTTTAATTGGTTATTTGTGTATGTGTCTTTTCTTCTCGTTGTGTAGTCGACATCTCACGTTAAAATGGGGTGAATATTTTTCAAGTTTTCTATTGAATTCTTCTATATATCGCATTTATTGCGACATCAGTGATTTCGGTCAAGTTCACACTCGCAAGGTTCGAAATGCATACTTATCGATTATGATCGAAAACGTCGATTTATTAGCTAGTGTAATGTAGCGACCGCATCAACTTCTGACCATATGTTTCATTTATGGTTACGTTATTTATTTATTTATTCGCGTCTGTAGAACGTAATTTGATACATTAACACTCAGTCGCGTTTCCTCACAGCTTGTTCATAGCAGCAGCGCTGGGTAGCGCGCTCGCTGACGGCCGGAAGGCTATGACGTTATCAATCGTATTGCAAGGCTTTCTCTCTAGGTGGTGTTGCCACGTGACAAATGTACCCTACTTGGTAAGTTCCTCATTTTTACCGCTAGATGTCATATCAGATATATGGAGTTGCCAATAGTGGCGACGTTTGTTTTCAAGGATGGAACATCGAGGTCGACTGCTCCTCGCTTGTGAAATCAATCTGTATCTTGGTGAACATGTATATTTAAATTATAGTCTACTGCTTAATTAAGATAAAAATAATTATTTCTTGTCCTAATTGGGAAATTTGTGATTGTTAGGAAGGGCAGTTTCTTGCTTAAACCAGGCAACACTGCCGTGACAGATTCATGGTAGTGGGGCGACATTGGTGTATTGTTTTCGTGCATAATTGGCATTCGTATCCCAACCTCCATACGGTGTGCATCTGTGCAGTGAGTGGTATCGGGTGTAGGGAACGTGCTTTTGTGTGTTGAGTGGACGTAGGGTTTGTGGCCTGTTATTCGTTTAGTGTGTTAGTGCCTCGTTAGTGCTTTATCAGGTTAGTACTCCCTTTTTTACAGGGGAGAACTATTCAACATGTCGTCAGAAAGTGGTGGTAGTCAGATGGGGCGACCACCGGACGAACTAGAACATGTGGAATATGAGGGTGTAGCGTCCGTTGAAAGCATGCTTGTTGTGTCGGAGGCTGAGCTAGTCTCAACTCCAACAACTACCATTGCTGAAACATCTCCAGTTATTGCCACACGACAACCTTTGTCCAATAACAATCGGTATTATGACCATCACATAGGGCCGTACACGGTGTTTGTGCAAGGAGAGGGAGATCAACATATTGGCAATTTACACCCTATGGCATTAGGCAAGCTATTTTTTGAAAATAAGATCGCGGGTATTAAGAATATTCAACGCAGAGGACGCAATCGTGTTCAGGTACAATTTCACAAGGCGATATAAGCTAATTCATTCTTACAAAATCCCGTATTACCAGCAAAACACTTGGTCCCCTTTATCCCGTCCGCTAACGTCCAACGTGTTGGTCTAATTAGTGGCGTAGACACATCATTAACACATGAGGAAAATTTAAAATATATTGATTCGCCTGTTCCAATCGTTAGAGTACAACGGTTTTTTTTTTTTTTTTTTTTGGAAAAAGATGATCAATGACAAGTTGGAATCCCTTCCTACAGGAACAGTGAAAATTTTCTTTGAAACACAGCGGGTACCGGAGTATGTATCTATTATTAACGTGCTACTAGAAGTAACATTATTCATATTTTCCCCCATTAGATGTCTGAACTGTCAAAGATACGGGCATGTAAAACTGCACTGTCGGGCTCGCTCCCCAGTTTGCGGTAAATGTGTGCAAGGCCATTTGACGGATACATGTAAGGAGACTCTTTTCAAATGTGCTAATTGTGGTGACAACCATCCGGCAGGCGCCGCCCGCTGCGCCGAACTGGAAAAACTGAAGTCCATAAAACGCCAAATGTGTACCGATAATAAATCGTACCATGAAGTCATTCAGGCTAACTACAGTGTACCGTTCAATCCTCTTACCCTCCCGCAGCAATTTCCGACCTTAGAGCAGTCAAATGTTACGCGTCAGGAGGATCCGCCGAGAAAACGGAAGTATACAGAACTAGTATCCCCAAAGCCGAAAGTGGTGAATCCCATAGGTTACGACCGAAGGGCCTATTTAGATATCTTAAAGCAACCGACTGGCAGTGGTGTACGGGTGGCTTTGAACCCCACCACCATGTGTGAGAAAGTTTCGAAGAAACGGTCTTCTCAAATACCTGGCACTTTGCGGGATCCGTCGCATGACAGCATGAAATATTTTCAGAAAGTACAAGAATTATTAGGGCACAACGCTCAATGGAGCTTCTATGTGAAAAAATTATTGGAAAAAATTGTACCATTACTTCCCAATCCTCCTTCCACAAAGTATCATACCCTAGTTAGTTTAGGATTACGAGGCACACAGGCAATTGAAATGGAACACACGTTTAATGTACTTGACATTTACTAGAACAGAACTGAACGAACAAGGTGATACAACATTCTTTTATACACACCAAAACAAAAAACAAAATAGAAACATATCTCTATGGAGCAGGTTTACTGATTAACAGTGTGACCAACACAAACCATGGTCACATATTCCAACACACCCCTTTAAACCTGTGGGAGTAGAGGACATGATACAAGACCCAAGTCTTTACAAAAATAAATATGCTTAGGCTTAGAAAGAGGCTTTGTTAGGATGTCTGCAGTCATTTTTGAAGTGTCCTCATATTTAATGTATATGACTTTAGAATCCAAAGCATCTCTAACACATTGATATTTAGTGTCAATATGTTTGGTCCTGGATTTTTTGCCAGTTTTTGAGCTGATTGACTATCACTCAATAATATGATGGGTGACTTGAGATCTATAAAGTTAGGCAAAACACGTTTCAACCAAACAGCTTCTCTTACACCTTCACTCAGTGCAACATATTCGGCTTCAGTAGACGATAAGGACATGCATTTTTGCTTTTGAGCCCCCCATGATACAGCACCATCCTCCATTTTGAACACAAAACCACTGTATGATTTTCGGTAAATGCTATCATTAGCCCAGTCAGCATCAACAAATCCCATACTTAAGTGACAAGTCTTTTGTGCAATTTAAATAACGCAGCACTCGCTTTGCAGCAGACCAGTGAGATTCATTGTAACAATGATTAAATTGACTGAGATATGATATCGCATAGCTTATATCTGGACGCGTGCAAACACTTAAATACATGAGTGAACCTATGAGTTCTCTATAAGGAAGATCACTAGTTTCTGTATCAGAAACACCAAGATTAGATTTGGTTTCCAAAGGAGTAGCAATGGGACGTGCATCGTGCATACCATATTTCTTTGCAATCTCACTGATGTACTGCTCTTGGCTAAGATACATTGTACCATTCTTCGTATCTTGCCTTACTTTAATATCTAAAATATAAGAAATTGGTCCAAGATCTCGTACCTTAAATTCTTTATCAATACAGGTCTTCAATGACTTGATCTCATACTCATCATTATAATCCACAATGAAATCATCCACACATAATGCAATAATTACCATACCTTGGGCTTGTTTCTTAAAGTACACTCAGGGTTCATCAGCACAATTTTTGTAACCCAATTTGACAAGAACAGAGTGAGCTCTCTCATTCCCCAAACGAGAAGAATGTTTTAAGCCATAAATAGATTTTTAACTTGCAAACTTTATGCTCTGAACCTTTCTTGACAAAACTTTCTGGCTGATACATGTAGATCTCTTCATCTAACTTTCCATTGAGGAAAGCAGATTCAGCATCCCAATGTACCACCTTCAGATCTGTTTGGACAGCCAAGGCAAGCAGCATCCTTAACGTGCTGTGTCGAACAACAGGAGAGAAAGTTTCTGTAAAATCTATTCCGTACCTTTGGGTGAAGCCCCTGGCCACAAGTCTGGCTTTATACCTTTGAATGTCACCGTCAGAGTCTCTTTTTACTTTGAAAACCCACTTACTACTGACAACATTCTTGCCCTGGGGTTTATCAACTAGATCCCATGTGTCATTTAACTGAAGTATCTCCATTTCTCTTTTCATAGCCTGCTCCCACTTAACCCTATCAGGCATGGACAGTGCCTCCTTAACTGTACTAGGTTCAGAGTCATCAGTGAGAGTCAAGTATGTCACATAGTCTGACATGTCTACAGGCTTTTGTTGGCGCCTAGGATACCTTTGATTACCTTCGGCATCCCCCTCCATTGGCTCATTGACGATGGTGGCAGAGCCCACAGAATCACTGCAGTCTGAATCTGTTCCACTAGGGACATAGCTTAAATCAGCTGAGTCAACAGTCTCAGCCACACCAGCACTGCTAATGGGCGATACGCTTTCAAGTTCCGAAATGCACTCTGCCCCATCCTCTGAGTTGTCGTGTTCGCCTCACTGTCAGTGGGAACTGAGATCTGCACCATTGCAGGTTCATTAATCTGCAAGGATGGGCCAACATTACCTGGAGACACATCAGACACCTCCTGGAACACATCTCCAAAGAACTGTGCATCCCTGGACTTGACAAGTTGATGAGTAACATGATGCATGAATCTATAGGCTTTACTGTCCTCACAATAACCACAGAAAATGTGTTTTTCACTTTTAGGATCCAACTTGTTTCTCCTTTGATCAGGGACATGAACTTGTGCTACACAACCAACAATTCTTAGATGCTCCATATTGACCTTGTTACCAGTCCAGATCTCCTCTGGAACTTTACCTGGAATTTTTCTGGTTGGGGACCTGTTTACAAGATAGGCTGCTGTATTTATTGCTTCAGCCCACATGCGTTTATCTAATTTAGACTCGTTCATCATGGATCTACATTTATCAAGTAATGTTCTATTCATGCGTTCAGCTACACCATTCTGCTGTGTAGAATAGCTAGTTATAGTTTGATGCTGAATACCTTCTGATTTAAGTAGCCTCTCAAAAGCTTTGCTACAAAATTAATCCCCATTATCAGTTCGTAGGACCTTAATAGATCTTTCACACTGATTTTCGACCTGTGCCTTGATATCAATAAAGCAATCCAAAACATCACTTTTCTTAGCCAGGAAATACACAAAAACCTTTCTAGAATGATCATCAATGAAGGTCAAGAAATAACGAGCATTGCTCCAAGATGGAACTGGCATAGGCCCACATAAGTCAGAATGAATAAGATCTAGCTTATTTTTACATACAGTTTCACTCTTACTTGACTTAAATGGTTGCCTAACTTGTTTACCTTCAGCACAAGAAAAACAGTCTTTAAAACCATTATCTGAGAAATTAATTCCATGAGTGAGACCATCTCTTAACAACTTCATACTGTGGTTGTTAAGATGGCCTAGTCGTTTATGCCATAAATATTCTGAGTCCTCTGTACAAATATTAGCTTGAGCACTGAGAGCATTGACTTGGTAAACACCCCCCACATTACTCGCAGTCAGTGCTACATTACCTGTAGCAACAAAGTTTTCACTATCATAAACTTCACAAGTATTGCCGGTGAATACCACAACCAAACCCTTTTGAGTAGCAGCAGGCACAGATAAAAGATTAGCAGTGAGACCAGGAACATATACTACATTGGACAAGGTTTGTGAAATACCATTTTCTAATTGAACAGTTACATTACCAGATCCTTGGCCATACAATTTTTGATTGTTTGCTGTACTGATCTCCAGATTAGGACCAGCAGTGAAGTTCACCATTGCAGTCTTGCTTGAACTCAAATGCTTAGTAGCGCCAGAGTCAACAAACCAGGCCCCTGTATAGGCCTTGCACTTAATGCCTGTCCATCGGTCGCCAGCATCATCTTGTCTTTAGATAGATAGATAGATAGATAGATAGATTTTTATTAATTCCATTTGATCAAATACATGCATTCAATACATTTTTGATATAGGACACGACAGAATTTACATCTATAAAATAAAAGAACTAACAGGTATATATTACTAATATTATAACTATTTAACATATTCTTCTTCTTCTTCTTCTTTTACGGCCTCATTGGACCACTTCAGTCAATCATTTCTTGGTCCTCTTCTTCAGTAAGTTTCCTTTCCGAGTCGCCCAGTAGCTCTTCATTCGCTCTGATCTTCTCAGGCGTTCCTCATCTGTAAATACCATTTTTACTGTATTACGTTTGTCTATTTTAGCCTGAAATCTTATTTTTATATCTCTCAGTTTTTTTAATTTTGTTGTTTTGTTTTGCAAGTCATCCAAGGTTATTTCCAATTCTTTCATATCTTCTCTAATTTCCTTAATCCATCCTACTTGTTGTTTCATATTCCAAAGTTTCACTACAATTTTTCTAGATAATCTGGTTTCTGGTGTCCTCATGATGTGACCAAAGAAAGAAAGCCGTTTCTTCCGAATAGTATCAGTGATGGGCTCCAGTTCTCTGTATACCACTTCTTTTGGTACTATCCGCCACTGTCCATCTTTCTGATATTTTTTATTTATGCATGTTCTAGCTATTCTCCTTTCTACTTTTAAAATTTTGTCGATTCTGTTTTTCTGAGTAACTTTAAAAAGAGTTTCACTTCCATAGGTCACCTCTGGTTGAACCACCGTCTTGTAATGTTTTAGTTTTGTTGAGATTGATAGACATTTTCTTTTATATGTAGACCATGTTAATTTTTGGGCTTTTATCATTTTATTAGTTCTTTCTTGCCATGCAGGTTTCTCATCCAAGTTGTAAGTTATAATTTGTCCTAAGTATTTAAATTGCTTCACTATTTTAACTTTCTTGTTATTTACTGTTATGTGATTGATTAGAAGTGGATTTGCTACCATTATCTCTGTCTTTTCAAATGATATCTGAAGTCCAATTTTTTGTGCTATATTTTGTAGGCTTATTATTTGATTTCTGGCTTCTTGAATATTATTAGCCAGTAACGCTAAGTCATCTGCGAATCCCAAGCAATTTAAGTCTATTTGATCTTTCTTGGTTCCAATTCTTATGTTCCTAGGATTTTCCCTGTACCATTCCCTCATTACATATTCCAAAGCACAATTGAAAAGTAGAGGCGATAAACCATCTCCTTGTCTTAATCCTGTTTTAATCGTAAACGGTTCAGATATTTCTCCTCTGAATTTTACTTTAGATTTGGTGTTTGTTAGAGTTAGTTTTATAATGTTTATTAATTTGGGATGAAGTCCGAAATTCCTTAGTATTTTCAGCAATGAAGATCTATGTATACAATCATAAGCTTTTTTGAAGTCTACGAAGGTTATGACTTGCTGTTTTTGTCTACGTTTGTAGTAGTCCATTACTAATTTTAAGGTGATTATCTGTTCAGGGCAGCTTCGCCATGGCCGAAATCCACCTTGATATTCTCCTATTTCCAGTTCTAATTGATCTTTACAACGATTATATAGAATTCGTGACATGATTTTATATGTGATATCCAAAAGGGAAATTCCTCGATAGTTGTCAGGATTTGATTTTTCTCCTTTCTTGTGTAATGGATGTATTATAGCAGTAGTCCAATGGTCTGGCAGTTCTTCTTTGATCCAAATGTTCACTATGCATTGGTGTAATGCAATCTTCACTGGTTCTGCTGCATATTTCCACAATTCTGCAAATGTTTGATCTTCTCCACTCGCTTTGTAGTTTTTGAGCTCTCTCAGCGCTTTGTAGACTTCTTGGATTGTGGGTGGATTTATGTTTTCTGATGGTGTTTTAATAGTGGTGTCTGTATTTATTTGAAGCAGTTCTGGTGGATCTTCGCAATTTAGCAACTTGTTGAATGTTTCTGCTAAAATTTCTGTATTTCTTTTATTACTATGAGCTAACTCGCCATTTTTGTCTTTTAACATTAATGTTGGAGGTTCATATCTTTGTAGTTGTTTGCTAAAAATGTTGTAGTAATCTCTTGAGTTTGTTTTCACGCTATTTGTTTCGATCATCAGAAGTATATCCTTTTGGTATAGCCGTTTAACCCCTCGTATTATTTTTTGAGTTATCTTCCTTTGTTTTATGAGATCCAAGTGTGATTCATCTGTTTTTTGACTCTGATACCGTAACCAGGCTTGATGTCTATCTTCCACTGTATTATCACACTCATCGTTCCACCATTGGTGTTTCTTCCTTGGATTTATTGGGGCTACTTGTTCAGCTATTTGTTTCAATTGGGGAACTATTTCCTCTAGATCATCTGTTATTTTAATATATCTAGTTCGTTCTTTGTATCCCTTGTTATTTATTAGTTTATGAGGGTCGTATGTTCTCTTCTTTTTTAGGCGAGTTTTTTTCTTTGTCAACGGGGTAAATTTAATTTTAATCTTTACCATGTAATGATCCGATCCAGTATCTGTTCCTCTCAGAACTTTCACATTGTAGATCTCCCTGTGATAGTTCTTATCCATACAAACATGATCTAGTTGCCATTCACCTTTTTTCCAATCCGGATTTTTCCAAGTTTTGAGTTTATTTGGTCTTCTCTTGAAGTAAGTTGATTTGGAGATCATATCATGGTTCCTGCAAAATTCCACCAGTCTTATGCCATTCCTGTTTGTTCTTCTCTGTGCTGGCCATTTTCCTATTATGTCTCTATATCTTTTTTCCTTTTCTAACTGGGCATTAAAGTCTCCAATTAAAATTTTGGTGTGACTTTTATTTATGTTTGTTGCTGTCTGATCTAAAAGCTCCCTAAATCCCTCCACATCACCTTTGTGGTCTTTCTTATTATTTTTATCATTAGTTGGGGCATGGGCATTTAGAATGGTATATGTTCTATTTGCAGCTTTTAGAGTTAGTGTCGAGAGCCTAGGGGATAATGCTTTAAATTCTATGATGGATTCAATTATTTTGAGATTGACTACGAATCCTGTTCCGAATTGTGGACATTGCTTCATTACTCTTTTTCCTGGTATTCCCTTGTAAATTCTATACCCTTGTGATTCTATTGGTTCCTGATCGGTGTTTCTCATTTCTTGAAGCCCAGTTATTAGAATCCCTTTGCGATCCATGTCGTCTGTCAAAATTTTGAGTTTTCCTGGCTGTATGATGGAATTTATATTGTGTGTTGCTATATAGTTTATCTGTCCTATCTTCAGTCTAAATTTCGGTTTTAATTTAACCTATTATAATAGCAAATCTTAATAGATACAATCTTATTGCACAACTATTTACACCTCACTCTATTATCATAATATGAAAACTTAATTCTATAAATACAACAACATACAGCTAGGTATTACAATTAAATTAAAAAAGTAAAATATAATTATAGATTTGATCGCTCCTATACGCTAAGATATTCAACTACTGAGTAAAAACAATGGCACTGCAGATAAGCTTTCAACATTGTATCAAAGGTTTTTAGTTTTGGGGCCAGTTTTATATACTGGGGTAGTTTATTGTATAATTTAACTCCAGTGTGAAAAGTTCCTTTTTGATATATGCTTGTGTGTGTGTGTGTGTGTGTGTGTGAAATATGAATGTTTTGATTTTGTCTTGTGTTATGCCTATGGACATCATTGTTTGTTTTAAGAAAAACATCTTTATTCATTAAATTCTTTTTAAAAAACATAATACTTTCAAAGATATATATGCAGGGCAGTGGGAGAATGTTTAAATCTTTAAACAGAGGTCTATATGATTCTCTAGAGTTTACATTCAAATTTGCCATAATTCTAATCGCCCTATTTTGTATCCTAAACGTGCTTAGTACATTTGGCGACATACCCCAAAATAAGATCCCATATCTTAAGTATGAATGGAAATAAGCAAAATAAGTATTTCTTAATGTATTTCTTAATGCAGGTTTTCAAAATACGTAACGCAAAGCACATCGAGTTCAGTTTAGTATTCAGATATTGTATATGTGTATTCCATTTCAAGTCTTGTTGTATCCATAGTCCTAAAAACTTTGTTTCTGATTTATTTTCTATTTGATGACCATTTAATGTTATATTGGGTTTCGCAGGATTCCTATTCTGTATAGTGTGGAAATTTAGACATACTGTTTTTTATAGTTTATTATGAGGCGATTATCTTGTGACCATTTGGTTAACTCTCCTGTAACGGAGTCAGCAGACTGCTGTATGACCTGTTTAGTTTCACCTTTTATTACGAGTGTTGTATCGTCCGCAAACAAAATTTCCTTATGTGAATGAACGTTCTGTGTTATATCATTGATATATAGAAAAAAGAGTAGTGGTCCCAAAACCGATCCCTGGGGTACTCCAAATTCAATAATTCCCTCATTAGACAATGTTTCATTAAGTAATTTGGTTCCATTACTTCCATCCTTGTAATGGAATCCTTGTGTCGTTCTCACCCAAAACGTGTCTCAATTCGACAATAAAATGTACACACAGAGAGAAGGCCTAGCAATGGGATCGCCACTAAGTGGGTTAATCGCTGACATCTTCATCAATGCACTAGAAAATTCGTTCTTAGAAAAGACTTCAACAAAGGGAATAGTAATATGGAAAAGATACTTAGATGATGTAATTTGCATCTACGATACTGAACTAACAAGCGAAGAAACAATTCTCCAATCCATTAATAGCCTTCACCACTCTATCAAATTCACTAAGGAATCCGAAATAGAGCGGAAAATAAATTATCTCGATATAACTATTGAACGTAAAGACAACGACCTTTCATATTCCATATTCCGGAAAGCAACACAAACCTCGCATGCAATCGACAATCAGTCTAATCACCCCAGTACGCACAAACTAGCGGGTTTCAATTCAATGGTGCACAGAGCTTTAAACATACCCATGTCAAAAGACAACTATAATAAGGAAATAAGAACTATTATGCAAATAGCAAAGGAAAACAACTTCTCGCCAAGCAAAATAAATCAAATTATAGCCAAACATAAAAATAAAGATAAAACGATTCCCAAACCGGACAGTAATGAGAAAAAATTTGCGCGTTTCAACTATGTGAATGCGAATACATATAAAATCACTAACCTATTCAAAAAGCAAGGCATAAAGATAGCTTTCACGACGAAAAACACAACCGCTAGGCACCTCCTAAATAGTAATCTAAATAAACGTGACCCGTATTCAAGGTCAGGGGTATATTCTATAACGTGCCAAGACACCGATTGTCAAGCTAATTACATCGGGCAGAGTGGAAGGCGAGTAGACACACGTTATAATGAACATAGAAATGCGATAAGATACGGAACACATTCAGCCGTGTGCGAACATATGTGTGACGCAGGGCATAGCTTTACCAACATAGAGTCGGACCTTAAAATAATCCATCACGAATCGAAAGGCAGAGCTCTTGACATAAAGGAAGCAATCGAGATACACCTAGCCAAACGAAACAATCCCAACAATCTAAATGAACACACGTTCATGGAGAGCTCACCCCTCTTCACGCTACTAAAAAACACACCCTGTCGGAAACAAAACACAATTTAGCGACACAGCCAAGCTAGATAAAAAAAAGGGGGGAAATTAGGGGGTTTTTAATAGGTAAATGTTATATGGATCAGGTGTACGATGTACTTTTCTTCTGCAATAAACCAAGGCCCATATTAGAGGCAGTATTAAAGGTGCCGGGACGTCCTCATAAGACCGTCAACGCTTAGTTCGAATGGGTTATGCTCCACGCGTGGCGAGGACTAATCCACGGTCTTTAATAGTTGTAGATCCACCTCATTCAATAACATACATCTTATCTAGGTTGGCAACACCTCACATAAACACATCGCGATCACTCCCCACAGCACGTAGGGACAGGGGGGGAAGGCAGGGAAAAACCAGTCGTTAAGATAACCACCGCAGTCGACCGCACATCGAGTTCAAGTGACCACGAAAAACTGCGAATAGCTGTAGTACGGAAGACAATCAGATAAGTAGTTAGCCTAAAATTTTATAGTTTAACCATAGTTTACAACCATATAATCTCTCTAAAGTACAATCTCCGGATAGCCATCACCATTTAGCATTTCACCTAACATATATACTGCATTTAGCATACACTGACAGTTGCAGTACCAATACTGCAACTAAATAATTGTACATATTGTAAATATTTTCACCTGTATTTCAAACATAGATTTTATAGCCTAAGTGTATTGGATCTGATGATGATCGCTTGACGATCGAAACTGGTCATCCTAGTGTTTTATTAATCTCATGTAATTTATTTCAGGATTAGGGCATAACCCATCTCTTTTGTGTACATTCGTGTTGACCGACTGAAAAGCACTAAACTCTTGCTTACTATTTGTTTACGCCTTGTTAAGAAAGACTCGATCCACTTATTAGCTAGACCTCTAATACCATATTGATTTAGTTTGGTAAGGAGGATTTTATGGTCAACAACATCAAATGCTTTCGATAAATCCAAGAATAGGCCAGTTACATGTTCCTTATTGTCAATTAATTTCAGTATACAATTACTAAATTCGTAAATTGCTGTCTGTGTAGATTTTTCCGTTCTGAATCCATGTTGTGAGTTTGATAATATTTTATTTTTTCTATGAAACTTATCAGTCTCTTATACATAATTTTTTCCACATTTTTTTCAATACCAGTTGGTAAGGTAATAGGACGATAGTTTTCTAATTCAGCTTTTGAACCGTTTTTTGTGCACTGGAATTACTTTTGATAACTTCAAAATATCCGGGTAAGTTCCTGAGAGAATTGAACTGTTTATTAAGTGCGTAAGTGGATTTATTATATTTTCTGCAAATTTCTTTAAAATTGCATCAGGGATGCCATCAATGCCAGCACAGAATTTATTTTTAGCTCTTTTATAACTATTCTTACCTCTTCACTTGTGACATGATTTATAAATAAAGAATCACTGCATATATTTATTTTATTATTAGAATTTAGAGTATTTACATGTGATTTATTTGATAATTTTTGTGGAATTTCCAGAAAATAGTCATCAAAAGTGTTTGCTATTTCCTCTGGATTATTAATCAGTTTATTATTTCTGGTCAGTGTAATGTTCCTTTGTATTTTAGCAGATTTTCCAGTTTCTTTCTTTATCACGGACCACATAGCCATGTTTTTATTAGATGATTGGGAAATAAAATTATCATTATGCATTTTCTTTGCTAGTCTTATTACCTTATTTAATATGCTAGTGTATTTTTTGTAGTATAAATTGAATTCAGGTGTTGTGTGGTATTGTTTATATAATTTGTGTAGAAATATCTTTCTTTGACATGAATTTATAATCCCTGTTGTTATCCAATTGCTAGTTTTGTTATTTTGAACAGTTCTTCGTTTAAAGGGGAATGCTATTTCAAAATAGTGTTTTAGGGTACTGTTTAATGCGTTAAATTTATCATTTACATTTTCTAGTTCATAAATTTCTGACCATGTTTCCTTATTTAATAAGTCATTGAAATATGTAACATTTGATTCAGTGAATGATCTGCACTTTGATTTTACTCCATTATCATTATTATTGATTTTTTCGGATACTTCAAAACTCAGTATTTGTCCATGGTGGTCACTAAAACCCGGACAATAGACTTCTATTGAATGGTGATATTTATCTGTATTTATAAAAATTTGATCAGGAGTGGTTTTACTAAATTTTGTTATTCTTGTTGGGGTATTTACTGTAGGTTTCGGTCCATAGGAAATTAGTAACTGTGTTAATAATTCACAATTTCTATCAAATTTTAAGAAATCCACATTTACATCCCCACAAATTATTATATCGAATTTTACTTTGCTCATGTTATTGAGTAACAATTCTAATTTATCTATAAATAAAGGAAACTTTCCTGACGGAGAACGGTATACGCATACAATTATTAACTTAAACTGCTGTATTTTTACGGCAGAGAATTCAAAATCCTGTTCCATAATTAGATAAGCACTGTTCATGATCTAAATTATTTCTTAAGAAGATGCAAGTACCACCATGGCTAATATTAGATCTAGAGTATTTACTAGCTTGTATAAACCCTGGGAATTGAATTAATTCGAGTTGTTCCTCTTTCAGCCAATGTTCTGAAATACATAGTGCTGAGATGTCTTTAGTTCATTTTTAAGCATTAGATTTATGTAATCAATTTTATTATAAAGAGACTGGACATTCTGGTGGTAAATTTTAAATTTGTTGCTTTTGCAAGCTTGTTTGGTGATTTATTTACATTATTATTATCATAATTGTTATTATTATTGTTGCTAGACAAATCCGAAATACCATTGTTGCACTCCGTTAAATTTGACTTCAAAAGATCTGAATGCCAAACCTCACGTTTGGCTTCTTCTACCAGTTTCCCTGCTTCCACTCTAATGATATTACTGTCGAATTATTCTTACCATTTGAATTTACAATTTTGCAGATTTCATCACTAAGATTCTCTTTTCCTAATCTATTTAAGTGTAGGCCATGCCGAGTGTGGAACTTCCTGTCTAATTTACTTACATCTACAATTTGGACATTTGGAAAACTCATAAATTTTATGAATTTTTCCATTTGTAGCCTCTATTTCTACATTTACACATGATTTGGAAATTAAATCGTATCTCTGCGGAATGTTTACAATAATGACATTTGTTTTTTGCATGGATGGCAATGTACCCTTTAAATCTTTGATTACCTTTTTACTCTCATTTCTATAGACATCGTTTGCTCCAGCGATGATCACTGCGTAGTCCTTTGCAGTAAGGGACGCACACTCTCCTATCATCCCGTTCGTGACCTCTGCAATTTGAGCTCCTGGCTTTATTGTTGAAGTGACCTCCATTTATCTGCTTCTCTCCAATACGCATGCTGCTACATCTCGCCCGTGGCTATCCGCAAATATCCGCATCTTCCTGGATTTTCTCTTTATCACTTTCTTCTTTTCTTCTTGAGGAAAGTCTTCATTTTCTTCGACAAGCACTCCAAATGAATTTGAGACGGGAATTTCAGTTACATGTACTCCATTTATAGGCCTAGGCTTATTCAATCTTACCTTACCAGCAATCACTGTCGACCAAGTTTCCTTGCTTTCCTCTCTGTTTCCTTTTAATTTATTCAACTCTTTCATTAACTTAGCAATATCTTCCTTTAGCAGCTTTATAATTTCGTCTTTTGAGGACAGTTCGTTTCTCAGGTTATGACATTCGCATGACGGTAGCGGTAGGCCTACATTACGACAATCGGTTTCACTTTTCTCCTCATTCAATTTTACCTGAGATCTTGTGATGATTTTATTTGCATTTTTCTCCTCCATATGACACCGTGTGGCAAGATAAGCTCCTTCTTAAATTTATCAGTATCATCCCTTGCCTGAAACTCACCACATTACTCAGTAACATGCTGAATAATAGGTACTTTCAGATATTTTCAGAAGACTCCAGGAGTAAAGTACATAGGATAAATGGTGGACTCCCTCAGGGCTCTGTATTGGCCTCTCTACTATTCAACCTGTACGCATATGATCTCCCAGCAACGAAATCAAAAAAAATCATCTATGCAGATGACATCGCATTGGTCGCCCAACACCATCGCTTCGATGAGCCTGAGTTGATGCTTACATCAGACTTGAAGATCCTAGACAGCTACTTTCGTCAGAACAACCTTAGACCAAACCCTCAGAAAACTGTTGTGTCTACCTTCCACTTGCGGAATAGAAGTTCTGGGTACAAACCAACCATACCATTCAGAGGAGAGAATCTACAATACTGTAGTAACCCAAAATACCTGGGAGTCACCCTGGACAGGTCGTTGACTTACAAGAATCACCTCTGCAATGTGTCAGCCAAGATCAAGACCAGGAATAACATCCTTCAAAAGCTGGCGGGTACATCCTGGGGTGCTAATGCTCAAGTATTGAGATCCACTGCTCTTGCACTTTCTTATTCCGTCGCTGAATATTGTTGCTCAACTTGGCTTAACAGTGCTCACATTGGACTAGTAGACACCCAGCTGAACCAGGCAATGCGTATCATTACAGGGTGCATCCGACCTACTAACACACACTGGCTTCCCACCCTAAGCCACATACCACCTCCATCCCTAAGAAGATCACAGTCACTGCTTAACTTATGGAAGAAAATAGAAAACAATCCTCACCTCCCTATTCATTCTGATATAGCAGCTTCTCCAACTAAACGACTGAAATCCAGACACCCTTCTTGGCGTACTGCAATGATTCTACAGGACACCTCCTTTAATATATCGGACGCCTGGAAAGAACAATGGCATCTGCAATCCTCGTTACCAAATCATCACATCATTAAGAACCCCTGAAAGTGCCCTGATGGATTTTCCCTTCCCAGACGACAGTGGAGGACGCTAAACCGTATTAGGACCGGCCAAGGTAGATGTGGAGCCACTCTCTTCAAATGGGGATGGAAGGCATCACCTCAATGTGACTGCGGAGAAGAGGAACAGACAGTGGACCACATTACATTCGAGTGTCCTTTACGCGCATACAGAGGCTCTATAGAAGACTTACACTGTGTCTCAAGCGAAGCCCTTCTTTGGCTCTCAACTTTAAACATGGAACTTTAGTTATGAACTTGTGATGGTAGTTGTACTGTATATATTGTATTCATCATACGCTAAATAAATAAATAAATTTGCATTTTTTACTTTTATTTTGCACGACGAGCATAAATCCGTTACGGTTACACTACCTGACGAGACACTAACACTGTTTACTGTCGTCATACTAGAGATCTAAGTTAGCCTAGATGTTTACACCAAATTACACTAAATTTATTGTAATTATTACTACCTAATAGAATTAATCTAATTACCTACCAATAAAGAAGAATGTGAAATACGTATATCTTCCAATCGGGTGAAGTCTCGTAAAAGCACCACTGCTCTACTTGGTTCAAACAGTGATTGAAGAAGTCACCGAATCTTTGGATACACGTTCCACAACTTAGTTTAAGTTTATTAAATTATCAATAAGAATTTCTAAATACTATCAATATTCCGTATTACACTTGATCTAAGGAAAGTAACTTTATAGATTTTAAACCTCTGTTATAATATTTTACCACTTTTATCAAATATTTACACTAGCTGCTATTTCACTACGCTTTCACTGTGACGCCATCTTGCCAACCAGTGACTTCTGTTGAGTTGAGGTCTGCATCTCCTGCAATCCCGCTTCCAGTGTCCTGGCTTCTTGCATTTCCAGCAGAAGGGCTTCTTCTTCGTCTTATCTTCTCTTGAAAACAGAACAGAATCCTTGGATGGCTTGGAAGTACTTTTCCCACTCCAAGTAGTATCTTGTACCAACTTGGTTCGGACTGTGTCTGCAGTAAGGTCTGTTCCGGAACTTTCCAGAGCCATAATCATAGGCTGAAACTCATCTGGTAGACCTTTCAGCATAAGAGCTGCCACAAACTCGTCGTCCAGTGCCTTATTCATAGACGCAAGTTGCTGAGCAAGTCCCATAACCTCACTAACATACTCTTCCATCGTCTTGTAGTGCTTTAATTTAACTTTGCACAATTTCTTCAAGATGACGATCCGCCGATTCACTCCTTTATCTGAGTAGGCCTTTTCAAGAGCTTCCCAGACTTCCTTCGTGGTCTTACAAGGCATGACGATTGGGAAAATTGATTTATTCACCATGAGGTTAAGTCTGGCCCTAGCCTGACTTTCGTCTTTTGCTTTCTTCGCAGATGTTGTAGTATCTCCATCCGGGTAGCCAACTACACAGCTCCACAGATCTTCGAGTCTTAGGACGTTTTCCATCTCGAATCGCGAATCCACGTAATTTAGACAACCTCGCAGCTTATATATAGCCGGTAACGAGGTGCTGGTTGCAGACATGTTGAATTTCGATACGTAGCGAAATTCACAGTTCATATAACGAGCAGTCTATCATACGCACTTTATATTCGCACGGTGGATTCGTGACTGGGCCCATAACCTGTAGGACTACGAGGCACACAGGCAATTGAAATGGAACACGCGTTTAATGTACTTGACATTTACTAGAACAGAACTGAACGAATAAGGTGATACAACATTCTTTTATTCACACCAAAACAAAAGAGAAACATATATCTATGGAGCAGGTTTACTGATTAACAGTTTGACCAACACAAACCATGGTCACATATTCCAACAGTTAGTAGTAGTCCTACAGTGGACTAATTTTGATGCGTGCTATATGTTACTCCTCCAGTGGAATTGCCGAAGTATTTTAAACAAAAAGCCTGAATTACTGCATTTAATCCAGGAGTATGATCCGGATATCATATTCCTACAAGAAACATGGCTCCGTTCCTCGTATAACTTTTTGATTCCCATCTATCAGGTTGAACGTCAGGATGATCCAGGATATCGTAGCATCATGACGCTATTCAAAAATAACTTACGATACACTCCCCTCTCTAATCAATTCTATATTCCTCACACTTATCATCACACGTTCCTTGTGCAAGATCTCCATGTAAGTCATATTTATTGTCCACCGGGTATACAAGTTTCCCGTCGGCAATGGCATGCATATTTCCGGTTCATACAACAATTTTCTAAACATCTTACAGTGGGGGATTTTAATGCACATCACGCCTTGTGGGGCAGTGGCAGAATTAATCCGAAAGGACGTCACATCGCTGCAGCTATACGGGAATTACACCTACATCTATTAAATGATGGATCACCCACGCGCATTACCCCACCGAACAGTCCCCAAAGCGCGGTGGATTTAAGTGTCACTACTTTAGACATATCTCATAAGTTGACATGGAAGACCGTGAAGGATACGCATCAAAGCGATCGTTATCCAATTATAATAGACTATGATGTCTCACGTACCCGACATATCCCAAACAACGTATTTAAGGTTAAGAGAAATTTACGACTTTTTGATTATGAGTTGTTTTCTCGCTTTTTAGAGGATAGGCTTTCTCAGCATTCACAGGTGCCTAGTAACAGTTATACCTTTTTATTAGAGAATATCCGAGCCTATTTTAATATATATCACCCTTTAATTACCAAGACAGGTCCTCCGAATAATCGTGATGCCTTACCCTCATGGTGGGATCAGGAATGCGGACAGCTGGTAAGACGGCGCAAGGCGAGTTTAAAAGCTTTTCGACATTATGGCTCTTGCACATCTTATTTGAGATACAAAAGTCTCACTGCGCAAATCCAACGTGTATTTAATCATAAACGACGTGAAGCGTGGAAATTATACATTACCCAATTAAGCAGTACTACGTCCCTAAATAGTATTTGGACGGCGATTAAACATTTCCCTAATACTCGTACTATTCCATCCCCTCTCAACTTTCGGCGCAGGGATACCATGACCTGTATCATACTTGGACACCGGATATAGTTATTCGCATGCCTACATCTTGTACCTCTGGTTCGCTCGACCGTTTTTCCAGTTTAATGCAGCCTATTACAAGTAGCGAATTACGTCACACATTTCGTCACAAAAAATCATCCAGCCCAGGGATTGATGGAGTGACGTATAAAATGATCGCTCGATTTCCAGTAAACGCTCAGGGTATCATTCTGCAACTATATAATTCCATCTTACGCACAGGGGCCCTTCCCGGAGGATTGGAATGTTTTTCAAACTGTACCGATTCTCAAACCTATGAAAGATGCTCGATTACCGAGTAGTTATCGCGGTATCCAACTTGGATCTTGTTTCCAAAAAAAAAAAAACATATTCTTCTCCGACGGCTTCAATGGTGCCTAGAATATTATAACCTGTTTCCGAAAACCCAATTTGCATTTAGAAAAAAATCTTGGTACATCTGACCCCTTAAATATATTCCTTACTGATCTACTCCTAGCAAAAGGAAAGAAAATGCACCCAGTAGCTGTGTTCCTTGACCTAAAAAAATGCATATGATTCTGTTGATCCATATCTTCTTATTCAACTTCTGATGGATCTAAAATCTCCCCTTCCCTTCAGGTGCTTAATACATAATATGCTATGTCACCGTCACATAACTTTAAACTCCCCAGCCGGTGTCTTTGATTTTCGACATACTTCTTATGGTGTTCCGCAGGGAGACATTCTAAGCGGGATTTTATACTTAATTTACATTCGTACTCTAGGAACAGTCATATTACCGCACGCTCGCATTCTTCAATACGCGGATGACATTCTCATATATTGCACAAGAGAAGATTTTTCCTTATGTCGTAAGGATATATACCACGCCTTATCTCATGCTCATGACTGGTTACATCAATACGGATTTGAAACTTCTGTCGGAAAATCCGCTGCGATGATCTTTACTCACAAACGAATTTATGACAGTTCTCCTATATTATACCGTCAAGGTCAAATTCCGGTGGTGACGAGTGTAAAATACTTAGGGATTTACATTGACAGGAAAATGCAAAGGGAGAGACATACGCAATACCTTCAGAGTCATCTCGCCAGCAAAATTAATGTTCTAAAGTCACTCACTCGACGCAATTGGGGGGCGGACCCAGAATCATTATTAATGGTTTATCGTAACATCATTCGTTCTGTGCTGGATTATAATTCATTTTTTGATTCAATGTCCAGCATTAGGCTCCTCCGGTTAGATAGAATACAGTTTTCTGCCTTGCGTATAATTATAGGTGCGCTTAAATCAACCCCCACAGGAGCCCTTTTAGTTGAAACCGGAGAAATGTCACTACATCAGCGGTTCCCAAACTGGGGGGTCGCGACCCCCAGGGGGGTCGCGGGCCGTTCGGAAAGGGGTCGCGAGATGTATACAAATAATGGTGAACTATGTACTTAAACTTAGATGGCCATCGAGAGTTTTAAATTAAATAACTTTGTACATTTACAAAATATCAATATATTTTACAGATTTTGTCAAAACAAAACAGAAACATTTAATAATTTTGATATGTAATTGTTAATACATTTCTAAGTAAAAAAGACTTCTTTAGTGAGAAACATGGGCCTGTTTTTTGTCAACAAGTTTCTTAAAATTTGGCTTAGTTTTAGATACACATACAATAAGGTCGTCTTCTACGTCCAGTCGATTTCTTGCCTTGGTTTTAATGTTGACCCATGTAGAAAATCCGAGTTCGCAGAGGTAGGATGTTGCAAAGGGCATGATGATTCTCAGAGCCACTGATGTTAAGCTTGGATACTCAGCTCTTCTTTGTAGCCAGAACTTGTCAACATTTTGGGTGCTGAAGGACAGTTGCCAAGTCATGTCACAGGATAGCTCGATGAGTTTGTCATGAATCAGTGGGTTTAAGTCTGCCTCGTTCACAGCCTGCTCGTTGAAGGGGTTAAGCACCCAGTTCCAACCGGTGTGTTGATCCTCGGGAATGTAGCTAAGGATCTGCTCTTGTAGACCTTGCAAGTGAGTAGTAACCAGTTTGGACAGGTTGTCAATGTCGGGATAATATTCATCGCTTCGATCAAGGGATGTGATAAGCTCATTTGTCAGTTCAAAGTTTTCAAATGTATTCTCCTCAACCCTGGTTGACCAAGTGGCTAATTTCTTTAAAAACGAATTGACTTTGTCTTGTGCAAAAAGTATGATTTTGTCTCTTCCCTGCAAGGAAACGTTGAGATCGATCGTTCAGATGATGAAATATGTCCGCTAAATAAGCAAGTTTTAACAGCCATTCATTGTCACTCAAAAAAACGGCAAGGTCATTGTTTGCAACTTGAAAAAATGTCTTAAGCTCAGAGCGCAAAGCGAACACTCGAGAAAACACCTTTCCTCGTGACAGCCACCTTGCCTCTGTGTGAAGCAAGAGGCATTTGTACTGTGCCTCCATTTCTTCACATAACTGTGATAACAGTCGACACTGTAATGGCCGGCTTTTTACAAAATTAACCAACTTAACAGTTTCGTTCAACACTGTTTTTAGCTCAGTTGGCATGACCTTGGTAGCTAATGCCTGGCGATGCAGAAAACAATGAACCCAAGTGGCATTAGGCATGACATTTTTCATCAGTCTCACGAAACCGCTGTCTCCCAGTCATTGCTTTGGCACCATCACTACAGATTGAAATACACTTTTGAAAGTCAATTTGAAGCGAATCGGTTGCAGACATGAACATTTTAAACATTTCCTCACCTGTTGTGTGGTCAGGCAAAGGTTTGCAAAATAAAATGTCTTCTTCCACACTACCGTCACCCTCAAAACGAACAAAGCACATAAACTGCGCCAAACTCGACACGTCCGTAGACTCGTTAACTTGAATGGAAAAGTACTCACTTTTCTGCAACTTAGTTTTCAACTGATCCTTTATGTCTTGAGCCATCTCGGTAATGCGCCTCCCCACCGAGTTGTTCGACAGAGGAATGGTGGAAAGCTTCTTAGCTGCATCTGGGCTGATCATAGTTGAAACCATATCCTGAGCAGCAGGTAGAATGAGCTCTTCAGCAATCGTGTGTGGTTTACCTTTTTTTGCTATTCGTAAAGCCACTTGATACGATGCTAGCAAAGCACTTTTGCTCATATTATTTCCACTTAACTGAACTACTGCATTTTTCTGGTAATCTAAAGCAGTTAACTTACGTTCAAAAAAATCTGCCAGATTATCTTTAAAACTGGGATGTTTACTTTCTAAATGGCGAATCATCTTGGAAGGTTTCATACTCTCGGCCGATAACAACTCGCTGCAAATAACACACTGTGGCCGATTTCCGAGCACCATAAATCCATACTTACGGTAATATAACTGTCACTATACTTTCTCACCTTTACCCTCTTCTGTTCATGATCATCATGAGAAGTCGAAGGCCCTGCACGCTTAACAAACTTATCCATAGTTAGAACAAAATCAAACAATACGCGAGCGAACAAAACACAAGAGACGTACAGTACAAGCCAGGCAGCTTGAAGCGCGGCTGACGCATGCGCATACGAGCCCTTCTCCCTCCACACGCCACTAACGTCACAACTACAGTCAAGTCAAGACAGTCGAGCTACTAGGTTCCTTTGTGACTATTTAAAAGCATTTATAAAAGTTAATAGCAGGTTATAGGCACTACTACTTTTCGTTGTTTTTTTTAATAATACCCTGGTAGTCTAAAAAGAATTACTACCATTTATTTAAATATCATTATAACCGACAGTAGTGGCTACGCTGGCTAACGCGCAGCATTAGGTCATGGGGCCAAGCTCTCTGCTGACTCGGTAGACGCGTGGGTTCGAGCCCCACCGCCGGCCGTCCTTGAAATGGTTTTCCGTGGTTTCCCATTTTCAACACCAGGCAAATGCTGAGACGGTACCTTCTGACAGGCCACGGCCGCTTCCTTCCACATCCTTGCCCAGTTTCATTCACCATCATTCATTTCATCTCTCATTAACGCCTCTCATGAGGTTGGCGTCAGGAAGGGCATCCGGCCGTAAAAACCATCGCCACAAATACTTCCATCGCATCTCATCCCCGACCCCGTTGGAAACGGGAATAATAAGGGGTAGACATACATACATTTAAATATCATTATACTATTGAACCGCCAAATATTATTTTTTGTGTCATATTATTTTACATTTAAGTTCCTCAGTAAACATCAAACAGGTCAGTAACATCAGAATAAGATTAAAATTTTAAAATCTGAACAAAGTAAATAAATAAACATTTAAACGAATAACCTACCGGTCACTTAAGTTAAATTCCAAAGTAATTTTATCCCTCCACTTTGTCCCCCCCTCACAGACACCTGCGCTAAAACGGGGGTCGCGGCTAAAACGTATGTGCTAAAATGGGTCACGGAAAGAAAATGTTTGGGAATCGCTGCACAACATCATCGGCGTAGATATCTTGCATGTATGTACCTGCTACGAAAAATGATGATAACAACATCACCTATCGTCCCTAAATTACAACTATTGGAGGAATATTATACGCGTCGATTATTGCCCACAGATTCTCGTCCAGCTTTACTAACCGCATATTCCATGCTTCAAACTTACCGCCATAATATACTAAAAGTCATGCGGTTACCGATATATACTATTCCGTATGCTGCAACGTATTTTCAACCTCATATTCTTCAGAATTCCTTACCCCAAGTATATCAGTCCTTTCAACATCATCCTGTAATCATTCCTCGTATTTTTCGCGAGATAACGAATCCATTGATCTCCCGCATCATTGTTTATACAGATGGTTCTAAAATGGTTAACCCATCTCGTGTGGGAGCAGCCTTCTTTGCTCCGGATTTACATATCTCATTTCAGTATACTTTACCCCCAGACGTCACGATATTAACAGCCAAAATTTTTGCCATCCGTCAGACGTGTTTTTATATTAAAAAAACCATGCCATTCGTCATTCTTTAATTTGTACCGACTCAATGAGTGTAGTGCAAGCACTTCAAAATGTTCTAGCGGCCGATAATTGGTTTTTATGTCAGTTAGTGCAACAATTAATTGTACACTTGACAAACGGAGGGTTTTGAAGTCAGTATTACGTGGGTACCCGGCCATTGAGGGTAACGAAATAGCGGAAAACCTCGCCGAAGATGCTGCTAATGGCAAAGGCAAAGCTTACAACATAGCCATACTAATGTCCGATTTGCGTTCTATAATTCGTTCGACGATACAGGATGACTGGCAAGTCACGTGGTTAACTATGCCAGAATTAAGGCCAAACACTATTTTGGGTTACAACCGACTATTTTAAGCAAACCATGGTTTCAGGGAGGGAAATACACACGACGACATATAATAACAATCATTCGTCTACGTTTTAACCATTCATTAACGCCGGTGTATTTATTCCGCATAAAACGGCGTGATGATCCTCTGTGTTCGTGTTTACAAATGGAGGGTTCCTTAAATCATATTCTCTTTCAATGTCCACAATATGACTATCAACGTGCCTTAATGTTGCGAGCTTTATATGATTTAGGTTATGCACTTCCTTTAAATGTTGCCACATTAGTACATACGCCTACAATTCCACTGGTTAGTAACATCGTAGCATTTTTCAACAATATTGCTTTAAAGATTTGAATGGGTAATCCTTTCCCATGATCCATTTTGTGACCCGGTCATGTGTGTCTATGTGTAGTGAGTCACCAAGGTGGGTCACTTTGGTGTGAAGAGTTAAATTCCATTTGTGTCCTCGTCTCTATTCCTATGTTTTCCTCATATGTATTGGCAACTCCAGCTATCTGATATGACATCTAGCGGTAAAAGTGAGAAACTTACCAAGTAGGGTACATTTGTCACGTGGTGACTGTTTGTATATGGTTTCTTGTATTGGTAAACAGATCGTGGTAAATTGTTCGTGTCTTTATACATAAGTAATAAGTTTTACTCGTTGATAGAGTAAAAAATGAGTAAAAGCAAAGTGTATTGCTCAGTTTACGGCTGTAAGTCGATGTATAAGAGGGCTGCGGATATACGTTTTCATCACTTTCCAAAAGATGCAAATAGCAATAGCCGAAATGTGATGATACCTAATAATACCTAATACCTAATAATATTACCTTTCCACCCCGGGAAGGATCTAACACTTGTCGAGGTAGACAGACAGAAGACCTGCGACGTAAAGCCAGCGAAGGTTATTCAGTTTAAAAACAGCTGTTACGATGGGCGCGCTGGTAAGATTGAAGTTACTCTGCTTGGTAGGGAGAAGGGATGAGTTTAACTTGTATTAAAACTCGTGGGGCGACAGGAATTGCTTGATTTGGATGGTTAAAAGGTGGGTTTGGTGTTGAATATTTGAATGGTAGCGGAATCACTCATTCTACAGTGCCCACGGGGAGGCAAATTAGGCCTATATGACTCGTAGTGGAATAGCTCGAATATCGAAGAACATAGCGATTACGAGGTCTAGGCTTGGCGGAAAGGCTGGCGGATCATCAGTTTGACATCAATTCACGATATAAGTCGGAGCTTGGAACAGTGGCGTCTGGTTTGCGTGGATGCTAGTCTCGGAATGATAAAAGTAGCACAGCTTCGGTGTGTTATTTATTTGTTTATGTACCGTATTTCTCTATTTGAATGTCCTCGGCGTTGACTCAGGATCGACATTTACATTTTATTGCGCATAATAGTACCGAAATAATGTCCGAAGTGTAGCCCACTGTAAATTTGAATAAGCTGATCTACATCAACCATAAAAACTGATGCTTGATAATATGCAAATGACACCAAAAATCCAGTGGAACACACATATTAGATCACGTGTATCGCACAGTTATACATATATGCAATTAAAAATAACACTGTCATTATTTTAGGGACCACATTTACTGATTATAACCGAAAAATAAAAAGTGTTCCATATCAAACGCGTGTTATTGAGTATTTTAAACCCTACTTATCCAGACCGACCGCAGCGCCCCAAGTGTTAGTTTGAGTTGCCAATCGCTCTGCGTTGCGGTTGCGTCATATTCTTGTTTGCGAGTACCCGCTACTCACTACTACTGGTCATATCGGTAGTCGACGGTTACCCAATTAGAGTTTACTGTGCCCACTACCGTACCAGGAAGGAGAAGAAGAAGAGATGCCTCAAATAGCTGTCATCCACAAAGTTTAAGGGGAATTTAAAATTATTAAAATTAGTTATTTTTAATCATGAGTGGCCTGTTCGAACAGATTAAGTTGTTATTTGATCAACACTTATATTCGAATGTTGTTGCACTGGTAAGGCAATAACATTATTATAGTTTCATTATTATTAAGAACGAACCAGATGTATTTTCTTAGGTTATGCTGCTCAATGTGTGACTGCCTTTCACTAGTCCGCAAATTCAACGCGAACGTTAATGTTAATGTTCATACTATTCAATGATGTCTTCTTACCCTTTGGAATATGCGAGGTGTATGGTTTTGAAGGAATTGTTGATTTTTTGCGAGTAGAAATGCAACTTGTTGTTTTTTTTTCTTTAACTTTTAACTTTCGTCAAGTGACAGAAACATAGAATATCTAGATACATCCATGAATATAAGTTACTGGGGTCAAGATCAAATCAATCGTTCATAAGAAACAATACGTCTGCAGAGTTGAAAAGGAATGTAATTTTTTGTTAGTTCAATTTTAATATAATAGCTTACAAATGTGGATCATGAGATACGGTAAATGAATTAGTCTCTACTGTAGTCCATCAAAGATCTTTTATGATTCTTACACTCAGAGAAGTGGTATTTGTCACAAAACTGGTCACCTAGACTACATAAATAGTCTTCGTTTGCAGCATGGTATTTTTATTTTTGCAAATTAATGTTGAAAACCATGTATTGCTGGCCTTGTCAGTGCAGATATCATTATCATGATTTTCTTTAGCCCATCCTCTATCAATCATAGCATCTGTAGCATAACATAGAAATTTTCATTAATTCTGCACGAGACCAGAATGTGGCTTTTACACATGCATCAGATATCGTGGGTTTTACATACCTTGTTTCCTTGTTTCATCTTCTGGGGGCATTACCAATTCAAATTAGTAACACTGTTCACTACTGCACCTGAAATATGTGCTAAATTATGTACATACCATATGTATTTTTATTTATTGCTCTTTCAACAATGGCAGGCATGTTCAGACTTCGCATGATTCTCATTGAACTGTCAATGAGGCGCACACCTCGTTGCCAACATGTGTTATACAACATACAACACACTGTTAAAGATTATTGGTGCGTGACAAAAATCAAGGGTGTATATGTGGCTGCAGGCTAAAACCATTGTCGAAACCCATTGGATTGGACAAAACTAAGGTTAGAATGGTCGGGTTGATATGCGGCCTTGGCGTGGGAAACTAGCGGGGCACTGTTGACGGCATGTTAGGCTGTAACCATTGTCAGAAAAACCATTGGATTGGACTGTTCCTTTCATTTGAACCCCTCGCAGAACACTACCTAAACCGCTAATACAATTAGTACCCTATAGGTGGGGTTTCGTTGGTGTTGGCAATACTGTGCATAATTCACGTAGATAATGGCAGACACAGCTGGAATTTTACTATATAAGTCGTGATCTAAAAGGGGGACTGGTGGGTGGGTTGTAAACAGCGGAGGAGTAATCGTCTATGCTGCATCATTTCCTGATTAATTTTTAATCATTTGAAAAGGTATTTTGGCTAATTTCTGTACTTAAGAAAATGTTATCATACATTTGTGTCTCATTCAATGTTACCAAGTGGGCTGGGTTTGCCAAGAGTCAGTAGCACCGAGCAGCCTATCCTGTTGTTGGAAATACAATGTTATTCGGAACTAACAGTAATTTAAACATATTGCACAGTCATATTAGTGTGCAGGGTAACATATTTTCTTGCATAAATGGTAAAACTTGACGAGAGCTATTTTATGGGAGAAAATTCTCAAGTACTGAAATTAACCTAAATACCTGAATTAATAGTCAGGAAAATATCTGGAGATGATGCAGAAATGGATGTTAACTCCTCCGCTGTCTGTAACCCACCCAGCCATCCCAAAAATGATCACGACTTATATACAGGGTCATTATCTACTATAAGTGCGACCCGATAAACACGGCAAGCTAAGCTGGCTTTGACTGGCGCAGATCGAGGGCGCGCGTACACGGTAAGGGTGGCTCTACTATAACTTCTTTCATCTACAGGGTCATTATCTATGTGCGCCCCGATAAACACGGCAAGCTAAGCCGGCTTTGACTGGCGCAGATCGCGAGCGCGCGTTCACAGTTCAGCCGGTGGTTGGCGTGCACTTTTACACTTTTATACCAAACATGTTCAATAATGTGTACTTACAGTGCTCATAGCCAATGCTGAAAATGTCCTCCCTCTCTTGTAACACACACCTGACATCTTCTGATGAAAGAATAGACAACAATCTCATCTAATTTTTGTTCTGTAAGAACACAACGTTGTCTGTTAACTTCGTTTATATTTACAGACCCTGTTTTCTTGAATCGTTTAGCGAGCCTCCTAATTGTACTGGCATTAAGCACAGGTCTTTCTGGAAACTTGATTCAAAATTTTCCTCTTGTTTCAGAACAAGACTTTCTGCTTTTCATATACGAATTATGGATATACACACGTTCACACAATGTGAATTGGTGTCCAAGCATGACCAACAATCACAGTAATCACAATACCCACTAAACGTGCAACACTCAAATCTAAGCTTTGCAAATACACGTCCATATGAATGACAAAGCACGTGTGAACTAACGATATGAGTCAGCGGAGCGTACCAACCACCGGCTGAACCGTGTATGCGCACCCAGGAACTGCACCAGTCAAAGCCCACTTAGCTTGCCGTGTTAATCAGGGTGGGGATAATACATTGCGATGCAGCCGCGTATAAAATTCCCCTAAAAACAAAATGGCGTCTACCTTGGCGTCATCAACGACATCACTTCTCTTGCAAGCTTACGGAAAAAGCCTGGTTAATAGGGGTTTTTGGGTGGGGAAACACAAAAACCTTCGAAACGAGGTGTGCATCGAAATCTGTAATTGACCTACATAGCTCAATTCAAGATTCCGATGCGTTGAAAAATTTCACGATTTCAATTGATATTTTTAATTTTCCGCATCGAAATCTATAATTGGACTATGTAGATCAATTACAGATTCCGATACACATCGTAATTCTTGTAATTTCATAATTAAAAAAACGAGCATCGAAATCTGCAATTGACCTACATAGCTCAATTAAAGATTCTGATGCGTAGAAAAATTTCGCGATTCAAATTGAGATCTTAATTTTCCGCATCAAAATCTATAATTGGCCTATGTAGATCAATTACAGATTCCGATACACATCATAATTATTGTAATTTCATAATTACATTACCGTGCATCAAAATCTATACTTAACCTACATAACTCCATTCAAAATTCCGATGTGTATAAAAAATTTCGCAATATCAGGTTAAATTTAAAAAAAAATCATATCGAAATCTATAATTGGCCTATATAGCTCAATTACATATTACGATACATAGCCTCTCTTAATTATTTGAATTTGATAATTATAAAATTGTCGGCTTCTGTGATGTTATCAACGACTTTACGAAATGCTTCTATGGCAAGCTTACGGGAAAAACATTAGTTATATATTATTTTGGGTGGTGACAACATAATAACAGAAATAAGCATTATAAAAATCTTCAAAACGAATTGTGTATAGCAAGATATGGTTATGTATATTTTATTTTTTTCCAATGTTGGCTACAAATGCGCAAACACAAACACGATGACATACGCAAAAATAACCAAAAACTAAAGCATTATAATTTCCATATAAAACATTGTGGTCAATATTTTTTTATTTTTATGTTTTCCGATATTGACTGCAAATACTTGTATCCCAATTAGAAATCACCATCCATTACATACTATCTAATAACGCCACACAAAAATACTGTATGAAACGTAAAAACCGACCGATACATGTCTCATACAAAAGACTGTTATATACCTTTGCAAGTGTTCTTGTAAATGCCAATTTTTTCTATATTTTACCCAGGCGTCTTCCATCCCACCATGCCTGACATAATATTATCGTTTAGACCAGGGATGTCAAAGATACGGCCCGCGATCGCAATGTGTGACAGACAGAAGAATCATGACTTCACTCGATTCCTCTACGGAAGTTTTAAAATGCGAACACTACAACATTTATAAGTAATTTCAAGGGCAGCGCGTGCCTAGACAAGCGAGAGAGGTAGACAGTAACGCCATCTCTTAGCAACAAGCGGAAATACCACGAAGGCTAGAATCTTCCACGCGCTTCGAGTCTAGACTAGAACCTTCCTTATTGATATAAAAGGAGTGCGTCGGCACGACGTTAGTCAGTTGAGTCGAGTAATCGAAGCGATACGGTCGGAGAAAGATTTTAGTTAATTTAGTTGTACTGCGACATAGTGATTGTGAAGGTATTGTGCATTTGTTTGTGTCGTGCGCATGCGATATCCACAATTGTTGTGTCGAGTTCCATAATTGTTACGATTTTGGCATAATGTCACAAAAACGTAAAGTTGATAGTGAGTGCAGAGTTTTTCAGTCTAAATGGGAAATTGCATATTTTTTCATAGAATGGAAAGGTGTTTGATTTGCAATCAGACAGTTGCTGTTTGTAAGGAGTTCAACTTGAAGAGACACTATGATACGAATCATAAATCAAAATTCGACTGTTACACTGAAAAAATAAAAATGGACACATTGTCATCTTTAAAATCTAAACTTCAAGGTCAACAATCGATGCTTACTAAAGCTAATACTGAGAGCGAAGATGCCCTGAAATCAAGTTTTATTATTGCATTAGAAATCTCGAAGAGATCAAAACCTTTCACTGATGGTGAGTTTATTAAAGACTGCATGTTGAAAGTGGCCGATGTTTCATTTCCATTTCAAAAGTCAATAATTAAAAATATTTCGCTCTCAAGAAACACTGTTGCTTCAAGAATAAATGATTTATCTCAAAATTTGGTTCTTCAACTGAAGGAGAAAATTAAGGAATTTGCAAACTTTTCACTGGCTGTTGACGAGAGCACTGATACTGAGGATACAGCTCAACTTGCTGTTTTTATACGAGGTATTACCAGTAACTTTGAAATAACTGAAGAACTATTAAAGTGCGTCCCATTGACAGGTACTACAAGAGCAAATGATATTTATTCTGCAATTGAGCATTTGATGGCAGAATATGAACTCTACTGGAATATACTTAGCAGCACAACTACGGATGGTGCTCCTGCCATGGCTGGCAAACATTCGGGCATTGTAACTAAGTTAAAACAGAAAACATCAGCGAATTTTGTGGGATTTCACTGTATAATTCATCAGGAATCATTGGCATCCAAACATTTAAAAATGGACCATGTCATGCAACCTATAATTAAAATAGTAAATTTTATAAGGAGCAGAGGACTAAATCACCGACAGTTCACGCAGTTTTTACAAGATTTGGACGAAAAGTTTTCTGATGTCCCTTATTTCACCAAAGTTCGTTGTCTCAGTCGAGGAGTAGTTTTAGAAAGATTTTTTGCATTACGTGACCCTATTCAAGCTTTCATGTTAGAAAAAGGCAACCCAATTGATTATGACAATGACTGGTGGGTTGATTGTGCCTTTTTAGTAGATGTGAATAAACACTTGACTGATCTGAATGTAAAGTTACAGGGTAAAAATCTGATTGTCACTCAAATGTATTCATGTATTCAAGCCTTTGAAACAAAGTTGAGGCTGTGGGAAAATCAGGTAAAAAATCAAACTTTGGATCATTTCCCTCATTTAAAATCATTTGGCACAGTGAACCAAAATAAATTGGATCAATATTCTCAACTTCTGCAAAATCTGATCACGGAATTCAACAATCGCTTTGAAGACTTCCACAAAATGAATGAAATGGAATTCCCAATTTTCAACAATCCATTCAATTTTGAAGCTTCACAGGCACCAGTTCATTTGCAAATGGAGTTGATAGATCTTCAATCAGACAGTATTTTGAAAGAAAAATTTAAAGAGGTTAACGCTCTTACATTTTATACACAATATTTCAAGAGTTTGGATAACTACCCTCAATTAAAAAAGCATGCAGCACGCATTCTGTGCATGTTTGGTAGCACCTATTTATGTGAGCAGATGTTTTCCGTCATGAAAATAAGAACAAACATCGCACAAGACTTACGAATGAACATCTCCAATCAATTCTTAAAATAATTACAACGAATATGATACCTGACATCAATGAGCTTGTCAAAAACAAGAGAAGTCAGGTATCTGGATCCTCGAGCTCAAAATAATTACCCTCTTTTATAACTTTGATATGATTTATAACAACCGTATATTATATACTGTATAATTAAGTAAATAAAATGTTATAATAATTCAGTACATTTTTTTTAAAATTTGAATCTGGCCCGCCTACACATTCTAAATTTAATATATGGCCCTCTGCAAAATTGAGTTTGACACCCCTGGTTTAGACAAATGGCATTGTCTATGGCTTTAAAAGAGTACAGTGCAACTTTTCGATTAAATGCAAAAACCAAAATAAATATATGAACAACGTAAAAAACAAACTCACCGATAGGTCCCATAGTTCGTATTATTCTACATGAACACGAAGAAGCAGTAATTTTCGACTATACGTTCCCTCACGTAACACGTAACAGCATTTTATTTGAATGCGATAACTTCAGGAATTCAACAATTTTATTACAAATCGCCAACACAATCGTGCACACGACACTGCTAATATCAAAATCTTGTTCTATAGGTTATTCACAGGAATGATAATTGTTAAAATTACGTCTACAACACGCTAACAGGTGAAAAAAAAATGGACGACCTTCTCGAACAAAACCGCGCGCGAAACTGACTTATCAATCAGCTGACAAGCTTGCAAAGCGACTCCCGACAAGCAAACCGACAATACGTCAACCGTGACATCACAGTGACATCACTGAGGTCCCTAAAAATTCCCTAAACGCGGCCGCATAGCAATGTAACAATGAACCATCAGGGTGCACATAGATAATGACCCTGTAGATGAAAGGAGTTATAGTAAAGCCACCCTAACTTCCGACTTGAAGACAAATCGAGTTTCGTTCACCAAATCGCGACATCACGAACGGAACTCGATTTGTTGTGATATATCGATTTGAATGGCTGCCTGTGATTGGCTTTTCACTTCTGACCACTAGCGTTGCACTGAAACTTCAAGTTGGAAGTAGGGTGGCTTTACTATAGAAGGAAGCGGCAATGGCCTATTAGAACCCACTGGACGTGCAATGACCTCGCATGTTTACTTATCGACCTATTAATGAAGTGTGACATAAAAGGTCCTATTGCCCCTGCGACGATTAAGAGCCTTTGTTCAAGAACATGATAAGATCATGTCCAATGCAACTCTACCCATCCACAGGGATGTTGCAGATCTCTGGAGACAAAGGCTGAAATCCCGTAAGCCACCAATGAAAATAGGTAAGAATCTAATGGATGCTGGTTTCAATTTAAAAGAGGAATGGAAAGAGCAATGGTTTCGTACAGCTCCGGAGTGGCCTAGCCTCTTTAATCCAAACCATGCCCCAGCTGGTTTCAGTTTGCCAAGAAAAACGTGATCATCCCTAAACAGGTTTCGAACTAATAGTGGAAGATCTGCATTCTCCCTTCACCAGTGGGGCTTCGGGGACTCTCCAGCATGTGATTGTGGTGCATTGGTCCAGACCATGCATCACATAATGGACGAATGCCCTCTGCGTGCTTATGATGGAGACCAGAAAGACTTTGCTGATGTCTCAGTATCCCTAGTGCAATGGATACATAATTTAGATATCCATGTGTAATTGTTCACTACTTTGTATCATGTATTCTTTGAAGGTTTTGTGGTATAATATTGTATATACTTGTCTATTATGTAAAATTCCATACGCTTATTAATAATAATTGCCCCTTTGAAAGAAATCCAAGTTTGAAATGACATTAAATGCTGGATTCCCAAACCTTTCTCTTCAGTTGTGTGTAATTGAAGTGATAGAAGCCATTTTTCAGTGTTGCCTGGTTCTAATAAAGAAAGCTCTTCAGTCGGTCAACACAAATTTTTGTGCCCAATTCATCATCATGATCATCGGCTTTCCGAGTATAAATCTTCTTCCTTCAGTCCAGTTTGTGGATGTGTTTACGGTGACTAAAGAGTCCAATCCTGGCATAGAACAAGCGTCCATACAAGTCACGTAGTATTGCTGGAGGAGGACGTGGTTGGGCTGCTCGAAGTTTCCTAGCTTGACACTTGGCCTCTTCATGTGTGCGTCGATCCCTTTCAAACTTTTTTACAGTATCCGAGATGGTACGGTGCCAAGTTGAGCGGTCTTCAGCCAGCATGTCCCAGGTTTGTGAATCAAGACCTGTCAATTTCAGGGTCTGCTTAAATTGGTCCTTGTAGCGCCTCTTAGGACCACCATGAGGTCTGGTGCCATAGCATAAGTCACCATATAGCATTTGACGAGGTAATCTCACATCATCCATCCGATGGACATGACCAATCCATCTAAATTGGTGACCTATTATGGATGATTCTATGCTGTTGATTTGAGCCTTTTCAAGAACAGCAATATTGGTAATGCGGTCTTCCCAATTAATCCTCAGGATTGATCGAAGTTTTTGTAGGTGGAAGCGCTCAAGCTCCCTAAGATCACATCAGTAAAGGGTTATAATGCACAAATTATACACTGCACTAAAAGCGAAAAATGTTAAATTTATCTTTTATGCGAAACTTGAGTCCTATGCGTCTGCTCCAGTTCACTACTCACACAAGACAAAATACATCAACATTAACGCAACAACCCTAGTAGAGAACAATAACGTCTATAAATAAGATGGACGAGTTACACAATTTTTTACGAACTTATGTAATCTGTACATTGTATACAATGATCAATCATAAGTCATGGCAATTTTTTTCTTTCTCGCGAACAGGAGACAAAACGGAAAATCTACGATATGTATTTGGAAATATAGGGCACGTACATATGCATAGTGCCTAAAGATAAATTCTGACGTCAGAAGATGCTCGTAGATAAGTGACAGAACACAGGCCATTGGTAAACATTGTTTTATTATGGTATAGAGTGCAAATACACAAGACTACGTACAAAGGAGGGGTCTCCACTAGTTACAGACCTTCGACATAATCGCCCAAGGTGTCTACTGTGCGTTGCCAGTGGTGGGGCAGGCGGTGAATACAATTCGCTGCTTGTGTATCGCTAACGTGTAACACCTCCCTCCGAAATGCTGTTACGATGTCTTCTTTGTTAGCAAACCGTCGTCCATGTAGTGGCTTCTTGACTTTGGGGATTAGATCATAGTCACATGGGCTCAGATCAGGCGAATAAGGTGAGTTCGGAAGAACCTCCCATCCCCACCGTTGTAAGCGACGCTGAACGATGGCTGCTGTGCGAGCTGTCCCGTTATCATGTAGGATTATGGCGTCATCCAAACGATCAGTACGTTTGGTTCGCACTTCACGGCACAATTGGTACAACAAAATGAAATTGCAATACACTGCACGCACTGGATGACATACAAGAACACCTTGAAAATCGTATGACGGGATGACCATAACTTTATTGGGCTGAAAATGGGATTTAAACAAGATGTGATGAGCATGTAACATCAAACTTCCCAATATTTAATATACAGGGTGTTTCAGAAATACTTTTACAAACTTTGGGGATTGGTTCCTTACACCAAAACAAGAAAAAAGGTTCATATACACATACGGTATGTCCCAAAATCATTCGTTTTCGCTTTATTAATGAAAGAACATTGTACAGTGACACATTAATTGACAGCCTGTTTGGAAGTGTTTAACACATGAACTCATATCAAAAAAGGTTCCTGACACCACAGATAAAAGTCTTAACGGGCTGTGCAAGCCATGGAACGGGTCCTCCTCTGCCCAACCATCTGTCCTGGAAGATCTCCGTCAGTGTAGTGCGAACAAAGTGACCAAAGTGTGCAGGAGCCCCATCATGCATCCACCACATACGTTGTCGTATTTGGAGGGGCACATTGTCGTGCGGTAAGTCTGAAAGGGTGTTCTGGATAAAGTCTCTGGAGACAGCACCTGTAAGATGTGCTGGTAGAACGTATGGACCTACTATGCCGTCCCACACATTAATCCTAAACTGGTGCTGATGGCAAGCCTGTCTGGAACACCAGTTTTTCCTTCTGTCGGTGTCAGGAACCTTTTTTGATATGAGTTCATGTGTTAAACACTTCCAAACAGGCTGTCAAGTAATGTGTCACTGTACAATGTTCTTTCATTAATAAATCAAAAACGAAGGATTTTGGAACATATGTGTATATGAACTTTTTTTACTTGTTTTGGTGTGAGGAACCAATCCCCAAAGTTTGTAAAGTATTTCTGAAACACCCTGTGTACAAAAGTTTGAATCAGAATGATCCTTAATTCTTAGCTCGATTTTACAAGTCTATATGTCAGGGAGATATTGCCATTTTATTTGGAAATTTGAAAAATATCAGGGAAGCATACTCTGTGTCTGGGATTACTTTTATATTCCAAGGTAGTAATTAATGGTACATTTACAAGAGTATTTTTTCCCCTTTTTTTAGGCCAACTTGGTACTGTCGGTAAGTGAACAGAAATCAGATACTTTGTCAGTCACCAACAAGTTCCAGACGTATGTTTATTATGGAGACTCCCTGTTCCACCTGGGACAGTATCGCAAGTCGGAAGGGATGTATCGCAAAGCCCTGCAGTACAAAAAGTCTCTACTTAAAACTAAAGGCTCCTCCAAACCATCTGATAATCCTAAAGAGTTGATGCCAGATATAGGTAAGTGTACAAACATAATTATAAATTGCAGAACAAGATCACCTTATGGCAGACTGTCGGAAAGTACATCCAGTTTTGCTCAATTGTCCATTCCTTTATTTTGTTTTTGCTTCCATTTTACACTCTCTGATGAACAAATGTGCTAGATCGATCGGAACAAATGTGCTAGATCGGTCGAACAATAATCATTAATAATGAAACTACTAGTGTTAGTGTGAACATGTCTGTCTATTTATTTACCTTGTTGCACAATTAATGCTGTGAGGCTCTCAATTAACTCTGCAGAGATCAAGTACCAGATCCATCTGTGCCATGTTAACCTGAAGCAGAGTCACCAGGCCATAGTGGTGCTGCAGTCCATCCCTGGCAAGCAGCGCAATGCCAAGATCAACATGGCCCTAGCAAAGCTATACCAGCAGGGAGGGATGGAGCGCTCTGCCATCACTTCCTACAAGGAGGTCTTGAGGGTACGTACCTACAAACACCTGAAAAAGTCGAGACATTTTTCCATTAGTATGGAAATTAAAATATTTTCTATAATAAATAAATTTACTCATTGTATCAAGTCCAACCCCTCCTCCACGTGGTGGGAGACGGGCAACGGCATGAAGTAGGGGATTGCCTGTAGGGGTGAAGTACAGTGGGGACCTTATGTGTCCCGGGACCGCTGCGGTAGCTGTGAAGGCCCTATGGGAACCCTGAAAAGTGACGGCTGACGGGGCTCTGGTGAAGCTATGATAGGCCTAGCAAGCCAGTAGTGGATATCATATATGCTTTCAAAACAGGAACAGGCCTCGGAAAGGACGGATGCAAACGACGACGACCCGGATATGCTAATGGACTACGAGTTGGGACATTAAACATACAGACACTGACAGGAAAGGTGGAGGAGATTGTAGATGTGATGGAGAGAAGAAAACTGGATATACTGGGCTTGCCAGAAACAAGATGGAAAGGAGAAGGTCGCAGAGAACTGAGGAAAGGGTACCGGTTGTACTGGAGCGGGAACAGTGAAGGAAGGAGCAGCGGAGTAGTAGTAGTTGTGAGGGATGGAATGAAGGAAGAGGTAAAGGGAATAAGTGACAGGATCATGAAGATCAGAGTAACTGTAAAGGGAAGAAGCCTGGAGATAGCCCATGTATATGCCCCTCAAGTTGGATGTACAGCTCAAGAGAAGGAAGACTTTGAGGAGGAGCTACAACAGCAGTTGAATGGTCAGAGCATCATTGTCATGGGAGATTTGAATGCACATGAAGGAAGTGAAAGGCAAGGATATGAAAATGTATTGGGAGCAGAAGGATGGGGTAGCAAGAATGAAGAAGGGAGAAAGTTGCTGGATTTTTGCAAGAGAAACGGTTTAGTGGTAGGCAACTCCTGGTTCCGGAAGAAAGAAACCCACAAGGTAACGTGGTACAGCAGTGATTTAACAAAGAAATCTTTGGTAGATTACATGCTGTACGACTGGGAAATGAAGAGAAGTGTCAGAGATATAAAGGTAATACCATCAGAGGCCTTGGATAGCGACCACAGAATACTAGTAATGAACCTGGGAGTTGTTAAGGATAGCAAGAGGACAGAGTACCAGGAAAGGAGAATCAAAGTATGGAAACTCAAGGAAAAGGAAGTCAAGGAAGAATTCCAGAAGGTAATGAGGGAAAGGATGCCAACAGACAATCCTAAAACAGGGGAAGAGGAATGGAAGCAATTCAAGAACCCAATGGTGGAAGCTGCAGTGGCAGTATGTGGAAGAACAAGCAACAGAAAGCAGTGTAAAGAGACACCATGGTGGAACGAGAGAGTAAAAGAAGCTGTGGGAAGGAAGAACAAGGCTTTCAGAGTGTGGTTCCAGGAAAAAACTGATCTGGCAAGGGATGATTATAAGATAAAGAAGAAAGAAGCAAACAAGATTGTCGCAGAGGAGAGGAAGAAGTGGATGGTAAAGTGGACAGAGATGATGGAGGAAGACAGCAGAGGAAATAGGAAAGTACTTTATGGGATGATCAAAAGTAAGAGAAGAGGTCTGCGAGAGGATGTGGTAATGATGGACAAAAACGGAAATGAGGTACACAACAAAGAAACACTCAAGACAGTGTGGAAAGAGTACTTAGAGGATTTGCTGAGTCCAAATGGTATAGGGAGGAAGTCAATGTATTGGAAGATGGAGAAGACAACACAGGAATGGAAAAGGACCTGAATTGGAGAGAACTGGAGATGGCTATAGACAAGATGAAAGGAGGAAGAGCACCGGGTGTGGATGAAGTGAGTGTTGAAATGGTGAAGGCAGCAGGGGAGGTTGGGAAACAGTGGCTGTACCGTTCGATGAGGGTGATATGGAAGGAGAAAAAGACCCCAGAAGATTGGAAGAAAGGATTAATTGTCCCAATATTTAAGAAAGGAAGCAGAAAGGAGTGCAGAAATTACAGGGGTCACACTCATACCTCACTGCGCCAAGATATATGAAAAGATATTAGAAAGTAGAATATGAGCCAATGTGGAGAGAAAATTGAGAGAGGAGCAGTATGGATTCAGACCTGGGAGATCAACAGTGGATCTCATATTTTCAGTGAGACAGCTCCAGGAACACCACTACGAATTTGGAGAGGATCTGTTGATGGCCTTCCTGGACATCGAAAAGGCCTATGATAGTGTGTGTAGGGAGAAGGTTTGGAAAGCAATGGAAAACATGGGAGTGGAAAAAGGGACTGTAGGCAGAGTGAAGGAGATGTATTGTGGAAGTGTGAGTTGTGTGAAAGTTGGAGGGGAAAGAACAGACTGGTTCAGACAAATGAGTGGCCTGAAACAGGGTAGTACGCTGTCACCCCTTCTTTTTATTGTGGTTATGGACGAGGTAATGTCACGGATAGCAGGAAAGATAGGAAAAGATAAGATGAAAGCAATGGTGTTTGCAGATGATCTCATGGTCTGGGGAAACAAGGAGGTGGAAATTCAGGAGCAACTGAAGGCTTGGGAAGAAACAGTGGAAGAGTACGGATGGAAGTTCAACATCAGTAAATGAGAGATCCTGTTAACAACCAGGAAAAAGGACAGACCAATGAGTGGGATAACACTTGGAGGTGGACAGCTGAAGAAGGTGGAAAGTCTCAAGTACTTGGGAAGTATAGTGGAAGAAAATGGGAGAAATGACAAAGAGATTACGGAATGTGGCAGACAGGCAGAAGCATTTCTGAGAAGCATTAGGAGCTTAGTGTGGAATAAAGATGTCCCACAAAAAAGCAAGGAAGTGTTATACAGAAGCTACTATATCCCGATACTGACCTATGCTTCAGAAACGTGGACAATGAAGAAAAGAGACATAAGCAGAATACAGGCAGGTGAAATGAAGTTCCTGCGAAGTAGGATCGGAGTAACAAGAAGAGACAGGGTGAGGAATGAAAAGGTCAGGGAAATGGTGAAAGAGGAGCCCTTGCAAGGTAGGATTGAGACATCAAGACTGAGGTGGTATGGACACTTAAAGAGAATGGATGAGAAGAAGATTCCCAAGAGGATACATGAGATGCAGATGCAGAAGAAACGACCAAGGGGAAGACCAAGAGATAGATGGCTGAAAGGAGGGGAGGAATGTGTCAAGAAGAGAGGCGAGGACTGGACCAGAGTGACAGCGGAGAGGTGGTGGGAAGAAAGGACTAAGTGGCGAGGCTTATGTTCCAAACAGACCCAGCCTAGGGCTGGAAACTGTACAAGATGATGATGATCATCATCAGAAGCAAAACACACAAAACTATGCCTAAGCTAATGTACATAATTACTATGTTTACATGGCAAACTCAAATCGATTTGTATATCATCCTGTTTTCAGTATGATGCCCGTTTACATGAGCAGTTTTAGTCCATATTGAAAACTATTTCAATCATCATCATCTTGCGCAGTTTCCAGCCACTGGCCGGGTCTGTTTGGAACACAAGCCTCTCCAACATCTTCTGTCTTCCCACCATCTCTCAGCCTCCACCCTTGTCCAGTCTTCTCCTCTCTTCTTCACGCTTTCTTCCACCCCCTTCAGCCACCTGTCTCTCGGTCTCCCTCTTGGTCTCTTTCCTTCCCACTTCGTCTCGTGTATCCTCTTCTCCTCCATTCGTTTTACATGTCCATACCATCTAAGTCTAGATTTCTCTATACCATCCTGTAATGGTTCCTCCTTCTTTAATTCTCTGGTCCTCTCATTTCTTATTCTGTCCCTCTTTGTAGCTCCAATACTGCTTCTCAAGAACCTCATCTCACTGGCCTGTATTTTGCTCTTCTCCCTTCCTTTCATAACCCAGGTCTCCGAGGCATACGTCAGGATAGGGACATAGTAAGTCCGATATATGATCTTTTTGCTGCTCTGAGGGACATCCTTGCTCCATAACATGCTTCTCACACTCCTCCGGAATGCTTCTGCCTGTCTCCCCCGCTCATTTATTTCTCGATCGTTTCTTCCATTATCTTGTATCAGGCTTCCCAGATACTTGAAACTCTCCACTTTCTTCAGCTGTTCCCCACCAATTGTTATTCCTGTTGTGGTTCTTTCCTTCTTCCTTGTTGTGATCACCATCTCACTCTTACTTATGCTAAATTTCATCCCATACCCTTGTATTATTCCTTCCCACACGTCCAACTGTTCCTGTACCTCCTCCTCCTTGTTTCCCCAAATCATGAAATCATCTGCAAACACCATTGCTTTCATCTTTCCTTCCCCAATTACTTTCTATTTCAATACAATATATAATTTATGGTGGCCAACTTGTAGTTATGTTGGCTAACTCATATTAACCCTCTTAGTGCAAGGTGAAAAGGTAAAGGTGAAGTCTAAAAGTGCCAGGCTGTTTTAATGGAAAATGTAGGCTTTCAGAAAAGAAAAAAATGTATATCCCCTGTTTTGAAAGATACGAAAGCGAAATTTAGTCAGGGAGTGCAAACCATAGCTATCTAAATTCAGGGAAATTTTCAGATCATTATGAAACTTATTTATTTCTTTCTTTATTAATTAATTAATTAATTAATTAATTAATTAATTAAAGTAATTTCTTGTGTAAAATAAAAATTAGAAAGTTTGATTATTCCTATTACCACATGCTTATAAATGTAGTAAAAATGAACACTGGAGAGCACACATACATAACAAAAGAACCAGGAAATGCAGTTTTTTAGTTTAAAAAAATATCATCAGGGGTGTCAAAAATCCGAATTTCCAAAATCTAGCATATTCATAAAATACCGTACACCAACAATGGCATTGTTGATATAAATAAAATAAAAATAATTACAGTGAAAATAAATAAATAAATAAATAAATAAACAAAAGGGCACCATGTAGTTTTATCTTTCACATTGTGGCTGTGTAGCCTGTGGAAGATTGTCCTGGTCAACATTTCTTTCTTCCCAGTCACTATTACTATCCACATCATTACCATCACTATCACTTGTTTGGTTATGTACGATCGAATTCAGCGCAGGTAATTCATTGTCCGAAGCGGAATCGGCACTTGATTGGTCACACACAAGATCGCAATCACTGTCCACGAAGTCCAAGAGTTCACCACTTGACTCATCAATCATTAATTCTTCAATTTCTTCCTCTCTCAAACAATCCTTCCTTCCCTTGGATGCCATGCTTTTACGAGTCGCGCGTAAACAAGTCAAGGAACTTCAAATATCGCTCGCGTATATCGATAGACAGAAAACAAAAGATGTTTTCCAGTAAATGGTAGCTAGAACTCTCTTTAATGGTCACGTCAAGTTTAGACGCCATTTTCGGTCTATAAGCCCCTCTAAGAATACAAAAACGAAGCGTCTCTCAGAGCGACGCTGGCAAGTTTCGTTCATTTTATGAGGATCGCTCACAGCGACTCTGGCACTAAGAGGGTTAAACAGCAAAACATAAAAGTCCCGTAATTATCATCCGATGTTTCTTTGATGGGTTGCTTGTAAACAGGAAAAATGGATTTGCGGAAGATTTTGATGCTGTTTGTTCTATACAAGTTTATACTCAGTTTAATAATGATAACATGTTATTGGTTTGACGTCCCTTTTAACTGCTGAAGCTTTTAGTGACGCCGGGCTGCCGGATTGTTGCCCTGAATGGAACCTGTAATGTGCCAGTAAATCTACTGTCACTGCTCCCTCGCATTTAAGCACCTTGACTGTGCCAAGATTCCATCCTGCTACCTTGGGTAAAACAGGCGAGAAAGTTACCGCTACACCACTTAGCCAGTCTATGTTCAATTTATTCTATCTAGTGGACAAATGGGAAAAGGAATGGATTAAGCGGAAAAATGGGAAAAGGAATGGATTAAGCGGAAAAATGAGACAGTGTTTTTTCTGTTGACCACATTTTACACCATACATTAATGGCAAATAGACAAAAATACATTAACGTTAAAAACGCGTGCAAACAAACTACGCTTATCAACCACGCCAGGAACACAGACAGAAACGAAGATTATGGGTAGAAAGTAAACAAGCAATTCGAGATTCGGGCGACAGATGATACTAGGCCTAGATTAGTTCAAAAATATAACTCAAGAGCGCACACAATCGCTTCCAATACGATACACGATGACATGTTCCTGAACACCAGTTTGGATACGAACCGATCCCACAATTTTACCGTATTAACCTTAACGCTCAATAGTTTTAAGAAAATGATTGGCATGTAAATAAATAAGCACCCAATAGATGTCTAATGAAACTTCAGACTAGATATCTGCCAGAGCTTTCTGAACACTTGAACTCTAATAGCTTGTAAGCACTTGGTGGCGTAGTTAGTAACATGCTGAACTGCTGTCTCCAAGATATCGTGTTCAAACCCGGCCGAAGTTGTCGGATTTTTTAAGAGTGTTAAAAATCCTTCAGTATGCTTTCCTTCGGAGGGGAAGTAAAGCCGGAGGTCCCATGTCATAGATTTATGGCATGTAAAAGATCCTTCCACAGACTAAACTTTTGTGAAGCTAAATTTCTAGGTTAGATTTTGTTGGAACGCTCTTATCAAAGTTCCAACGTTCACCACTAGGTATCATTGACATCTGGTAGCGAAAGTTGGAACTACTTGAAATTGACCGGAACTTGTAGCTCACCCTAAGGGTGTTCGCTGGAAGCAGCTACAGACTCTAGCGAGCTTGACATGTCCTCGGACACTCCCGGCACTAAAAGCCATACGATAAATAAATAAAATATCAGAAAATGAGTGTGTTATTGAACATTTACTGCATTAATTTGAAGAAATCTTTATTTACTCTTTTAATGCCTAGCTGCTTTGAAAACAACATATAAACTATAATGTAAGTTTCTGTCTGCCAAGGAATAAACTGTAATGCTGCACATAATCCTATTTCAATCAATTTGCTGTAAAAGGCTAAACCTGAAGAGCATAGATGACACAAAATATTTAATTTTTAATCAGTCATACCCTCTGAGCATTACCAAATCTGGTGTAGTAAGTATTGTGATGTACATGCATTAAGCCAACGGCAGACTGATGTATGAAGAAGCATTGAGTCTGCATGCCTAACATAGAACTTAAAATGCTAATTGTTTTTGAGCTTGGTAGCATGCAGACTAGCAATGTACCAGCTGCTGGGCCTGCCATGGTGGAATGGGTTAGCACACATAGAATGCTGGGGATGTGAGTTCTAGTCCTGATGGCAGTCTTATTTCCACTTTACATCTGCCTTAATTTTTTTTACTAGTTTATTTCAATTATTTATTTGTTTTTACTCATAGGTAAAATATTTACAGATGTGAAGTATACAGGGTCTTTCATATAAATTAAGAACGGCGAGTGGCGGATTTGTTATTCGCTGCTACAGTGGCCTTGACTGAGCTTGTGGCGTGCCACGGCCCCCTGCTTGAAGTATTGAAAGCGTGTGCATAGTGTATACCTGACCTTGCAATAAACGTGTAGGTGTTCAGTCGCCAGTCTCAACCTCAGATGCTAACATGGTGAGACAGTTATCAATGCAACATCGTATTTTTGTACGTAAAACTTATTTTAAGTACGAGTCAGCTCGGCGGGTACGTGATGCATTTGTTCAGCAATTTCCTGATGAAGTGCCACCTTCACTAGCACAGATTCACGTAATTGAAAATAAGTTTGACACTACTGGCTCAGTGCTCAATAAAAGACATAAAATAGAAGATCAGAAGCATTACAGTGGCAGAACTCACTCGCGTCAGCCAGAATGTGGTTACCAGATGCAATGCCTGTATAACCCAGGAAGGACGACACTTCCAGAATCTTTTATAAGGTAATATTTCATATAGGATTGTACACGTGCTGAAGCAGGGGGCCGTGGCGCGTCACAAGCTCGGCCAAGGCCACCGCAACTGCGGATAACAAAACCGCCGCTTGGCGTTCTTATTTTATATGAAAGACTGTGTATAAGGTCCTTCATGGCACCTATGATTTTTCATGGTTTTAGGACTCTCCATTCTTTTTTTAATTTTAGATATTTTTGGTGTAAACATGATTTTGACATGAATAATGATAGAAGTAATTTTACTGGCATTTCTTGCATTTTGTTTGTTTATGTGCTATTTCATCTTTTCGACATAAAATGATCCTCACAAACTCAAGCCATAGGCTCAGAGAATATGTCATGAGCAGCTCAAAAGTTTAGCCAAAGAAGTAACATTGCAATATTTACTCTAATAATGATATGCAAATGTCTGTTGTTTTTGAAAACTCACGACCTGAGAACCAGTGGGAATCGTGGTTACAAGCTTGCAATTGGTGCCAACAGCATAATATCGCAACATTTATGCTGAAAGCACATGTCTTTCCCTTTCTCGCAAGTTCAAGACCACAGAGCAATTGGAATACTTGTCTACTGGCTTGAATATAGTGCTGATTGATTGAAATCACACATTGTTCTCACCAGTGGAAATCTCATTTGCTAATGATAATGCAGAAGGATTTATTGTACTATATTTGATAAAATAGAAATAAAAGTTCAAGTTTCCAACAGAAAAACGAACCAAACCCAAAACCGTGGCACCACAGCCCATTAAGGGCCCTGACCTGCCAAGCCGTTGGGCCTGCAGATTGTGGGTTGACGCACGGTCAGCGCGTTGGTTCCCCTCGGCCGTTAAACTTGGTTTCTGTCAGACAGTTACTCAATTGTCCTCACAAGGCTGAGTGCACCCCAAACATAGGGTCTCTGGGTGAGAGGCAGGCCCAACAATGTAAAATGTTTAAGTTTTAAAAAATCAAACTGAAGATATTTAATGGTTTCATACAAAGTCCCTAGGAATTTTATGTTGAGAGTAGAGTTTAATCAGGAACTATCACGTTGCAGCGCTAGTGTAGGCAGGAAAGCTTTATAATGCAATAAAACAATCTGTTAGGTTCTGTCCGCCCAGTCAGTACAAATTCTTCTTCTTCTACTTCAGCGTTTGTCCCGCGCGCCTGCGGGGTCCGTTGTCTCCATTTCGCTCTGTCTAGGGCTGCATCTGGATGGATGTTCACGCTTTGGAGGTCTTTATGAAGCGTATCAGCCCAACGTTGTTTAGGTCGTCCTTTAGGTCTTCTGCCGACGACTTCAAGTGTATATCCCGTCTTGGCAATAGAGTCATCATCGGGTAAAACATGCCCAAACCAACGAAGTCGGCTCTCATGCATCTTGTCTTGGATCGGTGCAACTCGAAACTGTTTTCTGATGCTGTCATTGGAAACGTGTTCTAACTTAGTGAGGCCCGCTGTCTATCTCAGCATCTTCGTTTCCATTACACTTAGGCGGCGTTCTGTCTCGACTGTAGTCGGCCAGCACTCACAACCATACAAGGCGACTGGCCGGATGACAGTACGATAGATTTTTTATTTTAAATGATCTTTCATCCTGCAGTCGCAAGTGACTCCGGTTGTTGTTCGCCACTTCATCCAGGCTGCCTGAGTTCTGGTATTGACCTCTTCGGTGAGTCGGCCATCAACAGTGATTGTGGAACCGAGGTACTTAAATTTACTCACACGCATCAGATCTTCACCATTGACTGTGATGGTTCCCATTTCATGTCTATCTGATGTCATGTACTCAGTTTTCTTCAAGTTAAGGCGCAAACTATGTTGCACCAACCAGTCAACTATTCTTGAGTTTAGCTTTGCAGATCAAGCTTGTTTTCTGCTGCCAGCATCACGTCATCAGCATAAAGTAGGGTCCATGGTAATGGCTGGGGCAGGTCAACTGTCACGGTGTCCATAGCTAGAATGAAAAGAAGCGGTGATAATGCAGAACCTTGATGGACACCGACTGTGATGGGGAAGTCCTTGGATTGTCCTGAAGTTGTACGGACGTAACTTCTTGGCTGTGCATAAAGCAACTGCACCCAGTTAATAAGCTGCTCTGGCACATCATGTTTTTGGAGTGCTAGCCAGATGAGACTGTGAGGCACTCGATCAAAGGCCTTTTCGAGATCCAGGAATGCTAGATGCAATGGCTTGGCTTTCTCATGATGTTTCTGGACTAATAGTCTTACAGCATGAATCGCATCAGTTGTGCCGCAGTTCTTCACAAATCCCGCCTGGTTTCTGGAAATCTGTGCGATCTCACGGATTCTTTGGTCCAGAACATGCTCAAAGATTTTCATGGCGTGGCATAGAAGTCGAATTGGCTGGTAGTTGGTGCACTCAGCGGGACTTCCCTTCTTTTTAAAAATAGGCACAGTGATACTTTGTTGCCAGTCAGTTGGTGTTAGTCCCTCGTCAATGATCTTGTTGAAGAGTTCCGTTAACCATTCGGCTGCCTTCCAATGATTAGAACACCATAACTCGGCTGGGAGATCATCTGGGCCGGTGGCCTTTCCAGGCTTCATTTTCATCGAAGCAGTCTTGACCTCTTCGACTACAATTTCTCTTATCAATTAATATGATAAAATTGGTCCGGCTAGATCAAACATTAAATGCCAGCGTTTCACCCCGGTGTGCCGTTGGGCTCGTCATAACCTATATACAATTTCTCTTACGGGCCCTTCAACAACATGGCCGGTGGGAATTGGTGCATGGGGGAACTCTTCTGTTGAGATCTTCTTGAAATAGCTGCGCCATCGTTCTCTTGCCTTGTTCCAATCAACTAGCAGGTTACCAGCCTCGTCATTGACTCCGTAGAACCGATGAACATCTTCCGAATTGCAATATCTTGATTTAGCGAGTCGATATAAGTCCTGCTCTCCTTCACGTATGTCTAGTTTTGCGTATAGATCTGCAAAACGTGAGGATTTGGTGGCTGCTATTACTTTTTTGCATCGCTACGGGCTGTTCTGTACGCATTCCATCGATCCAGTGTTTTATCGGCAAGAAACTCATGATACACTCGTTTCTTTGTGCGTACCGCGTCTTTGACAGTGTCATTCCAAAGCCACGTATTTCTATTGATCCTCCGTCGTCCTGGTTTTGTTGACCCAAGAAAGGCATGTGCAGCTTCGTGAGCAGTCTCTTTCAGTTTCTTCCAGCTTTCTTCAACGGTGGTAATTGGTGGCAGAGTAATTCGGGCTATGATGTCGGCTTCCTTGTCCCTGAATTTCCACCATTTGATTCTCGCAGGTCCTGTGCGATCTACGTGCTTGTTTGTTGGCAACTTGATTCGTAGCTTGCAGATCAATGGACGGTGTTGTGTCGCAACTGTTTCATAGGGGATGACCTTTGCATCAAGCACATCTTTGAGATCACGACGCCTCACAAGGATGTAGTCGATCTGCGTGGCATTAGTGCCGCTGTAAAACGTGATCAGATGTGAGTCACGCTTTTTGAACCATGTGTTCGCAATTACCAGGTTATGAGCTTCTGAGAAATCGAGGATACGCTTACCATCGTCATTCTTTTCTCGGAATCCATGCCCACCATGAGCGATATGGTCTTCCTTTCTACACCCTACATGCCCATTAAGATCACCAGCGGTGATGATGTAATCTTCTGGGGGCACTTCAGCAGTCTTTGCATCAAGCATCTTCCAAAAGGCATCCTTGATGGAGTTTGCTTGACCAGTTTGTGGAGCGGAGGCACTGAAAAAGTGGATTTTTCTGCCATCTGTGATGTACACAATCTTCATCAGGCGATCATCATATCTTTGTACTTCAGAGATAGTACCGTCAAACTTGGATGACACTATAATGCCAACGCCATTGGTTGTTCCGCGGGAGCCATTATACATTAGCTTGTATCCGCATCCAATATCATACGATTTGCTTCCGCACCACCGTGTTTCTTGAACTGCACAGATGTCAATGCGTCGGTTTTCAAGGGCTTTAGATGGCTCATTGTACCATCCAGACATGGTGCCGACGTTGAGTGTTGCAAGACGGGATGTGAGGGCTAGCTTGTTTAACCATCGCCGCCCATGCGATGGTAACCCTTGCACATTTTTCACGCTGACCGGGCCATGCCAACGCGCGTCGCCTATGGGGGACGCCCTAGCCTTTATTTCCGAACCAGAAGACAACGTTTCCATAAACATGTGGCATAATGTTTACGGTCGGCTCGTCACATAGCCTGTCACCAAGCATTTTAGAGCTACTGCCAGCATATCATTCGGCCGCCCCCTAACATGGGGTACAGACGCCGTTTGTAGCCGCCTGCTCCGGATCAGACGCTACAGCTGATACCTACCCAATTAATCCCAAGCACTGGGCTGGCCCTTCCGCCATCTACACTGTACTAAAGAATATCCTCTCCACTGTAGCTGCCGTTGAGGTCTTCACCGTAACCCTGGCAAGGGACCCTTACATGGTACTACCATCCGGGTCAGCTGGCCCAAGGTTTTTTTTAGAGGTGTTACTCCTCAATCACTCCCCCTTTGTCCTGACTTGTGACAGGCAGAGCCTGGCTGCCCAAAATAATGGGTCCAGGTTGGTGGGGCACAAATTAAATTAATTATCTTTATTTTATTTGTTAGACTTTTTTCGATTCTTCTTTTTATCAAATATGTAATTGTGTAATCCACCTTGTCAATACTATGAAATGATTTTTAATAACATATTTTAAACATTCATGTTTCGATATGACAATGATATCTTCATCGGCATTGATAGTTTAATAGTTTAACTGGATTAAGTGAAAAGGATATCCTTACAAAATTTTGATTTAAAATAAAATGAAATCATCTTCAACTAGAGCAGTTTCCAACCGCAGGTTGGGTCTGCTTGGAGCACAAGCCTCTCCATCGTTTTCTGTCCGTCCACCACTTCTCTTCTGTCACTGTTGTCCAATTAACTCCCTTTCTCTTGATACTTTTCTTCACCCCCTTTATCCAGCTATCCCTTGGTCTTCCTCTAGGTCTCTTTTTCTTCCACTCCATTTCCAATATTTTCCATGGTATTCTCTCTTCTCCCATTCTTTTCATGTGTCCATACCCAGAGTTGGGCAGTATCGAAAATACATGTATTTAAAATACGTATTTTCGATACTTTTGTATCTTGTATTTTGTATCGAAAATACATTTTTGAACATGTATTTAGTATCTGTATCGAAAATACTTTTCATGAGTATTTTGTATTTTCAAAATACATAAAATACAATCAAAATACAATCACTGCATTAGGTAATTTTCAGTTTTATCTTCCATAATCTTCCCTTTTCATGATTTAAGTCAATTGGTAGACATTAAGTTTGAGATCAATACAACTCTGCCTGCAATAAAGCACCCTAGTAAGACCATGTGCAATGCTATTTATTTAGGATGCATTTAGAACAAAATCTCCGAAGGATGTCTCCCGGATGTTCTGTTATCAGTGAGGTTATCTTGGAAACCTTTCCACGAGCAGTAAACTCAAGCTACGTAGTATGAAATTCCCAAACGCAAGAGGTTGTCTGAACCTGTTAACTAGTATTGTTTGAAAATTCCTGGAAGTGCTCACATAAGGGCTGTACAAAATGTGGCAATTGTCTCCCGTAAGATTAGTGTAACAGTTGTATAAAACTTTGAATTGAGAATTAAGTTGCTGTTCTTTCATTTGACGGGCTTGTACATCGTGATCATTTAGTCCCGTGTATGTATATACATAATTCATAACCATGTTATTGTGGGTCAATGTCGTAGTAGTACCGTAGAGTGTTTATATTAAATTTGGGGAAGGAGACGGCCGTGGCCTTAAGTTAGGAACCATCCCGGCATTTCACTGAAGTAAAAGAGGAAAACCACTTCCGCTCTTCGCAGGTTTGCTAGCCACTGCACCACGAGGCAGACGAAAATAAATATGATGGTTGTTGTTAGTAAATCTTGATCATCAGTCCGATGTATTTGAGCGAGTGTTAAATATGCCTGATAACCTGCGTTTGTGTGGTTTTTGTAGTAGTATGCATGGCTGTATTTATTATGGTCAAGGATTGAGCAGATGCCCTGTCAGTGCCAGAAAATGAAACTTGGATCTCTGTATTTGTCTTGAATACAGTAGTTGCATACGTTAAAGATGGAAGGAAGAAGGAAGATAGTAGTTTTAAGTGACCGTTAATCTCGAGATCATGAGCCACGGGACCTCCTTTTTACGTGGAGTCCAAGTCACTGGACATGGCATTTCACATGCATTGAACCCAATCCGCCGTGGTGAGAGGCCAACAGCTTGACCGCTGCTCCACTACGTCCTCTACGTTAAGGATGAATGACGATGATGATGTATGTATGTACCTATATCTCTACCCCTTACTTTTAGTGATTTAACTGGATCGGGGATGAGATGCGATGAAACGCAATGTGGGGGATGTTTTTACGACCTGATGCCCTTCCTGACACCAACATGAGAGGAGTTAATGAGAGATCTAGATGAATGAAGCTGAGCAAGGATGTGGAAGGAAGCGGCCGTGGCCTGTCAGAAGGCACCGTCCCAGCATTTGCCTAGAGTTGAAAGTGGGGAAACCACGGTACACCATTTCAAGGACGGCAGACGGTGGGGTTCAAACCCACGTCTACCAAGTCTGCATGGAGCATGGCCACATTGCCTAGCGCTGTGCGTTAGCGAGTGTAGCTACCGCTTTCGGTAGTGATAAGATGATCATAATAATACGGCAATAATAACTATAATGCGTATTATTCCCGTTTCAACTGAGACGGAAATGAGATAATATATTTTTTCGCGTCCTTATGGTTGATAGTTTATACAGTCGGATGCCCTTCCTGTCGCCAACCTCTTGAGAGGAGTTAATGAGAGATGATATGAATGAAGGTGAATGAAACTATGCACGGTCTTGGAAGGGAGCGGCCGTGGCACATTCGAAGGTGCCGTCGCAGCATTTGTCTGCAGTTGAAAATGGGAAACCACGGAAAACTATTACACGGACTGCCGGCGGTGAGGTTCGAACCCACGTCCACCGGGACCACAGATAACTGGGCACCAGCTACCGTTGTTGGTTGGTAGTAATAATTATAAATGACCCAACTTTATTCATTAATTTTTATTTTTATTCTTTGTGGCATACCGGTACGATATTACTTACAAAGGAGAATTTATAACCGAATGTTCAAATTAAACATATGGAGTCAATTGACTGTAGTGTCCCGTGGTGCTGATTTCTTACATCACCATTTTAGTATTTCAGAGAGTAGTCTAAATGAAATGACTCACTGTTTGCCTGACAGCGCTATAAATAAAATATGAACAGGCGGACATATAACTACTCCTTTTTTAAATTAATATCTCAACTAAGAAACCGTTCTAAATAGTAGGAAATATTATTTTATGGATCCTCAAGCAGGTTTGACCATCAATAATTATTTTATTATGTTAATTTTTAAATATAACTCGTATACAATTTTAATAGCCATTGATTTAAAAAATGAAAATAATTTTACAATATTTACATAGTGAATGCAGAATAAAAACAAGAAGTTCCGTGAAAAACTATACAGCCTACTTTTCATGCCAATGATTATTCTACAGAATATGAAACTATCTAGAATAATGACGAAATTAAGTTGGTAATATCGAAATATCTAATTAGTTCAAAATATACCTGGTATAATGTAGCTTAATAGAGCACTACAGTTGGCAACCCTGGTGACTGAATATATTCTTAGTTCCATCTCTTAAGGTACAGAATACAAAATTAGGTTGAAGTCCAATGGACGTTACATGCAGTTAGACATTGGATCTATCAGCACGCGTTAAAGCATGTTGCCAACAATGTCATGCGTGTGCTGGTCAGAAATAATCTGAAATATTATGATATCTTGTTGTGCCAATTTTGGATGAAATATATTTATTAGTATAGAAGTTACATGTATTTTAAAATTGGACATATCAGCAGGCATAGAATCATGTTGGCAGCACTGCCTTGTATTAATTACTCCAAATTAATCTGGAATGTCAGGTGCTATACGTGTGCAAAGTATAGAGCTGTTGGCTTGCATACTTTCTGATATATTGATATTAGGGTAAAAAAATATAGACAGCATTTATTAACAGTTGGCAGCCCTGATTGCTCTTAACAATACTTATAGTAATATCTGTTATGGTACACATAGCACATACGAAATTTGGTTGAAATCCAACTGATAGTATAGAAGTTACATGTATTTAAAAATTGGTACTATCAGCAGGTTTATAATCATGTTGGTAGAACTGACGTACATAAGTTACTCCAAATTAATCTAAAATGTCAGAATATACGTGTGCATAGTTTAAAGCTGTTGGCTTGCATACTTTCTGATATATAGGTATTTGGATGAAAAAAATAGAGAGAGCAATTATTAACAGTTGGCAGCCCTGGTGGCCTTAAGAATACGCTCAGTTATATCTGTTTATGTACAGATATTACATACAAAATTTGGTTGAAATCCAATTGATAGTGTAGAAGTTATATGCATTTAAACATTGGACCTATCAGAAGGCTTAACATTATTTTGGCAACACTGTCATGGTTGGCCTCCTGGAAATTAAACTGAAATAGTCTTATCTACATGTGTGCCAATTTTGGAATAGCTCCCATGCATACCTTGCAAGATATCCAACATGGAGCTCAAATTTCTAGTGCGTTTTTTCAGCAGTTGGTAGCACTGATATCATTTTCAAATATGGACGTGAGATATTCCGGTGAACATCTTTACTCATACTAAATTTGGTTTTGATTGCTGCAGCCATTTAGGAGTTGATAGGGGGGACACACACACAGCCATACAGACAGACAGACAGAAGGACAGTCAGACAGACACACATTTTCCCGGATCGATCTCATAAGTCTACTTTTCCTCATTTTTGCAAAATGTGAAAAGTAGGCTAATAATTTATATTAACTTGCAAAAGGGACTGAAACATACTAGGTATTAAAATAATTTCAGTACTATCCTGTGATAGTCTCCTGAAATTTCTTCTTGCTTACAAGGGCTGAATTAATGTAGTTTTTTTCTTCTTTTTTTAACTTTTAACTTAATAAGGACGTTAGCTTTTATTGGAGTCATAACTCTCTGCTAGCTGTGGTTGACAGTAAGCAGCTTGGTATTTCACTGAAGGTTGGAAAAAGGAATTTGAGATAATAGGTCCAGGTAATATTTTTGGAAATTTCTGGTCATTCATAAGCTGAACCCCTATTGTGAACTGGTATTAAAGTGAAAGGAACGAAGGTATTTCAGTTGTCGGAGAAACCGGGTTTTCCTTACAGGCAGTGCAAACTACTAATTATCAGATGATACAAATACTCGGGGTGATTTAAGGGAGATGAAAGCAACTTTATCATTAACAAGGAAATGTTCAGGTTTGACTAACCAACCATGAAACTCTTGGAGTCCGAATAGAAATATACGACTGAACATGAAGTATAACAAACAGCGCTTCAAAACAATAGGAAATTAGAATATATGCCATTCTCAATATGCACTTAAACAGGCAAAGGAGAAAAATATGATGCATTGTGCCAAAATATGCATAAATATACAAAAATATGATTTTGCATGATCTTCCGGGCCTTAGTCATTAAGCTGTACATCTATTATCTTAACATGAGAGCTATTTATCCAACCACCTCATGGCGCAGTGGCTAGTATTCTTGGCTTTCACTCCTGAGATCCGGTTTCGATTCCCGAATCTGTCAAGAAATATAATTCTGGTCTGGGGCAACTCAATTATCCTGCAAGTGGTTTCCCACTTCTATTTCGGGCAAATGCCGGGATGGAACCTAAATTAAGGGCATGGCCGCCTCCTTCCCAATCCTCATCTGAAATACAAATAGGCTACACAAACTAATGTAGCCATCAAAATAACACGATTCATCAGACAAATTCCACACACTCCCAAGTACACGGGGCTACATGAACACAATATCGCAAGAACAACTAACTCTTTATCCACACTGGCGCAGAGTATTCAGTGACAGATTATACGAAGTCAACAATTGAAGAACAGAGAGCACTGGGGTTGGACCCTAAGTGGAACCACAAAGCTTACACAAAATGTCATTCCACGTCTTGCGGTTGTCAGCAGTCTTTGTTGGATAATCTTTGAAAGATAGCGTTCTCTCAATAGTTTCATCCAGTGTAAACAGTACGCATACGCACAATATATATAAGTCCGCCTTGTTGCGTAGTGGCTAGCGCTCTTGGCTGTCACCACAGAGGCCCGAGTTCGATTCCCGACTCTGGCAAGGAAATTAATTCTGGTTTGGGGGCTGGAACGGAATAAACTCAGCCTCGTGAGGCAAAACTGAGAAGAGTCGGGCTCGAATTCCATCTCAGCCATCCTGTAAGTGGTTTTCCGTGGTTTCCCACTAATACTCCAGGTGAATGCCGGGATGGCATCTGAATTACAAATACACACACTAATATAGCCATTGCAGTAACACAGGTTATCAGACAAATTCCACACACACACACACACACACCCAAGCACACGGGCTACGTGATCAGGATGTCGCAAAGCATCTTAATTAATCAAAATACCGTATATAAAAAAGCCACAAATTTATACAAAATAGTATTGTACCACTCTGGTCGATTAATGGTAGTTTGATTCATGCCCGATGAAGTCGGATGACGGTACCAGCTCAAAAGATCTCTACGAGCTAGCTTAGGTCATACGATAATAATAATAACAATTTCTATACCGTAAATATTTCCCATTTTGTGGGTTCGGGGACAAAGTCTGGTGAATTTCTTTGTGGCAGTGGTTTTCACGGCTGGATGACCCTCCTGACGCCATCCTCAACACAGAGCTGGATGGGAAACGAAATGACAATAGGGCAAGGGGTTGGAAGAAAGCGACCAAGGCCTATCAGGAAGTATCATTTCGTGGAGGCTGACGGTGGGATTTGAACCCTTTGGCCTTGCACGTTAATGCACGCACCCGTCTAGATCACTGATGATAATATATAATAATAATAATAATAATAGTGTTATTTTGAAAAGTTTGAATGGAAGAGAAGCAAATTTTACTAAAAGTATTTTGTATTTTGAATTGTATTTTAAAATACTATTTTGTATTTTGTATTTTCAGGAATTTTATAAGTGTATTTTGTATTTTGTATCTAAAATACATTTATGTGAGTATTTCGTATTTTGTATCGAAAATACATTTTGGGAGTATTTTGCCCAACTCTGTCCATACCACTGTAGCCTTGATTTCTCAATCCTATCCTGTATCTTCCTTTAATATTTCTCTGACTCTATCATTTCTGACTCTGTCCATTCTGGTTACACCTATACGACTCCTCTGAAACTTCATTTCGACTGCTTGTATTCTGTTTTTATCTCTCTCCCTCATCACCCAAGTTTCTGATATGTTAGGATCGGCACAAAGTAAGTCTTGTACATGATCCCTTTACATTTCTGTGGCACATCCTTGCTCCATATCAGGCCTCGAACACTCTTGAAGAATCCATCAGCACACCTTCCTCATTCATCTAATTCCAAGGAATTAATTAAATTTTACACACTAGAAAGAAGTTGTTACTAAAAATGAAGTTGCGAAAAATACTGATGAAATGAATTTTTTTTAGAAATCTACCTTACGAAACTGTCAAAGTCACACTCATTTAGTTTGGTTTATTATACAGAGAATACACCACTTCTAGATGAATAATGAGGTGTAAAACGTAGTAGTAGTAGAAGAAGGCTCTTCAGGTGGATAATGAGGAGAAAAACGTAAATCTTTAATGGCTATTGAGCCTTCCAACCTCGTTATACTGTCAGTGACTCTGCACTTGTCGGCTCACTCTTGCTGCATCAGCTGTTCACAGGGTATCACAATGTATGAATCAGTTCTTGAACCCAACATCCAAGCATAATATATGTGCATATGCCACCTGAGCCACTCAGAATGTGACTGGCCAAATTCATACAATTTTTTTGAAAATACTGTGATACTCTCAATTAAAATACAGTACATTGATAAAACAGTGCGATATTTGATTCATACAATTTTGTTATATTTCTGTGACATGTCTTTGGTGTCCATAACATCAGAGAATACAATGTTTGTTCTGAATCCTTCTAGGAGTGTCCTCTGGCGCTGGAGGCCGCAGAGGGGCTGCTGAGTCTTGGCGTGAAGGGCATTGAGGTGAACTCTCTCATCCTGGAAGGGGCAACCTGTATCACTCAGATGGACTGGTAAACTTTCTTGTTCGAATGTGGAATTTCTATAGATTAATCTCCATTAAAACAAGTCATTCTGTGAAGAACTAATAGCCCATTTTCATATATCCTACTGGTCTTGCTTAGGACACGACAAATCAAAACAAAATTTAAAAAAATTGCACAGCCACCTTCTTTAACTCCTCATAAAATTCCATTAAATTAGACGTAAGTACTATATATTAAGGCTTGTAGAAGATATACCGTGCAAAGTTTCACAGCGCTCGGATGAAAAGTCGCGAAAAAAATCCATTTACATTTCGCGTCACCGCCATGTTGGTTTTGTGCTCACCAGGTTATTCAATAATCCATAGCTTATGCTCATGACTTTTACCAACATACACAATTTCAGTTTGATTGCTGTAATAGATTCGTAGATATTGAGAACCGTCTAAATATTTCGGATAGTCACCATGTTGGATTGTTATATGTGTAGTCCATCGAGTTATATACCATTAGATGAAGATTATTGCGTAGGTTCATTATTTAAACGTTCACTTCGATCGCTTGATTAGGACTCGAGAAATAAAAACTTAATTTTAAAATTTTGCACAGCCGCCATCTTGGGTCTATCAAAACAAATTAATTTAATTGGATGTCAGTAGATTAAAATGTATATGAACATTTACCATATCAAGTTTCACTGATATCGGTTGATTAAATCGCAAAAAAATTCATTTAAATATTTAAACTTTGCTTGGCCGCCATGTTGGTTTTGTGATCACCTGGTTATTAAAGATCCCATAGGTGAACTTAAGTTACAGGCCTCTATGAACAGACAAAATTTCAGTTTGATTGCTCTCATAGATTCGTAGATAGTGAGAGCCGTCTAAATATTTCGGATGGTCTCCATGATGGATTCAGGGTCATTTTTTTAGGTCGCTCCGCAGCACCACGAGCAAGGCACGGCTGGCGCAATGACACTCCGTCCCTAGCCGTATAATGCGCGCTTGCCTATCGCTACAGTACTGCATTAGGTCATCTTAGCCGTCATGACGGGATACGTCTCTCGGCAAATGAGTCACCTGGCCGGGCTATCGCCTTCCGTGCATGTTCCCTTGATGCTCGGAGCGACCTAAAAAAAAAGACCCCGTACATGTAGGCCATTGAGTTATGTGCCATTAGATGAAGATTATTGCATAGGTTCACAGGACTGTTACAGGTCAGGGAAGTCAGGGAAAAAATTCCGGTCATGGAAGTCAGGGAATTGTCAGGGAAATTTTCTGCAAGGTCAGGGAACTTTTTAATTTTTAAAAATAAAAGCGTGAATATGTCTTATTTGCCTGTAGCGTGAAGCTCCTTCGCTTTGTCGTGTTAGGGCTGCAAAATGCTAAAATAGTAAAATAGAGGAGAGAGAGCAAGAAAGGAACACATTGCGGTAGCCCTGCTGCTCTCGATACTTCGTCTCGGTAGTTTGTCCCCAGTACACTCTCTCCTCCACTTTCCCTTGCCCAAGTCGGTCACGTTTTGTGGGGAATCACGCTTGTTAGGGGCCAAAGCCTCTACTCCACATGCACCATCCCCCTCGCGTCCCCTTTCATCTCATCCGTGTTCGGTTCGCCGAAGTTTCGCTTCATGTACCTTCGGCATAGCACCTCTCCTATGCTTGATCTACTAATACAGACATGATAGTCGAAAATCAGCTCGAACGTTCCCTCATAGGCCTACGACGAGTGTACGATGGTGTCCAATCTGAGGGAGAGTTAGGTAAAGTGACTGTCACCAAAGAAATGCTCGTTATGGCAAGGCATGCTCATTCAGAATATTAAAATGCGCCTAAGGAGAGGGCCGCCGAAAAGAAAATGAGGCCAAAGAAAAACAGAAGAGAACAATATTGTAGACTAGGTAAAAGAGTTGAAAACCAAAAGAGTCAAATTGATATTAGAACAAGAAGCTGAACAAAATGATATTGAAGAACGTTTAAAAGTGCTAAACAGCGGGTACTTGCAGAGAGTTATTCAAATAAATGTATGCAACGAAAGTTTTAAATCTAGCGTGTTAGAAGAATTGCTGAGTTCTAGTGTGTTAGCTTTTCAAAATGTGATCGTACTTACTTTCGCTACGTATGTAGCCAAAAGGTGTATACGCTGAGCCAAATGCGTAGATTTCCTGTTTTAGTCCATCGATTTCTTTACCAGTATCAGTCACTAAATTTTGTGTTTTCGATGTCTATATTTTTTCTCAGTATTGTTTATGTATTTTAAGTGTTAGTAATTATAGCAATAAGATCTTACGGGCACAAAACATGTGTCACGATGTATGGGCTTTCTAGTGTACATCAGGCGTCCGTTAAAGCTTTTAACTTTCACACCATTCTTTTTGTTCTTCAATTTTGATCAGTGTACGATAAGGTATCAACGAATCCGTGCCATACCAGACTTATTGTCACCTAGATCGCGTATGGATTTTGTAATCCATTGATGTCAGTCATGACGCAGTCGTCAGACGTAAAAGATTACAAAGTGTTAAGTGTCTTCCTGTGTTGTCTGTGGGTCTGTGCAATACTTGTTTGCTTCCTAGACAGTGAAAAAGGCTTTTGCAGTCAATCGGTGTAAATAAGTCCGTTAGTTTTTGAGTCCAATCAAATGGTTTCGTTGTGCCATTTTTTTATTACCTATTTTTAATTTCTTTCTTACCTTAGCAATAATTTTGAAAGAATCCGTGCAATCTTCGTTACTTACCCATCGTATTATTTGACTATTAGGCCATAGTTTTTAAGTCATCAGTTATAACAATTGCAATAGCTTTCTGAATGTAAGAAGTTTCATTGTGAACTGAGTTGACAAAGAAAGAAGTTGAAAAGTAAGTTCCTTGAATGCATTTTTTTAAAATTTATTTGTCGTGTTATTATTTTTTTTAGTCAGATGAAGCCAGTTTTTTCCATGCCTTCTGAAGTGCTCACGGCATCTAAAACTGGGCTAATTCTTAAAATTAGCTTTTTTGTTAAAATTCTTTCTTTAAGCCTTTTCTTTACAATCTCTGAAAAAGAAACTCTTTTTTTGTACGAGATAGCGTACATATCTCGTGTAATACAGTAGCTGGAAAAAAAGTTAGCATGGACGTGTATTTAAAGAAAAATAAAAAATTTTTATCACCATATGTCGTGCGATTCGAAGATTTAAATCAGTAACTATAGTTTGATCAATTCGACGGGTTTTATTTTTAAAATATGTTCATACGGTGATCAGAATAAAGTATTGGTGGTCAGGGAAAAGTCAGGGAAAATGGGATCTTAAGTCAGGGAAAATGCAAATCTTGGTCTTGTAACAACCCTGGTTCATTATTCAAACTTTCACTTCGATCGCATGATTAGGACACAAGAAATAAAAACTTAATTTTAAAATTTCGCACATCCACTGTCTTGAGGTTATGTAAACAATTGAACTAAATTAGATGTCAGTGCATTACAATGTATATAAGCATTTGCTGTACCAAGTTTCACTGCTCTTGGATGGTTAAATCTTGAGAAATGTATTTAAATGTTTCAACTTTGCTTGGCCCCCATGTTCGTTTTGTACTTGACAGGTTTCTGAAAGGCACATAGTTGAACTTCTAGTAGTGTCCTTTATCACCGTACAAAATTTCAGGGTGATATCAGTAGTAGTTTTGGAGGTATAGAATGCCGGTGAAATATTTCGCACAGCCGCCATGTTGGATTGGTCTGATGTATTAAAATTTGAAGTGCACAGTCGGGGTCAGACAAAATAGTACTATGTCTTTACCGAGTTTCATTGAAATTGCCCCAGTCGTTTAGATGTTATTAGGGTGGGGGGTGGACACACGCAGACTCACACACTCACGGACAAAAGGTGATCTCATGAGCTTCTTCTTTTTTTTTTTTTTTCTTTCATAAATGAAAATAGCCTAACAAGTAGTTCTATTATTGTTTGCTTTTCTCCAAGCATGGAATATTTTTTCTTTCAAAAGTTGTTAATATTTAATATTTTTATTATACATCAGTAAATGTGAGATCCTGTTAACGACCAGGATAAAGGACAGACCAATGAGTGGGATAACACTTGGAGGTGGAAAGTCTCAAGTACTTGGGAAGTATAGTAGAGGAAAATGGGAGAAATGACAAAGATATTATGGAACGTGGCAGACAGGCAGAAGCATTTCTGAGAAGCATTAGGAGCTTAGTGTGGAATAAAGATGTCCTACGAAAAAAGCAAAGATGTGCTATACATAAGCTACTATATCCCGATACTGACCTATGCATCAGAAACATGGATAATGAAGAAAAGGGACATAAGCAGAATACAGGCAAGTGAAATGAAGTTCCTGCGAAGTAGAATTGGAGTAACGAGAAGAGACAGGGTGAGGAATGAAAAGGTCAGGTGAATAGTGAAAGAGCTTGCACGGTAGGATTGAGACATCAAGACTGAGGTGGTATGGACACTTAAAGAGAATGGAAGAGGAGAAGAAGATTCCCAAGAGGATACATGAGATGCAGATGCAGAAGAAACGACCAAGGGGAAGACCAAAGACTGAAAGGAGTGGAGGAATGTGTCAAGAAGAGAGGCGAGTACTGGACCAGAGTGACAACGGAGAGGTGATGGGAAGAAAAGACTAAGTGGCGAGGCTTATGTTCCAAACAGACTCAGCCTGGGGTTGGAAACTGTACAAGATGATGATGATGATTAAACATCTCTATAAACCACAGTTGATAAGACATGAGTTAAAGTCCTTCCAAAATGAGGATGCAATGTCCAGTTCTGTCATATGTGACAACGAAAGTTCAACAGTCAAATTTTGATCATGAATGTCAAAATCTTCGCTCAAACATACCTTGATGATGATGGTAAGTGTGGTTTTAGATTGAAGTAAACAGTACTTATTTTCGGAGAGATAGCTGCCTTTATATGAGGAAAGCCATAATGGATCAAGCCTATGAATAAACCTGAATAATAAAAAAAGAAACTAAAATGCTTGCATTAGTTTTTTGGGGATTTGAGTTACTCAGTTGCTTATGAAAGTTCCATATTTCCGCAGCATAGCTATCCTGCTGATCGATTTTACTACTAAAATTATTACAGTTCTGTGATACTTGAGACAGTCATATAAAATAGCAATAATATCTTGTAAAAGGATCATGACACGTAAAAAGGACAAACACATGTGGGTGGAGGAAGAGATCACTTTGTCATTATTTATTGTCAAAACTTAATTGTCCTGATTTTGATTTCCTTGTAGTAAAATGTAGTGCAAATCATGTTTTGTTTAATTGATCAGGTGTATAAAGTTTATTTAGGAACTAGATATTGTATGGATCTATCATCACAGATGTCTGTGCTAAATGTGTTGTTGAAGAAGACATCTCTGTCATACTCGTCCACATTTATCTCTAGGGTTTACAGACATTGTGCCCATACCTATGGAACTTATATAATTAACCCCATTGAATATGGTATCTAGTCTGAAACTTGAATAGCTTGGGATACTTTCTGATTGAAATGTCATGGCTCTGGACATTTTTTAGGAGTTTTCTAGCCCAGGTTATGACAGCTACTTACTGAAATAAGCATGGAGTAAACAAGTTTTCTGTATTGGTAGAGCAAGATTACTATCAAATGGCACAAAACCTTGTGGGCGAATCCATGTGCTGCATTGTGATTGATGGGGAGGAATGTTCACTTCGCTCGTTGCTATAGGTTTCTTCAAGTCGCTCCTAGTAACTGTACCTGTATTGGGAGTTAAGATCTTAAGTGAGAAAATGTCCCTCTCTAAACTTAATGAGGGAAGAAGCCTTTGAAGAGCAGTGGCGAACGTCAAGTGACTAATAACGTGTATAAATGCATTAATTAGTTGAAAACCTATAAATAGAATTAAATATCGTATTTGCTCGGCTGTAGGACTCCCTTTTTTTCTGAATTTTTAGTTCCAAAATTGAAGGTGGGGGTACTATAGACAAGAACTTCGCAAAAATCCATAATTTTGGGAAAGAAAGAGAGGAAAAATCAAAATAACGAAGTTTACATCTTTAATCCGCCCATTGTGAGACTGCCATAGCCTCACTTATCCACCACTATTCCCAGCTATCTCCCAATGACTTTCACTACTATCCCTTGCTAAGCAAAAGTCTTAATATCAAAGAAATAGAATGGACAAAGTATCAGGCATGGAAATGCAAACTTTACTTTTATTTGAACATAGGGAGGGAGAATGCATCAATTAGGGAATGAGTGATGATGCTGAACAATCACATCTCGTGAACATTTTTAAACACAACCGAGTACGTATTATTCACATGTTTCATATTAATATACCAATAACGTGTCACACAAACGCCGACGTTTCTTGCAACAAATGAAATGGTTTAAAATAAAACTGAGAAGAAGGCTGCCGGGAACACCACTTCGAAGGGCAATACATCTTTGTATACAAAACTAAAGAATGCAGGCAAGATTATGACATCATAACTTTCATTGGCGGATTTTAAACTTGGCGCTTCTACTCTGCCAATAGTGCGGCATCTTCTATTGGATATTGGGTGAAGCCTATGGCATTGGCTATACAATTCGATATCCTGCCCAATCATGTATGCGGTATATGTATGCAAATTGGCAGTCATATCGTCTGAATAACTAAATAATATAACAAGAAAAATATTTTTGTCATAAAAGCGGATGAATTTCAGTTATAATTTAAAACATTTTTAAGAATTCATCAATTTCCAGGAATGTTGTATTTTTACTCTCAATAAGGAGGGTTATTATAAGCGATTTTCAAGAATTTTGTAATTTGGCTCTCGAAAATTAAGGGAGGGGTACTATAGGTGAGGGGCTCCTATAGCCGAGTAAATACGGTACTTGTTTTGAAAGCCTGTGTTATATTAATTGATGATTGATGGCTGCGTGACGCAGTGGTAACATCCTTGCCTGCTGTTCCCAAGGTTGCAGGATCGAATCCTGGAGCAGTCAGTTGGCTTTTAAGGGTGCGCAAATGCGAGGGAGCCATGTCAGTAGATTTGCTGGTACATTAAAAATCACCTTCAAGGCTATATTCCGGCACCCTGGTGAATTTAAAAGCAGCAGTAGTTAAAAGGGTCGTAAAATCAGTAATAACAAAAGGAAAGAAGTAAAAGGGGTTGTTACAATTGGAGATGTAGATCTGGAAGTAGTAGAGCACTTAAAATATTTAGGAGGTGAATTGATGGAAAATTCAAGATTGGATATGGAGATCAACAAGAGAATACAATGTGGGAGTGTTTTCTATCATCAGGTTCAGAGTTTAATTTGGGATAAAGACATATCACTGAGGGCTAAAAAAGACCTATTACTTGCCAATAATGACGCATGGAGCAGAAACTTGGCCGATGATGAGGAGGGATGAAAGTAGAATATAGGCAGCTGAAATGAAATTCGTGAGGAGTGAGGTACAGAAGACGAGTGATGGATTGAGAAATGAAGACATTTGAATGAAAGTGAATGTACAGAAGCTAAAATGATAAGCCGAAGCGAACAGATTGAGATGGTATGGACATGTGAAAAGGATTAATGATGAAAGAATGCCAAATCAAGTGATGGAGAGATGGTTGACTGGAAAGAGAGGACGAGGGAGACCTAGAGTACGGTGGATGGATTTGGTGGAGGACAGTGTGAGAGAACGGAACCTGGAGTAGAGTACAGTGGTTGAGGAAGGATGGTGGACAGACGGAGTAAAGTAGAGGGGTGTCATATTTGCTCCGACCCGGCTTAGGCTGGTAAACTGAAATTGATGATAGCGATGATGATGAAAACCAATAACTATGATCATCATCATGATCATTCGTCATCTTCATTGTCTTCTTTTTGCTACTTGGTCCATTCGACATAATACCGAAGTTAATACAAGTGCCCTCTTCTATGGAATGTGTAGTATTTTGTTAGTAAGCTAATGTCTGTTATATTGCAATTCATTGCAACTACTGCATTGTTGATGGAGTTAAAATATGTCGTCTATGGCATAGTTCATTTTTATTAAGTCCCACAAGAACACATTCAAATGCAGTATGCCTTCCTTCAGAGGGGAAGTAAAGCCGGCAGTCCCATGTCATAGATTTATGGCATGTTAAAGAACCTTCCACTAATTACACCTGTGTGAAGCTAAATTGCATAGGTTAGGAATGTAAACAACGCTCTTAGGTTTCTACGTTCGTTACCAAGAGCCCACTGCGGTGGCGTCTAGTAGCTAAGTTCTGAACTAGGCCTAGTAGTCATTGATGGTGGCGTTTGGCAGCAAAAGTAGGAACTATTTGAAAAATTCAAAGTCGCAGTCCTTACTTGAATTTAAAAAAAACAGATACACACACTAATATAGCCATCACAATTAACACCGGTTATCAGACAGATTCTACACACACCCAAAGTACACGGGGCTACATGACCGCGTTGCCGCAGCCCCTAAACTTAAGAACCAACCAACACGTTCAAATGTGCATTGAATACCCTTCTCCGCACATCTCCTGTTCTCAGTTGGCGACAATGTTAGTGTGACAGGATTGTTATTAGCCGTTCAAGATACGATTGCTGGCGGTCAAAGTGGGAACTATTCTTTCTTTACTTGTGTCGCGTTGTCAGCTACTTGGTTGACAGGTACAGTTGCGCGGCTAGAATATGACTCGGCTCCAGTAGCCTCATTCATCGTTCTCTTCTCCATGGTGACTTGTGCTCCTGTTATGCTTAGCTGTGCTGTTGCGAATATTAGAAACTCACCCTATCTTAATTCTCCTATTATTAATTTTTCTGTCCACAATTCACAATACATCTTCTGTCTAACATAAGTAGTGTGCGCAATGCTGCTCGACCTTTGTGCAGACTGCACTCAGTTATCGGTGTGTGTCCCTTATTTTTCCCGCAAGGCTCCAGCTGCTATAAACAACAAACCCTGGCACAGCCAAGTTCAGTGGCACTCGTATCGTGAAAGGTTAATACTCCCAGCAGCACAGGAGTAGTTACTTTCCCTCGCCAAGCTTGTGGCTCAACACAGGTGTGTGCCATCAGGTGGTAATCTAGCTCTACTGATTGGTATTTGCCAGAAGTCAAATAAATACAGAATGGGACTGCACCTGCTATGTGATTGTCTCTCTCTTGTGGAAAGTGTAGTGCCTTGTCTTTGACTGCAGGTTGAACTCGTGGATCAAGGCCCATGCTCACATGCACAGCCGTGAGTACCCACAGGCTATCTCGACATTCCGACACCTGGACGAGTGTTCAGAGCTGCAGAACAACATTAACGTCCTGGTATCCCTTGGAGAGTGCTACAACTATTCTGGTGATCATAAGAATGCCCTCTTAGTACTCCAGAGGGTAAGTCCAGGTCTGTGCTTTGCTGGGTTCTACCCTGCAGCGCATCATGACTGCATGTGGGGGACTGAAAGTTTGGTCAATGAATGTTGCTGACAGTGTGTGGTTTTCTCTGTTTTATTTTCACACACCCTCACGACAATTGCTGGAATAGTACCTTATTTCGACACCTACCATAATAAATTGGTAGCAATATAGATCGCGATACATTACACTTCTAAATTCCCCTAGACACAAAATGGCAGCATCCATGATGCCATGGAATACACTACTGTAAAGATTTAAAAGATAAATACATGTTAAATTCTGTTAATACGGCTTTACATTCATACACGAACCTAACCTGGAGCTTATGTCCCAGACCCCCTTTCTTGTAGTACAAGCAGTAATTTTCATCCAGATAGTCATATAACCTAATAGCGGTCAATGGTTTTGTCCAGACCGACATCTAACCAAGTAGCGGTGAATGGTTTTGTCCAGACAGTCATCTAGCCAAGTAGCGTTCAATGGTTTTGTCCAGACAGTCGTCTAACCAAGTAGTGACCAATGGTTTTGTCTCACCGTAGCTTTAGGAGTTGACAGTGCAACTTCTCAACTAAATTGAACAACTAAAAGTAATGTTTGAACATTCGTAACTCACCACCACACGTCGTAGTTGAACACATGTCACTATATCGGCATCTAACGACACACTGTTTGAAACCACACACAGCTGACAAAATGGCGGCAATTCCAGTCAATCAAACATACGAACATCAATGCCCGCATGTCATCGACTACACTGAAACTTTCCCCTAGACACGCACGCATCTCGATATATACTTGAACCAACAAATACCCTATTTACTCGCATATCAGGTGCCATCAACTGTTCCATCATTTCACTGAGACCATTTATTCTCAGCTCATCCTTTCCTTTAATGTGAGATATTTATAGTAATAAGGAGCAACTTCTTGAATACTTGTGGGGATTTTTTTCTTTGAAAATAAAATAACCCCAATTTAGTAAATTGATATATTGGAAGTTATTTTTCAGTGTTGCCTAAGTAATCTATTAGTAGAAGCATTTTAGTTGGTCAACACGAGTGTACCCAATTAGATTGGGTTGGAGTTACAATTAATTTCCTAGTGCCTGAAACAAATTACATGAATCATTTAGGGGCGGGTTCACCAACACCGAGTTAACTGGCTATCAGTAAATCATCCTCTTCCTAGCATTTGTCCCGCACACAGGCAGATTCTGCTATTCTGGCTCTCTGTCACCATTTTATACGATCGTAGGCCATATCAGGATGGAGTCCAGCAATTTTAAGGTCTTCATGTAGTCTGTCAAGCCATCACTGTCTAGGACGTCCAACTGGTCGCTTCGCATCTACAAGCAAAGTCAATCCAGTGCTTGCAACTGTCCGCTCGAAGCACATGACCATACCAGCGCACAGTGGGTTAAAATCGAACTCTAGGAGGACAAAAATATTTATTTTCATAATTAAAAAATCAAAATTTTTACTTCTACAGCATTCTCATATGATTGCCGCTCACTATTCCGGGATATAAACGCATCTTAGTGTAAATCTGGCACTACTGTTCGAGCTGGAATCTAATCTTATCTCCTGCACTGAACTTGCGTTATCTCGCAGTCTGAATTGGAGGGTGAATGTAAGTGGCTGTAGTTTGGTTGTCTGTGTGGTTAGAGTGATGCTTTAAGATGGAACATGCAGCTGAAGGTATGATCTTTACATTTGTAATGTGTTTCAGTTATTAATAGGCGTAATTGTTCCGTAATTTTAGCTAAATTTGCATTATGTAATATTTAACTATTATTTTTAAAATTATATTTTCACTTAGATTTTTAGTATGTTGCATCACTCTGCGTCACATTCTGCTTAATGTTAAAATGTAGATAAAGTCTTGTAGTTTACGCCTGTTTTTTTGCATCTTCTTGCAACTTACTTAGTTATTTTACATTTTAGGAGATGCCGCCCAACCAGTTCTCACACGTTTACAACTGTTTGAAGCATTGGGTTCAAAGATTGTGTCAATGAGTTTGTTAAAAGTAAATTAGGGGTAGAAAATTGTTCTGAAGAAATAACTGAATGCCTACAAGGAGATTTAAAGGATTTTGTTGATAATTTTACCAGGCGGTGGAAGCTGTTCATATAAATAAATCAAAATTAATTTCAAAATATTCTTATTGGTTAAAAGAGATAACATTTTCGAAAATTGTGTATGATTCTAAATTAACAGAAAATTTAAATCATCCTACTCCATCCACGTCGGAAGGCCTAGGAAGCTTTTTCATGAAAGTAGTGAAAAATCAAAGAGACGAAAAATTCAACCGCTACTCTCTGCACATTCAGAACAAGAACTTATTCATGCCACACAAGTATCACTGCACATGTCTGGAAAACGAGATGCTGCAAAAATGGTTAAAGAAGCTCTTTAAGTCTCCACATAGAGCTACTAAAATTAAAAAATCATATATATATATATCACCAGCTGTAAAACCTGTACCACTTACCGGTGAAGAGGCTCTATCATTCCTTGTAGATAACAATTACAGCAAAATCCAATATATGAATATGCGACTTGAATGCAAAAATAGGAACTGTAATATTTTCCCACCTTACCACATCATTTGAGAAACAAAACAGAAAAGCTATCCAACAAGTGAATCAATAACAATAACGGAAACATCTGCCACAATAACATTGCAATCACTGGTCGACCATACAATTCAGCATCTTGCAGTAGTACAAGAAGATGTTTTGAAGCAGTCTATCTCTAGCAATGATACAGTTCATATTATATTAAAATGGGGGTGTGATGGTTCAAGCTGACATAGTCAGTGTTGTTGTTGTTGTTGTTTGAGTCTTCAGTCTTTTGACTGGTTTGATGCAGCCCTCCATGCCTCCCTGTCCTGAGCTAATCGTTTCATCTCTACATAGCTCCGACACCCTACATCCGAGGCAATCTGTTTAACATATTCTAACCTTGGTCTACCCCTACAGTTTTTGTCCTCGACCCTTCCTTCCATAACTAAGCTTGCTATTCCTGGGTGTCTTAGTATGTGTCCTACCAACCTATCTCTTCTCTTCATTAGCAGTCGCCAGAAGCATCTCTCCTCTCCCACTCGTCTTAATACCTCTTTGTTTGTAACCCTATCTACCCATCTGATCTTCATCATTCTCCTGTAACACCACATTTCAAATGCTTCAATTCTCCTCTTTTCTGCTGCACCAATAGTCCAAGTTTCACTTCCATAGAGCGCCACGCTCCAGACAAAGGCTTTCAAAAATGACTTCCTAATACCTAAATCTATATTCGATGTCAGCAGATTCCTTTTTTGTAGAAATGCTTTCTTTGCCTGAGCCAACCTACTTTTAATATCCTCTTTGCTTCTTCCATCACTGGTTGTTCTGCTTCCTAAGTAACAGAAGTCTCCTACTTCCTTCAGCTTTTCACCTGCCAATTTGATCTCCATAGAGGTTTCTGATTTATTTCGGCTGCATTCCAGTATTTTTGTTTTACATTTATTTATTTTCATCATGAATTCTTTCCGTAAGACGGAGTCCATACCATTCAAAAACTCATTCAAATCCTCAGGCTTGTCGGCCAAGATGACGATGTCATCAGCAAATCTCAGAGTTGAAATTATTTCTCCTTGAATCTTCACTCCCACTTTAAATTTTTCTCCAATTTCCTTCATTGCTTGTTCAATGTAAAGATTGAAAAGTATGGGTGATAAGTTGCAGCCTTGCCTTACACCTTTCTGAATACCAGCTTCTCTCTCATGTCCTTCAACTCGAATGACTGCTGTCTGGTTTCTGTACAGATTGTATATCACCCTCCTATCCCTGTACTTTATTCCAATCGATTTCAAAATGTCAAACAATTTAGTCCAATCAACGTTATCAAAAGCCTTTTCTAAGTCTACAAAAGCCATGAACGTTCTCTTATCTTTCCTTATTCTACCTTCCAAATTCAGCCTAAGACTTAGTACAGCTTCCCTTGTTCCTACATTTCTCCTGAAACCAAACTGGTCTTCACCCAACTCCGTTTCTATCTGGCTTTCAATCCTCTTGTAAATTATTCTAGACAGGATCTTTGAAGCATGAGTAATCAAGCTGATTGTACGGTAATCTTCACATCTGTCGGCTCCCACTTTCTTTGGTATAGGGATGATTACATTCTTCTTGAAATCAGGGTGTACCTCACCTGTCTCATAAATCCTACACACCAAGTGAAATAACCTGATCAGACCTTCATCTCCTATGCAGCGTAGCAACTCAATCGGTATATCATCTATGCCTGGTGCTTTGTTCCTGCTTAAGTCTTCCAAAGCTCTATCAAATTCTGATCTCAATATTAAATCTCCTTTCGCATCCTCATCAATTTCCTCCTCCCTTTCCATTACATGATTCTCAATCTCCTTTCCCTTATACAAACTCTCTATGTAAGCTTTCCATCTCTCAACCTTTTCTTCCCTATCTGTTAGAGGCTTTCCATTTGTGTCCTTAATATTACAGCACTTAGTCTTCTTTTCCCCAAAAGTATTCTTAATCCTTCGATAAGCTGTGTCTACTTTTCCTAATTTCAGACAATTTTCTATACCTGCACATTTCTCTTTCAACCATTCTTCTTTTGCTTCCTTGCACTTCTTGTTAACCTCATTTCTCAGACGTCTGTATTCTGCTTTCCCCTTTTCATCTCTTAGATTCTTGTGTTTCCGCCTTTCATCCATCAATTCTAGTATATCCTGAGTGATCCACGGTTTTCTACCTATTCTTTCTTTCCTACCAATGTTTTCTTCTGCGGATTTTGTTATTTCATTCTTCAAAAGTGCCCATTCGTCTGTAATTGAAGTTTGTTTAGGGTTTTTCATTAGTCCTTCCTTTATACTCTTCTTGAATCTTTCGTTTACATCCTTCTCTTTCAGTCTGTCTATTGCCCACCTTTTTGGCTTTTGACTTTTCTTCAGTTTCTTCAACTTTAATCTGCATTTCATTACAACCAGATTGTGATCAGAGTTTATGTCAGCACCTGGATATGTTTTACAATCCAAAATCTGGTTTCGAAACCTCTGCTTGACCATAATGAAGTCGATTTGGTAACGCCCTGTATCTCCTGGTCTCATCCATGTGTATTTCTTCTATTGTGGTTATTGAATAAGGTGTTAGCTATGACCAACTCATGTTCGGTGCAGAATTCTACCAGCCTGCTTCCTCGATCATTCCTTTCCCCTAATCCGAAATCTCCTACTATCTTCCCTTCCCTCCCTTTTCCTACCACAGCATTCCAATCTCCCATTACTATAACATTTTCATCACCTTTGATATACCTCAGAATTTCGTCTATTTCTTCGTAGACCTTTTCAACATCCTCATCATCAGCTTGACTGGTAGGCATATAGACTTGTACCACTGTGGTGCACGTAGGTTTAGTATTGATTTTTGCTACAATAATCCGTTCACTATATTGCTCATAATATTCCACCCGCTGTCCAAGTTTCCTACTCAATATGAGGCCAACCCCTGCTTGGCCATTGTTTGATTTAGTGCTAATGACCCTATAGTCTCCTGACCAAAAGTCCTGTTCTTCCTGCCAGCGCATTTCACTAATCCCAACCAAATCCAACCTCAACCTATCCATTTCCCTTTCTAAGTTTTCTAACCTTCCACTTCCTAGCAGACTTCTAACATTCCACGCTCCGATCCGTAGAATGTCAGATGTCCTCTTTGTCACTTCTGTGATGTTAACCCCCTCTCGAGTAGTCCCCACCCGGAGATCCGAACGGGGGACTAGTTTACCTCCGGATTGAAATTTTACAAGGGAGGAGGCCATCATCACATGTAATTATGCATAGAGAGGTACATATCCTCGGGAATAGCATACGGCTGTAGTTTCCCGTTGCTTTCAGCCGTGCAGCAGGACGCAGTGTAGCCATTATTTGGCTTATATTATCAATATCTTAACCGTCTATAAGACTAGTAAAGAATTGATTTATTCTGAAAGGCTGCTACTCCCTTTCAGGATAAGTAAAGAGCAATTCTACTAACAAAAATACTAACCTTCTACCGTACTAACAATTAAATACCAAAATTCTACTAACAAAAAACTTAAGTTCCACCTACCACAAATACTACCACTAAAACAGTCTGTCACCAGGCACACTCACATGCACCCTCACACATCACAGTCTACTGAAACAATGAACTATAACTAATAAACAATGCAACTGCTACCAGACACACTCACACACCACAGTCTAATAGAACAATGACATATATCTAATAGACAAACTAGCTACCTACTTACAACTAAAACTAACTACATACTTACTGTACTGTTATTTGAATTGACAATATTTACAAAATAGTCAGTATAAGCAGAAATTTACAGATGATGACGTCAGTGACTCTGATATCTTAGGTAGATTTCATTAGAAAGCTAACTATTGCAATGGGTCCAATGTTTCGACTTCTGGAAAATTTCGACATATCTTCGTATTTCACATCCCCCAGACCCCAAAACCACCGTGAGTTCAAAAGTTTATATATAATTTATGTATGTATATATATATGTATAGATATCAGTTTCTTGTGGACACGATAACTGCCGTAATTTTGCACCAATAACTTTGAATTTTTTACATAATATGTATCCCCTTAAAATCTCGGTCGAGTTCGTTAAGGGGCAAAATCGGTCAATGGGGGTGAAAATAGGAGGCTTTTTTCTAAAAATTGAAAAATCGCTATACCTCTCTTAATATCTGAAATATTGAATCCATTCAAAGTTCATACTATGTGTCGGATAAGGCCCTAAAATTTATGTTTGAAAAGTTTTTTGATAGCGCCAACCATTGACCAAAGGGGTGGGAAAAAGTGGATTTTTCTGGAAACATTAATCATATCTATGTTAATAGGCACAATATCAAAACCGTACAAAATGGACAATATTCCTCCAATAATTACCTAAAACTTTTGTCTGAAAAATTTTTTGATATGACCCACCATTATGCCACGGGGTGAGCAAAATGATTTAAATTATAAGAAAATGCCAAGTGCCAAGAGAGGTTGCCATGACAACTTTACTTTTAATTGATAAGGGATGAGCCATCAGCAGTTGCTATGACAACTCCACTGCACGAGATCACATTCCGTTTTCCATCTGTCTGTGGGAAGCGACTTCGGTATCGGAACTGGTAGCATGTTGAACTTCTATACCCAAGGTCGCGGGTTCAAACCCAGCTGAAGTCGTCGGATTTACTAAGAGCGCTAAAAAACCCTGAGTATGCTTTCCTTCGGAGGGGAAGTTCCAACGTTCGTTGCGAGTTGATGGTTCCGGTGGCATCTAGTAGCCAAGTTCACAGCTAGGTGTCGTTGACATTAGTATATGGTACAAAATTAGGAACTACTACTTAAAATTGATCGTTTGCAGACCTTACCTGAATTACAGACTAATACAGTCATCACAATTAACACCGTTTATCAGATTCTACACACACCCAGTGTACACGGGGTTACATGACCACGTTGTCGCAGCCCCTAAACTGAGGAACCAACAAAAATCTCTGCGGGAGATAAAATTTTGCGTGAAGAAGTAACAGACTGTCAGATAGTTACACATCAGTTCCAAACCTTGCATAAGGACAGTGTGATCACAAGTATAAAAATGAACCCCAAATGACAAGAAGGTTACCATCCCCATAAGACAATAAAATGATAAAAATATGCATACAAAAACTAAAAAAAAAAGTTAATTAACCTCCAAATGTAAAATACTTTCTTGCAATCAATGAGGTCTGATCCTCCTACGAAAACCTGCATATTTTGCCTATTATAGCCTATCGCCTAGTTTGCCCGGTGAAATCTACCTCCGCCTTCCGGCGTGCCGAGAGGAATTTTTGTAGTTTCAGTTGTTTCATTGCAAATGTATTCTTTAAATGTAGAAAGCAACAATGAAAAGAAAATTCTATGGCAGAACCCACGACCTTCTTCGACACGATTTTGCAGACCTCTTAAATGATTGTTTGGAAAGGAGACTGTCGAATTGACTAGGCGAGAGGTTCAATTAGTTGAAACTGAAATAATGTCCCTCCAACCAAGTAAAATAGAACTTGGTGATCAGTACATATATATTAATCAAACTTTATTGCTGACCATGGTGGATGGAAAAGTCTGCAATTCTATTACAGGTTCATCAGCACAGAGGTGTTATGTGTGTGGTGCTGGTCCCAGAGATATGAATAACACACTCCCGAAAACAGTTTGTCCTGAGGAGAGCTATAAGTATGGATTATCTACCCTCCATTGTTGGATCCGATTTTTTGAATGCCTGCTACGTATATCTTACAAAATAGAAATTAAGAAATGGTAAGCAAGAGGGGATGAAGATAAGAGAAAAATAGAAAACAGAAAGAAAATATTAAAAAATACATTTCGATCAGAAATGGGTCTGCATGTTGACAAACAAAGATCTGGAGGAAATTCGAATGATGGCAACACTGCTCGCCCCTTTTTTTTTTTTTTTTTTTGATCGAGTCTTGTCATCCAGTTTTTCTACAATTTTATGTGCTCTTTCTTGTCAGTTCCCTATAAATACACCCGCTTTCAAAACCTACACCCAGGATACAGCAAAATTGTATCTAAATCTATATCCATGGTATTATATGCCAGTCACTGTGCATAAAGTATTAATGCATGGTGCAGATATAATTGATTTTTGTATGATACCTATCGGGCAATTGTCAGAAGAAGCCCAAGAATCACGTAACAAAGATTTGAGAAAATACAGATTTGGACATTCTAGGAAATTTTCACGAAAACATACAAATGAGGACATATTACATATGCTGCTGATATCTTCGGACCCCGTAATATCTCATAAAACCAAAATTCAACATAAAAAGAGAAGATCATTATCCAGTGAAGTATTACTACTCCTGAAAGAACCAGATGTACCGGCTCATCATGAACAGCATGAGGCAGTGAGTGACGATGATGCTTCAGATGACACATGTGATGAGTCATCAAGGTCAGGGTCATCGAGTGATTAGTGATAGTGACTGAAGTGCTGTCTGCAATTATCCACAACTGCAGTCTTCCAAGTTAAAAGTAACCTGAGTACTATCTATTGTAGTTTAGGCTCTATCCAACTCCTACTCATAGACAATTTCTTGCATGTGTACATGTAGATGTAGCTTAAAAAAGGTCTTAACTAATGTTTATTTTGAAGTAAATGAAATATATACGTTGCTTTCACTCTAAATTCATGATTAAAACGTAAAAATAATTTTGTCCCCTTAGATTTTGATTTTCACCCACTGTGCAGCGCACACGGCTTTCCCTGATCTTCTCAATGACTGGTGCTGCTCCATATCGCCTACAGATGTCATCATTGATGACATGATCGTGAAGTGTCAGACCAGATATCCACCGATGCATCTTAGTTTCCATGATAGCAAGTCTTCGTTCTTCTTCCTTTGTAGTGGGCAAGCATTCTGCACCATATAGGGAGACTGGACTCACTACGAACCGATATATTTTCGACTTGAGGCGGTCTGGAATCTTCTTATCGCAGAGAACACCAGTCATTGTCCGCCATTTAAGCCATGTGCTGCTCACACTGTGAACAATCTCAAACCTTAAGTTTCCATCAGCAGCAATAGTTGAGCCAAGGTACTTGAATGACATTGCCTTCGGTAGATCGACACCATTGATTTTAATTGTGCCTTGTTTAATTTGATCTGTTGTTAGGTATTCTGTGTTATTAACATTGAGCCGTAGTCCAAATTTTCCTAGGTGGTCACTCCATGCTTGGAGCATAAAGCAAGGTCCGAGGCGGAGATTTCTGTAGGTCCCTGGTGACGGTGTCCATGACAATGATCGAATAGGAGAGGTGAAAGAGCAGATCCTTGATGTACACCTACAGAAACAGGAAATTCACCAGATAGTCCAGCCGCCGATTGTATGCGACTCTTTGGGTTACGGTACAACAGTTTGACCCAATCTATTAGTTCTTCAGGGACTCCATGGTCACGAAGAGCAAGCCAAATCAAGGCATGTGGAACATGATCGAATGCTTTATCTAGGTCTAGGAATGCAAGAGGGAGATGCTTTAACTTTTCGCGATGTTTGTCGATGAGCAGACGAGCAGCATGAATAGCATCTGATGTTCCACAACCTTTCACAGAACCACACTGGTTGACTGTGAGATTAACAATTTGTCATATCTTCTTATCAATTATACGCTCTAAGATCTTCATGGTGTGAGATAGGAGGCGTACAGGGCGGTAGTTACAACACTCTGCTGGGTTTCCTTCTTGCTTCCAAATTGGGACTGTTGTGCTGAAAATCCACTCTGTTGGTGTCTGTTTTTCTTCTGTGATCTTCATGAAGAAACATGTGAGCCACTGAGTTGGATCCCATTGTTTTGATTTCCAAAGTTCTGCAGGAATGTCATCTGGTCCGGTAGCCTTTCCAGGCTTCAACTTACCAAGCGCTTCAGTAACGTCATTCTCGGTGATCGGTAGGATAGGTCCCTGCACAGGAGTGGTCTGTGGGATAGGAGCATGAGGAAACTCTTCATTGCTGATTTTATCAAAGTGTTGTCGCCATCAGTAAATGCCTTGTTAATTTTAAAATCGGAATTAAACTCATTGGCGTTTCACCAGCACATTCGCCATTTGGCATTAGCAAACGAATCGTTCTGTTTAAGAGCTGTACAAAACTCATTGGAAGATGATGATTGTGGTGGTATTTGTATGTTCTTTGGTTTTATCAAGCAGGCCATAAACTGCAAAAAGCTTAAAAGTTATCTACTTCTTGGTTAAAAACAAACATGGCTGATGAGGAAAAGAGGAAGTAGAGCCAGGACTGAATTTTTCTTTACATAAAAGAAATGTACTTATCCACGAAATCGTTGAAAATGAGAGGACTGATGCTGTGGTGTCTGGGTGTGCTATACCATAATGCATCACACGGTATTATACATAAATAAAAAATGGTATATATCTTATTTGTCAAATAGGAATTCCAGGTTAGCTTCTATCATCTGTAGAACATTCAACACTGAAGGTTTTGACAATCAAAATCTCATAATAAATTCTGTGCCGTCACATTCATCAAAGTAATGCCTCTGTTCTTGATAAATTCAAGGTCGACAAATATCTAGCATGTCTTCAAGAATATAGTCATTGTTGAAAATTAAGTTTAATGCACGCTCCATTTTGGATTGCAATGCCACGTAAATCGATGGCCAGCCGTTAATTGTATGTAGACACACCAATTAGTTGCAATGGCTCGTTAGGGATGCTAATGGATTGTTATAGTTTGGTGAACCCGGCCCTCTCTTACACATACAAGTGTGAGAAATGTTTTATTAAGTGTATAAGTAACTAGCAATCCGCTCCGGCTTCGCCCCGTATCTTTAAAGGTTTACCCAGCGTATTTTTTTTTATTTCAATGAACTACGACCTACAGTATATCTTCTTTCCGTCTCAGCATGATGGGTTAAAATCGCTGACTGGACTATTAATTATATTATGATGGAGATAGCGTGTGCAACGAATTCTTGTCAGACGTAATTTAAGAATGGTGAGGGGCATGAAACACAAATCCCTTCCATCCAATCTAAAACCTCAATAACTAACTAAACTTGACTGCTTATTCTGCAGAACGAAAGCTGAAAATGGGGTGATACGCTCTCTTGCTAGCTAGGGAGCTAGTAATTGAATGGAGATTGTTGGAAGAAATGAAAAGTTATAAACACTTACAGTGGGTGATGTATTGAAGATAGAGATATGCTGTCCTGGACTTTTATGTAGAACTTTGAATGCTGAACAATTGTTACAGTCATAGTATATAGATACGTACAACCATTCACCCAGCGTAAGCTTAAAAGGTGCACGGGCTGTATGTTTTTTTTTCCGATTCAATTCACTGAAATCGTTACTGCTCGGCTTCCTTTGGTCATTAATAAATTATCTTCTACATAAACCTTCCTCGAGGAATCCTTTACAGAATGGTGAAAATCGCATCAAAATTCATCCAGTGGTTCTCGAGATTACCTGGAAAATCTAAGAATCGGAGATTTTATTTTATACTAAGTAGAGATTCATATTTAGGAATGCAACGATACATTTAGGATCCATATTGACTCAGTATAATTGTGGGTTTACAAATGAAAATGTTAATGTATTGACTATGTGGAAACTGTTTCATTTGTAAACCCAGAAATAAGTAATTCATGTAATTTATTTCAGGGACTGGGCACACTCGTTTTGACCGACAGAAAAACTTCTACTATCCAATTCAGTATAGTACTCGTAGTTTTTTGAAGTCCGAATCCATTTAAGCTAAAAGTTATATATGCATATAAAAGAAAAAATGACAGAGACTCATTTTGGCTTCCCAGTTTCTCTAAAACTTAGTGTGTTAACCTATACACCCTGGCTACACATGGTTATGCCACATATTGAACACTTGTAGAAGTGACATGCTCACAGCAGCAAGTAAAACGGGAGAGAATGAGGACACAGATTCGAGTCTGAGTTGCATAAAACATTTGGAGCTTGAGGCTCTCCCCCAAAGCCTTTACTAATAAAGAAATGTTGTGTTGCGTTGTAGGCCCATTCCCAGGACCGGTACATGCAACGTGGCCTCGACGTGTTAGCTTCCCTCCTGGCGAAGGAGCGGCGGCACAAAGATATGGAGAAGCTGGTATCGCCTGGTATCACTGTCGCAGAGTACGGGCCGGAGACTTGGATAGCAATGGCGTACTTCCTCTATGCCACTAAACGGAACTCGAAGGCAGCCTACTTTGCTCAAAAGGTAAGTTTCTCATTATTCTTAAATTATAGAGGAGATGGATTTGTAAGTTTATACTAATTTTTACACTATACAGGATTTTGGAGATTAGGAACTGATTTTTGTGCAGGCTGTGTTGTCCTCCATTTTTTCCTTGAAGGGGTTCACTATTAGTGGACGTAGGTTGGCGACGTCCGGGCCTCAGTTCATTGCTTCCAATCACTTGTGTCGGACGCCTCTCTGTTCCCGTTAACCTCCTTGGGTCATCTCTTGTGCTTTTATGACCTGACAGTTTTACGGTATCCGAGACCTAGGGTGTCTTTCATTTTCTGTCCAATTGGCCCTTGTCTTTTCCTAACATGCGTGGTCACTCTGTGTGATTTTGCAGAACTTAGTGTGTCTTGTGTTTTAAAGGCTAATGCCAAACACCATACAGTGCCAATACTGGGAACTTTACTTAAAAAGCGGTGACATTTGAAAATGGTACATTCTAGTAGTATGGAGTGTTCTTTATCCCCAGGTTTTTCCATACCCCTCTAGGAAAATGCTGGGATTGTATTTTATTTCAACTTCCTGGTCTCCTACCTCAATAATTACACTTCCTCACACAATTACAGTCACCACGGAAACACTATCAGACAAATTCAACACCCATGGGGCTGATGGCCAAGATATCCTAAGACACTGAAATAAATGAACAGCAACAAATCCTGCAAACATATTGAGTCCTTTTGAAGCAGCATTGTTGAGTATTCACATTTGAGCACAAAAAGACCCTTCTACAGTATATTAATGAATATTGTGAAATTAAGTTATCTGCAGCCAAGTTCAGCTAATTTTGTGATCTGTCCTGTTGTTAAGTATTCAGTATTTATGCATGTAAGTCAGTTCGTTATACCGTATTTCCTCGCATAATAGTTACACCCTACTTTTCAAATACAAAAATTGGTTTATAAAATTTCATCGCATAATCGACGCATAGCACATTTCTACTACTTGTTACTCCTACTTTTCAACACAACTTGCTTTGTATGAGGCGTTATATCCTCTTCAGGTACATGTTTCAGACCAAAAGCGGTCCTTCTTCAGCCTATTCAGCAAGGTCTCGGTCTAAAATAATCACTGTACTGGTGAAAGTCAATCACGTTAAAATACATAAATAATGAAGATGAAATGACACTGGGATGACGGATGATGATCAAAAAAAATTAAACTAGTTAAAAAGTTAAAACATTGTGTCGCTCTAATTGTTGTGTTGTTCGGTGACAGCTCTCTATTTGACGTTTGCATATTGTAATGATCGAGGAGAGGTCCGTGTTGCTCGCCTTCGTGTAGGCGACTGGCTGTGTTCAAGAGTGGGAGTAACAAGTAGTAGATTTGTAACGTCAAAACGGAAAATGATTATAAGACATTCCCATAGCACATTCTTGTTCGTGCGCCGGTTGGTTGTCCATGCTCCCGCAAGCTTATAACCTGGCGTCACCTTGTCAGAAGAAAATAGTCTGTCTCTCTGCTGGCAGGCTATGACTCTCGCTACGCGAGCGGCCAGCACACAGCATGCCGACGGCAGCCGTGCTCAGTGCCAGTCCAGGGGAATGAAACTTGTATGGACCCTTCGCTTCCACAGAATGACAAGCTTCGGCAAGTCTCTGTACAAAGCGCTGCTTGCCCGAGTTCTCCCATGAGAAAACAGGTCCGGCTTTTATTGCTGGAAACTTGCGCTACAACCACTTCCGTGGAAACATCGCAGCAGAGTCCCATGCATGATGTTACGCACGTGGTATTCACAATAAGAAAATACAATAATTATATGGTAATCTTTATGTAAATGAAATAAACGGGATTAGAAATTAAGCAAGTAATATTATGAAAACGCACAAGCATGCAGCAAATAATGATAACAGTATATTAAAAAAAGAATGTAGTGTTTCTATTTTTAACTTAAATATTCTTTGCATAATCATCGCACCCTGCATTTCTGTTACAAATTTTTGGCTAATATGTGACGATTATTCGAGGAAATACGGTAGCCTACTTATCGTAACAATTATGCAGAAAACAAAATTTTTGTACCTCAAATGGCAACAAAACTAATTATTTTGCAGTAAAATATGACCTGATTTTTGTGTAATCAAAGTGCAAGCAGATGAGAATAATTTTATTCTGTTCAAGGCCTGCTTCCTGAGCCCACGTAATGTGGAGGCTCTGATCCTGAAAGGAGCTATCCTCCTGGATCTGAAGAAGTTCCAGGACGCTGTGGTGCATTTCCGGGAGGCGATGCAGGTGTCCCCGCATCGTTATGAGCCCCATCTAGGTCTTGTCGACTGTTATGTGGCCATGCACAGGCTCCGGGAAGCTCTCACCATCGCCAGCAATGCCTGCAAGCAGCTGGGACAGAGTCCACGAGCCCTCACTGTGAGTCTGTGTCACAGGACACCTAATGATCCCTTAAAATTTCCTCAATTTAGAGAGTGATGGTTTGTTGAACCTCTGTGCATGGAACAGACCTGCACAATGCATCATTCAAACCGCTCCTGGTCAAAGTTTTAAAGATATAAAATTTATCTCTTAATACTTTCATGGCGATACCGTACATGTACATAATAATTTGCTACCACGTGGCAGCTAAACTAGTAGTGGGAACTTCGGTATGTTAAGTATCATTACTATTATGACGTGGTGTACCAAATATTTTAATGTACATACTAGAAGTGATCTACTTTTCTTTTCTCTTATATCTGGAAGTAGGTACTGGTACCCTTTATTTCGAAAGAAAGAATCTGAAGAATTTGGTGGGAATGATATAATAGCCGCCGTGGGTTCCTATTGGCTGGAGTTTAACAGCTAGCACAACATGTTGCCAGCGCGCGTTAACGGAATTCCTTTCATTGTCATTGATTCATTTACTTTTAATATTTTTGTTTCCATTTTACTTCATTTCTAATTATTATTATTATTTCCTTGTTGTGTCTATTGTTTCCTGCCAAAGTGTTCAACTATTACCACCTATCATCCAGTAGCCTACAACTCGACAATGTAATGTTTGAGCGCTCAGTGCTTAATATTTATTTACATTAACATTTGCAGACGATATTGTGGTCTGGGGAAGGAACACCGAAGAAGTGCAAAAACAACTAGATGCACTGAACGAAAATATTCAGAAGTATGGCCTGAAAATCAGTATAGAGAAAAGCAAGACCATGGTGATGACAAGAGGGGAAAGACAAGGAAAGGGCACTGTGAAAATTGGAAGTCAGAGTTTGGAAATTGTGGACACGTTCAAATACCTAGGAAGTGAATTGATGCAAACTGGTAGGTTGGACATGGAGATTGGCAGGAGGGTACAGCAGAGCAATGCATTCTATCAAAGTGTAAGAAAACTTGTTTGGGATAAGGAAGTACCAAGGAAAAGCAAGGAGGTAATGTATAAAATGTACTATGTACCCATATTAACTTATGCAGCTGAGACTTGGACCCTGACGAGCAGGCAAGAGAGTAGAATCCAAGCCAGTGAAATGAAATTCCTAAGAAGTATGATAGGTAAGACAAGGAAAGACAGAGTGAGGAATGAAGATGTTAGGAAGGAAGTTGGGATGGAAAAACTAAATGAGAGAATTGAGAAGAATAAACTAAGGTGGTTTGGAGATGTAAAGAGGATGGAGGAAAATAGAATACCAAGACAGATGCTGGAGGCCAAGTGCAAGGGTAAGAGAGCAAGGGGAAGACCTAGAACAAGGTGGATCGATTCAGTGAAGAACAGCGTGAGAAAAAGAAATCTGGACTGGGACAAGATCGTGGAAGAAGAATTGTGGAAGGAAAGGGGAAAGTGGAGAAGTGCCATAAATACCCCGACCCGGCAGGAGCTGGATAAGGGAAAATGATGATGATGATGATGATTAACATTGCTATTATTAGTTCAAAAAAAATTTAAACTATCATTCGTCAATACGGACCAATCGTGAACAATTATTAGCCTAAAAAGTCGCGATACAGTGAGTGTGCCTGGTGTTATCATGATCTGTTGTATCTGTGTCAACTGAGCGACCTCCACTCAGACTCTTGTTTCATCTTCAAGGATAATAATTGCATAGTGAGTGTTTTGATTATATTCATTGGATTACTTTGTATTAGCGGGTGAGTGTTTGCCCTCTTTGTCGTATTTATTGAATTGAATAAAGGTGGGTAGGCTTTGATGTATAATTTATTAATTTATTTACGTACTGTATTTCTCAATTTGAATGACACGGTGTTGACTCGGATCAACATTTAAAATATATAACGCATAATTGTACTGAAATAATGTCCAAAGTGTGTATTATTGAATCAGCTGATTTACAACAACAATAAAAACTGTTCCAAGTACCCGCCATATCCTTCACATTCTTTCTTTCGAAATACGTGTAAACTCACCTGTTAATGTGTGATTGTTTTCCAGCTGTATGCCTCTGTACTAATGAAGGATCCTGTCAGTGTGTGTAAAGCCAAATCTATCCTGGAGAAAGCGTTGATACAGGATGAGAGGTATCTACCAGCAGTGTACCTACTGGCAGAGATCTACGAGCAGGTAAGACTATATCTCATGGCTTCGAATTAAATGTGTTCATATTGTTCTTATAACGGTAGTATCCTATCTGAGCACGGTATTTGTGGACAGGATGGGGGAAAGAGAATTGGCGCTGCCCATGCTGGATATGGGCGATTATCACACCGGGTCTTCTTGAATAAAGATCTGACTTTGAACACAAAGCTCATGGTGTTCCAAGCTGTCATATCAACATTGCTGTATGGCTGTGAAACTTGGACACTTTACTGATATGATTTTAAAATCGCTTGAGCGTTTCTACCAACAAAAACTTCGATCCATCCTTGAGATCATATCATAGGCGGCTTTAGTGGCGTAGTTGGTAGCATGTTGAGTTTCTATGCCCAAGATCACGGGTTCAAACTCGGCTGAAGTCATCGGATTTTTTAAGAGCGTTAAAAATCCCTCAGTATGCCCTCCTTTGGAGGGGGCCCATGTCATAGATTTGTGCCATGCAAAAGAACCTTCCACTAACTACAATTGTGTGAAACTAATTTTGTAGGTTAGATTTGATTAACGCTCTATTAAGTTCCGACGTTTGCTGCCAGGTGCTATTTGTGGTGGCATCTAGTAGCCAAGTTTACAGCCAAGTGTCGTTGACGGCAGCATTTGGTAGCAAAAGTAGGAACTACTTGAAATTGATTGTCTGTAGTCCTTACCTGAATTGCAGATAACACACTAATACAGCCATCACAATTAACACCGGTTATCAGACAGATTCTACATACACCTGAAGTACACAGGGCTAAAAGACCCTAAACTGAGAAACCAACTAAGATCATATCACCAACCTTGCTGTTCTTGAGAAAGTGCATGGCAATAGCATGCCAATGAACTTTGTTCCGGCACCAGACCTCGTGGAGGTCCTAAGAGGCGTTACAAGGACCAATTTAAGCTGACTATGAAGTTGGCAGGACTCGAACCAAAAGCCTGGAATACACTTGATGAAGACTGTCCAACTTGGAGACGACCATCCCGAGTGTTGTGAAAATATTTGAAGGGTACGTCGTAGACATGAAGAGACCAAGTGACAAGTACGAAAACTCCTTGCAGTACAACCACGTCCTCCTCCATCAATTCCATGTGATCTGTGTGGATGCTTGTTCCACGCTAGGATTGGGCTGTTTAGTCACCACAAGCATATTCACTGGCTTGAGTAAGGAGTAAATATTTTGGAAGAATATTTATACTCAGAAACGAGTTAAAGCCGACAACGGTAACAGCAGTGAAACCACCACCTGGATCTGTAGTTGTCAGCCTTCAATCAAGGTGAACATACAGTGGAGGTTTTTTTCCTTCTTTTATTTATGATGGAGGAATATACACTACTAGATGGATGTAACAGACAAGGCTCCTTTGCGATGTAGAAGCATATAACTTCCCCCACCGTAAAGAAGTTGAAGGCAGTCCCCTTTCCAGATAAGGTGCTTAGACTTGTGTTTTTGGAAGCTGAGGGGGCTCTTTAGTCTGACTTTTTCAGGTAGACTGTGGGAAAGAAGGAAGAGGAGATCATCAATTGTGAATTCTAATGTGGGTTACTGACTCGACCTAGAAATACCATTTGATAGAAGAGTCATACTTCTTAGACAATGGTCCACCTTTGCTTGTGAGCACATGGACCACGCCCCATATAGTTTTGACTTGACACTTCTTCCCTGCATTGAAGACGTATCGAAGCTGATCTCAACAATGTTACGGCAAAATGTTTGCTACACATCGCAAGAAGTAATGTACTGTGGGCAGTATAGGCAAGTGGCCAGTTAGGGAATGAGAAATGGCTCACCTATCATAGGAAGCAATGAGATGCAGGCGATATCTGCACGTGCTCGCTTAGGGGTAAAGACGACGATGATAATATTTTAAGGGGTGGAACAGCGAGATCATCTACCCCTGAAGAAGACAATTGAAGGGCACAATTTCACCACTAATGATGAAGAGCAATACATACCCAGGACACAGATTTTGACCAACAAAGTTTCTTCAGTCTCGTGATGTTGTGGGTTCAAATGCATCAAATACAGTACAATGTGGTCTACCAACCTGATAAGCGATTGTGAATTTCACACTGTTTGTGAAGGTCTGTACCAGTTGCTAACAATCCCGCAGCATAGCTCCTGCACCTTGATTGCACAGAGGAGCTGGAAGTCCAGCGATCGAAGGTTCGAATCTTGGCACTGACGGTGGTTTCTCGACTCTAACAATTGCAGTTACACTACTACAGTCAGGTATCACACCCAAGTACATGGGGCTGGTGACCAAGGTAAGGTTATTAATAGTTACCGTATGTTTTGTCTCATAGGAGATGATGTTAGAACCGGCCATTGACCTCCTGGAGAAGCAGGTGGTGATACAGCCCACCTGCAAGCTGCACCAGATGTTGGGAGATCTACTGGCTCGGGTTCATGAGGAGGAGAGGGCTCTGGACCACTACAGTATAGCTCTCAAGTGAGTACTCGTCTCATAACCATAATGTTCCAATAGCTTTTGTGGAAGAAGCTGTTCAATCTGTACCCTTAACGGAAAGAAATCCTTTTCCACGTTCAGCAACATGTTAGAAAGTGTTCTAATAATGTATTGTAAGGTGTTACCAGTAGCAGTGTATTCAGCTACATTCTGCCCTTATAACTCGATAACCACATCATTTTATTATTATTATTACATTGCACTCTCGATAATTCGTAGTAACTAATTCAAGAATTTCTGCAAATTATGTTTTTAAGCATTGTAAAAACAAAAACTATTGGTTAAAATATTGAAATGTATTTTATGAACTCACAAAAAAAAATTGTAACAATTTATAACATTGTATTGCTTGAGAGAGCGAGAGAGATGGTGGAAGAGAATCCCTTACAAGAGATCATAGAGAAGTCAAGGATGATTTGGTACAAACATGTTAGGAGAATGCAGGAGGGCAGGATACCAAGGAGGATGCATGAGATGGAAATGGAGGGCGAGAAACCAAGAGGAAGGCCAAGAGATAGGTGGATTGTGGGTGTGAAGGAAGGAGTGGGACAGAGTGAGGAGTGAAGGGTGTTGGGAGGACAGAAAAAGGATGTTGAGGCTTATGTTCAAAGCAGACCCAGCCAGGGGCTGGAAACTGTAGAAGATGATGATTTATTGTAAGTCACACTAGACTAGAGGTATGTGGATTATGCCAACATTAATATCCAAGCAAAGAGACTTTTTTATTTCTTAGATTGTTTAATTTTCTAATTTTAGATGGTACAATTCTGAAGAAAACTATAATATGAGAAAGAAATTTCATCTCAATTTTCTATTTAACACATTGCTGACCGGGTGCTCATCACGCTGCTCAACCCCTGTGGCCGGCCATTTTCTGAGTAACTTAGTGCTACAGCGCATGCACATAAACAAATGGGCCTAGCTTTACTAACCTTGTACTGATTGTGGCCTGACTGTTGTCACTGAAATGAAGGAATGTGAGGATCTGCTCGAATCTATTTCTGCTCATTTATTTGGTGTATATGGGAGTTTCAATTAGAGGATCACTTGACCAGTAGTCTTTCCAACATGACTTTCGTACCTGTGCCATCAATATAAACAATGCAAAAAAATTGCGCATTTTACTACTGGTTACATCAGTCCCCTTCAAGCTTTTAGGGGACAATTTGTGTGATGAAGCTGTTTGCTGGTGATACAAGTTCGTATGCTCGGCAACATGTTCAAAAAAATCATCTCCGAAAATTAGGCCTATTACTTTGTCAATGTTTTGAGGATTATCGGGTCTTACCGTTATGCCAGGAACTCCAGGGAATCTTCTAAAGTCGGTGCACTACTATTTTCAACCCATTCATTAGTAGAAATAGAAATATCACTTACATTTACACTCACTATATCACTTTCAGCCTCACTCTCGACCACCGCTAATCACGTTGTTTTGGAGGGCGTATATCATCATTGTCACCCGAGACACTTTCGTCTGATGAGCTTTCAAAATCGAACTCGCGATCTTCAACGTCACAGGGGCAATCTGAATACTTATCCGTATATAATTCGTTAAAAATCTCGTCTGCATCTAAACTCACGGCCAGTCTGGGAAGCGCCATGTTACCCACCACATGGCTCATTATACCATGTAAACAAGAGGTTGGGAAACGAAACAAATGAACCGCAAAATAGCGGGAAATAGCAGCAAAGAATACCCAAACCATCCAGCACGGAAGTTCAAACAACCTTGAGCAATAATTAGTTCCAGAACGTTCCGTTAGATGTCATAGAATGTACGTATTCTGTGAACACGAGTTCACTCGGGTCCCGCCACCAACGTTCGGCTAGCGAAACACGAGTCAACTCGGGTCCCGTCCGCATTGTGTTAAGAGATAAGTTTGACTATAGACACACTTGGCCTGTTTGCCATCTCTTGATGATTGCAGTACATTTGCATTTGTCTGTTGGCACAGGCTAGAGTAAAATGTGGCTTTTCACGGATGTCTCAGTCTCACTCATGGCTCTGATTATATGGAAGCTACTGAGGTATGGATGGTGCTTAGTAATGCCATTCAGGGCACTTCAGTGCCTGTGGATGCTGTGAAAGGTTCTACTCATAGGGTTAGTACTGCTGTTCTGACTCAGTGAGGAAAGCAATGGCAAACTACCTCACTCCTCATGTTGCCTAGTACGCCTCAATATAGCGCTGCCTTGGGTTTTTGTGGGTATCTACTCACATAACCTAACGGCGGTACTTTTGAGGATCCAACCAGCCTTCGGGCTGATTACCTAACAGACAGATAGACACACTAGCTTGACTGAGAGATTTTCGGGATTTCTGTTGCATCACTCCCACGCTCGATATATACTGGATCTTCGTTTTCCTCACTGACAGTCAAATTCCTTACAATATCCTCTTTGCTTTCATGTCTGAAACCATAATCATCTTTATCCTCGTCTAACTACTGAATGCCACTTTCTTCTGCATCTTGGTATTTGTCCAGGTTTTGCCTTAATGTCATCGTAGTGATACCACCTTTCCTGTTGGAAATATTGTTATTACAGAGGCCAACAAAAGTTGCTTTTGTGCAAGTGTAGTAGCAGTAATTTTCTCCTATGACTTGTTGACTTCATGAAGAGCAACTAACAAACGTGCTCTCGGCGTGATGCAGGTTTGCGGCATGAAGCAATAATCGTTCTCTACAATACACTGTCTATGCATCTATCCTTCACAACTCACAGGTCAGCGACCTGGGGGTGTGGCTGTTGGGAAAGGGAGGGTAGGTTCTGAGTGAAAGTGCATTCCTCTTTGTACTGTCTCGGCTTTGAAGATAAAAGAAATCCCTTTCGGCGACTGCTCGTATGTTCCCAAGATTGCAGCATTCTGGTAGCAGTGCGCTTGTAGGTCTAATTTTACATCGCTGAGAAAGGCGGTTGGTCTTCTCAAATCTCAATGATTTCGTGTCCATGCACCGTATCGCGTTAAAATAGTTTTAAACAATGGAGAGATTATTTTATTTAGCAAAATGATGATTAGTTGCTGTAGGAAATGCTACTTTAGAAGAAAACTCTTGGGAGACCCTCGAATTAACTGCAAAGCGAATTATCGGGAGTACACTGTATTATTATACAGCGAGTCCGGGAATGTTCTCCGCAGCGCCTACATGCGTCTGCAAGAGCTAGCTTCAGCAGTTACGTTGGTAGCATGGCTGCCACTTGCATCATAACAAATAAACAGTCAACTTTGTACTCACCACAGCCAGTCATAACAGATGCTGGAACCATTCACAGTACATCACTCTTTTTCCGTAATCAGTTTGTTTTAATTCATGAACCACGGTAACTTTTTAAGGGAACAACTGAAGCTTGCCTCTTACAGCTTTATGTGCTGTCAACTTAGAGATTCCTGTTTGTTGATCTAATTTTCGTGTTGATTTATTTGGACTACGCAGCATTATATCGGAGATTTCATCAAGTTTTTCATCTGTTAAAAGTGTAGGCCTGCCTGTTCCCGGTACATCGTGAACTGTGCCAGTCACTGAAATTTACTTACCAAATCAAGAACGGTATCACGGTTTGGACACTTTGAATTAGGAAACCACGCCTGAAATATTAATATTACATTTTCTGTAAACCGATCGCCTTCGCGAAAAACGTATTCCACCAAAACAAACTCTCTCAGTAGTAAACATTATCGCCTGTATACTGTTGCACTCTTCCAATAATCTATCTGAACACTCACTTACTGCAATACACACTGACAGCCCACACGCGGGAGTCCCCCTTTCAAGGACACAGTGCAGCCAACTAAACTCATGACTCAACCTCTCGCAGCTGCATGTACCCACTGCGGAGAACATTCTCGGGCGCCCTGTATATAGCGTATATCATTCGCTAGGGCCATCTAGGAACACGTTAAGTCTTGTCACATTCGGCTTTCTTTTGTGCCTAGAATTCCCTCATCCTCTGTTCACTGTGAGTACTACATACCGTATTTGCTCGCGTATATCTCACACATTTTTGACCGAAAATATGTGTGAAAATTTTCGGGTCGAGATATACGCGGGGAATGACCGTATTCCCGAAAAAACACAAAATTTGCATTATTGAAACAAGGCAACTGGCATACGGTACTCGCCCTCTTCATTGACACTGCCACCAATCTCCGAGGTACTCTCGCGTGCATCATTCTGGTCATCATCCCATACTGTTTCATCCTGACTTCCGTCCAATGCATTTGCGATGCCCGTCTTCAAGGAGCTATTCACAACAATGTCCGTCGATACCACTTATTTATATTCGTTATGGTTATGCGACATTAAGAACCTATGAAAAAGATGTCATATGCTCGTTAAGGATGATTCAAGGCAGAAAGGGAATTTAGAGCGCAGACGCTTAGCGATCGATACGATCGATCATCTTCCGTATCGATTCCTCGAACTTGCCGGCCGCGGCCGAAGACTGACGATGTACTGCGTGCTAACACCCACGTGGCGCCATATGCTTGCACGCGATAGTATTCTAGTTACCTTGCTTGCACACGGCCGAGCTCTGATGCGACGCAATGCGAAAGACGAAATCATTGAGATTCGAGAAGACTGAACTGCGTTTCTCTGCGATGTAACAGTAGGCCTACTTGCGCAATCTTCGAAACATACGAGCATTCATAACATTGCGTATTGATGAATGTTGTGGCGCGCTAATCGCTAATTCGAACATGTCGAAAGACGGCACTCGTTCCCTAATCGGCTCGTATCGGACAAGTTTGGATCAACTCGTTGTTGCTCGCTCTTCCTGTTAGTATCGCTTCTGACAAGTTCCTTGACAATGACGACTGTTGTGGCGCGCTAATCGAACGTGTTTCTACTTCAAGGTTAATACGGTCATTTATATGACGGCGTCAGAAATGAATGCAAGATATATGCGAGTACTTTTTTTTCCCCCTGAAATTTCAAATAAAATGGGGTGCGAGATGTACGAGAGCAAATATGGTATTCTATTCGTAACTATTAATGGAATAAATAATTAAGTTGATAAAACATTTTATAGATATCCGCAAATCTGCAAATGAAATTAATCCTTCCGTTTGCAGTATCTCAAGATCAGTTATTAAAACTGCAAGCCTTCAACATTGTGTAATTTGTTAAGTGGTTTATTGTGATTTCTCTTGTCAAATGCTTTATAAAAGCCTAGGATGAGCATTATAATATGCTTGTATCTAATTAGTGAAATATTTTTCATAATAACAAAATCAGTCAGAGGTTGTTGAGTACTTCTTCCTTCCTAAAACCAAACAGATGTTCCTTTTAAATATCATATTTATTTAAGAAAATGTTTAGTCTCTTATCTTTTGAGATAAAATTTTCGATCATTAGAGTGAGGTGTGATTAATTATTGTCTGTATTTTGCCACTGTTTGGCAAAATACCTGCATATGTAGTAGTCGAAAATGTCTGATTGTATGAAGGCACAAAAATAATCATATGGTCTGCTGTGTTGGTTTATATGATCAATACATGTTCCAAGAGTCTACAGTATGAATGCATTTAATGATTTGTGGCAGGAAACCACAAGTTGCCCTGATACCAGTATTTGTTAGCTGTTAGACTGATGAAGGGTGGAAGCCTATATTCCACATACTGTCGATTGAGAAATCTGCAGTTGTAAATATGATTAGCTCTAATGCTAGGATGATGACATTTTTTAATTTGAAGTACAATGAATGGATGATATTACTTCTTTGAACTGACCGCTGTTGGGTGTTGAATGGTGACTCTTCTGAAGCACTCTGTGTCTTCCATATTAACCCTAGAACTGCTGCAGGTTTATCTGTCAAATGCTGCAGTACATTCCCATAAAATACACACTATGGGAATTTAGTATCTGTAAGCAAACTGTGTTCATGAATATAACCTTATCATACATCAATAGAAAGCTGAAAGACTGTTCTATATTATTCTTATAGAGGTGAATCGTTCAGACTCATCAGTTTGAATTAATCATAAAAAGTGTTTTATAAAAAAAAATATATATATAAAAATTGACTTTTCTGCTCTAGAAAACTATATTGCCTAGCTAAATGTTTGTCAGACACATCATAAATGAAAAGTTCACAGTTTTTTGTTACTATTTCAAGAACCAGTTATAAATAATTCCTGTTATTTACTAAAAAAGAAAATTATTTGTACAATATGACATTTCTCCATTATGCACATATATGAGAAATTCACCTTCTGCCTCTTCTGTAAGCTAACTGCGTTCATGAATAGGCCTATAACTTGTCATACATCAGTAGAAATCTGAAAGACTGTTCTATATTATTTTTATAGAGGTGAATCATTCAGACTCATTAGTTTGAATTAATCATAAAATGTATTTTATAAGAAATAAAAAATAAAATTGACTTTTCTGTTCTAAAAGAACATATTGCCAAGTTAAATGTTTGTCAGACACATCATAAATGAAAAGTTCACAGTTTTTTGTTACTGTTTCAAGAACCAGTTTTAAATAATTCCTGTTATTTACTAAAAAAAGACCCCATTGAATCTGGAGGATACCGTCTCTACAAGGGACCTCCAGGACCACGAGTTATGAAAAATGTCCCCCAATTTGGTATGGGATTTTTAGTACATACCAGTATTATTGATTCAGTGGAAGACTTTTCGTCGAACTCATCAAGGTTAGCAACTTTAACAATTAGGACAGGAAACAAAATATACTCTTTGATAAACGTTCATGCCCCAACTAATGACAAGAATGTCAAAAAATTTAGAGATGAAACAGACAATTTTTGGGAAGAACTTGCCTTACTAATATCAAACATTCCAGACACTCATGTTAAAATCTTGCTTGGGGATTTTAATGCAAAAATTGGTCAAGAAAGAAAATTTCGTCCAATAGTAGGTAAGTGGCCAGCTCACAAATTCACTAACAAGAATGGTCAAAGATTAATCACCCTTTGTGAAGAACATGGCCTACGTCTCGAAACTACTAGATTTAAGCGAAGACCGAACAAACTTATGACCTGGAAATGCCCTAACAGTGCACTAGGGGAATTCCAGATAGACCATGTTGCAATGGATAAAAAGTTCTACAAAGAAATATATAACGTGAAGGTACTACGTGGGGTCGATGTTGACTCTGATCATTATATATCCAAGATAAAGATCAAGTTAACTCCACGACGTAAACAAAAATCGTCAAACTCGACCATGCAAAGGCAGTATGACCCTAGTTATTTAATAAATAATGTGTCCTATAAGGAAAAGTCTAAAACTCTCTTAAGTGACAAGCTAGAAACGATGGTTGACACACTGAAAACCGTTGCTGTCGAAATTGCCCCTATTAGGAAAAGGAAAAAGCATGCATGGTGGAATGCGGAATGTGATGCTGCAATTCGGAAAAGACACACAGCATGGCTCAATGATCAGCAAAAGAGGACCACACAATCGCGAGAAGAATTAACCATTGTTCGAAGGGAAACTGCCAAAGAAATTAGGAGAATTAAAAGAGAAAATCAAAAAAGTCCATACAAATTATTGATGATTTCTTTAAGCAACACAAAACAAGGGACTATTACAGGACATTTCGTCAATATCATTCTAAATACAGCCCTCCTACACTATTAATGAAAGATAAATCAGGTAAACTAGCCCACAATGATACTGATAATGCTAAAATTCTAGCAGATTATTTTAGAGAACTACTAAATGCTGATGAACCTAAGGAATATCTTGATTTTGAGCCTAATCCAAAAAATAAAACAAATTTACAGAACATTATTCCTCCTGACTTGACTGAAGTATGTGCAGCGATTAATTGGCTCAAAAATTATAGAGCAGCAGGAGAGAATTCATTGGTAGCAGAACTATGGAAATATGCTAATGAACAAACCATCTCCAACCTCCATAAACGTCTCATCGATGTATGGAATTTGGAACAAATACCAGAGGAATGGAGAATGGCTGTAATCCACCCAATTCATAAAAAGGGTGATAGATCAGACCCGAACAACTACCGTGGGATTTCTTTGCTTGATGTAACATACAAGATTCTATCTAGAATTATCTTGACAAGAATTCAACAACAACTCGATCAAGAACTAGGAGAATATCAAGGAGGGTTCCGACCAGGTCGCAGCTGTCCGGATCAGATCATCAGTCTGAAATGGATAATGAAATATCATAGAATGAGACAAAAGGATTTGGTCATTACTTTTGTGGATTTTAAGAAAGCTTATGACAGTATCCATCGAGGGTCATTACTTAATATCCTTAGGGAATTTGGGTTACATCAAAAGCTTATCAACCTCATCGGCGTTACTTTGAAAGATACTAAATCAAAGGTTAAATTTCGAGGCACCTTGTCTGAACCATTTTATATCCGGACTGGACTTCGACAGGGAGATGGTCTATCACCGTTATTATTTAATTGTGTTCTTGAAACGATCATGCGTGAGTGGAACAAAACTTGTCCTCCAAATGTAAAGATTGGTACTAATATAAAACTGAATTGCTTGGCCTTTGCGGATGACCTTGCACTGCTTGCAACCAGTATAGATGAGGCTAAACACCAAATTGAAGAACTTGGGTCTATTGCAGCAAAAGTAGGACTTCAAATTTCATTTGAAAAGACTGAAATAATGGCATCCTTTGATGTGGAAACACAAGCTATTACATTGATCAACAATAAAGAAATTAAAGTTGTACATAAATTTAAATATTTAGGGGAGATTATAACATGGAATTTGAATGAGAAAGCGTCAATCGAAAATAGAACAACAAAGTTAAGACAAGCGCAATATATTACTTGGTCTAGTTACAAAAAAAAATCACTCTCCATAAATGCCAAATTACGACATTACGAATCAGTTATTAAACCGGAAGCAATATATGCTTGTGAAACACTTTTCAAGTTAAACACTCGATCAGTTACTGACACATTACAGAAGATTGATAGAAGAATTCTCAGAACTATAATTAATAAAAAACATCAGGTGGATGGTCAATGGCGTCTATTACCAAATGAAGTGGTTTATAAAGAAACAGAGTCTATAGTCGATACTATGCGAAAAAGGCGAATTGCTTTTTTTTGTCATATCTCACGCCTGCCGGATACCAGACAATTAAAAGTATTATTTAATTATTTTTTCAAAAGTAAAACAAAGAACTCTTGGTTTATGGAAATTCAAAATGATCTGGATGAACTCGGCTTGACAATGTCCCAAATTGCTAACAAAGATGAGAAGAATATCTTGAAAAACAAGAACATCCGACTTCCCTTAAAAACCTTTACCCGCAAAACTTGCACTATAAGCGATGCAGAGAGAGCGGCAAGGTCAACTAGAATGAAAATGTTTTGGGAAAAGAAGAAAAATAAGAAGCTGAATCTCTAATATTGTTTTTGAGATATGTATATACTTGTTTTGGTTAAGTGCTCCAATGCGGGCGTAACATATGTAAATAAATAAATAAATAAAAGAAAGTTATTTTTACAATATGACATTTCTCCATTATGCACATAGCCTATATAAGAAATTCACCTTCTGCCTTTTCTGTAAGCAAACTGTGTTCATGAATAGGCCTATAACTTATCATACATCAATAGAAAGCTGAAAGACTGTTCTATATTATTTTTATAGAGGTGAATCATTCAGACTCATCAGTTTGAATAAATCATAAAAAGTATTTCATAAATAAATATGACTTTTCTGCTCTAGTAAACCATATTGCCAAGTTAAATGTTTGTCAGACACATCATAAATGAAAAGTTCACAGTTTTTTGTTACTATTTCAGGAACCAGTTTTAAATAATTCCTGTTATTTACTAAAAAAGAAAGTTATTTTTACAATATGACATTTCTCCATTATGCACATAGCCTATATGAGAAATTCACCTTCTGCCTTTTCTGCAAGCAAACCGTGTTCATGAATAGGCCTATAACTTATCATACATCAATAGAAAGCTGAAAGACTGTTCTATATTATTATTATAGTGGTGAATCATTCAGACTCATCAGTTTGAATTAATCATAAAAAGTATTTCATAAAAATAAAAAATAAAAAATTGATTTTCTGCTCTAGAAAACCATATTGCCAAGTTAAATTTTTGTCAGACACATCATAAATGAAAAGTTCACCGTTTTTTGGTACTATTTCAAGAACCAGTTTTAAATAACTCCTGTTATTTACTAGAAAAGAAAGTTATTTTTACAGTATGACATTTCTCCATTATGCATATATATGAGAAATTCACCTTCTGCCTTCTCTGTAAAAAAAACTGTGTTCACGAATAGGCCTATAACTTACCATACATCAATAGAAAGCAGAAAGAATGTTCTATATTATTTTTATAGAGGTGAATCATTCAGACTAATCAGTTTGAATTAATCATAAAAAATATTTCATAAAAATTAAAAATTAAAATTGACTTTTCTGCTCTAGAAAACCATATTGCCAACTTAAATGTTTGTCAGACACATCATAAATGAAAATTTCACAGTTTTTTTGTTACTATTTCAAGAACCAGTTTTAAATAATTCCTGTTATTTACTAAAAAAAAATATTTTTACAATATGACATTTCTCCATTATGCACATAGCCTATATGAGAAATTCACCTTCTGCCTTTTCGGTAAGCAAACTGTGTTCACGAATAGGCCTATAACTTATCATACGTCAATAGAAAGCTGAAAGACTGTTCTATATTATTTTTATAGAGGCGAATCATTCAGACTCATTAGTTTGAATTAATCATAAAAAGTATTTTACCAAATATAAGAAATAAAATTGACTTTTCTGCTCTAGAAAACCATATTGCCAAGTTAAATGTTTGTCAGACACATCATAAATGAAAAGTTCACAGTTTTTTTTACTATTTCAGGAACCAGTTTTAAATAATTCCTGTTATTTACTAAAAAAGCGCTCAATTTCTGAATCGTCTACATAGGCTTGTTGGCTGCCATTTTGCTCAATGCAACTTCAATGTCAACATGAAAGTACTTCCACTTCTGCAGCCAAATAATAGCCTGCTTATTGTCATTTGTTTGCCAAAGAGTAACACAACGAAAGATAAAAGCATCGGGAACCAGCATGACTTGAAATTAGTGCCATCAGATGGCTAACAGTAGTACTATATTTGAATACCGAGACCGTCTTTCAGAGAGACGGTCGCACTTGATTAAACACCACACCGTCTTCCTGGAAGATGGTCCGCAGTTCTAGGGTTAAAGGGGTTGCATCAGAGGTGTGGAGTGTGAAGTCTACCCAGAGCTCAGTATTAGCTAACTTCCTCATCCACACCCAACCATCAACTGGCACTAAGAACATCTACTCTTTGTGGTTTTTTTTTTTTTCCCTTAGTTTTTCTCAGTTGAAATATTGGTGTTCTTTTGTGTCGCTCTGTTTCTACCTGGTTGTAAGCATGATTGGTTGTTGCTACTGGTTATCGCTAGTACAACAAGAAGTAGGTAATATGATGTCTTGTTTTCTTGGTGCTAGCATGGATCCAAACAACCGACGAGCATTGGAGGGACTGCACCGGATTGACAGCTCTTCCAATAAGCTCGACTCGTCTTACTACATGACCGTTGGAGAGGATGACAATGGTGATCCAGCATATGAGAGAATAGCTGATTCTGAGAATGAGGTAATACTTCAAATATTCCTACTGTGGCCTACACTTCTTGTAACGCTACTCAATCTACTTCGTATTTCTAAGGGGACGGGGATGAGATGTGTTTTTTTTTTTTTTTTTTCATTGTTTAAGATGTCTTATTGACTTAAAATGAATTCTTCTATACAAAGAATTTCTATGTGACAATGGTTTTTATTGCTGGCACCAACCTCACAAGAATAAAATGGGGCAAGGAGTTTGAAGGTAACAGGCGTAGATACAGTCTCGGCATTTGCCTGGAGTTGAAACCTCAGAAAACCACTTGAAGGACGGCAGATGGAACCCACTGGTAGTCTCGACACACAACTTTGCACCTCAGGTTACATAGCTACAACACAATCAGTTATTTCTGATGAAAAATAAATATTGATGAATATTATAAGGCAATATGGTAACAAAAACATGAGATTTATCTCCTTTTATTATTTTACTGATAGTTAGCCACGATCGGTGAGTAGATAGCGTGTCGGTCTACAAACCCCCAAGATTGCAGGTTCGCTCCTGGCGGTGGTAAGTGATTTTTTTTTTATAAAGGCGGCAAAAATACGACATGTATGTCATATGATGTTGGCATGTCCAATAACCCATTTGAATTCAGTAGGCCATGATCATAATGGCAAAATTAATCTTGGGAGTTTCCGCCAACACAAAGTTCCTCATTTCTCTACTAGAAAGCGCTATAGTGTTCAAGGAGCTTAGATATCTAACCTCCTTGACTTTCATAGTGATTCAAGGAACAACGAAATTCGACATGCAAGCTACCCTCTGGGTGTCAAATTACTAGGGACCTGAAGAAATCGCATTTGGGATAAATGCGAATTTTTAAATTTCGTACAGAATCCATGTCTACGTTAATTTTAATGTGAAAACCAACCATTTTTACCCGTAAATCAAAGTGCGACAAAATGCAAATTGTGACCCAAAATGCAAAAATACCAAATAAGTGCGATTTTATAGCGAAATTACTTTAAATCTGCAATTTATTTGCGAATTTGTTTATTAAACAAAATTAAATGTTTAGTAGGTGGCCTAATTGCTCACTAGAGATACCTCATCTCGGACTCGCAGTGTGCTTACGCATATTGGTCGATATACCGTATTTGCTCGCGTATATCTCGCCCCCGCGTATATCTTGCACCACATTTTTTTATTTGAAATTTCAGGGGGGAAAAAAGTACTCGCATATATCTCTCATTTTTACTGATGCCATCATATAAATGACCGTAATAACCTTGAGGTAGAAACACGTTCGATTTAGCGCCCCACAACAGTCGTCATTGTCCAGGAACTTACCCGAAGCGTTACTAACAGGAAGAGCGAGCAACAACGAGTCGATCCGAACTTCGTAACGAGCCGATTAGGGATCGAGGCGCCGCGTGCAAGCATACGGCGCAGCGTGAGTGTTAGCACGCTGTACATCGTTAGTCTTCGGCCGCGGTTGGCTAAATTCGCCGCCTTGAGACACGTTCGAATTAGCGATTAGCGCGCCACGTAAGTTGCGCAAGTAGGCCTACTGTTACATCGCAGAGAAACGCAGTTCAGTCTTCTCGAATCTCAATGATTTCGTCTTTACGCATTGCGTTGCATCAGAGCTCGGCCGCGTGCAAGCATACGGCGCAGCGTGAGTGTTAGCACGCTGTACATCGTTCGCCGCGTCTTCGGCCGCGGCTGGCTAAATTCGCCGCCTTGAGACACGTTCGAATTAGAGATTAGCGCGCCACGCCAGTTGCGCAAGTAGGCCTACTGTTACATCGCAAATTTTGTGTTTTTTCGGGAATACGGTCATTCCCCACGTATATCTCGCACCGAAAATTTTCACACATATTTTCGGTCAAAAAAGTGCGCGATATACGTGAGCAAATACGGCAACAATCGATTTCTGTATCGATACGAACTTTCGACTATCTATAACTTATTCAGACAGCTGACGAACAAAACTCGTTTATGTACTTGGCGCATCGTGGGGACTGGTGGTTTGTCGAACACGTGGACTTTGCTAAACGGAAAATTTTGCGGTTTGAATAGTAACCTTATTCTTTTTGTAACCTTCAAGTATTTTTCTAGAAAAGGGACATACTGCTGTAACTGCTCGTGAAAGAGCACAGCAGTACGCTAATCATGGCTTTTATTGTTCCGACTCTGCAACGGTATTTTGCAAATATTGTAACTGCCGTGTTGGGTGGGAAAAGAAGGACAATATTCAGAAACATGTTGTGAAGCGACGAGAATGCGCAACAGTTTCTGAACCCAAACAAACCTCTGTTATTGAAAGACTACAGGGTGCCAAACGACGGAAGCTTTCATTTGAACATTAAATTGTATCTCAAGTGTAATTAGGGTATTAATGTGTATTTAAACAAAATAATGTGTCGCCAATAAAGTCATATAGTCGGTAAGAATCCAGAAAAAAAATAGATGCTAATTTTCCAAAAATAGATGCTAAATTTTCAGGTCCCTACAAATTACAATGCTTGCACCCAGCTCCCGAGGCCATACGATATTATTATTATTATTATTATTATTATTTTACTGATATTTCATTTGAAGACTGTCCATCCCTCACACCAAAGTGAAATTTCTTGACTGAGCCGGGAATCGGCCCTGGACCTCCGGGTGACAACCAAGAATGCTAGCTGCTACACCAGGAAGTGGATCCATGAAACTGTGTACATCAACCTCATCATCATTAAGTAACAGCTCCAGTTTCCCGGGTGCTGGTGACGAGCCTTTTCCACCTTCTTCTATCCTTATACAGCTCCTCCTCTTGGGTTCTATCCGACTGAAGACCACTTACGGAGATGTCCTTCTTAACCACATCGATCTATCTCCTCGTTGGTCTTCCAGTATTCGATCTGATGCTCATTCTTAGTGAGCGACAATCGGAAATGCGAGGCCAGTGTGTTGAGTATGAACCTCGTAGGGTGTGTTAAGTCTTTCACTGCAGCGTTTCTTACACCACAAGAACCCTCAGCTGCATAATTAAATTAAGATATTGAAAAAAGTTAATATTTGGATTTTCATTCATTCATATGAAACATACAAAATACATATTTTGCCCATGTGATCCACTCTGTGGTCCTTGGTTCAATGAAATCTAACACTTGCAGGTGACCTTTAAATTTACTTTAGTGTGATAGCTCTGAAAGCAGGCTGTCCTGGACAATTCTAGCAATAAAATATTGTCTGCTTCCCCTTCTCTTCTTTAGACACAACCAACAACACAGTTGAATTTGTGACTCTTGTCCTGTGTTCCCCATCTAAGTGCCGCTCTGTTAAACATGCAGGTGGAAATTTGGAGGGGTCACTTTTCACTTCTAAATTAAAATTAGCACCATCAAACAAATTCAGTGTTTTTATTCTTTTGTCATTAGTGATATTTCGGCAGTCAGATACTAGACGGATCATCATCACTATTATTTACTAATGAACTATCACCCAGATCATCATAAGTATTATCACCACTCAATGTCTCCATTTATAGACTGTTCTAATCTGAATCTGCCACTAAAAGCTGGTAGATTTTGATCATTGTCATTACTAATATTACGCACGCTCAAAGCTACTCACTAGTATGGTAGATTTCTGATGGCCAAAGAGCAGAGAGGAATAAATGTAGGTGTATTAATTGCAGCTTTGCTTCCAACAATTCCTAGTATATGGCTGCGTTGATCACAATTATAGTCTGAGAAGAAGCGGAAAAGCGCCAAGTCGACTCAAGTTGATTGCAGCAGCAAACACGGTATCAATGTAAATCGACTCAAATTGATTGCCGTAGCGAGTTAATATCAAAACAGATGTACATTGAGTCGTGTTTGTGGTAGATCCTTATGTTCCCTCAGCCATTATTAGCATGCTTAAATTGGGCTGGCCTTGTACTTGTGCTTATGAATTTTTGTAAATTGGCATTGATCAACTCCGTTGTAGAAGTACTGAAATGTTTGTGCTTGTGAAATACGTAGGGCTACCATTTGCTTTAGCATTGTTGTAAGCTACTTAGTCCCCGAGAATTGAGCAGAAACGTGAAGAATGTGGAGCGTGAAAATTTGAGTGAGGTGTTGAGTGCTCAGATTTCCATCATTTATAACAATGCACTGGATTCGAATGTGGGCACTGAATTTGAGTATGTATTCTACAACTCGACAGTTCAGCGTCATGGAGATAAACCTCTTGCTCAAAAATAAAATTCCAACAATTTCGTGAGATGAATGAACACATTTAATGAGAAGCTCTCTTTGCTTTCTCCCTCCATCCTACCTGACCACGGGGCTAAATGACCATAATGTTCAAGCCTCTCAAATGAAACACCTATTTGACTTGTGTTAGTCCTTTATCCGTGTTTGTGTCTTTCTTTGTCTTATAATGTTGGTATGCCTACCATCTGGTATTTGTTAGGCCCCTTAAAACAACAATTATCATCATCATCATCATCATCATCATCTGGTATTTTCCTGCGATGATTAATATGAGCCATCAGCATCAGTCAGTGATATTCATTTTGGATCGTATTTCCTTTGTTTCAACGTGCTGATTATGTGTGCTCTTGGTTTTGCGTCTGAAAGGGTTTTGTTCATGTTCAAAGAAGCATTTACAAATCCATTCTTTGCTTTAGAAGCAGGTGAAATATGAAGGGAAGTGAACCGAATCGAAGTATGCCCGATATTGGAACTAGATGACTCGTGTCTTAATGTATAAAGCGTGATCAAAAAGTTTCTGTTTGCCCGGATGGCTGTTTGCCTGCAACACCTGATGCGTTTCAATGTTGAAGGCTGGTGCCAGCACTGGGACTGGTATCAAAAGCGTCGACGATGCAGTGGTGTCATCCATCGTTCCCTCATCCCAAGAAGTTCAATCCAGCCATCTGCTGGAAAGGTGATGCTACCTTGTTCTTTGATTACGGGGGCCCATTGCTTATTGATTTCAAGGAAACTGGTGAATATCCTTGAATACTGTCATTTTTTTCGCATTGAATTTTAATTGTTTTACAAGTTTTCCACTTTCCCAATACAACATATCTTTATTCAGAACTTATGGAAACACCAGATTCCTTAATTGTTTTACAAGTTTTCCACTTTTCAATACAACATTTGATATCTTTATTGAGAACTTATGTTCCCATATATCTGTGATACATGTTTCGATTTTAATGTAAACTTTCCTCAGCCATAGCAGTCTCGAGTAGGCCTAATTCACCATGAGGTGCAAGTCAAATATATAATTAACATAAAGCAATGGAATAATATGTCCTCAACTTGATGAAAAATGAAAATCCACAGCCTGCTTCCAGTCTCCGACCGGGTCAGGAATGGAATGAATGAAGCCCCCATCTAGCGGCGAGGATATGAACTGTGCCGGCTGCCGAGGCCTGATGCACTCCTCTGGGCCAATGATTAAATGAATGACAGATGAAATGAAATGATAGTGGAGAGTGTTGCTGGAATGAAATTTTGACAGGGAAAACCGGAGTACCCGGAGAAAAACCTGTCTGCCTCTGTTTTGTCCAGCACAGATCTCACATGGAGTGACCGGGATTTGAACCACGGACCCAGCGGTGAGAGGCCGGCGTGCTGCCGCCTAAGCCACGGAGGCTTCCTCAACTTGATGATACACTTAATTCAACATTTTAAAATGTTTAAAATATATTTCAGAATAATTATTCCATTGTCTTTGTTACACTTGACGTCTTCATGGTTAAATCTGTTGATCTTCTTAAGCATGGATCATTCATAAATTATTAAAAACTTCTATTCGTTTTATTTTGGTTCTGTTATACCATATTGTGAAATCCTGAGTATCCCAATTTTGGATCTCATTCAATATTTGAACAAAATTATTAATCACGATCTTGTAAATTGTATAGAATGGTGTGTGTGTTACGTCAAGTAGGATGGGACCTACGCCAAAATAATATATTTTAAACATTTTAAAATGTTGAATTAAGTGTATCATAAAGTTTAGGACAGCATCCCATTGTTTTATGTTAATTATATGTTTGACTTGCACCTCGTGGTGTATTAGTCCTAATCAAGATTGCTATGGCTGAGGAAGGTTTACATTAAAACCGAAACATGTACCGCAGATATATGGGAACATAAGTTCTCAATAAAGATATTAAATGTTGTATTGAAAAGTGGAAAACTTGTAAAACAATTAAGGAACCTGGTGTCTCCATCACTGAGGAACACTGGAGTAATTATGGCATGCAATTACAGTGTAATGTCCGGGAAAACTGCGACTAGGGGTGCTGCTGCTTCATGATAACGCACGTCCCCATACCTCAATGGTCATAACGCAGAAGGTACGCCAACTCACGTAGGAGACACCCGAGTTATCACCCTATAGTCCTGATCTCTCCCCATGCGGTTATCACGCCTTCGGTCCCTTAAAAAAAAGAAGGCCTTGAATGGTCGACGATTCCTGTCGGACGAGGATGTGCAGCAGGTGGTTACGAACTTCTTCACGCAGCAGGACACAGTGTTTTACTTTACGGGGATCTTCAACCTGGTGCATCGGTGGGATGAGTGCCTCAATGCTCACGGTGATTTTGCCTCATTAGCATACGGATTCTGGATTGTATGGCTGTCAAATGGAAACTTTTTGATCATGCCTTATGGCTTAAAATGCTTTATGTTCGACCATGGCGAAATGTAAATATTATATATCAGAAAACTGTACTATAATAAGGCTCATTATAGTACACGTTTTCATTATGATACAGTTTCTCCCACCAATCAGAGCTCAAGAAACAGTTGTGTGACCAATTAGGTAAGGATAGCTTCGCACCTGCACTGACTTCCACGGCCTCCTATTTTAAATTTCACTGCGTGGCTAGTGTCATAGTGGGGTATTCGAGGAGGCCATGGTCGAATACAAGGTATTCTCTGCATCCCATGCACTCTGTTCAGTACATAAAATCTCGACAGATATTTATGAATATTTATGTTTGAACATAAAATAGTTATAATTATCGTTGAACATAAACAGTCGTATGCAACTCGCCTATAATGGTAATTAAGACACTTATGACCTACTCGTGTCTTAATTATTGCCATTACAGGCTCGTTGCATAATGTACTATTATAAAACCTCATATCTTTATCTTCATCTGGAAATGTACATCTCTTTTCCAGGGAGAAGCTGACGAGAGCGAGACAGAAGCCGTCTGGTCTGACATGGATCTGGAGTTGGCGAGTCAGTGAGCTCTGCGCCGGCATGTGGCCGTGTCCAGTCAGTGTTCATGTCTGTGATGCTTTACTCCTCGCTCCTCTGTGTACACTGCACAGTGTGGATCTCTGGTATGGAGTACACAAGATAGTCCTGTAGTGATCTGTTAGACTGAGATGTTACTGTTTTCAAGATATCATGGATCGCAGAGGAAGTGTCACATGCCAGGTTTTGCAGATAGACTCTTTTTTTTTTTTGTTGTTGGTGGTTTTTTTTTACGCTTATAATCTGTTGTGAACTTCCATTTTACTGGTATGAATTTGTGTCTGTGACTGCTATCAAGACTGTTTACACTCTTGCAAGTTGTATATAAAGAAAATGATTGTGAAACTAACAGGTGGAATTATCAACTCTCATTTTTTAGTCAAACAATAATCAAGTGAACTACTGTATGAAAATGAAAGCCAATGTATTTTCAGATATGAAAGATCAAATGATAATATTTAGTGACCAACGGTAGCTTTGAAGCTCTTTTTCACTGTTAACCTCGTACCTTTCAGTTGGTCAACACAAAAGTCATTCTAATTACTGGAATATGAAAAATATCATCATCATCTTCTTTTTCCGTTTCCAGATTCCTGGGTCGGGTTGTGAATTAAAGACCTCCATCGTTGCCTATCTCTCTACCACTCTTCTCCTTTTTTAAGTACGGTACATTTTCAGGGTTTCTTCCCCTCTTCTCTATGCACTCCCAGACTGTATCCATCCATCTATTTCAGGGTCTTCCTCGTGGTCTCTTCCCTGTCATCTTTTCGGAAAAAGCTTTCTTTCGTACTCTCTCCTCTTCCATCCTCATCATGTGACCCTACCACTTTAACTGTCCTGCAGCTTCAAGATTCCTCTCCTTTTTCTCATCTCTTCATTTCTAACTCTTATCTCTTCTGGTCTTGCCCTCTATGCCTCTTAGAAATGTCATCTCCACTGCTTGTATTCTACTCTCCTCTCTTTTTGTAGTAGTCCATGTTCCAGCTGCATATCTTAGTATAGGCTCGAATATGAAAAATAACCTGAAATAAATTGCATGTGATTAAGATTTATTGATTCAAGCCCACTAAGGAGCGCTTATAACTTGTTCTTTTTGGATGCTCGCTTCCGTTCCCAATACCTCTTTAGCCCAGCCAATAGTTTTTCCATCCTTTCCTGTGAAAGAAGTTTACGAGATTTAACAACCGTTGGTAGGGGCGACCACGATTTAACCATGTGACAAATTTTGGAGCGGTCATAGACATCAGTATCTAGAGCCTCCGTGGCTTAGGTGGCAGCACGCCGGACTCTCACTGCTGGGTCCGTGGTTCAAATCCCGGTCATAGAGTGTGAGATTTTTGCTGGACGAAGCGGAGGAAGACAGGTTTTTCTCCCGGTACTCCGGTTTTCCCTGTCACAATTTTATTCCAATTTTATTCATTTCATCTGTCATTCATTTAATCATTGCCCCAGGGGAGTGCGACAGGCTTTGGCAGCTGGCACAGTTCATGTCCTCGCCGCTAGATGGGGGCTTCATTCATTCCATTCCCTGACCTGGTCAGTCAACTGGAGCAGGCTGTGGATTTTCATTTTTCATAGACATCGGTATCTGAAATATCAGCGGAAGCTAAGTCATTTATTTTACTTCATTGAGCCACAAGCTTCCAGTCTTGTAGCTTTTGACGAGTGAGACGATGTTCTTTGTAAGCCTGCCGTTGTCCGTTCTCAGAAGGTGCCCGTAAAACTTCAGCCACCTATGTCGCATGCTTGTCTTAGCCGTTTCGAACTGTTGGTACAATTCAGAGTTTGCCTTCAGTCGATAGGTACCAACCAGAAGCACTCTTGGCCCATGAATTTTCCGAAGGATACGCCTGTCGACCTTTTCCAGGTCGTCCATGGTGCCTTTTCTGTTCATCAGTAAGGTTTCCGCAGTATAAAGAACTGGGGTCTGAAGACAGTTTTGTAGTGGCATATTTTGGCGTTCTTCGAAATGCACTTATGTTGTAATGGTTTTGCGACAATTGGTAAGCTGCATTGAGTTTTGCACATCTGTCTAGAATGGGGGTTCCGTCTCTACCATTGTGGTGGACCCATTCACCAAGATTCCGGAATCGATTGACTTTTCCAATCTTCCCAAAGATGGTCGTCGAAAGGGTTTTCCCGGGTTGCCTACTCTCGGAGTACTTGGTCTTTTTGTATGATATTTCTAGTCTGTTTTCGCTGCTGTCTCATGTAGGGATTGAACAGCAACTGCAGCATCCTTAGAGTTTTTAGTCAGGATCGCGATATCATCTGCGACGGCCAGGCACCTGATGTCAATCTTCCACGTTCCGGCTCCAATGGTAACCGTTTTGATTCCGAGATAGCTCAATGTATGTTCCCAGGTCTTTGTGACTTTGTCGAGCACCAGATTGAAGAGAAAAGGAGAGAGGCCATCTCCTTTTCTCACACCTGTTGTGTTCTTGAAACTCTGGGACAGTTCTCCTCAAAATTTTACCTTGTAGAAGGTGTCTGTGAAGGGGCAGATGACCTCGTAGTTCCACCCCTTAAAACAACAATAAGTAACTAAGGTGTCATTGAGCGCCTGTTCGATGAGGTTGCGTGTGTTATAATACACTGAGAAGAGTGTCTGACGGTCAATAGAGTCGTAAGCCTTTGCAAAGTCAACAAATACCTCGGTGATGTCCACTCCCCTCTGATGTTTTAATTGAGAATCGTTTTCAGGTTGAAGATCTGCTCGGCGCAGGACCGTCCTCGCCGAAATCCTCCCTGATATTCACTAATTGTGTGGCCACACTGTCTCTCCACACTGTCCTGTAGAATCCTAGACAGAACTTTGTAGGCTATTGGCAATTAGTCATACATTTATGGAAAAGAACTTTCCACTAACTACAATTGTGTGAAGCTAAATTTGTAGGTTAGATTTGATTAACGCTCTATTAAGTTCCAACTTTCGCCACCAGGTGCCGGTTGCGGTGGCATCTAGTAGTCAAGTTCGCAGCTAGGTGTCGTTGACGGTAGCATTTGGTAGCAAATTAGGAACTACGTGAAATTGATCATCTGCAGTCCTTACCTGAATTACAGAATCTCACATTAATACAGCCATTACAATTAACACCGGTTATCGACAGATTGTACACACACCCAAAGTACACGGGGCTACATGACGCCGCTCTCGCAGCCCCTAAACTGAAGAACCAACTTCACCCAGGGTTGCGAGATTCCTGAAAACAAAATATGGGACAGGTGTGTTGTCGAGGTGTAACATAGTCGACAAGTTGTGGAAATCCTTTAAGAATGATTTTACACTTCACACTTACTTCATTCTCATGTTCCCAATCCTTACGAAGAACACACCTTTGCTATCCCTTTCCATTAATGATTTACTTCTTCACAAAACAGCCAAGTTTTCACTTCACAATATATACAACACAACATTCCTTTGCGACAGAAGTTAGTCAAATGGAAAGAGCACGGCGCACGCGGCACTGACGGCATTTGTCCATTATTATCCATTATATCCGCCAACACAAAGTTCCTAATTTCTCTACTAGAAAGCGCTCTAGTGTTCAAGGAGCTTAGATATCTAACCTCCTTGACTTTCACAGTGCTTCAAGGAACAATGAAATTGGACATGCAAGCTACCCTTTGGGTGTCAAATAACAAAGCTTGCACCCGGCACCCGAGGCCATACAATATTATTATATCCGCCAGGCTGGCCAACCTGAAATTCGCCAAAATTGTAAGTAATGAACCAAAGAGTTTCTTCAGTCTTAACCAACGAATATACCAGAGAAAGTACTCTTTGCAACTTCTTGAAGTAAATAGTATACCAGGGGTATAAACACAGACTCATTTCTCTCAAGTTTCAAAACGCTCGGTGATATGGGACAATAACTGTCCCAGATAAGAATAGGTCGGGATGCAGGACATTTAGTGCGAATGCGGGACTGTCTGGCAAACCTGGATTCACTGCTCACCAGGCATGCTGCAACTGCTTGCATGGCTCATGCAGATAAGATACATTTACACGTAAACAGCTGAGTCTATTCAGCTTCTTTCATGTTACTCACAAAATGTCCAATTATTTTTACTGTAGATTTAAAAGTACTATTTTACAAAATGATAAAATTTCTAACTGTCAAAACTTGTAATCTTCTTCTTTCGTTATGGCCTCTATGGGACCAGGGGCAGCTCTACCATGGTTTGGGTCTGCTTCCTTTCTTCCTCCCAGAACCTCTTCATCCACCGTCTTCTTCTCCCCCATTCTTCCTCGGAAATCCTTAGTGTCCTCTTTTTTTGTCTTCCCCATTGATGATTCTCAATCCCTTTATGGCATCCTGTCAGTCAATTCTGGTATATTGGTTAGTGCATATTTATTTCTCCAGTTCTCTGTCCCTTCCATCTTGATCCCCATCTCAGTCCAGTCCTTCAGAAGTTCAACCATCCATTTGGTTCCTGTTTTTCCTCTTGTCCTCCCTGTCGTCTCCCATATCCTTGTCAATCTCCCCATATCCATCCTAATCACATGTCCAGCATGTCTTATTTCTTCTGAGATAGTCCTCATATTTTTGTATAGTTCATTTCTTGATCTTCGTATCCATCTTTCATCTCCCCTTTTCAGTCCCAGTATTTTCCTCTGTATTTTTCTCTCTTCTCCAGTTGTTCGGCTCCATACCTGCCTAATGTAGTCTCTGCAGCGTACAAGACAGCATTCCTTACTGTTGCTTTGTAGTGTCGGAGCTTTGCTTCTGTAGATATATTTCTTTTATTGTACATGTCTCTGGTCGCCATTTAGGATAATCCCATCCTTTTCACCCTCTCCTTTATCCCTCCTACCTCTGTTCCGTCCTGTTATATATTCTCCGAGATATTTAAACTTATCGACCCTCTGCACAGTGCCTTCTGGAGTTTTCCAATTGCCGATGGTATTCAGAGTCTTTGTCTTGTTTGCCCTACTCTGCTGGCTACCTTGCTCAAGTTGTCAAGCTGTTTTTCTGCATCTTCTTCCATCTCGCTTATGATGGCTATATAGTCTGCAAAAGCAAGGCAGTCCACTTTTGCCACGGTTTCAGTTCAGGGAGGAGGTGGAAGTCACTCGGTGATAAGTTGGGGCTATACACTGAGTGTTCAAACACTTCCCATCCAAATTTCTGAAGAAGCTGTTGGGTTACAATGGCATTGCAAGAATAGACATTGTCATGACACAGAAGAACTTATTCTTTCATGAATTTCCGTTGCTCTATTTCCTTCTGCTTGAAGACACTGAATCACACCACGCAACTCACGCTTGGCGTGAAAATCGATCGTAGCAGACTGGTTTATGTGCCTTCAACAGAGGCCAAAATGGCATAATGACAGGAGATGGCAGTTGGGTTTGAACTGCAGAGGTCTTCCCGCTCACTGCGTATTGCACATTCCAAAAACATTAAGTTGGTTACTACTTGCTTCACTCGCTCAGCACATTCCTTCTTTCACTTGCTGCATGTAGTCTGCTTCAATGACAACCATTGACTTGCGGGAAGCCGATATATTTAGGTTTGGAATAGGTGGGCTGCGCATTCGTACTGCAAGACCCCCCCCCTCGCACTCCGTCCCAGCGTGTTGAACTGCCATCTCCTGGCGGAATATCATTATACATCTAGAAGATGGAATATTGGCTTTCAAGGCTAAGAAGAGAAACACCTCAAATCTTGGTCTGCAGATAAGCTCACTTGGTAGAAGAGAATGAAACATAACTCTAAAACCTAGAAAATCTTCTATTATTTAATTACTTGGATATGAAAGCCTGTATTCCATCTTTTCTTGGTACCTCCGTAGGGTGGAAATAGTGCTAAGGGAGGTGCTCAGTTCCTGCTATGAGCTTCAAATGTGGGACACACCACTCAGGGAGATCCAGATATGGTTGACTATGTTTCTGTTGACAAGCCAAATTTGCTGGTATCGATATTTATGGTTCATGGTTTTATTCACAGTTTTACATTTTTCTCTCCAAGCTGTGTGTAGGCTGTACTAAACTTTTGAGGCAACTTGTGTTTCAAGGTTTACTGCTGACTTCATTTGCCCCACTGCAAACACAGTCTTTATGGAGTTGCACTGTACGGTAGTTCCATACCCATGTAATCCCACAACTGACCTCTGAGAGAAGTTCTGTGATGGTTTTTAAGTCCTGATTATCTGGCCTTTTGTGTTTTCGAGCCCGTTTTTTTCTTTTTTACATTTAGGTCTTAAACTACATTATACAACACTGAACTGAAGGTAGTTATGGATTACCGTATTTACTCGCCTATAACACCCCCTTTTTTCTCTGAATTTTTGACTTCAAAATTGGGGGGTGGGGTATAATAGGTGTAAATTTCCCTTGATATAGGTTAGGATGGCGTGGTATAAAGGCACACAAAGGAGCACCTAGCACCCCTAAATCAACACACAAAATAGTTATTTTAACCTAGACTTTATTTACGATAAAAGTGATAATAGCCCATTTAAATAGCCACTCTCTCGCATCATCACAGCTGACTGGCCAGAGGACTAAGACAGCGCTGCAGCCGCGCACACCATTGTGTGCATTGAGTTCAAAGTTACACAGTGTTGCAATATGTTACGTGTCAACTAGGCCTACCTGAAATACGGAAGATTTGTTTCTAATACCGACCGACCTCATTTTCGTACTTTCCTTTTTCACACGGTGGAAGGATTTAGAAGTTTTCTTGGATCCCAATAATTTGTCCTTCTGGTTGCGCCAATAACAAATCATACACAGCTGCACTTCGTATTTACGACTCTCCGCTTTCACTCCATTTTCTGCAGCAAATTCTAGCCCTTTCAACTTGAAGTATGCCACAAAACTTGTTCTCTTGCTCAATTTCAGTCCTGCTTGTGTACTGCTGCAAGCTTCTTAATTATATGCTACACATGGCCGTGCGGGACGCAAGACACGGAACTCGTAAGCGGGGGGGGAGGGGTAAGGGGAGTGAGGAACTATTGTTGAGGTCAACGATGCACAGGTGGTGAAGGCAAAAGCGTGGGTTTTTCCGTTAACTGGAATCTTGTAGGCCTATTTGCTACATTTTTCTGATTATTTCTCCTTCGCAATTCCTTTTTCTTTTACGATTATTTTTCCCCCCCCAATAATAGTAGAAAATTGAGGGAGGTGTTATAGGCAAGTAAATACAGTATTTAGATTTTCTCGTAAAGTACACAATATGAGCACACTGAACTCCTAGTCAATGTATGGTACTGTATTATGAACTCATTGAGTGAGTAGTATCTTTTCGCATTACTGGGGCCCTTCAATAATACAGCCTCAATAATCATATCACGCTTTCTCCCTCTGGATTATCTACATTTGTTCTCTTAACCTATGGCTGCAGTCTGGATAATCAGGACTCCACTGCATGTTCCTATCCATTATTTGAGCTGTCTCCTGCCTCATGCTGTGTGAGTTGATATTTTCACTCAAGTTACTTGTTTGTTTTACTGTAAAGTGATGTGCCAAGGGAAATTTATGCTGTTGGGAATCTTCTTGAGAAGGCTTATCCCATTGTATTTTAATCTATATTCAGTATATTATGTAATTTATAGAACATTTCCTTGGCTTAGTTTTATTGGCAAGTGTTATATTATATGTGAATCAAGTTTTTCAACAAGCACTTTAATTTCTTTCTGACATCCATTGCAGTTTTTAACTAACTGTAGTACTTTAAATTGACATGGATCATTGTTGACTGTAACTCATTCCATACAGTCCTTTCCAGTTATATCCCACTTTGTTCCAGGTGACTGAGAAACATGCATCATACGGGCAAGGTAAAGCGTTGTTGACTTTGACAAAGTTTACTTATGGTATAGTCCTTGCTTTAACTACTAAAAAGCAACTTATTTATTCCTTGTCACTTCTACGTTGCTCTATGGATGTGAGACCTGGACACTATACCACCAGACCATCAAAAAACTGGAACGCTTTCACCTGCAGAAACTCCGTTCCATTATGCACATCAAATGGGATGACTATATAACGAATGCTGCGGTTCTCGAGAGAGCAGAGATGAAGAGCATAGAGGCCATTATCATTAGTCACCGGCTTAGATGGATCGGTCATGTCCAACGCATGAATGACGACAGACTCCCACGGAAAATCCTGTACAGCGAGCTCAGCACGGGCAAGAGACCTCTAGGAGCACCTCGGAAGCGTTACAAAGACCAGCTTAAACAAACTTTGAGGAGTGTAGTCATTGATCCTGATAATTGTCATACACTTGCGGAAGATAGCGCACGTTGGCGTGCAGCCACCTCAGCTGCGGTTTCACATTTTGAAGAAGGATGCCGAAGGCAGGAAATGGAAACTCGTCAGAGGAGAAAGCTGCGCCAGATATTGCCACGTCCTCCACCTTCCATCATCTGCATCGTCTGCGGCCATATTTTCTATGCCAGAATTGGTCTGTTGAGTCACCAGCGACATCACCATCGAGTGAACACAAATTAGTAATGCAGGAAAGAAACATACACTCGGATACGAGTATTGGCCGATGACGATTCCTTGAAGAAAATTTATCAGCTGAGACAATTGTCCAAAATTAATGCTGCTGCAATTCCATAACAGTAGGTCAGTTATAGATGGCATAATCTTGTGTCAATCATATATAAGGCGTGATCAAAAGATTCCCGTTTGACGGCTCTACAGTCCAGAATCGGTATGCCAATGAGGCAAAATTGCCATAACATCCCACCAATGTACCAGGTTGAAGATTTCCATTTGGTAAAACCCAGTGTCCTGCTGCTTGAGGTAGTCTGTAACTGCCTGCTGCACATGTCTTCGTCCGACAGCAATCGTCGACCCTTCAAGGCCTTTTTCAAGGGACCGAAGACGTGATAATCACATGCGGAGGTATCAGGACTATAGGACGGGTGCTCAGGTGTATCACACTTGAGTTGGCATACCTTTTGCGGTATGGGATCATGGAGCAGTGGCAAATGTGAATACAACCCTGATTCAACCTAAAAGTAAGAAATTATACTACACTGACGACTAAATAATAACAAATACACTCTACTAACATTCAAAATTTCACAGCGTAAGCAATATGTTATATCTGCAGAAGAACGGGCTGCAAGATCTTCCAGAATGAAGAAGTATTGGGAAAGAAAAAAATTATCAATAATTAAGAACTGTGGGAGAGTACGGATGGAAGTTCAACATCAGTAAATGTGAGATCCTGTTAACAACCAGGAAGAAGGACCGACCAATGAGTGGGATAACACTTGGAGGTGGACAGCTGAAGAAGGTGGAAAGTCTCAAGTACTTGGGAAGTATAGTGGAGGAAAATGGGAGAAATGACAAAGAGATTACGGAACGCGGCAGACAGGCAGAAGCATTTCTGAGAAGCATTAGGAGCTTAGTGTGGAATAAAGATGTCCCACAAAAAAGCAAGGAAGTGTTATACAGAAGCTACTATATCCCGATACTGACCTATGCTTCAGAAACGTGGACAATGAAGAAAAGAGACATAGGCAGAATACAGGCAGGTGAAATGAAGTTCCTGCGAAGGAGGATCGGAGTAACAAGAAGAGACAGAGTGAGGAATGAAAAGGTCAGGGAAATGGTGAAAGAGGAGCCCTTGCAAGGTAGGATTGAGACATCAAGACTGAGGTGGTATGGACACTTAAAGAGAATGGATGAGAAGAAGATTCCCAAGAGGATACATGAGATGCAGATGCAGAAGAAACGACCAAGGGGAAGACCAAGAGATAGATGGCTGAAAGGAGTGGAGGAATGTGTCAAGAAGAGAGGCGAGAACTGGACCAGAGTGACAGCGGAGAGGTGGTGGGAAGAAAGGACTAAGTGGCGAGGCTTATGTTCCAAACAGACCCAGCCTGGGGCTGGAAACTGTACAAGATGATGATGATGAATAATTAAGAACTGAACTTAGTATTTGAAGACTTTGTATATAAGGTTTGATTTTTGGTGCTCCAATGTGGACATAAACAGTGTAAATAAGTAAATAACACTGCCGACCAAAAACACCATAACAATAATGAAATGTAATTATTATGTTTATTATAATGGTTTACTTTTAAGCCTCGGGGTAAAGTACCATGTTTTGTACATTTGGGAACAAGCATATGAAAATGTACGGTTTATAAAGGGATTCTGTCGCCTTGGGTTGGATTTGGAATTTTATGGCGGTATCTGCATTAACTTCTGCTTCGTGCTTCTGCTATTATTGGGATGTGAGAATAGCAGTTTCCATTGTTGGGCTCACATCTAATGACTTGTTATTCAGTACTTCCTAGAACATCGAGAAGTTTGGTTGCAGTTTAGTTGAGTGAAAACTGAATGTGCAAGGATGTGTTGTGACGTTTTAGTGGCAGTGATTTTGGTTTAAGCACAATGTATTGGAGATAAAGTAGTGACATCTGTTCATGAACGTTTGCCAAAATTCAAATAACCTCATTTATACTTATCTGAAAGTAAACTTTTAAGTGAAAAAAAAAAAAAAAAAGCTTTCCCTTAAAATGAAGTTGCATTTAAGTTTCAAAATAATGAAAGTAAAAATAATTGTCTGTTTATTCTTTGCAAATATCCATGTGTTACGCTTCTTTTGGCCAGCATTGTATATACAGTAGAGTCTCGATTATCCGACCTAAACTGGACCTGGAGTACGTCGGATCACCGAAAATGTTGGATAATACAGAACTACTTAGAAAATGAACTAAAATAAGTAGGCTATACTATATTACTGAAACAATGACATGTTTTACAGTATATTTACTGATGTATCAATGTGGAGTATTGAACAAAAACGTTCCAAATGCCTTAAGAAAAGAAACTTGTCAACAATGTCTGCTTGACTGCTGATTCAAGTTTTCTTGCTGCAATATCTCGTCATCGACGAAAAATCAACACCTCCGGTGCGCTTGCCTCTGGCTGTTGCTCTATGTACGTTAATGCCATTCACGTGGGCCTAATCCTCCACTGTGAGACATCGTTTTATCCTTTTGTTCTGCAATACCTCCTTCTTCTTCACCATCCTCATTTTCATTAGCATTCACGAAATCAGTAATATTAGGGTCGGTTAGTTCGAACAGCTGATCTTGTGCACACCACTTACTCACATCTAGAGTCGTAGCATCCTCACAACCAGGAATGCAATTCAGTAAGGGAACAATGTCGGATAACAAGGAGTGTCGGATAAGCGGGACTACTGTACCACCTTTGTTGTGTTGGGGGACAAATGACAAGTTTAGATTGTTAGTAACTTGTTTAAGATGACACAAGTGGTTTCTTCATTGACAAGGATACTCAAGTAGGAAATTCAACAGGAGTGGTGTAACCAAAACACAGATGGACAGTAGTGACTTACTGGGTAAGAAAACTGTCATCACTAGAGTTTGTGGTCCATAGAATTTAAAAATGTAACAATGCTTATTTTAAATGATATATTTATCATTTTGATGTATCTAGTCTTTTAGAAATTAGCGTTTTGTAACAGATTGAAAAAAAGCGAAATGTGCAGTATTAGGATATAATTAAATCTCATAATATAACTATACAAATTGACAGTACTTGCTGTAAACAAACAAAAATGTAGTTTGAAGTTAGCATTTTGGTCTGTTGCTGGAAAAGAGATGCCTTCGGTTGAAAAACTCCATGGGGCAGGCAATCAAAATTACACAATTTTTAAAATCAAAGAATAGGTATTTTTTAAGATCTTATTTCAGTACAAGTAATCTAGCCATATACTTCACTTAGATGGCACGGCTGTGATCTGGATAATGATCCATCTGGATTGACTTATTTGTCACTAGAATGTGTTTAGACGTGATGTAATGAAACATAAGATACTTTAGGACATTTGGGTATGCTGACGACTGGGCGATAGCTACAAGGAGTTCAAACATAACAACAACTGAGAACAGACTTGAGTGTCCTTGGGGACTACTTTCGCAAATGGAGACTACAGCCCAGTATGACCAAGACAGAAGTTTGTGCCTTCCACTTGAATAATCGCATGGCTAACATGGATCTCGGGGTGTACTTTGATAACGTCCTTCTGCCACACAATCGGCATCCCAAGTACTTGGGTGTTACTTTAGACAGAACCTTATCCTTCAAACAACATCTTTTGAAGACTGCTGCTAAGCTGAGATCACACAACATCATCCAGAAACTATGTGGAACAACATGGGGCTCTTATGCTTCACCTCTTCGATCTTCTGCAATTAGCCTAGTTCTATCTGTAGCTGAATATTGTGCCCCTGTGTGGTTAAACAGCCCTCACATTGGGAAGATCGATGTTGAAATCAACAAGACCATGCGATTGATATCTGGTACAATTAAATGCACCCCTATTCAATGGCTTCCTGTTCTGAGCTACTTTCCTCCACCCCATCTCCGCAGGTGTAATAAATATCCTGGTCAAAACATACCACAAGATTCTTCAAAATCAGAATCTCCCTATTCATGCTGATATACCTACTGCTTGTCTACCCAGACTTCGCTCAAGGCAGCCCCCTGTGAAGACAGCTATGAGACTTGTCAATGAGAACTTCGACATAATCCAGCTGTGGTCTCATGAATGGAAGATTCTTGCTCCACAGGAGTGCCAAGACATGGTTACTTTACTCTTTCAAAACCCCAGAAACTTTAAAATGGCCAGCATTTACACTACCTTCTCCACTTACACAGTGCACGTGTATAGAATACACCGGCGATCGCAATGGCCATGAATGAGATTGAGATTATGGGGCCAGGCTAATTTTGTTTGCAGAACAGTTAATCTAGTTACTGAAATCTTGTTGCATTTACACATCCCAAATTAACCAGGATTGGGGTGTAATTGGATTCGTAAATGTGGCGTCCAAACGAGGCAATATCAACTCACCAGCCCAATGGCATACTGACATGTTGAATAGCATTAATTCCTTTGAATTAACAATTCACAGGTGACAATATATTCAAGATGGTGGCTGAACTTACTACTCAACAAAATCAATAACTCAGGGTCCATTTGTGCAAGTAACACGAAAATTTGTAAGAGGGAAGAAACATAAGATGCCTCATGTATATTAAGGCTTTCACGGCCCGGAATACTAAATATATAATTCGTGTTTTTGGGCTAATGCCGTGTGTATTTAAATTAGAACCATACATTTCGGACCTTGCCTCCTTTTTCAATGGAATCAAACAATGTGGCCAAAGAAATTATATCAATGAGATTACAAAAAATATAGATAAATTCCTCTGTTCGTCACCAGAGAGCAGCATTACTCGTAAAACTATCACACTGCATATAGCGTGCAGCCGCCATCTTGAATATATAAGACATTAATATTGACAATCCATTATTTATTAGAAACATTAAATATGTAGGCTTTCTCTGCAGAAGGCACAGGATCAACGATTTCATACATTTTAGATGGTGGATGAATATGCTTGTCTAATGTTACAATTAATTCTTCTGAATGCAAAGGTGAAATTACAACAAAACTAAGCAAACGGGGACTTATATAGGGTACAACTCTTAACGTTCATCCCAAAAACATTCCATTATACTGTTTGATAAGGGCAAAGAGTTATAACTACTGAAGACTCTCGGCTATTTGGCCTAATGTGTCGGAAGGTCAAGCTGGATAACAAAAAAGACGGATAGGCCGGAGTTCTATATTCTCTCTTCCGATCAAAGCCGTACCATTATGCTTACCTTTCAACATCGTTTTTCTTACTTTCATTCCACTTCCACTACTTTGGGCAGCACACCACTTTTCAATTTCTGCTTGATTTTTCTTCCAGTCTCCAACTGTACTTTTTCCTACCCCAACTCCAAAGCGATAGTTTTTGCCGTTACCTCAGAATCTAGTCGCTTTATAGCATGTAGTTTCTCATCTACAACTTTTTTTCGTTTATCACCCATTCCGCAATCTTTCAATAAAATACTGTACTGTATAACGGAGCGCACAAAACAACAATTTACGAACGTATGCACTTTGAACTTCCGATAAACAACTGACTGAACAAAGAACACAGAGTTGCCAACAGAGCTGCTCTCTACGTGTGTTCATTGTTGTTTGAGAGTGCTGAAAGAGGGCTTCTGTGTCCCGTTTGTTTAAGAGTTTTTTCCAATACTGTACCTTATAATTGTGGCTTCACAAGTGCCAGAAGTAAAAGATATGCATAAAATATTTTGAATACCACATAGGGTTGGAGCCCGCTTGTTAAAGCTTTGGAAAAGTATTGGTACAGTATTAAGTAGGCTGGATAGTACGGAGGCCGGATAGCCGAGAGTCTACTGTATACCCAAACATGTAAGAGTAGGCTTCGTGCTCTTTACTGAACATGTTGCTTTGAATATAGCCTATGCTCTGCTAAATGGAATAAATTTATTATTTAATGTGTAATTTTCGTAGAGTGGATACTAAAATTCCTACAGTGTCCGCCATTATGCGCATGAATTATCATCAAATACAGTATGCCAACCCTGCACTTACGGTACTACTGTGTATTTAAGTGGTACTGTAAAACAAAGTAGCGCCCAGTTCAATTGATAGTGGGCAGAGTTGCATACATAGTTGTCCATGAATTGTGCAAGCTCTTAAGATTAATATGTGCAATATTTTGCTCCTCTGTAATGAATGTGTGTGTGGTTTTGTTTTTGCACCACTCGCACATCAATAATAATAATGTTATGGGTTTTTACGCCCCTTTTGACTACTGCGGCTTTTAGAGACGCCGGGGTGCCGGAATTTTGCCCCGAAGGGGATCTTTGACGTGCCAGTAAATCTACTGACACGGCTCCCTCCAATTTAAGCATTATCAAATGCCAGCCGACTGCACCGGGATTTGATCCCGCTATCTGGGGTTCAGCAGGCGAGAATGTTACATCAATAATCTTTAGGTGACGCTGAATGAATTAGTGTTTTGTTTGTTCGTTTTTTTTATTGAAAAAATATTGGTTTGAATCCAAATTAATCCACGCCATTCAAAGGTTTGGGTCTATTTCGAATAAGTTGTTGTTGATTCATTTAAACGCTTTGTGTTATTATGGTCATGCAGACATGAAAGCGAGAATATTGTACGGAATTTGACAGTCGGTGAGGAAAACGGTGAAGTAGTGCGGGAGTGATCCATCAGAGCCCCAAAAGTTTCCCACTGTCAAGCTAGTGTGTCTAAAGTCACACTTATCTCTTACACAGAAAATCCAGATGAATATTCGTTCTCATATATTGTTTTCTTCAGAAATATACAATATAAAATTAGAAAAAATAAACTATCTAAGAAACAATAATTGATGACAGTCTTTTCTCTTAGTTAGTAATGTTGGCATAGTCCACACACCTCTAGTATAGTGTGTCTTACAATGCAATGTAGCAAAGGGTTATAATTATTTTTTTGCATGTTCATAAAATACATTTCAATATTTTAATCAATAGTTTTGTTTTTACTAGGCTTAAAAAGAACATAGCTGTTGATAATTCGCGAAAGTTCGTGCATTAATCACCGCGAATTATCGGGAGTGTACTGTATATCTCCTACAATGCAAAATAAAACAGTTTTTTATTTGTCAATTCCCAAAAGTTTGATGAAACTAGCTTGGTCATTTTTTTGTTTTGACCCATTCAAATGATTTATACACATTAGAAATGTAGGCTAATGTGTATACTTTCCTGCCCAACAAAATACTGTAAAAACAAACCTTCAATTTTAAAATTAAAAATAAGATACAGATCAAAATTAATTGTTTTATAAAACTGTTTTTGGAAATTCATTCAGTTAGGTGGAGAAGTCAATTCAGGGATCACATACTGCTGCACTCCCAAAGTACAATTTATATGAATGGTGCCAAAAGAAACCCATTTGAGGTTCATGGGCATGTGAAGAGGGAAGTTGGTGTGTAAGCCAATTGGAAGAGTTGACACATTACTGCTTACACTTGTTCAAATGAAATCACCCGTTGCATTGAGAGAGGCATCCCATTGTTTGGATAGGCAGTGTGAATGCTCTCAGCGAAGAATAATTTTGGTTGTTGCTGGAACCAATCATAACTGCACCTTTATGTCGGTGTAAAATCTTTGTACCTCTAGGACTTCTTCAACATCCTAAACAGATGAAAGTTGAGAAGCAACAAATCTGGTCTGTATGAAGGATGCTCAAGGGCCTCCCACTTTTTCTTCTGTAGTGCAGCACAAATAATATTGGTGGCATGCAGGCGTGTATTATCTTAAAGGTAATTCCTGATGACAGTTTGCCGGGTCGGTGGTATGCAGGTCATTAAGTGAGCATTCATGGTGAGTTTGGGGTCCATTAACTTAAGTAGAATGGGACCAGCACATCGAAAAAGGTAGTCGACATAGCATTTGTGGCAGACACCTATGTTTGACCTTTTTAGCCTATTTTCAATTTTGAAAAAATAGGCTTATGAGATCACCTTTTGTCTGTGTGTGTGTGAGGTGTGTGTGTGTGTCCCCCTAATAAAATCTAAACGGCTGGATCGATTTCAATGAAACTCGGTAAGTTCATAGCACTAGTCCCGGCGACCTCGACCGTGCCCTTCAAATTTTGTTACGTCTCACCAATCCAACATGGCGGCTGTGCGAAATATTTCACTAGCATTCAATATCTCCGAAACTATTACTGATATCGCCCTGAAATTGTGTACGATGATAAAGGGCACTACTAGAAGTTCACCTATGAGACTTCAAAAACCTGGTGACTACAAAACCAACATGGCGGTCAAGCAAAATTAAGACTTTTAAATAGACATTTCTCGCGATTTAACTATCCAAACGTAATGGAACTTGGTACAGCAAATGTATGTACACATTGATATGCACTGGAGTCCAATTTAGTTCAAATGTTTACATAACCTCAAAATGGCGGCTGTGCGAAATATTTCACTGACATTCTATATCTCCGAAACTATTACAGATATCATCATGCAATTTTGTACGGTGATAAAGGGTACTGATACAAGTTTACCTATGTATATTTCATAAACCTGTAAAGTACAAAACGAACATGGCGACCAAGCGAATTTGATATATTTTAATAGACTTTTCTCGTGATTTAACTCTCTGAGCACAGTGAAATGTGGTACAGTAAATGATTTTGCAGATTGTAATGCACTGTCATCTAATTTAATTCAATTGTTTACATAACCTCAAGATGGCGGCTGTGCGAAATTTTAAAATTAAGTTTTTATTCTTGTGTCGTAATCATGCGATCGAAGTGAAAGTTTGAATAATGAAGCTAGGCAATAATTGTCCTTGAATGGTACATAACTCTATGGCCTATACATATAACAATCCTAAATGGCGAGCTTCCGAAATATTTAGACGGTTCTCAATATCTATGAATCTTTTACAGCAACCAAACTGGTTTTTTTTTATGTTCATAGAGACTATGAACATATGTTCACCTATAGGACTTTCAGTAACCTGGTGAGCACAAATCCAACATGGCGGCGAAGCGAAGTATAAATATTTAAATGAATGTTTATCGCGAATTAACTATCCGAGTGCCGTGAAACGTTGCACGTTAAATGCTTATACAAATGTTGATCCACTGGCATGTAATTTATTTCAATTGTTTGCATAATCACAAGATGGCTGCTGTGCGTACTTTTAAAATCTCGTTTTTACTTCTTGTGTTCTAATCATGCGATTGAAGTTTGAATACCACACGTACACAATAATCTTAATGTAATAGCACAAAAATAAAAATCCATCCTGGCGACCATATGAAATATTTAGACGGTTCTCAATATCTACGAATCTGTTACAGCAATTAAACTGAAATTTTGTATGTTGATAGAGACAATTAACGTGAGCAGGATATATGAAAATAGGCTGTATTGTTCTTCACGGAACTACTTGTTTTACTTGGGTTTGCTTTCAACGCTTGCTGGCAGACTTTGTTTCTGGTTCGTAGTGATGACTCCACATTTTGTCTCCTTGCACTATACGCCACAGTGGCAAAACGAATCAAATGCTTCAGACCAAGAAGCATTCACTGTTTGGTCAGCATGTGGGGCATCCATTGGTACTTCAGATTATGGGATGCAATATTGTGTAGTTTACCGACAGAAAATATTGAACTTGCTTGCCAAGGTATTGTAACGTGTTTTTCGAGGGGTTTTATGCAACTGGCATAAGTCAGTAGGAAGCCATTCTATATTTATTTACGCGGCAAATTGTTCAGCCAAGAGAATTTTTCATGTTAATTTATTATTATTATTAATTTATTATAATTATTATTAAGGTGTTTTCGGAGCATTTTATAAAAATTATTAGCATTCAGATAGGTTTTCTATGTCTTAGAAAACGCTATCCAGCAAATTATTACGAACGACTATATTATAGAAAATTACATGATTACGGAATTTTACTGAGTTTTCGTCAGTTAGGGTATATCGAGAGACGTGACTCACTGGGATTTCAAGTACAAGCTGATTCCTGTCGAGAAGTATTACGAAAGGCTGGGTCGCAAGGTCTAGAAAAGGCGAATTGTTGGAACGGAAATCGACTTCTCCCTCTCGCGCGCCGAGTGTAATGAGGCAGAGGAGGGGAACTAGCGGCGTGCTCAGCCAATCAAGGAGGACGACGTAAGCTAGATGTCGGTACCATGGTGGGGGAGCCAACGTGGGGATATATCATTCGACGCGCCGTGAAACGAGGACTATCTGTGTAGAACTTGCGGAGTACGGTTGCAAGTGCGTGTCGCTCCGATGTTCAGTGGAGTTGAAGACTAACTTTTGCAAAACTTAACCAGTGCGGTTGTACGAGTGTTTGGGTCCGAGGTACGGACCATAGGATTATCTAAGCTACCAGAATATGATCAAATTCCGACGGAGATGACGACGTCCAGGAGACTGTGGGAAGCTCACAGCATCAGCAAGTGTGAGGGAAATGCCTTGGCAATTTCCAATGGTAAGCGCAAATGACGCAGAAATACGCAATCTCTCATTTTTCTTTGTTTTACATTTCATATTTCAGTAACTTCATAGCTTGGAAATAAGAGTAAAATCAATTTATCAGACTCCGTTTTCACGTAATTTTCTATCGGTAATATTCAAATCACAACGCTCCAATTTAAATTTTGTACTTATTATTATTATTAATTTTGCTATACTGGTTTTATATAATAAATTCATTTCTTTTACAATGCAATCTTTGCTTTCAGTAGGTAGCATTAGATATAGACCAATTCCTTCTCCTGATACAATTGTTTGTTGGGTTAATGATCAAATCATACCACGATCTGAGTGAATAGTGTCTTGAAGGTGTTCTGCCAGAGCTAGACATTGTTAAATACAAATTTAGATTTCAACATTGCATTGAGGTCTTGGCGCCCATTAAAACAACATAGCTTAGGCAAAGGTAAACAGTTACATTTATCTCCCAACAGTGTGGGCTAGCCAAACTGTTACATTTGTCGCCGACAACTTGGGGCTGAAAACCTAATAACATTTGTGGAAGGAGAAGGGTATATATTTCTGTGCCTGTATTTTGGGGGTTATTTGTCTGTATCAGTGTATATCATTATGGGGGATGAGAAAGAAAGACAGATGAGGTTACGTAGTGGTCATCAACGGGAGAGTGATGATACGAGCAGTATGTCGAGTGATGGTAGTACCGGGGTAGCGGAGGTAAATCCCGATACTGGAACAGGGAGTGTAGGCGGCCAACCAGAATTAAAAACTTTACTTCTCGAGTTTATGTATCAGAACAAAGTTAGTAGTGATGCCTTAAATGCTAAATTAGAACAAAACAATGCAAAACTGGAACAAAATAATGCTAAATTAGAACAAAACAGTAGGGAAAATAAAGAAAGTACAGATGCCTTAAATGCTAAATTAGAACAAAACAGTAGGGAAAATAGAGAGAGTAATGAAAATTTAAATGCCAGATTAGAACAAAACAGTAAGGAAAATAGAGAGAGTACTGAAACTTTAAATGCTAAACTGGAACAAAACAACGCCAGATTAGAACAAAACAGTAAGGAATATAGAGAGAGTACTGAAACTTTAAATGCTAAATTAGAACAAAACAGCAGGGAAATGAGTGACAAATTCGAACTGATTAGAGGTGAGATCAGGGGGGTGATGGAAGAAAAGGCTAAAGAGATTATTGCAGATGTAGACAGAAAATTAGGAAAAGTACAGGAGGAGTTGGAAATTAGAATCAGTACACAGGCTGAAAATTTAAAAGAACTAGTGCAACTGGAAACACAGCAGGTCAAAAAGCAATTGGGGGGAGAAATTGACAAAATTCAGGAAGCTACTAAAGAGGTTAAGGAACAGCTGGGGGGTAGAATTGAGAAAGTCCACTCACAAATAGTTGCAGAAGTAAATGATTTAAGAGAGAGTAATAGAGAGAGCATTAGCAAGATTGAGGAGAAACAAGCAAAGCTATATGATAAAGTAGAAGAATCAGAAGGAAACATTAAATTAACAGTAAACAGTATTGAGAGGAAGGCTGAGGAGAAAATCGCAGAATTAGAATTAAAATTAAAAGCTAGGATCAGGCAAGAAAATAGTCAGAATAGGCCAGTTTTTGTGAATAGCACACACAGGGAGGTAGAACTGGGTAAGTTCAGCAATCGACAGGGGTGCCCAATGGAGTTCATGAACACTATAGAAAATAAATTCGGGGAAAGGTTGGAAAATGGTAGTATTGAGTGGTGCCAGGTAGTTGAAATTTTAGAACAAGTGTTTGTGGGGGAAACGAGGAATTGGTTTGCTGTCTACAGAGACAAGTTTACTGATATCAATGATTTTAAAATGAAATTCTGTGAAAAGTTCTGGAATGAGGTTATTCAGTCGCAGCATCGTGAGGGAGTAGTGTGTGGTAAATATAACCCTAAAGGAAGCTCCACCATGACCGAATACTTTTTAGGGCAGGTATTAGTGTGTAAATATCTGGATGGCTTGAAGGAGGAAAGTGATGTGGTGAGGTTGCTACTTAGGCACTTTCCCTATAGGATCAAGGAGGCTGCTTGTATCCAGAATGTAAAGACAATATCACAAGTAGAAAATTTGTTAAGCACATTTGATGCACTAGGGAGAGGGGGTTATGAGGACAATTTCAATCGGAACCAGGGTAATAATAATAATAGGCCTAATGAAGCCAGGCATCAAGAAGTTCAAGGGAACGGTGGCGAAGGGGCCAATGCTCAAAATAGAAATAACAATAATCAGCTAAATCAGAACAGAGGAAATGGCTATGGTAATCAGTATCAAGGGAGGAACAATGATTTCAGGGGAAATCAAGGGAGAAACAATGATTTCAGGGGAAATCAAGGGAGGAACTATAACGACAATAATTACAACCAGAATAGGGGTCAAGGAAGAGGACAGCCTAGTGGTAGTAATATACAGCCAAACAATGACAACACAACTCAGAACAACCAGACCAGTGCAGTAGTAACTAGTACTACGGCCAGCTGTAGCGGTTCTTTAAACGCGAACCAGGCTGCGAAGTAAGGTCAGAATCTCAGTCTGTAGCATGCCCTGTCCATACAATTATACAGGAACCCTATGACCTAAATGTAAGAAATGAATTATTACATGAACTAAATGATGAAGGTATTATTCAGGAAGTGGTTAGTAAGAGCCCCATAGTTAAATTTAACGTGTCCGAGGCGTACACAGATGTTTTAATTGATAGTGGTTGTATGAAGAGTTGCATAAGTAGTGCATTTTATGATAAAATGAAAGGAACTGGAGTAAATTTTGAGGAGATGCCAATTAAAAGCACTTTTGTTATCACAGCTGTTGGGAAGAGGTCTAAAGTAATTTCTAAGCAAGTTTTAGTAGACATTAAAATTAATAATCATGTAGAGAAGCAGATTTGCCTTGTAATTCCAAATTTAGTATTCAGTGTTATCTTGGGTTCAGAGTGGCTAAGTAGAGTGTCTGGTAACTTATGTTATGATGTAGGGAGTTTGAAATTTAAATGGGGAGATTCTGAAGTAGAAGTAGCGTTCAATGACCATATTCAGAGGAGTAGTATTGTAGGTGTGATTTGTACTTTAAATGAGATATCGCCAGCCGTAGAGCGGGGTTCTCCATGTTTTGTGGGCAGTGTGATTACGAACGGAAGTCTAGAGGACTCGTTACGTGAGGCTGCATTTCAGGGTAATATAGAGGTGGAACAATGTGTTCGGCTCTATGATGTGTTATTGTGTAATAGGAGAGTTTTTGAGGATCGCATTGGTATGGCCAATTGCTATACACATTCATTGAACGTTATTGATAGGTCAGTATTCACAGGACATAGATATCCTGTACCTTTCGCTTATCAGAGTGCAGTTGAGGCACAAATTAACCAGATGCTTGAAGATGGGATTATTGAGCACTCGAACAGTCCATATGTTAATTCTTTGATAACGGTACCCAAGACCGACGGCACTGTTCGTATTTGTTTAGACGCTCGTTTGGTTAACAGTAGAATTAGTTCAGATCAGCTGAAATCTATGTCAATAGAGGAATTAATGCAAACATTTGAGGGGAAGAAGTATTTCACTTGTGTAGATTTGAGTTCCAGTTTTTGGCAAGTGCCACTTATGTACGAAGATAGACCATTTACAGCTTTTAGTCATAAATATAACCTTTATCAATTTTGTAGAACACCTTATGGGTTAAAGAGTAGTTCAGCAGCTTTAATTAGGGCTTTAAACATCGCATTAGGGGATGACACAGGAGAGTTTGTAACCATTTACATTGATGATATGGTAATTAGTTCACGCAGTTTTGAGGAGCATCTATGTCATTTAAATATAGTTTTTCAGAAGTTAGATCAGGCAGGGTTCACTTTGAAGCTGTCTAAGTCGTCATTCTGTCAGTCAGAAGTGACATTTTTAGGTCATAGAGTGTCGAGTAGAGGTGTGACACCAGAGGAAAGTAGGGTTAGCAGGTGTGGACAGTAGCAACAGGGCATCGTTACAGACACTGAGAAATATGCTAGTGGAGCAACGTGATGACGTTCATTTAAAGGGAGCCACTTGCAAGGTTGGAAGCAGGTGACGCAGAAACATTTATAGTTTCCAAACGTATTGGGAAAAACAGCATATGTGCTGGAGGATAGTGAGGGAAACAGATTATACGGGACGTATAATATACATAGTCTACGAAAATATGTGTCATAAAGTGAGTGTGTTTAGCTGGCGAGCCAGCCTATCAAATGAGTAAGTGTGGTATTTGGTGCGTGGGAGGATCTGGTCTTAAGGCAGGCGTATCAGAAGTCACACAGGGGGGTAGTATGTAAGTAAATGAGAGTTTTTAAGGTACAGGGAAATATGACGGGATTGTCGGATGCTGTTGAGCACTAAATTGTCTCGATGCACCAAGGCGATTTTGGCAGCGCTGATGGGTTCCCATTTATCTCCAAGAGATGGGGGAGCGCTTGTATAGGGCTTGTTAGCTTAAGGCGTCCACGAGATAAAAGATGGGCCATCAGAATGCGAGACAGTCCTTCATGAAACTCATACATATCAGCACACGTGATTTCTGTTTACGGCCTCGCCATGTAAGATTTGTAAGTGTGTAATTTAAGATAATTTGTACAAAGGTATTATTTGAGTGAGGAGAAATGGTCTGTGTTGAGAACTAGTATTAAGTAGAATATGGTTAACGGGAACTTAACAAGACAGGGCGATTACGGCACAGAAATATTTGGTGTTATATGTAATGCGCATTTACTGTTTTTTTTTTCAGAAGTCAATATTAATTTAATCTACGTTAAAGAGAGATTAAGTATTATGGTCACGAGGCGCTGCCACAATAGTGTGATCGTGTGCTGAGTGATAAGTGGAATTAAATGTCACCATAAGGAGGGGACCTCCAGTGAAATTAGGAAGTTCTATGGTGATATAAATATATCAGAACACCTTCAATGCGTGTGATATGACATCATAAATACATAGTGCTCATACATTAATTATGTCTATTTCTCCAACATAGAGAAATTTGAGAGGCGGAAATATCCGTGGAACACTATTCCCTATGTAAAACATTGGACTGGTTGCAAAGTGCAATCCATAGTGACAACAAACTTTGACGCAAAGTGCGTGAAGAAAAAATATGAGTGTATATATCTGTAATTTAGGGTGATTTCATTTATGTAATATGTATTTGGGATGGGGTTTATTAACGTGTCTGGGATAATCGCATAATGGACCGTCGTCACGGTAAATCATCCGATGATCCGAGGCGAATATGTAACGTGTTTTTCGAGGGGTTTTATGCAACTGGCATAAGTCAGTAGGAAGCCATTCTATATTTATTTACGCGGCAAATTGTTCAGCCAAGAGAATTTTTCATGTTAATTTATTATTATTATTAATTTATTATAATTATTATTAAGGTGTTTTCGGAGCATTTTATAAAAATTATTAGCATTCAGATAGGTTTTCTATGTCTTAGAAAACGCTATCCAGCAAATTATTACGAACGTCGATATTATAGAAAATTACATGATTACGGAATTTTACTGAGTTTTCGTCAGTTAGGGTATATCGAGAGACGTGACTCACTGGGATTTCAAGTACAAGCTGATTCCTGTCGAGAAGTATTACGAAAGGCTGGGTCGCAAGGTCTAGAAAAGGCGAATTGTTGGAACGGAAATCGACTTCTCCCTCTCGCGCGCCGAGTGTAATGAGGCAGAGGAGGGGAACTAGCGGCGTGCTCAGCCAATCAAGGAGGACGATGTAAGCTAGATGTCGGTACCATGGTGGGGGAGCCAACGTGGGGATATATCGTTCGACGCGCCGTGAAACGAGGACTATCTGTGTAGAACTTGCGGAGTACGGTTGCAAGTGCGTGTCGCTCCGATGTTCAGTGGAGTTGAAGACTAACTTTTGCAAAACTTAACCAGTGCGGTTGTACGAGTGTTTGGGTCCGAGGTACGGACCATAGGATTATCTAAGCTACCAGAATATCATCAAATTCCGACGGAGATGACGATGTCCAGGAGACTGTGGGAAGCTCACAGCATCAGCAAGTACGAGAGAAATGCCTTGGCAATTTCCAATGGTAAGCGCAAATGACGCAGAAATACGCAATCTCTCATTTTTCTTTGTTTTACATTTCATATTTCAGTAACTTCATAGCTTGGAAATAAGAGTAAAATCAATTTATCAGACTCCGTTTTCACGTAATTTTCTATCGGTAATATTCAAATCACAACGCTCCAATTTAAATTTTGTACTTATTATTATTATTAATTTTGCTATACTGGTTTTATATAATAAATTCATTTCTTTTACAATGCAATCTTTGCTTTCAGTAGGTAGCATTAGATATAGACCAATTCCTTCTCCTGATACAATTGTTTGTTGGGTTAATGATCAAATCATACCACGATCTGAGTGAATAGTGTCTTGAAGGTGTTCTGCCAGAGCTAGACGTTGTTAAATACAAATTTAGATTTCAACATTGCATTGAGGTCTTGGCGCCCATTAAAACAACATAGCTTAGGCAAAGGTAAACAGTTACATTTATCTCCCAACAGTGTGGGCTAGCCAAACTGTTACAGTATGAATCTTCATGGACAGTTCCATCTTGTTTGCATTGTCAATTTCTGCCATGACCGAGTGGGTCACAACTTTGTGTGCAGCAAATCCATGGTTTTCTCATGGCCATCCTAGAACATTTGCGATGAGTCCATAACAGTTGTGTTTGACAGGCATTTTTTTGCCTTGTACAGTAACCATTTTCTGATGAATCTCCACTGGTTTGCAACCCGTTCCTGTTAAAAACTGAATTACTGCTTAGACGGGTTCTGAATCGCTCCAGACATCTTGATGCAATGCTACGTGTCCTCAAACAAAGCACATGGGCCATACGTTCAACTCACTTGCACATCCTTATTTCCAAACTCTAGCAACAACCCATCATGTAGCATGTTTCGTACAGGTTTCAATAACATACCTCGTACATGATAATTTATATCTGTTCACGTGTAGAGAAAAATCACTTTAAACTATATTTTGCCCACTCCAGGGGCAATAGGAAGTGATTAGGGATAAATAAGTACAATTTTACAAAAAATAACCATTTATTTCTTTTGTACTTAAAAAAATGTGAATTTCATACACAGTGTAATAAATATGTATATAAAAATAATTCAACAATATAAACTCTGAAAAGGAACTGATGTATAAAGGGATTTTTCATTTCATGATAATACTGTAGTTTCATAACAATATGTTAACAACTAGTTGGGTAACCCATTCCTAAGACACTCTATGAACCTACATATAAACTACTCTCATAGTCAAACAATTTGTTAAAATTCTAACACATTACACACAATGCTGGTAGACTTAAAAACATAGTGTTTTAATGCAGTGCTTAAAGCTCTAGCACAGTATGTTTTAAACAATTTTAAATAATAATAATAATAATGTTATTAGTTTTACATTCCTTTTAACTACTGCAGCTTTTAGAGACGCCGGGGTGCCGGAATTTTGCCCCAAAGGGATCTTTAGCATACCAGTAAATCTACTGACATGGCTCCCTCGCATTTGTGCACCCTCAAATGCCCACTGACTGCACCAGGATTCGATAAAAATAAATAGAGCAATCTATCAAAATATTATTATTATTATTTTTAATGAGGTTTTTCCCTCCAATATTAATCTACAAAATCATATGGAATTCAGTCTTATAATACAAGTTTCTGGCAGTACACATCAATAACAGTCTCTCAGTGCATTACTGACTGGGAAGCACAAACTAAGCTTTATTATATCACAAACTGCTGAAATATTCTAACCCATCTTATCCTTATGAGCTATTACATTGCTCTCCTGCATTTGCAATCTCTTTTTTGAGGTGGGAATTACTTTCACAAAGTATTTGCTGGCGTAGTTAAAAGCATTTTGGACATGTTCCTATTCAATCACTGAATTAGGTCTTAAAGACACTGAAAATTATAGCACACACCTTTTTCATAATACTAACAGACTTTCGTTTCAAGAATTTGAGAGGACGGTATAATAAATTTTGCATGGCAGCAATAATTAGATGTATAGTGAAGTTATGTTTTACGCACTTTTAGTGACTACTGTTTGTTCCAGATTAACCATATTTCAAGAATATTGTTGTTTCACGTACAAAGAACTCGCAACCTACAAATACTCATAACATCCCACCTCATTCATTGCCATGTATCTCCTACAATAATCGCCCTCCTGTAGCCAAATTTTGTGAGAGCACATATTTCGACATCCTAAGCATGATGAGAGAAAAAAATTACAAGTTTCATCTGCCCAAAACAGATGGTTTGCTTGCGAGCGCAACCTGGAGGGAAGTGTACACATTATCTTACCCAATTCCTGAAACTTATTTAGGCTATGTTGGGCAAAACCAAGATAGGAGTTATGATGACAAAATGAAATATTCTCCATTGAAATTCAAGTATTTTTTTAAAAGTCACAGGAATATGCGGGGATGGCTCAAAACTTATTTTTGGTATCACAGACATTGTCAATACCCCCCTGTTCATGTTATGCTGTAACATACAGTACATTATTACAGTTTGACAGCTATCGATGATACTAAAAAATGTTAACACAACACCACAGTATGCACTCAGATTACTCAATACTTCTGGCAACACCGTGCACAGTATGAGTCACGAGTATTGTTTCCCCGCCTGGCCAACCCCAATTCTATGGAAGTGAGGTCATAGAGACTTAGGCGAGTCCATTATAATTTCTAGGAAGCACAGGGTGAAGGGAAACAATATCTTCATAGAAGCAAATAGGTACAAATGCCAACACTGTGATGCTTTTGAGTTAATCAGCATGGAAATACAGTAGTGCACTATCCAAGTTCAATAAAGTTTAGTTTCCTGTTTTCTTCAAAATATGTAATAATGTACATGATTCGAGTGTCCTTGCTCTCTTCTTCAGCAATATACTATTAAAATCTAATTACATAATTAAATAAATAAGAAAATAAATAAAATGTTGTTAAAATTATAAAATATTTTGTGTGTGAAAATGGCAGAAGTCACTTAAATAAATTACACCATTTTTGCATGTAAAATGGATTGCAAAGAATGCATACAGATACAACAAACACTAATTAATATCTATTCATTTAAATGAACTTCATATATTGACATGGCCGACCATTAGACCTTCCCAGTAAGATGTATAATAATTGTAGTCAATACGGATGGAATCTGTGATAAACAATAAACCCTTTATAGACAGAATATATAGAATGCACATTGTTTATAACTACCCTGCCTAGCACTCCAAAAGGAGGACATCGTGAGTGAAGACCAATGTTAACTAATTCTACCCAGTTCGCTGGAACAATAAACTGATGATGATGATGAATACTGATCTAGAAGAATTCAACATGACTTGTTTCATTTCATTCTATTACCTTGGGTTAGTTGCTTCTCTCCATTTTTCCCCACTTAGTATGATAATACAGTATTACTTAATGGAACACTTTTCAAGCAAACTTACCTCAAACATTACTTTTCCAGGCAATTAAAGACAACAGCATACTTGCTGTCATGTGTAAAATGTCAAACACCATGACGTGCACTATTCTTTAGCTTGGTTCTCGATGTGACACTGCCACTTCCCCAATGTATTAATTTTATGACTAGAAAGCATGTCCTTGAAATATCTTCTGGTTTTGTACTACTTAACAGCTTTGAGATCAGAGATTGACAAAGGGACTATCTGCGAAGAACCATTGTGGTACAGATCTGTAACAATCAAAACACAAACTTGAATAGTAATAGGCATGAGTCAAACTTGAGATCTTCAAACGTTTTACATTTGAAATTGAGAATAATTCAATATAATAATAATGTTCAAGCCTCCGTGGCTTAGGCGGCAGCACGCCGGCCTCTCACCGCTGGGTCCGTGGTTCAAATCCCGGTCACTCCATGTGAGATCTGTGCTGGACAAAACGGAGGCAGACAGGTTTTTCTCCGGGTACTCCGGTTTTCCCTGTCACAATTTCATTCCAGCAACACTCTCCACTATCATTTCATTTCATCTGTCATTCATTTAATCATTGGCCCAGAGGAGTGCGACAGGCTTCGACAGCCGGCACACTTCATATCCTCGCCGCTAGATGGGGGCTTCATTCATTCCATTCCTGACCCGGTCGGAGACTGGAAGCAGGCTGTGGATTTTCATTCATTTTCATTTCAATAATAATGTTATTGGTTTTACATCCCTCTTAACTACTCTGGCTTTTAGAGATGCCGGGGTGCCGGATATTTGCTTTGAAGGGGATCTTTAATGTGCCAGTAAATCTACTGACACGGCTCCCTCGTATTTGCGCACCCTCAAATGCCAACCAACTGCAACATGATCCGATCCTGCAGCCTTCGGAACAGCAGGCGAGAACGTTACCACTGAGCCATGCAGCCAGTCAATAATTCAAACTTTGATAGTAATAGAAAGAAATCAGAAACCCCTATTGATGTCAAATTGGCAGGTGAAAAGCTAAAGGAAGTAGGAGACTTCTGCTAGTTAGGAAGCAAAATAACAAGTGATGGACGAAGCAAAGAGGATATAAAAAGTATGTTGGCTCAGGCAAGGAAAGGATTTCTACAGAAAAGGAATCTGTTGACTATTGATTTAGGTATTAGAAAGTCATTTTTGAAATCCTTTGTCTGGAGCGTGGTGCTCCATGGAAGTGAATCTTGGACTGTTGGTGCAGCAGTAAAGAGGAGAATAGAACCATTTGAAATGTGGTGTTACAGGAGAATGATGATCATATGGGATAGATGGAGTAACAAATGAAGAGGTACCGGTATTCAGATGAGTGGGTGAGGAGAGATGTTTCTGGCAACTGCTAGAGAAGAGATATATTGGTAGGACACATACTAAGACACCCAGAAATAGCAAACTTAGTTATGGAGGGAAGGGTCGAGGGAAAGAACTGTAGGGGTAGGCCAAGGTCAGAATATGTTACACAGATTGCCTCGTATGTAGGGTGTGGTAGAGATGGAACAATTAGCTCAGGGCAGGGAGACATGGAGGGCTGCATCAAACCAGTCAAAAGACTGAAGACTCAAATAACAATAGTAATAGGTTGTTGTGGTTTCTTTGAGGGGCTTGAACATCATGGTCTCTTAGCCTCATGTAGTTGGGTGAGAGTGAGTGTCTGAGCATTGTTTTCATTTACGATTAGCCCAAATTTGTTGGCTGCTGCCTTGGATATTAACAATTAAATATTAAAAGTTTAATGCTTTAATATGTAAACGTAGCGCAACGTGCGTGATAACTGATCGACCAATGTATTTGGTTCTGTTAGAACACACGGACCTAGAAACACGCACATAGCCTATATCATAAACGTCAACGTCCGCATTCCTCTCAGGTTCACGGAGCTTGGATCCGAGCAGTAGGCCTACACTCAGCCTCGTGAGGCAAAACTGAGAAGGGGGGGGGGGGGGTTGATTCTCACCTCAGCCATCCTGGAAGTGGTTTCCCGACTTCTACTGCAGACAAATGCTGAGATGGCTCCTAACTTAAAGCCACGGCCGCCTTCTTTTCAATCCTATCCCCAATTTACAAACACACTAGTACAGCCATCACAATAACACAGATTATCGCATAAATTTCACACACACCCAAATGCACGGGGCTATATGACCACGATATCGCAGTCCCTAAAATAAAACATATCTAATTCGAAATCTTGATTTCATTTTTTGTTTTTCCTTTCAACTTCGAATTAATCAAGTTTAACCGCTTAGACCTACACCATGGCGTAGCGTACCTTGCTACGGCCAGGACTTATTTCCAAAAGTGTCACTCGACGAGAGCATTGGGAGTAACTTCTTGGATATCGTTTGAGATGGTCGCTGGTGTCACCTCCTGAGGTAATAATAATAATATCGTATGGCCTCGGGTGCCTGGTGCAAGCTTTGTTAATTGACACCCAGAGGGTAGCTTGCATGTCGAATTTCGTCGTTCCTTTGAACGCTATGAAAGTCAAGGAGGTTAGCTATCTAAACTCCTTGACACTACAGCGCTTTCAAGTAGAGAATGGAGAAACTTTGTGTTGGCGGAAAATCCCGAGATTAATTTTGCCATTGAACACGGCCTACTGAATTCAAATGGGTTCTTTAACATGCCAACAACGTATGACATGAGTATCGTGATTTTTGTCGCCTTCAAAAATCACTTACCATGGCCAGGGGCGAACCTGCAATCTTGGGGTTGGTAGTCCGACACTATAACCAGTCACCCACCGTGGCAAGCACCTCCTGAGGTTATGGCCCACTCAAACTATATTCAGGAAGTTGCTCCTAGAGCCGTCTTCATAAAAGTCTTGGGACTTCCCCATTCCCCCAATAATCTTACTTACCCAGCGATTTGATGGAATACTCGAATGCTGCCTTCCTGATTGCATCTGCGCGCGAGTTTGACAGGAGTTTCGTGATTATTGTTGAGAGCATTAACGTCAGCGCCACTCCTCAGAAGATAGTTGATCCCAAACTCGTTCCCTCTGGCGGCCGCGTAATGCAGTGGGGTGTTCCCATCTTTTGACGCCACACTTGTGTCCGCTTGATTGAACAAGAGCTGTATGATACAGTCCGTGTCATTCCTTAGTGCTGCTAGATGAAGGGCTGTCTCTCCGCTCTCATTGGCAGCGTTAACGTTAGCTCCGTTTTCCAGCAACAGTTTGATACAGTCATGTTTGCCGGCCTTTGCAGCGTAGTGCAAGGGAGTGCAACCCTTTAAATCTTGACTGTTGATAGCTGCCCCGTGGGCCAACGCTAAACTCAGTACTTCCTTGTTTTCAGAGGCTAGTATATGAGTCAGTTCTTGTCCTTTGTTGTTTACTATGTGTGGCCTGATAAAGGCAAGGAACTTGTTAAAGAACCTTGTGCCTTTCTGTAACGCTATGGACAGAGCTGATTGAAACCTCTTATTTGTGGTGAAGATAGATGATCCCTTTTCAAGCAATATCAGCGCGCAGTGCAGTCTGTCCTGCAAGATACTTCTGATGAGTGGTGTGTTGCCGTCCTCGTCTTGAATATGGACATCGCAGCCGACTCCGGTTAATATTTTCACACATTGCAGGTGGCCCCCTCTGGCGGCGAGATGAAGAGGTGTCCATCCCCTGTTCATAGTCGCGTTAACATGTGCGCCATTGAGGATTAGAAGCTTGGTGCACTGCTGTTTTCCCAGCCAGGAGCTGCAGTGGAGTGGTGTCCCTCCCCACACGTCCTTCGCGTTGACGTCCGCGCGGTGTTGAAGGAGCAGGTCGACCGATCGCTCACACCCTCTCAGCGCACACAAGTGTAGCGGTGTGAATGCGTTATCACAAACTCTGACGTTAGTTCGAGCACCCCTCTGCAAGACAAGTTGTAGACAATCAGCGTTCATCGTAGCCGCGTCATACAGAGCTACTAACCGTCCCGTGTCTTCATTAATACGTTCTCGAGGTGGTAAAAGTGGTTCGAAGAAAGACTTGTTCATCAGCGCTGCCAGCATCAGCGGGGTACATCCCAAATTGCTCTTAATATTCACATCAGCTCCTCGCGCCATCAAGAGATGTATAGAGTCAATGCTGCCGCTAGCAAGAGCGAAATGTAAAGGGGTTAATGCTTCTTTGTCTCTGGCGTTAACGTTTGCTCCACTATCCAGCAAAACTTTAATGACACGGTGGCTCCCATTCCTGGCTGCGATATGGAGTGGGATTGTGCCTCGCGCGTCAGCCTCATTCACTATCGTCCCATACCTGATGATTCGCGGCATGAGGTTTACGTAACCGTTCTCTGCCGCGATGTGAAGCACATTCACACCTTCCTTGCTCTTCAGGTTGTAGTTAACATCAGCGTAAAGCAATACCTGGACACAATCTAATGAGCCTTTCTGTAACAAAATATGAAGAGCTGTGAAGCCGTCCTTATCTTGTGCATTCACATTTGCACTTGCGAGGATTAGGCGTCTGAGCTTCCGGTAATCACCTTCTCTCGCGACACAGATCACTTCATTCTCTTCCGTGCTTTCAGCATAATCTGCTTCTTGAACGACTTTGATGACATCTATGTTCCTCTCCCTCATTAAGTCTCGGTCCCTCATGCTGAAAGTGGCGCCATGATTTAATAGGATCCGCACTATCCCTATGTAGCCACACGTGAGGGCAGCACAGATAAGTGACTGGTTATTCGAGTCCCGGAAGTTAATGTCGGCTCCATTGTTAAGGAGCTGTCGGACGCAGTCTGGACGGTTGTACAGCACAGCAAGTGAGAGCGCGGTGCATTCCAAGAAGGAATCTCCGGAGGACAGAACAAACCGACCGTTAACGTTGGCTCCGTACTTCAACAACACCTTCGTGCACTCCGTGAAGCCGCAATATATGGCGTACAGCAGCGGTATGAGAGTCACACGATGAATGGTCTGCAAGAAGTTCTCGACAGCTTTAGCATGTCCACACGAAACTAATATGAGCAACAGATACTCCTCTTCTATATCCACATCCTTGTAGTTTCCTTCTGAATAAATTACGTTGAGCATGTCTGGCTTTGCTGAAACAAAAGAAAAACACACCCATGAGCCACAGTACAGTAGCAAGAAATGAATGGTTATCTAGTCAGGTTGTTAGTAACTTGATTGGTTATTCTCAACCACGGCCGCGCGGGCAGCTGCAGCAAGTCCGGAGATCGCAAGTGCGAATCCCGGCGCTTACAGCGGCTATCCTGAGTGTGGATTTTTCCCTGAGTTTTTGTACACTCCCACCAGGCAAATGTCGGGATAGTACCGTACTTCAAGTCCCGGGGCGCCTACCCCATCCCTGCCCCTAATACAGTTACACACACTACTACAGGCAAATGCAGGGATAGTAGGCCTACCTTACTTCAAGTCCCGGGGCGCCTCCCCCATCCCTGTCTCTCATACAGTTATAACCCTTTCACGAATTGATTGCCGACGGTCGAGATGGGAAATATTCTTTGTTTACTTGTGTCACACTGCCAACTTGCTTGTTTGACAGTTAGGCTACAGTTGCGCGAGTAGGATATGACTCAGCTCCAGTAGCCTCAGTCATCGTTTAACTGTCAGTGGTGAGATGAGCTCTAGTGACGCTTATCTGACGCAATGCTGCTCTACTTATGTGCAGACTGCACTCTGTCATCGCTTTGCCTTCCGATTACCCCTGCCCCTCCTGGTACAATGAACAACAAACGCTGCCGCAGCCAGGTTCAGCGGCAATCAAATCTTGAATGGGTAAATCAGACAAGTTCAACATACCCTACGACAAGGGCTAATGACAAAGATATCCCAAGCCCCTCAAATGAATTCACTACCAACAACAACAAGATTATTCTCAGGGATAAAGGATAAAGTGTGCTGCACTCACCATGACTTCCCATTCTTGTTTGAAGCTATAGTCCACGCCTCGTACGTACAGTAAATTAAAACATGGCTACCCACAAATTAAAAACAAAATATATTGTACAAGGTTTGCCGTTCGCCCGGCGGCCATTTTGTTCAGAGACCTCTCGGGCAAGTATGCGGTCGTTAAGACGCTAGACAGCCAATCTGACCAGGACTAAAAAGCTCCCTCCTCCGCGCAAGCGACCCAGAGCCGGCCAGAAAAGACTCGAATCTACTGGAAGAAAGACTCGACGCTGCCAGAAAAAGAATGGACCAGCCATATACAGGATGTTTCAGAAATACTTTGACAAACTTCGGGGATGGCTTCCCAACATCGACAGAAGAAAACATTGACCATGTGTCCCCGACCCCTTTGTTGTTCCGGGAGGGAGTGGTCAACGCATGGGTATACTCATCAGGTACGTTTGATTTGAACAGGTCCGGCAGTTCATGATGCGACGTGTTCATGCATATCTCGACGCAAGAGGAGGACATTTCGAGCACTTGTTGTGAGCTGTGTGTGGTGAAGTGTTAATCAGTGTACCAATGTGTTCAACAGTCCCTCCCGGGAAAACAAAGGATTCTGGGACACCTGTGCATATGACAGTTTTTCCTTCTGTCGGAGTCAGGCACCTTCTTTTGGTATGTGTTTATGTGTTCAACACTTCCATTTCCAAACAGGCTGACAATTAATGTGTCACTTAACAATGTTCTTTCATTAATAAATCGAAAACGAAGAATTTTGGGACATACGTGTAGCCTATATGAACTTTCTTTTCTTGTTTTGGTGTAAGGAACCAATCCCCAAAGTTTGTAAAAGTATTTTTGAAACACTCTGTATAGCTCGGCAAGTTCAACTGAAGCCTCGCGGCTTCGATGGCGTAGTTGGTAGCATGCTGAGCTTCTATGCTCAAGATCGCGGGCTCAAGTCGTCGGATTTTTTAAGAACGTCAAAAATCCCTCCTTTGGAGGGGAAGTAAAGCCGGCGGGCCCTTGCCATAGATTTATGTCACGTAAAAGAACCTTTCACTAACTACAATTGTGAGAATCTAAATTTGTTGGTTAGATTTAATTAACGCTCTATTAAAGTTCCAACGTTCGTCGCCAGGTGCCGGTTTAGTGGCATCTAGTAGTCGAGTTCGAGGCTAGGTGTCGTTGACAGTAGCATTTCGTAGAAAAAATAGGAACTGCTTGAAATTGATCGTCTGCAGTCCTTACCTGAATTACAGATAACACACACTAATACAGCCATCACAATTAACACCGGTTATCAGACAGATTCTACACACACCCAAAGTACACCGCGTTGTCGCAGCCCCTAAACTGAGGAACCAACCAACTGAATCCCTGAGTAAGGGCACTGCCGGCGCGAGCGAGCGAGGAAGAGAGAGGGAAAGGACGTGGTGGGCGGGAGAGAGTGTGACACCATTGGTAAATTATCCTCACGTGCGCGCTACCCAGCGCCAGTTGGTTTCTGTGCAAGTCGCGCCTTTCCGCGGCAGCAAATAGCAGTAGATCCAGCAACATGATGACAAAAGGGGCAAGGGGAAGCTTAGTAGTTCGCATATTTTCCGGGGCTTCAGATGAACTTGTCGCGCTGTACATACAGCGGACCTTAGCGCAGCGTGCGTTAGTGTGAAGTGTTTACAGGATCAAGGCATGCTTGACACAGTGTGAAGATAAATGTGAAATATAAATACCGAGGACAGCAAGATACATTTTCTCGCAGAACACAGTGTAAATAAATTCAGTGATAAATAATTGTTTGAAGTGTCATTCAACGTGTGGTGTGTGAGAGTAATTAATTTTAATGTTTATTAGTCTAAGTACTTAATTTTAAATAGGCTATACACAACAGTACTAAGGCCTATAGTTATGTATGTCTCAGAATGCTGGGTGATGACCACAAGAGAAGAACATTGGCTGTTACGGTGGAAAAGGAAGATCCTGAGAAAGATATTTGGAGCAGTAAGAGATCACGATGGATGGAGAATAAGGATAAATGTGGAGTTACAGGGATAGTTTGGTTGGTTGGTTCCTCAGTTTAGGGGCTGCGATAACGCGGTCATGTAGCACCGTGTACTTTGGTATGTGTGTAGCATCTGTCTGATAACCGGTGTTAATTGTGATGACTGTATTAGTGTGTGTTATCTGTTTTTAATTTAAGTATTAACTGCAAACATTCGATTTTCAAGTAGTTCCAACTTTTGCCACCATCAACGACCAACTAGTTCTGAACTTGGGTACTAGATGCCACCGCAGTCGGCTCCTGGCGACGAACGTTGGAACCTAAGAGCGTTAGTCAAATCTAACCTATGATTTAGTTTCAAACAAGTGTTGGTTGGTTGGTTCTTAAGTTTAGGGGCTGCAACAACGCGGTCATGTAGCCTCGTGTACTTTGGGTGTGTGTAGAATCTGTCTGATAACCGGTGTTAATTGTGATGACTGTATTAGTGTGTGTTATCTGTTTTTTTAATTTAAGTACTGCAACTTAGAATTTTTCAAATAGTTCCTACTTTTGCCGCCAAGCGCCACCGTCAACGACTACTAGGCCAAATTCAGAACTTAGCTACTAGACGCCACCGCAGTCGTCTCTTGGCAACGAACTTAGAAACCTAAGAGCGTTGTTTACATTCTTAACCTATCCAATTTAGCTTCACACAAGTGTAATTAGTGGAAGGTTCTTTATCAAGTCATCTATGACATGGGACCGCCGACTTTGCTTCCCCACCGAAGGAAGGCATACTGAGGGAGTTTTAACGCTCTTAAAAAATCCGACGACTTCGGCAGGGTTTCAACCCGCGACCTTGGCCATAGGAGCTCAACATGCTACCAACTACGCCACCGAAGCCGCCAGGAATAGTTTGGTCAGATAGATATTGTAGTGATAATTAAGCAGAGAAGAATCAGGTGGGCTGGTCATGTACAGAGAATGCCAGAAACCAGCACAGTCAAAACGATATAGATAGGAAAGCCTGATGGGAGAAAGAGAAGAGGAAGACTCGGGAATAGATGACTCGACGATGTTGAAGACGATCTGAGAAAGCTGGGTGTTAAATGCTGGAGGAGGAACGCTGATTGCCGTGATGAACAAAATAATACATATTTAGTATCAAATGGTTTATAAAAAACGGCAGAAAATGCTAATGAAATCGTGCATTGCAAGACGGAATATTCTAGGCAGTTATACTAAAGCTGTTATTAACCAAATGTTAGTATTGCGCTTGTATAGCGTAATGGTAGCGTCTCTGATTCATAGCTTGGTGGTTCGTGGTTCAATTTTGTTTTACTTTGTGTGTGTGTGTGTGTGTGTGTATTTATTGATTTATAGCTACTCACACGTTATAATGTTAAGCATATACAGTACTGCATAGTGTGTATTTGCAATCGAAAATGTTATATACGAGAACACCACACATTTCAACACTCAACTACAGCGATTAAAATTATTTGTCCTTTATCCGCGGTAGAGTCTATTGTTGTTGTTGTTGTTGTTTTTGTTGTTGATTCTTTATGTGTTTTGCGGCATCATGGTGTTGTAGCCCTGTGTACTTGGGTGTGTGTAGAAGTTGTCTGATACGCTGTGTCACTGTGATGCCTGTAGCTATACTAGTGTGTGTACTTTTATACGAGGAAGGATTTGGGTAGAAAGCTGTTGTTGTTTCATTTGAGATGCATGGACTTCACAGTCATTTAGTCCCGTGTACATAGGTGAGTGTTGATTTTTGTCTGATAACCTGTGTTGTTGTGATGTTTATATAATTCAGGTGAGGATTCAATCAATTAACGTATAATATCCGGGCACCACGTTGTATTTCAACAAGCTACTACAACCAACATTCAATTATACTCCTTGAAAAAGACAAAGAGCAGTGCTTTTTCTGTAAAAAAAAATGTAAGGGGTACTCTCAGTTGTAGTCAGGCCCGACGAGAGGGGGGGGGGGGTCAGGCAGGGCTGGTGCCCCGGGCCCGACCCTCCCAGGGGGGGGCGGCGTCCTCGGAGGATGGGCCCGATCGGGCATTGATTTATTATTGCCTTTATGCGACTTGAATTTGCTACTGGCAGTCATTTAGTGAATGCAATGAACTGTCTGTGAACATTGTTACAAGGATTGAGAAACTTATTATGTCAAGTGGACAATATTTTTCCACTACAAAGCGCTTGTGGGAAGAACAACTGTCTCAAAGTGGTCAACTTGGCGATGGAGCTTCGCTATGTATTGTTCTCAGGATATACCTGAAGACAAAGAGAACATTCCATTATTCTAAATTTCGCTTATTCGGCTTATGCACCATTCGTTCAAATAACTTTCTCATCCCTTCACTCATTTCGCCAAGGCCACGAGAGCCTGGACTGCCCTGGTGTGTTTGGTCAGCTAGCTCAAGAGTTACAAGTTTACTACGTCACGTCGAGCTTAGATATTTAGAGGTGATAGTGTCTGAAATGAATATATTGTCTAACTAGACGTATCGTATGCCGTGCAGGCAGGTAAGTAAAATACATTTTAAAGTAGCGTCCAACCAGTAATTCACTTTATAGTTGATTTAAGGGACAGAACAGCGAGGTCATCGTTCCCTAGTAATTCACTTTCGCACAATGTGAAAAATTATCATTGCTGACTTAAAATCTTGCGAAAGGGTGGGATGATTCTGTTGTCAAACGTAGATAGAAGAAATGCATGCGAAATTGTTCATCTTCTCGTATACTGAATTGAGAAAATAATGCTAACATTTGAATTATCTGTATGCTTAGGTGCAGTATAACTATTATTATAACTGGTTCATTCAATACGATCAACAATCCTAGATACTTGGGTTCGTGCGCAAATCATTTCTGATTAAGGTAGTCTATTTATTGAAAACCTAGGTACCAGAGTTGGGAAATTTATCCAAAGACTGAAACTAAGGTAATATTCCAGTATTTTCTGGACTGAGTGTTTAATTACAAGGAGAGAAATGACAATTAAGCTAGTACACTGAACCTCTCAACTTAGTTTTCCAATTCGTCCCATGGGACGTCAGTGGTAGGGGCAGAAGGCCTAGCTGTTCCGCCCGTTAAAACAACATTAAGTAACGCCAGTGGTGTGCATGGCGATGGAGAAATTAATACATTGCATGTAGGCAACCGCGCAGACTTTTCTAAGACCAAATATTGAATTTAGAAGAACATTAAGGTGACGTATTGTCGAATATTAATATAAATACAATTTTGTTTCGAGCTGGTGCAGTGACTTATTATTATTGGACATTTCTACGCCGTTTATTCCAAAGAGCAGAATTGATCTGCAAAGCACTTATTTTTCAGGACGCGAAGAGATATGTTCCCTTGCGAACAGGCGCGGATTCAGGGGGGGGGGTCACGGGGGTCATGACCCCCCCCCCCCCCCAAACGGAGACCAAATTTTTTTGCAAACTCAAAAAACGAAAACACAATTCCCAGACAAATAAAACTTAACGAATTTTAACTGAAAAACAGATTTCTTTTCATTTTATTCAATACTGAATTATCTTTATTGGAATTATTATGTTCTGTTACAACTGTACATATTTACAACTTCTAACCTCTTGTATGAAAACTATTAGTTATACAACAAAATCAACTCGTCTATTATGTTTAGCAAACCTTGTGATTACCGAATCGATGTTTATAGTGATGTCACGATGAATGTGCAGCAATGCACGGATAGGAAACTGGGGCTTTTTTCGCACCAAAAATTTTTGCCGACGTCCAAACTGCAAGCTTGGTTGGCAATTTAAGCTGTGACTTTCTCCCTTTGTCGGTACCAACTCGACTTGCTGAAACTGTTACGTACCTTGATCCTTTTCTCGAAGCTCGATGTAAAAGTCGCAAAACACGCCGTTGCAATTTGTACGAATATTTTTGGTGCGCTAAACGCATCAAATTTCTATCCATGAAGCTTGCAAAAAAATTGGTCTGGTTTTGTACGTTTGGTTATTTTGTGATTGCGTTTTTAGTGATACCATTTTTCTTAACAATTTCGATTCTCTGACCCCCCCCCCCCCCGCCCCCCCCCCCCCCCAAGCCAAACTCTAGATCGATTCGCTGACCCCCCCCCCCAAAACCAAACTCTAGATCCGCGCCTGCTTGCGAATGTAGCCCTTTCATGATACGCTTTAACGTCTCAGTACCGTTAAACATAAAATGAGTTGCTACCTTTATCTATGACTTGGAAATGACTCCGGGTCCTGACGAAGCCGCGGCAGGAATGCAGGTTTCGGCTTACCGACTGCGGTGTCATTCGAAGTCTTACTCAACAATTAATAATAGGCCTATTCGTCGTTACAGTTGTTAATTCATTTAGGGGCTTGCGACATTTAACCCGTGTACTTGGTAGTTAAGTTAGTAGGTCTAGTATCACTGGCGGGCAATGAACCATTGGCGCTCGGTTGGGAATCGTTTGCATCAACTACACACAACAAAAAAAGTTTTGCATCACCTCGGTTCCAAGAGTTCCGGAACCGTTAAATACAAAGGGAATAGAGATCAACACAAACAACATTTCAGCTCGTTTTATTGCTCATGAGACCCACACATTGCATGTTGTACCATCATACAGCTAGACTTTCAGCATTTGTGGTCCAGATTGCAGTACACACCACTACCTCTAATACCCAGTAGCACGTCCTCTTGCATTGATGCATGCCTGTATTCGCCGTGGCATACTATCCACAAGTTCATCAAGACACTGTTGGTCCAAATTGTCCCACTCCTCAACGACAATTCGGCGTAAATCTCTCAGAGTGGTTGGTGGGTCAAGACGTCCATAAACAGCCCTTTTCAACATATCCCAGGCATGTTCGATAGGGTTCATGTCTGGCGAACATGCTGGCCACTGTAGTCGAGCGATGTCGTTATCTTGAAGGAACGCATTCACAAGATGTGCACGATGAGGTCGAGAATTGTCGTCCATGAAGACAAATGCCTCTCCAATATTCTGCCGATATGGTTGCACTATGGGTCGGAGGATGTCATTCAGGTATCGTAAAGCCGTTTCGGAGCCTTCCATGACCACCAGTGGCGTACGTCGGCCCCACATAATGCCACCCCAAAACATCAGGGAACCACCACCTTGCTGCACTCGCTGGACAGTGTGTCTAAGACGTTCAGCCTGACCAGGGTGCCTCCAAACACGTCTCCGACGATTGTCTGGTTGAAGGCATATGCGACACTCATCGGTGAAGAGAACGTGATGCCAATTCCGTGGGGTCCATTCAGCATGTTGTTGGGCCCATCTGTACCGCGCTGCATGGTGTCGGGGTTGCAAAGCTGGACCTCGCCATGGACGTCGGGAGTGAAGTTGCGCATCATGCAGCCTATTGCGCACAGTTTGAGTTGAAACACGACGTCCTGTGGCTGAACGAAACGCATTATTCAACATGGTGGCATTGCTGTCAGGGTTCCTCCGAGCGGCAATCCGTAAGTAGCGGTCATCCACTACAGTAGTAGCCCTTGGGCGGCCTGAGCGAGGCCTGTCATCGACAGTTCCTGTATCTCTGTACCTCCTCCATGTCCGAACAACATCGCTTTGGTTCACTCTGAGACGCCTGGAAACTTCCCTTGTTGAAAGCCCTTCTTGACACAAAGTAACAATGCGGACGCGATCGAACTGCGGTATTGACCTTCTAGGCATGGTAGAACTACAGACAACATGAGCAGCGTACCTTCGTCCTGGTGGAATGACTGGAACTGATCGGCTGTCGTACCCCCTCCGTCTAACAGGCCCTGCTCATGCATGGTTGTTTACATCTTTGAGCAGTTTCAGTGACATCTATGAACAGTCAAAGGGACTGTATCTTGGATACAATATACACAGTCAACGTCTATATGCCGGAGATCTGGGAACCGAGGTGATGCAAAACTTTTTTTGATGTGTGTAGTACTGTAGATAGCCCCTAATGTCAATGGTCACCACATTTTTACTCCAAATATATCACAAAAATAATCACCCAAATGGCCTATAACTCAATAATTTGGACCTAATTTTTGCAAAATTTTCCGGAGGAGGACTCCCGTACACCAATCTGAGCTTGGTGATATCCCATACCCCCAGATCCCCGGTGTGTCCACTCACCCATAATCTTGGCCTAAATCCGCCCCCGATGGTCACCAGTCATAGATAGGATTGGGGAGTTTTAGGAGAACCTGGCTCTTGGTTTGCTTACTGCAAAGCAATATTAAATTATAAGTCCACTGACTGCAAATTACAAAATATAGTTCAAATTCACATTTTCTTCTTTTGTGAAATCAGCTGCAATCTACTGATAGCACATAATAAATAACTTGACATACGTATGAGTATACCTGTGGCTGTTTAGCTGCAATAAAAGTATTATTATACCTGTGGTTAATTATGAAAATTTCATAAATGTTGTAGAAAACTTGGTTAAAGATCTTACTCCAATGAACCCAATTTTGCCTTCGAACCAGACGATCTGTAACTCACTATACATAAAACCAACAAATGTGACGGAGGTTAAACAAATCATTCAAAACCTTGCGAACAAAAAGAATTACACAGACGGTGGAATAAAAAAACATACTCCTTAAGAGATGTGCCAATCATCTGGCTCCATTGCTTGCTGATGTAATTAACTTGTCACTGCAAACAGGAGTAATACCAGATAAATGTAAATTAGCAAGAGTTGTGCCAATATTTAAAAAAGGTGATATATCTAATCCCAGTAATTACAGACCGTTGTGCATATTATCCTCACTTGTAAAAGTACTGGAAATAGTAATCAAAAAACAAGTCCTGAATTTCCTAACAAAAAACAATTTCTTCTTCAAATATTAGTACGGCTTCCTTCCCAAACATAGCATTGATTCAGTAGCATTAGACATTAAAGCATTAGACAACAATAAAATAGTAGCAGGACTATTTATAGATCTTGTTAAGGCATTTGACACAGTTAACCATACCTTGTTGCTAAGTAAATTATCAAATGCAGGAATTAGAGGAATAGCCTTTGAGTGGTTTAAAAACTACCTGTCTAACAGGAAGCAGTATGTCAATATTAATAAAACTAAAGGGTCCATCTCTGATGTTAAATGCGGTGTCCCACAAGGGTCAGTGCTTGGGCCATTGCTGTTCCTGATATTTATTAATGATATAGGTTATTTAGAGTTTACTGGTAAAATATTTCTATTTGCAGATGATATATTCCTACTTAACGAGAGCGCATGTGAACAAAGGATTATGGAGAATATGCAAAAGGATCTAAATATACTAACAACATGGCTTTCAAAAAATAATTTAATCATAAGCACCTCAAAAACAAAATACATGCTATTTCATAAACCAGCTTACAGTTCAAACACTTCCAACATAATTAAAATTGGCAATGCGCCCATCGAACGGGTTAAACAATACACATATTTAGGCCTAACTTTGGACAATAACCTAAGTTGGAATGAACATGTCACAAATGTGATAAAGAAAATTGTGAGTGTAATTGGTGTTCTAAAAAGGTTAAGGGATTATGGAATAAGCAATCAACATTTAAGGAGCATATATGCCTCTCTTATTCATTCTCACCTTATGTACAGGCGCGGATTCAAGGGGGGGTCACGGTGGGCATGCCCCCCCCCCCCCAAATAGAGACCAAATTTTTTTGCAAACTCCAAAAACGAAAATACAATTACCAGATAAATAAAACTTAACGAATTTTAACTGATAAACAGGTTTTTTTTTTCATTTTATTCAATACTGAATTATCTTTATTGGAATTATTATGTTCTGTTACAACTGTACATATTTACAACTTCTAACCTCTTGTATAAAAACTATTAGTTATACAACAAAATCAACTCGTCTATTTTGTTTAGCAAACCTTGTGATTACCGAATCGATGTTTATAGTGATGTCACGATGAATGTGCAGTAATGCACGGATAGGAAACTGGGGCTTTTTTCGCACCAAAAATTTTTGCCGACGTCCAAACTGCAAGCTTTGTTGGCAATTTAAGCTGTGACTTTCTCCCTTTGTCGGTACCAACTCGACTTGCTGAAACTGTTACGTACCTTGATCCTTTTCTCGAAGCTCGATGTAAAAGTCGCAAAATACGCCGTTGCAATTTGTACGAATATTTTTGGTGCGCTAAACGCATCAAATTTCTATCCATGAAGCTTGCAAAAAAATTGGTCTGGTTTTGTACGTTTGGTTATTTTGTGATTGCGTTTTTAGTGATACCATTTTTCTTAACAATTTCGATTCTCTGACCCCCCCCCCCCCCCGCCCCCCAAGCCAAACTCTAGATCGATTCTCTGACCCCCCCCCCCCAAAAACCAAACTCTAGATCCGCGCCTGCTTATGTACATTAATATAATATGGGGTAAATGTACACAGGAATCAATAAATGAGCTCGAAGTACTCCTAAAAAGAGCAATTAAAATCATGTATGGTTATGATTTTAGGAAACCGACTGTACAAGTATTTCAGGAGACAAACATATTGCCATTACGAAGCCAGCTCAACTACTCTGAAGCTTTATTTATGTCCAGATATAAACATGGCCTTATTAGTCTTAATACTGAACTTCAATGCAGGAAAGATATTCATACCCATAACACAAGATCAGTAAACCAGTTATACATGCAGTCAACAAACACAACTAGATATGGTATTAAAAGTATTTCCTATTCAGCCAGCACAACTTATAAAAACTTACCTTCTAAACTGAGACAAATTGTAAACTTAAACAAATTCAAAAAGGAAGCACGCAGGTACTTCCTGAAACAATATGTTGAAGAATATAGATGAACCCATAAGCACTGAATAAATGTTCCTACCACCTTAGTATATTCTAGTATTAGTTACTAAGCCATATTTGTAAAGGGCGCCCCCCCCCCCCCCCCCCCTTGAGCTACCAGCTCACTGGGACTTTCAGTACCCTATAAATAAATAAATATATTTTGCTTTGTTTAATGTACAATGATGTGTGATGATCGCCGTTCAACCAAAACACTTATCAGTGTTTAGGCTTGACCCAAGGGCGTGATTCTTCAAGGGCAGCAAGTTTTAAAAATGTCAACAAAAAAACCCTGTAAAACGTATTTTAAAATATGTCTTGACTTTGTGTAAAAATCATGTTTTCATTATGAAAAGAGATTACGTCATATGTCACAGAGGCCGTAGTACTACACAGTGTACAGTATACCCCTTCCACCTCTTTAAAAATGCAGTTCAGTGAACTGAACTTCCTGTTGATTACTTTTTGGGTCTTGGGGGCCCGTGAGATTCCATCCCCAGGGCCCGTCGCCGCTCTCCACGGCCCTGGTTGTAGTCCATAAAACATCATGATCTTGCAATTTTCGGCAATTTGCAGAGTCCGGTTATTACTTTATGGGCTGACATGTTAAATGAAAGGTTGCAATGGGTTAATTTATTAATTCATTAACTTTCAGCTTTTTCGATGCCTGGGTGGATGTAAAATAGTTCGTTATTTTCTTCATCCTTCAAAACTAACCACACGCACAAACTAACAACCTACCCCACCTCCAAACACAAGCCTGCGTGCTTATAAGGACAGAACTTCCTTTTCACGATCGTTAGAGTATGTTACTTATTTCTGACTAAACAAGTAAATTTCTTCGAATACGGCAGCAATTACACAAAGCTTTTGTCGTTTATGCTGCTGAGTGCCGAGTTGCCGACCGAAAGAAACTGATTCGATAGATCGATTTAAATCGAGGATTATTCGAAATCTCATCCAGATGTTGTGAACAGCGCGTTGACGCCAGCTGATCGATGAACTATCAAGTCGGAAGTTATATTTGCCGGACTAGATACAAATGTACCGGTACCAATATTTTTTCTTAAAAAGTTTTCAAATGTTTAAGGGGTACGCGTACCCCCGCGTTTCCCCTAAAAAATGCCCTGATAAAGAGTTATACGGGGGGGGGGAGATGACCTCGTAGTTCCGCCCCTTAAAACAACAATAACTAAATAACTAACTAAAGAGTTATAACTAAACCCATGCGTTTAGGAGAAAGTATGCTATATCTTCTTTACAGAATATCTTATTATTTACTGTAGGTAAAATAATATTTTTATGTAAATACATATTTCAACCATTTATTCATTATTAGACTATCACATTAACTCCGGTTTTTCAGTTATTTGCACTTATATCTCATATTTATATTTAGTAATGTGATCGATCTTTCAATTCATTAAAATTTTTGTGATGTGTTATTTAAAACGAGGAAGATTCTATGGCTTTGCATCAAAATCCATCTAATCTTTATATAAACATAGGCTGCCCTGTATCCCAGAGTGTATATTACGGTATTCTATTACTGTACATCACCTTGCATCTGGGGATTCCCTTGTCCATACGGAGATGTTGCACCACATATCAGCACTTCCTCGCCCTGTACACGAGACCAGATCACTCACATGTGGTTAATGTCAGGTGCTATGAACTTGTATTTTCTGTTGTTTAGATATCTTAATGTAAGACATTAAGGCAATACACTATGCCAGAAGTAAAAACAACACCACGTTATCGTTTGCAGCAGTGGGTTGCAGAATTTAAGAATATATTTAGTTCAGATGAATACATCCTGTACTGCCTACCGTGTGCTAAAGCAATAAAGGCTGAGCAGCGATCTCAAGTTACACAACATATAGAGCAGGGTTTCCCAACCGGGTTGCCCCGGCACCGAAGGGTGCCGCGTGATCGGCTAAGAGGTGCCACGAGATATTGAGATAACCAAAGAAAAACCTATACTTAAGCTTAAAGTCTTGCAAGGTCTTGAAATAAAACAAGTCAAATTAATTACTCTCATGCACGGCTGATGGTGACATTGGTCGATTCAGTTATGCTAGTATCCGGCAGAAGGCATGACAGCCAAACCCTGCCGAATATTTCGGAGAGTACTCGCTTCCTCACGAACAGTCCCGTGGCAACGACAGATCAATACATAAAAATGTACCCGTTCTTACTTCTTAAGTTCTTACGCCGCTTAAAGTAGTTTTCTTCGCGTTGATTGGCAGTGTTTAGCTATGGACAAGAAGTTCACTGTTAAACGTAAACGCCAGGACAGTGAAAGTGAACAGTCGGCTCCTACTTCTGGACCGTCGAATTCAATACATAAAGAAGACAACCGAAAGAAAAGAACATATGTTATCAGGACAGTTACTTAGCGTATGGATTTACATAGAATAAGAACGAGAAAACCCATATCCCTGTGTGGTTAGTTTGTGGCGAAACACTTAGCAACGAGCAAACTTTAGCAAACTAAAGCGGCATCTTACAACTAAGCATCCTAGTGTGTCATAGAAAATTGTGGTGTATTTTTCACGTATACTAGAAGGGGAGAAAAAAACAGCTGTGCGAATGGTAAAGAGAATGACCTTAAGTGGTACTGCTCTTGGAGCCTCATTTAAAGTACAGGTAGCAGAACTGATAGCAAAATAAATAAAACCTCATACTCTTGGAGAGGATAGCATAGGCCCTGCATGTAAAGTTATTGTTTCAACAATACTTGGTGAAGGAGCAGTTAATCAAATTTCGAAAGCTCCTCTTTCCAACAACACAATCAGTCGTAGGATATCTGAAATGTCATGCAATATCAACGAACAAGTCGCAGGGAAAATAAAAACTGATAGAACATTTGTTTTGCAAGTAGATGAGAATATCGATATTGGTGACAAACCGCAACTCCTTGGTTTTATCAGATATATTGATGATAAAGATATTAGTGAGCAGTTTCTGTTCTGTAGACCGCTGGAGACTATTAATTCCCTTCTCAATTACCATGATCTTTCATGGAAAGACTGTTGTGGTATATGTACAGATGGTGCACCGTCTATGTCTGGGAAATTTTAAAGTTTTACTGCGAAAGCTTTCGATGAAAATCCATCCATTGTTATAACTCACTCTTTTCTGCATAGAGAGGCATTAGTCGTGAAAGCGTATGGATGCACCTCATACCTCTTTGTTACTTCACACATAAGTAAGGTGGTTGTCGCGGGGTCGAGTATTGAAGCGGTTTCTAGAACTTAAAGAACAGGTGAAAACTTTTTTAAGGAGCTGTTACTGATTCTTGGTGTTTTGAACGGTCGTATCTGGCAGATATTTTCCATAAAATGAATGAACTGGATGTTTCTATGCAGGATCGACAGGAAACAATAATTTCCTCATCCAATAAAATAAAGGTTTTAAAAGAAACTTAGTTTTTGGAAGTCTGGAATTCAGAAAGGAGTTCTGTCAAACTCTCCATCTCATCTTCATCTGGCAGGAGATAACAATATGGGTAAGGTGAAAGACCGCATTTGTGATCACTTATCAAGATTGCAAGATGAAATAGATACGTACTTTCCATCTATTTCCACCATGAATCTCGACTGGATTGACTCACCATTTGATTTCGTAGATAGGGCGGAGGAAATAGATTTCACTGGTGGAGAACGAGATGAATTTATTGATCTTTGCACTGATTCCACAATCAAAGGTAAGTTCACAAACACTGCGGCGTCGGTGGCTACTTTTTGGCTTCAACGGACAGAGGAATATCCTAACATAATGAAGAAAGCAATTAACACCCCTTTGCCCTTTTCAACATTCTATCTATGCGAGCAAGCCATCTGAGCTATGGTGACAATAAAATCCAAAGAAAGACATACTGTAGACTGAATAACCTTGAGGATGATTTGCGTGTTTAATTGTCAACTGTAAGGTCCGATATCACGTATCTGTGCTCTATGCATCAATCACAAGTTTTACACAGTGGCGTAGCCAAGGGGGGGCTTACTGGGGGTTAGAACACCCCCCCCCCCCCCTCCCATTGGAAAATCGACATGGTTGTGATTTGTGTCTGTTTCACCACCACGCCGGCTACTTGGTGATGTAAGTTGTCGCCTTTCGGCCTGACTCCACATGACAACGTATAACCACAATATATTGTACAGCCCGGGGGGGGGGGCAGTACCCCCTGAGAACCACCCCCATCTTTTACCAAAACCACCCCAACTGGCAACACCATAAGACCAGAACATTATCCATACACAGCAAGCGGCGGCCACCCAGCCTGGGAGGTTAGTCAACTACTTGCAAAACATACACAAACATCTACACTAACAACTATCTAGGGCAGCTACATTTACGCAATGCTGACCACGCAGCGCCGGGAGGTATAAGAATGGAGTCCTAACTGGAGCCATTATCTGTTATACTCTGTGCTTCGCCAGCGGCCGGGCCCGACGTCTGTTCCAGTTTCATCATCAGGTGAGATTCAGTCGTGCTCAGATTCCTTTAAATCTTGTATACACCTACCCCAAACTTGTACACGTATTGTATTTCACACCTGTCTAAACTTCCCAAGAGGGACATACTAATCTACATCTACTGACCAAATAAACACATGGTCAGTAAGCTACACTTGCATTATTAATTACACTCCTCTTCACGTCCTCATACCCTACCTGACCTTCGTCACGATTGCCCGTGACCGCCGAAGCCGGTAATTGCTTCGTCAGGCCCCATTGTACTCCCAGCACGCGACTCGACTGCCTAGCGTCGAGCCGCTGACTTAGCACGTCTATTGTATTACTCATTCCGCCCAGCTGGCAGGCCAGTATAGTAGCCTGTATTTAGAGATCCATCCCCTAGCAAATACTTACATCTTGCAGGGATACCCCCAATAGATTAGACACTAAAACACCAACACACTACACTAGTAGTTTCTCCCAACTACGGGGAGCTACTCTCATTTAGGAACAACCTTCCAAATTAGCACAGTGACACAACGTGTTTTATCCCAAACTACCCCCCAACCAAGGGATTAAAACAATATCTACACAGTCTCGAAGCTTCGCTCATATTTTCTACCGGCGCGCGTCGCGCGTCAACAATGCTCTTACGCAGCCAGCAATCATGTGCCGACTGCGCTGTGTAGGTGAATATTATTGTTGCTGGATTTACTGTATGTTAGCATTGTGTAAAAGTTATATCTTTAATCATGAGTTTTACAAGAGGAGATGTGCAGTGCAATCAACATATCAAATATTAAAAGCCATATTTCAGTGTTGCTAAGTAGCGGCTTTGGTGGTGTAGTTGGTAGCATGCTGTTCCCAAGATCGCGGGTTCAAACCCGGCCGAAGTCGTCGGATTTTTAAGAGCGTTAAAATCCTTCAGTATGCCTTCCTTTGGAGGGGAAGTAAAGCCGGCAGTCCCATGTCTTAGATTTATGGCATGTAAAAGATCCTTCCACTAACTAAACTTGTGTGAAGCTAAATTTCTAGACTAGATTTCGTTCAAACGCTCTATCAAAGTTCCAAAGTTCACCACTAGATGTTAGTTACATCTGGTAGGGAAAGTTGGAACTACTTGAAAGTGAATAGAACTTGTAGCTCACCCCATGGGTGTCCGCTAGCCTCTGGCAAGTCGAACATGTCGTCGGACAGTCCCGGCACTAAAAGCCATACGCTAAATACAAATGAAGTGTTGCTAAGTAACCTATAAGATCGCTTTTCAGTCGGTCAACGCGAGTGTACGGTACCCAATTAGATTAGGCGGGGAGTGACAATTTATCTCCTAGTACCTGAAATAAAAATGCGTGAATTGTTTATACACTTATTAAATCATTTCTCGCATAAAGGGAGGGGGTTGTGTGAGAAACGTTTTATTAAGTGTACACATAATTATTGTATAGTATTATGAATTACACAGAGAAAATAATTGTTACTCCTCACCCAATCTAATTGGGTGTATTCGTGTTGACCAACTGGGAAGTCATTCTATTAATATAGACTGTTCAAATAACAATAAGAAGACACCCGAATTTCAAAAGGACCCTAAAAGGTAAGACTTGAGCTATGGATTTTAGGCTAGTATTATAAAGCTTTTCAATCAAACAACGGAACTAGTTCTTTAGGCTAACTAGTTATAAATCAATAATAATGTTATTGGTTTTACGTCCTTTTTAACTATTGCGGCTTTAGAGACGCCGGGGTGCCGGAATTTCGCCCCGAAGGGGATGTTTAACGTGCCAGTAAATCTACAGACACGGCTCCCTTGCATTTACGCACCCTCAAATGCCCGCTGACTGCGCCAGGATTAGATCTTGCAACACTGGGCACAGCAGGCGAGAACGTTACCGCTGAGCCACGCAGCCATTCGGTTATAAATCAGAAGTATGTCTCTGTAGGATATATATGCATGGCTTCGTAGTTGGTAGCATGCTGGACGGCTATGCCCAAGATCGCGGGTTCAAACCCGGCCGAAGTCGTCGTGTTTTTAAGAGCGTTAAAATCCTTCAGTAGCCTATGCCTTCCTTTGGAGGAGATGTGAAGCCGACGGGCCAGTGTCATAGATTTATGGCATGTAAAAGAACCTACCACTACAATGGTAGTGTGTAGCCACAATTTGTACGCTATTTGGTTAGAAACACTCTATCAAGTTCCAAAGTTCGCCGCTGGGTGTCAGTGACAGTGGCGTCTGGTAGCCAAAGTTGTAACTAATTGAAATTGGGGAGCCTACGGGCGTTCAATTGAAATGCCCTGCTATGGCCATTGGCTGCAATCAAATATAAATAATATCAATGCATTTTGAAAATTAAGAAAATTAAACGTAAATGATGTCATCTCTAACACGTGCCGATATTTTAATCTTCCGGTGTAGAAAATGGCTTTTAAATAGTCAGAGAGTTGATTTATTAAATACAAATGTAGAATATTTTGTACAATAATATAAACTTTTTCTCGAATCATTTTGAAGTAAGCCAATTTATATCGTCAGGATAATGCTCACAAACTTAGATGTGGTACACTGTTTGTTAATTCTCTTATGAAATACCTGGTCTCCCACATGACTGCTGTGAAGGTGTGGTACACAATATTGTTATTTCTGAAATTATTTGTAATATTGACATTGTATTTTATTCTCAAATTCAGGAATGAAAGTTTTCAAAATCACAGAAAAAATACGAAGTACTTACAATTGAGCCATTTAAGACCTTAAGATTATTTTATACCCTTCGTTTCACAAATCACACGGATATTTTTTAAATTAATTATAATGTTACTCAATTTTACGAAAGAACTAGCTTTTGATATGGTTAAGAATTTGATATAGCACAGTTATTTACAATTATACCCCTACTAGTAACCCACCCCGGCTTCGACCGGTATCTTTAACGGTTTACCCAGCGTAAGCTTGAAAGGCGTATGGACGGCAGGTCCCAGACGCAATTCAGAAAAGCGGAGCTGAACAGCGAAACTCCAAACACATATACTCTTCTCTGAAGTCGTAACTCGACACGACTCGAAAGTTGATGCTGGCCGAAGCTGGGGCGATAGACTCGCTCCGAAGCTATTAATTTATATTTCCACTGGAGATTGTTGGCAGAAATGAAAACGTAAAATCACTTATAGTGGGTGATGTATTAAAGATAGAGATATGCTGTCGCGGACCTTTTTGTAGAACTTTTCATGCTGACCAATTCTTACACTCATAGTAGGCCTATATAGATATTTTTAACGGTTTACCCAGAGTAAGCTGAAATGGCGCACGGACGTTAGGTTTCTCTTCGACTCGATTCACTGAAATCGTTACTGCTCGGCTTCCTGTGGTCACAATTGAAGGTTTTTCTACAGAAACCTTCCACGAGAAATCCTTTACAGAATGGTGAAAACCGCATTAAAATCCATCCAGTGTTTCTCGAGATTACGCGTTACATACAAGAATCGGGGACTCGGGTTTATACTACAGTATGTCGAGATGCCCGCGACTATCATTGAAACAAATACATGAATTTATAACTAGTAGGGGCTATTAATTCAACGTAAGACTCATTAAATACGTCATACAACTGTACCTAGGGATAGGCCTACTTGTAGAGGACTGAACTAATACTAACAGAGCATGGATTTATGTTCCCATGAATTAAAAGTGTACAATATATCAACATTGTGATTTGACATGACTTATGTTTACAATGGAAATAATCACTCAGGTGAGTTAAAATTCATAAAAACCCTACAAAAGTGAAATCATCAGTTTCGCGAATAACTCGCTCAAGGCAGTTGCCAGCATGCTGGCCGCCGCGAGCGCTAGTGTCGCTCCATCTACCAAAAGGATGCAATTTCGTAACACAGCGAGCTTCGTGACTGTGTATTTTAGACTGTGGTAATACAACTCCAGCCTCCCAGGTTTGCCAATCTAACTTTTCCCCCCGAAATATAGCTTATTTCAAACTGAGGCTAGCGCCAAATAATTTTGAATCCCACCTAACAGGACAATATTAGCTTTCTTTTCCTTTCTTGGTGGCAGATAAGTTATATGCAAATTAATCTAGTTTTTATTAAAAATAACGCGTTTTAATAAGGAGTTAGAAAATTCTATGGGTACATTAACACTATTTCTGGGATCGTTATTAACTTCTTGAGCATGAGAACACCGTCAGCAGAGTTGCTTCATATAACGTTAATACAGTATACTGTATGTCCAACAATTCTCCGAATTACGGTTATCTCCCGGTTACGAATGAGTGAAATTTGTCGCATGTGTAGTGTAAGCAACTGAACCTTTTTTCCGGCTGCAAGTAGCATTTGCCAGGTGAAAAGGACTTAGTAGGAGACAAAAATCTTCGAAAATGATATTTTAGGCGTTCAGGGCTAATTGCAACATAAAGCATAGGATCTTGTTGAAAAAACTGAATAAACATAAAAATGAGTAGCCTATTGTTTAACTCATAAATCAACTTGATACACGGTGAGAGGCCCATGCCCACTTTTGCTGAGACTTCCGTATATGTTTTCTCTTGTTGGGAGATACGCAGTCTTCATGTTGGTAGCACAGATAGATTCGAGTTTATTTAGTTCCTGTCAGAGGTACAGGAATGTTCTAGATTTACCATTTCAGTCAAAAATTAACTTCATTTTTTATAGAACAGTTTTTAGTTGTTGTTGTCTTTTGAGCATATTATATTACACGAAAACTTATGGAACAAAATACATGAAACTTTTCTTGTGTAATAATATCTCATTGAGAAATGGAAATATTTGTAGAGTTGTTAATTCATTTGAGGGGCTTGAGACATCTTGGTCATCATCCCCGTATAGTTGGGTGTGTGTTGAAGTTGTCAGGCAAACTGTGTTGCTGCTATGATTGTAGTAATTTGTGTAAATTTATCAGGGACAGGGATGGGTTAGACGCTCCGGGACTTGAAGTAAGACACAATCCCGGCAATTTCCTGTAGGGAGTGTGGAAAAAAACGGGAAAAACACACTCAGAATAACCGCTGTCAGCACCGGGATTCGAACCTACGATATCCGTAGTTACTGCAGCTGCCCTCGCAGCCATGGTGGACTATTGACGAGCGCGGCTACGTGGTGGTACGAAATGCTTGTAGAATTTGCCTTCGAGTATCTATAACTATAACCCCTCCCATCAGCCGATGCTGGCTGCGCTACTGGTTTTACATTAATCATTTATCGAACAAAACTATTGATGAATTTTTACTCAGAGACTGTATTAAAGTTTACTATATTATGTTATGGTGTAGGTTACTTATTATGTAATATTTCAATAAATTTCCATTTTTTTATATTATTATTATTCAAGGAAGGGTGTCCCTAGAGTTTAATGTTATTCCCAAGGGTGCCGTGGACTTCAAAAGGTTGGGAAACTCTGATCTAGAGGGCAAGAAACATATCGCTGCAATTTCGCGCAATTTGAAGAAACAACCTCTAATTAGTGATAAAGTTTCCGATTCTTCCTCAAGACCTTCTACATCTTCAGGGGGCGTGGTGGCTCAGCGGTCTAGCTGTATGCCTCTCACCAAGGCGGTCCGGGTTCGATTCTCGGTCAATGCATGTGAGATTTTCGAAGTGAAATGCCATGTCCTGTGGTTCGGATTCCACGTAAAAAGGAGGTCCCGTGGCTCATAATCACAAGATTCACGGTCACGTAAAACTACAATCTTCCTTCCTTCCTTCTACATCTTCAGTTCATTGTGAAGATTTATGTACGGCATTCGTGTCAGCCAACATACCCCTGTCTAAAGTTAATAGTAGTCTCGTGTTAAGGAAGTTTCTATAGAACTCTTGAAGAGTCAACTTTGAGAAAAAATTATCTTCCGAAGTGCTACCAAAAAACTGTGCAACAGGTTCGTTCATTTTGTAAATATGAAAAGATCTGGGTTAGTTTAGATGAGACTTCAGACTCTACTGACAGGAAAGTAGGGAATGTTTTTGTTGGAGTATTAAAAAACGATGAAGTGATTTCGAAAAGATGCATTCTAGTTAGTTAGTGTTGTTTTAAGGGGTGGAACTCCGCGGTCATCTGCCCCTGAAAGATATATTCTGCTAACATGCCGAGAAATGACGGCCACGAACCATGTGACGGTTAAAATAATGATGCAATGCATTTTTTGTGGCCAGGTGCTGTGCAGCACGACAATTTATTTATTTTATTTATCTATGGCTAGCATCTAGATGAATTACAATATAATAAATGTATAGGCTATATAAATAAGTAAATCATATGTACAATATATACATCACTAGAACATTGGTTGCGTTCGCATTCACAACGAGATATCCAATTGTTGAAGCCAGTCCAGAAAGGAAGGTGCAGCAGAAACAACATCTTGTAGTGATCCAGCACAGTTCCTTAGCGGGCATTCTTGAATAATATGCTCTACGGTTTGAAGAGGTGCTCCGCAGTCACAGGCAAGAGAATCATGAAGTCCCCATTTATGTAGCATGGCGTTACATCTGGCGTGACCTGTCTTAGGCGATTTAACTTTACCCACTGGTTTCTCTTCAGGTTAAATCCCGGAAGTCTTATAGTAGGATCTAAAATACCTTGATGTTTCACAGGAGCAGACTTCCAGTTTTGGCGCCATTGTTTCGTGGAATTAATGTCAGGTATGTTATGCCATATTGGGTTCCTTGATCTTAGACGAGTGGAGGGAAGATCGTCACGTACTGTTGCTTCCTGTCGTCTTAGTTCTGGAAGCACGAGAATGCTTTACTATCATTGACAGATGGTGCAGCTTACATGAAGAAGGCAGCGGCTAGTCTTATGGTTAGTAATGTTACGTGCATTGCGCATGATTTACACAGAATACCGTATAGACTATGAAGAAATTAGAGCTGTGTATCCAAATGTCCGTAAACTGATTCCTAACAGGATTAAAATGTTCATTAAGTCGCCGAGAAAAATCAGGAATTCAAGAATAAAAACCTAACGTATCATTCATTCCCACTCCAGTAATGACGTGGTGGGGGAACTTGGCTCTTTGAAGTCCAATAACTTACTACGCAGAACATTTTGATGGTTTAGCGTCAGTAATGAACTGGGTAAAGATTATGAGACTGCAATTGGAATCCTTCAACAAATATAACACAGTGTTGACTCGTCATGTAGCCTATATCTGGAACTTGTGATTCCTCAGCAGCACACTTAAAACTTAAAAAGGAGGGATCCTTCTGTCAGAAATATTTCAGCAGGATCTTGGCTTTGAAAGAAAGCTTGACAGTCTCACTGTATCTACAGCACAAGTTTTGCAAAATAAATTCAGGTGTGTGTTTGAAAATAGTAGTGAGTTTCAACCAAATGTGTAAAATTTCAATTGTGTTAGATTGCCATCAAGGAGAGGATATTGATGGGAGTTCAAATGACAAATCCTGCTATAAATTTGCCAGACTTCTGGTGTTGTTGTTGCTTATTTCAGGGGGCCTGCGAATTCGTAGTCATATAGGCCCGTATATTTTGGGTGTGAGGAATTTGCAGGATAATCTGTGTTATTGTGATGGCTGTACTAGTAAGGGATTGGGAAGGAGGCGGCTGTGGTCTTAAGTTACGAACCATCCCTTATTTTCCTGGAGTAGAATTGAGGAAACTACGGAAATTCACTTCCAGGATGGCTGAGGTGGGAATCGAACCTTTCTCTACTTAGTTTTGCCTCGCGAGGAGCGCTTATCTTCCCAATACAAGTCAGTGTTTCGCGATAATCGCCGGTTATTGAGGATGAGTCTCATGTGTACTGTAATTCTTCAGTCAACACCGAGGCTGTTGGTGAGTACTGCACATAAACAAAGTTAGTGGTTACTTATTGTTGTTTTAAGAGGCGGAACTACGAGGTCATCTGCCCCTACACACATAAACAAACAGAAACATAACTATGCTTTTTCTTTTTGTCACATATTTCGAATATAAAGAAATATTTTGGCGATTTTAGCACCTAAAAATCCGATCCCCAATAATAATAACAATTTGTCAATATGTACTCAAAGTAGAGCACCATGCTCTGAAAGTAACCTGAACCGCACACGCAAGAGGAGAGCCGATAAGACAGGAGGATGACTCGGTGTAGAGTTCACATTACAACCTTGACCTCTCCTGGTTTCTACTGTTGCGACTGAGTGCTGCAGTTAGCTTCTATATACCGGTACTCAGGGGCGTACTGCAGAAGATATTTTTGATTGGGGGTAATTAATCCCTAAATCAATGGTCTCCATCCCTTTTGACTTGCGGTGCCCTATTTAGAATTAATTTCTATGACGGGGCTCCTTATTAGGCTTACCATACCTTACAAGTTAAAGTGTCTTCTTGAAAGTGTCTAAGTTACAATATATCGTTAATCCCCCCGTTATCACTACTTACAGTAGTATAAAATAAAGTCCCCGATTCTTGGATGCCACGGGTAATCTCGAGAACCACTGGACTGGCTGCGTGGCTCAGCGGTAACGTTCTCGCTTGCTGGGCCCTAGATTGTAGGTTCGTATCCTGGCGCAGTCAGCTGGCATTTGAGGGTGCGCAAATGCGAGGGAGCCGTGTCAGTACATTTACTGGCACGTTAAAGATCCCCTTCGGAGCAAAATTCTGACATCCCGGCGTCTCTAAAAGCCACAGTAGTTAAAAGGGACGTAAAACCAATAACATTATTATATCGAGAACCACTGGATGGATTTTGATGCGGTTTTCACCATTCTGTAAAGGATATCTCGAGGAAGGTGTCTGTAGAAAATAATTTATTTATAGTCAAAGGAAGCCAAGCAGTAACGATTTCAGTGAAAAAGTCGAAAAAAAAACAACGTGGCGTCCGTGCGCTTTTTAGGCTTACGCTGGGCAAACCGTTACAATATCAATGTGCTATGAGTGTAAGTATTGTTCAGCATGAAAGTTCTACAAAAAAAAAGTCCGGGAGAGCACATCTCTATCTTCAATGCATCGCCCACTATACAGTAAGTGTTTTAGATTGGACGGAAGGGGGATTTGTGTTTCATGCACCTCGCCATTCTTAAATTACGTCTGCCAAGAATTCGTTGCACATGCATCTCCATGATAATCTATACTAATATAATAAAGCTGAAGAGTTTGTTTGTGTGTTTAAACGCGCTAATCTCTGGAACTACCGGTCGGATTCGAAAAAATATTTTTGTATATGATGGCCAGATTCAAGAGGAATAGTTTAGGCTCTGTAGCATTAGGCTGCACCTCCCCTGCATTTAGGCCCTTTGGCACAAATCTACACTATTTCACCGATCTGAACCAAAATGTGTATACTTACCCTCTGGAACCCTGCGAGTACCACTGTCTACATGGAATTTTTGACAGACCAATCCATTCTCTGCATTTAGGCCCTTTGGCTCAAATCTACACCTTTTAACCGGTCTGAACCAAAATTTGTATACTAACCCTTTGGAACCCTGCGAGTAACACTGCATGAAATTTCGGACAGACCACTCCATTCCCTGCATTTAGGCCCTTTGGCACAAATCTACACCTTTTAACTGGTCTCAACCAAAATGTTTATACAGGGTGGGACAGAATGGACTCCCTAGTTTCAAACACTCACTGTAGAGCGCGCAGGTGCGTTAGCGGAGTGGGGATAGTGGCGTTAGGTCGGGGAAACGATGCCATTTTCATTTCAGTAGTCGCCATGCAGTGGTCTGGTGAGCATAGAGGCTTTGTCGTTGAAACGTTCTTTAAAAACAATGATAGTGTGGTGGCGACACAGAGGGCTTTTCGTAGGCGGTTTGGTTTGGCTCGTCATGATAAGGTTCCTGATGCTAAAACCATTAGGAAATGGATTAATAGTGTTCGGGCGACAGGATCTGCACTTCCTAAAAAAAACAGCTGGGCGACCTAAAAGTGTGAGGACACCTGAAAACATCGTGGCAGTGAGAGCGTCCATTGAACAGTCTCCATCGCGCTCTGCGCGGAAACATGCTGCTGCCCTTGGAATATCGTCCAGAACGGTAAGGCGAATTTTACACACTGACCTTAATTTACACCCCTACAAGATGATGGTCGTTCAAGAATTGAGTCCACAAGACTGGGTGAAACGTACAGATGCTTGTAATGCAATTTTAACCTCTGTGCAACCTGACGCTATTCTGTGGTCCAGCGATGAAGCGCATTTTCACCTCTCCGGCACAGTAAATAAGCAAAAATTTCGTTACAGGGCGACTGAAAATCCTCGTCAACTCCACCAAAGACCTCTTCATAGCCCCAAAGTGACAGTTTGGTGCGCCGTGTCCTCCATAGGCATAATTGGGCCTTACTTTTTTGAATCTCAAGGTCTAACTGTTACTGTTACCTCTGAGCGTTATTGTGACATGCTAGAGAACTTTTTTCAACCTAAATTGGAAGAGTATGGTCAGCAATATGACACACAAGCCTTTTGGTTTCAACAGGACGGTGCTACGGCTCATACTGCCCTTCGTTCACGGCAAATCCTGCAAAGACTGTTTCCCGGTCGCCTGATCTCCTTACGTGGCGATGTTCCATGGCCACCTCGCTCCCCGGATTTGAGCCCATGCGATTTTTTTCTTTGGGGTTATCTCAAAGCTGAGGTTTACAAGTTCGACCAAGGGCCTTGGAAGCCCTTAAGGAGGCAATTACAGATGTCGTCGCTGGAATATCAGAAGATATGCTGAGAAGAGTTTTCGGAAACTTTTTTGAACGACTCAACATGTGCTTCGCTCGCCAAGGTCGTCACCTGGATGAACTAATTTGCACAACCAAACGAGAATAAAATGGCATTGAATGTAGTTTTGGGAAATAAAAACGTTTTGAGATTATCTTTATTTGTTCTTTCACAATTCATCCTTCAAATCAGGGAGTCCATTCTGCCCCACCCTGTACTTACCTTTTGGAACCCTGCTAGTAACACTGTTTACATGACATTTAGGACAGACCACTCCATTCCCTGCATTTAGGCCCTTTGGCACAAATCTACACCGTTTCACCGATCTGAACCAAAAGTTGTATACATACTCTTTGAAACCCTGCGAGTAACACTGTCTGCATGAAATTTCGGACAGACCACTCCATTCCCTGCATATAGACCCTTTGGCACAGATCTACACCGTTTCACCGATCTGAACCAAATTTTACATACTTACCCTTTGTAACCCGACGAGTAACACTGTCTGCTTGAAATTTCGGACAGACCACTCCATTCTCTGCATTTAGGTCCTTTGGCACAAATCTACACCGTTTCACCGATCTGAACCACATTTTGTATACTTACCATTTGGAACCTTGCGGGTGACACTGTCCACTTTAATTTTCGGACAGACCACTCCATTCCCTGCATTTAGGCCCGTTATCACAAATCTACACCATTTCTCCTAATTGCACCAAATTTTACATAAGTTACACTTTAAAACCCTGCTGGTAGCACTGTCCACTTGATATTTTGGACAACGCTCTCCATTCCCTACATTTAGAATAACAGACAAAATAAACTTGAAAACCACGTATTAAGGCCCTAGAACCATTCATTTCCGTAGTAGTGTAACGGTAAGAGTATTTTAATAAGTCTATTGTTGACTGGCAATTCGGGCTGCATCACGTCGCCCCTACCAGTGTTCTGGTGCAGAATTGCGAAAATAGTTAAATCTTGCGCAGCTTATAAATTGCAGTCACGGGGAGTAATTAGTGCAAAAAGATTTCTTAGGCCCCTTAAAGCAGTTATCATCATGAAAATATTATGCCTCTGTATAAGTGCAATGGTTTTGGTGCAGTACATTGAGGTTATCAGCTGCAATAAGCTTCAGTGCTTTCAAATTTACCTTCATTTATTCCGAACCTAGTTGAGCGCTATGTGGCGATAATTATGCTATTGCTACCTCAGGAGCTAGGGACAGCCGAAGTTTTCCAAAGTATTCTGATTATTTTCCTACGGTGCTATGCGACAAAAGACTGCACTATTGGTCTCTACATTTCTAACAGCCAATGAGATATAGGCCCTAGGCAGTGTCTTTTATTTCACTTACTCTTCTTCTAATCACTTTTTTTAAATTCGTTTGTAAATTACACGTGTCAGTGCTGTAGTTAGTAAATAGCCGTTTCCCTATTCATTATTATTATCATAACGGGAAAATGACCTGAATGTTACGTCCATTATACTGTACTACTTATCAACCCCACTACAACCACCACCACAAAAGTTATATTTTAAAAGAATTATTTTCTGTTAGTTTAAGTATCATGTACCAGTTCTGTAGTAGTATTCATTATCATCCATAAAACAAATAAATCCACCGGGCGAAGCCGGGCACTACTGCTAGTATAATATAATAGTCCAGTCAGTGATTTTAACCCATCATGCCTAGACGTAAAACGGTTATAAGTCGTAGTTCATTGACATCGAAAAAAAGAGTGCTCGTCACGTAATGCATTCATAACTGTTCCCGGGCGAAGCCGGGGCGGGTTGCCAGTTTCTGTATAAAATACAGTTACTGACGATATGACAACAATTGTATTTGCCGAAAGGACACAATAACTCACAGGTTAATTTAAGTAATAGATTTATAAAAGGAATAGGCTAATTATGCTTTGCTTCGTTTGAACGTAATAGTGGATTCCAATAACATACTATCAAGTTTTACCTTTCAACGTCCAGTCTAGTCTGCAAGCATCTTTATGCCAACAACTCGCCTCCATGATCCCCTATCAGCAGTTAGCACTGCGGCCTCCTCTGCTTCTACACCTCTCACTTGAAAATTGTTCAACACTGAATCTAACCATCGCCTCTGCTTCTCTTACCCTCTACAGCCGAACTCATTAACCTCTTAGGTAATCTCTCCTCCATTCTCTTCACATGACCCCACCATCTGAGTCGGCTCATACGATCAGCTTCATCTACCGTGTTCATTTCTAACTTAGCCTTTATCTCTTCATTACGAGTAACTTCCTGCCACTGCTGGCATCTGTTTGTCCCAGAAATCATTCGTGCTACCCTCATATCAGTTACCTCTAGCTTATGTATCAGATATCCTGAATCTACCCAGCTCTCACTTCCATACAGCAAGGTCGGTCTAAATACTGAGCGATGTAGCGAGAGATTCGTCGCTACACTAACTTCTTTCTTACAGAATACTGTTAATCGCAACTGAGATCTCACTGCATTGGCTTTTCCACACCTCGACTCGATTTCCTTCCCTGAGAGAATACACAGCCCAAGCACTTGAAACCTGCTCCAATTTAGTTCATCCTATCTGGCATTCTATTTTCTTGCGTTTCTCCCCTACCAACATAACATTCATCTTTGAAATGCTGATCTTCATTCCATATTCCCTACATTTCTGTTGAAGTTCTAACATGGTGGCTTGCAAGCTTTCGACGGAGTCCACCATTACAACGAGGTCATCAGCATAGGCCAGACTGTTTACCTGGTTTCCACCTAATTGAAACCCACCCAGCCAGCTTATGCCCTTCAGCAAATGGTTCATATATAAAACAAACATTAGTGGTGAGTGGTTACAACCTTGCCTCACTCCTGTGACAACCTCAGCTCCGTTTCCCTGGATACTCTATCGTACGCCTTCTCGAAATCTATAAAACACAAACACAACTGTCGTAGAATTTCTCAATAACTTGGCGCATACTAAAAATTTGGTCTTGACATCCTCGTTGTGGTCTGAAGCCACACTGGTTTTCATCCATTTTACTCTCGGTCAATCATCGAACTCTCCTGAGTACACTTTGCCGGGGACACTTATCAGAGAAATGCCTCTATAATATTATTGCAATCTTTTCTGTAACCATGCTTATAAATTGGTGCGATGACTACTTTTGTCCAGTCAGATGGTGCACTTCCTGAAACCCATGCCAATTCGATTTTCATATCATATAATTTCTGCCCTGCATTTCCACTATACTTTACCATTTCTGCCTAATTTCATCTACCCCTGACGCTTAGTGACACTGTAGTTTATTTAACACCCTCTCTACTTCCTCAACCGTGATTCTGTTCCCGTTCTCATTCTCCTCCTGCATAATCACAAAATTTCCCACATTGCCAGATAAGTCTCCATTAACATTTACCAAGTTTTCGAAGTATTCTTGCCATCTTCCCAGTGCTTCCTTGGTACATAAAATGAGTTTCCCTGAATTATCCAAAGCACTGCTCATTTTTCTCTTTCCTCCATTTCTAAGATTCTTTATAGCATTCAAGAAAGGTTTCCCTGCCGTTTGACCCAACTTTTCTAGTTTATCTCCAAATTCCTCCCATGATTTCCTTTTAGACTCTACTATTATTTTGTTTGGTTTTGTTCCTTTCCACTACATACATCTCTCTGTCTGCCGGATTCCTTGTTTGGAGCCATTTTTTGTAAGCCTTCCTTTTACTTTTATCAGTTACAGTACAATTAAATCCGACAGCCAATATCTTTTTCACAGGAAATGGACATGTTTCAAGCTGCCATTGAGCTCTACATCAGCAATAAAATAAATACCTAAAATATAATTGGTATAATCTAAGACTAATCTAATCTTTAGGTACGCGTTGATTTCTTTCGGCTTGTATTGTTGAAGTGAATTTTGGAGCTTGCCACGGTGGGTGAGTGGATATCGTGTCGGTCTACTAACCCCAAGATTGCAGGTTCGCTCCTGGCCGTGGTAAGTGATTTTTGAAAGGCGGCAAAAATACGATACGCATGTCATACGTTGTTGGCATGTTAAAGAACTCATTTGAATTCAGTAGGCCGAGTTCATAATGGCAAAATTAACCTCGGGAGTTTCCGCCAACACAAAGTTCCTCATTTCTCTACTAGAAAGCGCTATAGTGTTCAAGGAGCTTAGATACCTAACATTTAACCTCCTTGACTTTCATAGTCAAGGAACAACGAACTTCGACATGCAAGCTACCCTCTGGGTGTCAAATAACAAAGCTTGCACCCGGCACCCGAGGCCATACGATTTTATTATTAGTATTATTATTATTATTATTATTAGTGAATTTTGGGAATCGAATAAGAACATAAAATGACGATAAAATACCTTATAATTATTAATTAGAATTAAACCCTTTAAAAAAGTATGAAAGACAAAAAATGAGTTGAAAAGCATCAATAGAAAACAATAATAGCAAATTAAAGAAATTTATGAGGTAGTTGGAAGAATTATCTAAATTATAATAATTATAATGTAACGATTACAATTCTTTTCCCAGAAGTAAATTGCGACTAAAAATTTAATTTTCCAAACAGTACTGACTACAAGTAAATACTTCCAAAAATGTAATCCTTACTATATATAATCAGACTACTTTTACTCAATTACTTCGCATCACTGAATTCCTTCTTTAGGCACGCGTTGATTTTTTCGGCTTGTATTGTTGGTTCTCTTCACATAGGTATATTTCTCGATTCCTTCATGTGCTTTGAGATATCGTGGTCATGTAGTCCCGAGTACTTGGGTGTGTATGGAGTCTATCTGATAACCCGTGTCACTGTGATGGCTGTTAGTTAGTGTTGTTTTAAGGGGCGGTCATCTGCCCCTTGTATGATGGCTGTACAACTGTAACTATAATAACCCCTGGCACTACAGCCCTTGAAGGGCCTAGGCCTACCAAGCGACCGCTGCCCAGCCATTTGACCTGCAGATATTGGGGTGACGCATCGGGTCCCCTTGGCCGTTAATCTTGGTTTTCGTGACCGGGGTGCTGCCTCGCTGTCAGACAGCTACTCAGTTCTCCTCACGAGGCTGAGTGCACCCCATTCCAGCCCTCACGTCAGTTTCTAAAATCCCTGACGGAGCCGGGAACCGAACCTGGGGCATCCGGGTGGGAGGCAGGAGCGCTACCCCAACACCACGGGGCCGGCTGTACTAACTGTAACTGGAGCTAGGGTTAGGTTAGGGGACGGCCGTGGCCTTCATTTAGATACCATCCCGACAGTCGCCTGGAGTAGGCGTGAGAACCATTTCTAGGATGGCTGAGGTAGGAATCGAACCTTGACCTCCACGTTGACAGCCGAGAATGCTAGTCACTACGAACGAGGTGGATTACAGGAAGTGTAGGATATCTGTCTGACTCGCTCTATTGTTCTGCTCAGAAATTTGAAATCATGCTTATACATTGTCTAGAGGAGATAACGTATCAGCGTCTGAGTGGAGCTCAGAAACGGAAAAGGCAAAGGGAATTAGAAAAGGTTACGAGTTAATTGGTAAAAATAGACACTGTTTTCATACACCGTACGTCTCTGGCAGAACTACCCCCGCCACCACTATGTGCTACATTTTTGTTATTTTTGCATCCCCTCTATGATTGCCCCCAACCCCAGATACTGCATTCATTGAATTCCTTGTATACTCAGGCTTAACAAATTTTGGAAGTAGGTTTAATAAAATTAAAATTGAAAATTAATGCTTTGGTTGGTTCCTCAGTTTAGGGGCTGCGACAACGCGGTCATGTAGCCCCATACTTTAATGTACTAAATTGCTGAACCGGTGACTAGAGCACTAACGCGCTAGGTCGTGCCTCGCTGGTATCGGGAGAGCGTGGGTTCGAATCCCACCTCGGCTGTCCTGAAAATGGTTTTCGTGGTTTCCCATTTTTCCAACAGGCAAATGCCGGGACAGTTCCTTTAAACAGGTCTACGGCCTAATTCACAAATTCCTCCCCTCCTCCTCCCGCTACTCTCGACCACCTCGTGGTGCAGAGGATGGCGTACTTGGCTGCCGCCCCGGAGGTCTGGGTTCGATTCCCGGCTCTGCCAAGAAGTTTTAATACTCGTAACCTTTCTTATTCCCTGATAATCGCTGATACGTTCTTCTTCTTGTTCCGTGTAGGCCAACTACGGACCACGTTATTCAACTATTTTGCTTGGAGTGGGTCTTGATGTTTGCCCATCACGCATCCTCTGGCTGTGTTGTTCCTTATTTACGAAGGGTGGCATCTCATGGTGTAGTAGTAGTATTCTCGTGCAGTCGTCTTGCTGGTAGCAACGGAAGAAGAGACTGGTGCCTCATTAGAGGCTCCTTCTACTCTATTCCTTGTATGATTTGAGTATTATTATTCTGAAAGGATAGTTGGAAGTAACTTTTTGGGATAAATTATGACTTTAAGTATAATATTCCCAAAAATATTTATTTGTGTTTTTAATGGAAAATTACTAGTATTTAGAAGGTTGATTATTTGTTCATTGAGTAATTAAAATAGAAGAGGAGGGGGGAGGGGTTGAGAATACTAACTATTCTGCCTGTGTTGGCAGTTCGGAAACAAGCCAGACAATGGGTCTGGTATGTGCCATTGACCGTCATGTAAATTCCGTGTTCGTAATTTGTAGCCATGGCCGATTAGCTTTGTTGTTGTAAGTGGTGAGCTTCCTTTCATTTAGAGTTGGTTATGGCCCTGTAGGTGTAATTTCGGGCATAGTAGTACAATCCCATTGAATAATCGAGATGTTGGGTTGGGGAAATAGCAATGGGGTGGCCCTTCTCAGGAGGATGTTGTAGTGTAGGAAGATAGATTTTATTTATTTATTGTGCATCAGTAATCCGCACGGGTGAATACCCTGATTTCGCTGATGCACAATTTAAGGGAATTGATTACGTATATTTTGAGTGGAGCAGATTAATTTGTTTGAATGTGTTTTAGGGGGTGAGTGATGAGAGCAGGTCTGTGATAGGTCAGTTCGTTGAAACTGACTATATTGATTTTGAAGTTTATTTAGCACTAGCTATTTTACCTGGCGTTGCCCGGGAGGTGTATTTACATGTTATAGAAAGGTACATGCCAATATATTACGCAAAGTATATTCATTTTGCCCCTAAGTGAGTTTAAAACATAGTTCTCCTGGGCTCTGAAGTTAATCAAGTGCAATATTAACTCACTGTTAATCTAGGCGAAAGGTACTGTGGAGTACAATAACGTAGTAGAGAATGCATCAATAACAAAAAGGGCTGTATATGCATATTTCTCAAGGACCTAGTCTCACAATTACAGTACTTTCCTAATAGTCTTTATTTTTGTTCTAATGGGTGTAATTTAGACGTCTTGCTCACATAGTTCTCTTTCATTTTTAAATTGTAGTATCTACCTTTTTGAAAGGAAACAATATTTAAATTATTCAATGTTTGGAATATAAAGTCATTCTGGAGTCAAATAAACTTACGACTTTTAACCCCACACAAATGGTGTGATTAATGAGAAATGGCTTATTCATGTACATATATATAAGTCAGTGTGTAGGCTACTATAGCTGCATATTAGGGAATAGTATTGCTGTATTTGCATGCCTATTATCTCATATTGGGCGGCTTTGGTGGCGTATTTGGTAGCATGTTGAGCTTCTATGCCCAAGGTCGCGGGTTCAAACCCGGCCGAAGTCATCAGATTTTTGAAGTGCGTTAAAACCCCTCAGTATGCCTTCCTTCGGAGGGGAAGTAAAGCCGGTGGGCCAAGTCATAGGACATAGATTTATGTGATGTAAAAGAACCTTCCACTAACTACACTCGTGTGAAGGTAACATTTGTAGGTTAAATTTCATTAACGCTATTATGTTCCAATGTTCACCGTCAGGTTCTGGTTGCGGTGGTATCTATTAGCCAAGTTTGCAGCTAGGTGTCGTTGACGGTAGCATTTGGTAGCAAAAGTAGGAACTACTTAAAACTGACTGCCTGCAGTCCTTACCTGAATTACATACAGTATAACACACAATAATACAGCCATCACAATTAACACCGGTTATCAGGCAGATTCTACACACATCCAAAGTACACGGGGCTGCATGACCGCGTTGTCGCAGCCCCTAAACAGAGGAACCAAATAACCTATCTCACCTAGTTAAAGTAAATGCAGCAACGTATAATCCCAGTATAATGTCAAATAAGATGCATTGATTGAGAACACATTGGGCTTCTTTAGCCCCTAAAGTATTTCGTAAGATAAGAAATATATTCACTAAACCCATACCGTAATGATCTCTAAAATGCTATAGCGGTGTTCAAGGTGTTTAGAATTCGAGATAACTACACCATTATACAATATAATTCGTCAGTAAGCACTAAAATGGCTAATACATAGGAAAAATACGTTTGAACGAACAGAAACTGTAACCTGACAAGGGGTTTGTTGTGGTTATGGGGGCCGCTTTCGGTGTTAACACACACAGGAATAGTATTGAAATTAATCTTGTATCTAACTTGTCACATTTATCATAATCTTACCTCGTTGCACTACCGCATATGTGGAACATTTTTAGCCTACTTTTCACATTTTGCAAAAATGAGGAAAAAGTAGACTTATGAGATCGGGCAAATGTGTGTCTGTCTGTCCTTCTGTCTGTCCTTCTGTCTGTCTGTCTGGCTGTGTGTGTGTGTCCCCCCTATCAACTCCTAAACGGCTGCAGCAATCGAAACAAAATTTGGTAGGAGTAAAGATCTATACCTGAATATCTCATGGCCATGTTTGAAAATGATGTCAGTTCTACCAACTGCTGAAAAATCGCAATTGAAATTTGAGCTCCATGTTGGATATCTCGGAAGGTATGAATGGGAGCTATTTCAAAATTGGCACACGTATAGATAATAATATTGCAGTTTAATTTCCAGGAGGCCATACATGGCAGTGTTGCCAAAATGATTATAAGCCTGCTGATAGGTCTACATTTTAAATGCATATAACTTCTATACTATCGACTGGATATCAACCAAATTTCGTATGTGCTATGTGTACATAAACAGATATGACTGAGCGTATTCTTATGAGCCACCAGGGCTGCCACCTGTTAATAAATTCTCTCAATGTTGTTTTATCCAAATGCCCATATATCAGAAAGTATGCAAGCGGACAACTCTAAATTATGCACACATATAGTACCTGACATTCTACATTTATTTGGAGTAACTTATATACGTCAGTGCTGCCAACATGATTCTAAGCCTGCTGAGAGGTCTAACTTTAAATGCATGTAACTTCTAGACTATCATTGGGTTTTCAACCAAATTTCGTGTGTGCTATGTGTACCATAACAGATATGACTATGTCGATTCTTAAGAGTAACCAGGGCTGCCAACTGTTAATAAATACTGTCTCTATTTTTGTTACCCTAATATCAATATATCAGAAAGTATGCAAGCCAATAGCTCTAAACTTTGCACACGTATAGTACCTGGCATTCTAGATTAATTTGGAGTAACTGATATACGCCAGTGCTGCCAACATGATTCTAAGCCTGCTGATAGGTCCAATTTTAAAATGCATGTTACTTCTATACTAACTAATGGATTTCATTCAAAATTGACACAACAATAGATCATATTATTTCAGATTATTTCTGACCAATAAATGTATGTCATTGTTGCCAACATGATTTTACGCGCGCTGTTATATCCAATGTTTAACTGCATGCAACGTCCATGCTATCCATTGGACTTCAACCAAATTTTGTATTCTGTACCTTAAGAGATGAACTAAGAATATATTCAGTCACCAGGGCTGCCAACTGTAGTTCTCTATTAGGCTACATTATGCCAGGTATACAGTATTTCGAACTAATTAGAAATTTCGATATTACCAACTTAATTTCGTCATTATTCTAGATAGGCTAGATCCATATAGATTAATCATTGGCATGAATCTTAAATTTTAAGAAAAGTAGGCTCTTCAGTTCGTCACGGAACTGCTTGTTAACCTTCATCTTTATATAACTCATTTCTTTAATTACCAAAAACATTTAATATAACCATCATTTCATTTTTTATATATATTTTTCAACAACCCAATCATGAAAACAATACACCATCGTAAAAGGAACATACATCACCCTGCCATTAGCAAAGCCACCTGCCATTAGCAAAGCCACCTCCTGCCGGATCACAGAGAGAACCAATTGGCACAATGCACACACTCCCTGCAGGCGCCATAGCACGAGGTGACCATGCTACAAACTAAAAGTAACCTTAACCTATAAATTAAACAGTGACAAAATGAACTATATAATGTATCATATTCTTATGCAAACGTATTGTGGGATGAACACAATTTATTTTGTGAGCCAAGAGCAGATACATGTACAAAGATCAGAACTCGTTTGTCAACCAACAAACTGTACTCATGGCAAACGCTGGCCTTTGTCAACACTTATGTCTTTGGATGGTCTCTGCCCATGGAGGTCCCTGGTGTCAAATTGTGTTACTATTGCCACACCTGGCCTGGTGGCAAACTGTGTAACTACCGCCACGCCAAACCCCCTTGGAGTTGAGTTGGCCACTGTTGAAAACAGTTCAGAAATCTCATACGTCGGTTGCAATTCGTTGTTGCTGGCCTGATTGAGTCCATTAGCGTAAGTGGAACGTCTTTTGTGTTTGGTTGTTTGGCTGGTTGGTTGCTTGGTTTGTGCGTTGGTTGGTTTATCGGTATGCAGCATTGCAGCGTTCGTGGCATCACTGATTCACATGGGAATAATATATGTACAACACTATTTACACTTCACTGGTATATTAGGGAGTCTTTGGTCACCACGATGGTAATTTCACTGCAACTATGCTTATATGGCGGGTGTCCTGGCTGCTTTAAACTGCCTGCCCATTAAACGATTACAGTATTGGTTTATGCGTTCAACCTCGTTTCCTAATATAGACGCTAAGAGCAGCACTAACCCACTGTGATCCCCGCTATTTGAAGTCACTTACAGACATTTGTTTCGTATTGGTGGTAATGGTGAAGTTGTGTTGTGTATTTTATGATGGCGTACTGCTGTGTGCGCTTTTGTAAATCAGAACAGGGCAAGTTTGAATGCCGAGGAATCTCATTTCATGAGTTACCATCGGACAATTCACTTAACTTATAAATACCCACACTAATACAGCCATCATAATGAGACGGGCTATCAGACAAATTCAACACACAGTCAAGTACACGGGCCTACATGAGCACGATGTTGTCAAGTCCATAAATTAATCAACATCCCATTCTTCGGCGGCCGGAGGCATTTCTTTTCCCTGTCTTTTATTGTCCTAATTCTTTTCTTTTCATCTCGTCTAGTAAGTAAGCTAGATTTAAATTAGTTGGAAGTAGTTGTATTTTAATTACCATCCGTACCATATAATTACGGGCAAGTGAGGTAGACATTTCGCCCCTTGAAAGCACAATAACCTCCACCACCATGTATGTTCGCTTTCCTATAAATTGAAAATTTGCCCGAAAGTATGTGTCTGAATTAATATCATATTCTTTATGCTGATTGAATAACAAAAGAACTAACTTAGTGCCATGTCTTCGCGTTTTTTCAATCTTGATATTAAGCCTCCAAAGTTAAAAACCCTTAGTTTCAGGTATCGTCCCCTTAAAAAGCCGCGGTAGGTTGGCGCTGCAACCTTACGGTGAATTAATAAACAGTATATCCTGTACGCGTCTGAGTGTTGAATGGGCAGGCAGTTTAAAGCAGCCAGGAGGGATGCGATCCAGCTGGAAGTGAAAATGCCGCGGCGATCACAGTCGGTTGGTGCTGCAACCTATCTTGTATTGAATGGACAGGCAGTTTAAAGCAGCTTGGAGGGATGTGATCTACCTGGCTGTGGGTGTAGCATGGCCTCTTACCGAGATAGATGGAAACTTGGTGGTGCCGTCTTGAGCTATTGTTGCCATGGAAATGCAGGCCTTGCCATTACTTTATCAGTTTATTAGCCTACTTTTCACATTTTGCAAAAAATGAGGAAAAAGTAGACTTATGAGATCGGGCAAATGTGTGTCTGTCGGTCCGTCCTTCTGTCTGTCTGTCTGTCCTTCTGTCTGTCTGGCTGTGTGTGTGTGTCCCCCCCCCCTATCAACTCCTAAACGGCTGCAGCAATCGAAACAAAATTTGGTAGGAGTAAAGATGTATACCTGAATATCTCACGGCCATATTTGAAAATGATGTCAGTGCTACCAACTGCTGAAAAATCGAAATTGAAATTTGAGCTCCATGTTGGATATCTTGGAAGGTGTGAATGGGAGCCATATTAAAATTGGCACACGTATAGATAATAATATTGCAGTTTAATTTCCATGAGGCCATACATGGCAGTGTTGCCAAAATGATTATAAGCCTGCTGATAGGTCCAATTTTAAAATGCATGTAACTTCTATACTAACTCATGGATTTCATTCGAAATTGACACAACAATAGATCATATTATTTCAGATTATTTCTGACCAATACATGTATGTCATTGTTGCCAACATGATTTTACGCGCGCTGCTAGATCCAATGTTTAACTGCATGCAACGTCCATGCTATCCATTGGACTTCAACCAAATTTCGTATTCTGTACCTTAAGAGATGGAACTAAGAATATATTCAGTCACCAGGGCAGCCAACTGTAGATCTCTATTAGGCTACATTATGCCAGGTATACAGTATTTCGAACTAATTAGAAATGTCGATATTACCAACTTAATTTCGTAATTATTCTTGATAGATCCATATAGATTAACCATTGGCATGAATCTTAAATTTTAAGAAAAGTAGGCTCTTTATTCGTCACGGAACTTCTTGTTTTCTGACTTAATTAGCCTTTGCTCGAGTGCAAAAAGGCCGAAATCAGAAGAATACGAAAGACTATCGATAATTCATGTAGCCAGCCGTTCCTTCTGGGTCCTAAACTATGTGTATGCAAAATTTGGTTGAGATTGGTGGAACGGTGTAGATTTGTATACGAAAAAAATACCCACCCACCCACATAGGCCTACATACATACATACATACATACATACGGCTTTCACTTTTATATATTAGATGGTTGGTTTGTTTGATTTGCGTGAATGATTGTTTCATGAGTGTGGTTGGGGGATTATTGGAATTGTGGGCCCTGTATTTTGTAAAATACTGTGGTCGGACGTCGTATTCGGGAGGCATGCCCCGCCCGACCACTGTATGCGAGGCAGTGATTGGTCGGATTAAGATGTTGATTTAATTGCTTTTATTGATGTTGGGGAAGATAAAAATTGTTTTCTTATGATAAATTCACCTAATAGGTGGGTTACCAGTGTTATTTAGAAGGTTATTTGGCTAATGGGTTCAAAAGATGAAGAAAAATGTGGTCGGACGTTGGGCATTCAATCCAGTGCTTGACTGTTATGATTATTATTGTTAATTTGAGTGTGATGTTTGGTGTGATATTTGATGGTGTAGGGTAGGTGAGGGGGGGGAGTAGGAGAATGGTCATCCGACCAAGTAGTGATCATGTGTTTTGTTGCTTGTACGACGTTCCCATCACTAGGTTCGCTTCTCGATAAATGTTTGGGCACGGATATTGGGAGGCATTGCTCTACCTATAGCACCCGTAGTGTTACCTCGAAGACTGACTGGCGTATCTTATCTACAGTTTCTGGAATATATTCTACGATCACTAGAGAATGTTCCACCCCAAACCCGACAGCACATGTGGTTCCAACTAGGAGCATCCCACATTGCGAACTTACTAGTAGTGCGCCGCCATCTGACGACACCGACCCTAGTAAACCCCTTAGATTTATTTTTTGGGGTGCACATGAAATCTAAGATGTATCACAGGAAAGTGAATACCCTGCAAGAGCTAACGAAACATGTGTTTGAAGTTGATCACGAGATCTGTGAAAAGGTACTGATGCGGGTCCAAGCAGATTTTCTCCGCAGGTGCCGAGCATGTATTATTACTGTATCGCCTGTTGTGACATTGTCCAATGTTTCCACAATAGGCCTAGATCTGGTAAAGTGTGTCACTCACAATAACGTACTCTAATCCACCTCCCTTTGTATTCTCATTGTGGTATTATCATTGGAACAAGCCAAGTTCCATTTCATGTCATTGTATTGAATTGTTACAATACAGTCATTAAGTTTTATAGTCTCCTGGTATGAGGACTGTAACAGGGTGTACTTCTGCCTCATGAGGACAAATGAAAAGAGAAGTGGGTTCGGGTCCCTCTTTCGGCCATCCTGGAAGTGGTTTTTCGTGGTTCCCCATATCCACCTTCTAGACACGACCACTGCCTTCTAAATCTTAATCCCAATAACAAATACACACATGATTATAGACACCACAGTAAAACAGGTTATCAGGCATTAGTAACATGGGGCTGTTGACCACGATGTCTCAAGGCTCTGAATGAAATAACAATTATTACTACTATACTTAAAATAACATGTTACGTAACACCCTGCAATTTTCACGTAACATGCTCAAGCGCGGCCTTCGTCAAGTGGAGGCTCTACACTACACTTTGTGACGTCACATTAAGCGGGCTGGCTGGCTGCGTGGCTCAGCGGTAACGTTCTCGCTTGCTGGTCCCTAGGTTGCAGGATCGAATCCTGGCGCAGCTAGTCGGCATTTGAGGGTGCGCAAATGCGAGGGAGCCGTGTCAGTAGATTTACTGGCACGTTAAAGATCCCCTTCGGGCCAAAATCCGCCACTCCAGCGTCTCTAAAAGCCGCAGTTCTTAAAAGGGACGTATAACCAATAACATTATTATTATTAGGGCTCGGATTTTTAGGTGCTAAAAATCGGGAAAATATTTATTTTTTATGTATTAAAAATGCCTGAAATATGTGACAAAAAGTAAAAATATTTAATTATAATTTAGTTTATTAGTGTGAATATAAACAATATGCAGTGCTCACGAATGTAATTTATGCTATGTCTCACTGACTGCTGAAGCATTACAATACACAACGAGATACATCTTGAGGTTGTCCATCACAAATGACCGACGATTATCGCGAAACACTTCTTCTGGAGGCGCGACACTGCGGCAATATGTTTCTTGCCCTTGTGGTGTTGTGTAACTTGAGATCGCTGTTCAGCCTTGATTGCTTTCCCACATGGTTGGCAGAACAGAACGTCCCCATCTTTAAATTCTGCAACAGACGATAACTTATATTTGTTTTTATTTTAGGCATCGCAGAACTGCCTTACACTTCACAGTGCCACGAATGAACTGCATATGAGTGACACTGTTTCCGGGTAGCTGGGGGAGGGGGAGGTCTATCATGTGGTGCAATATGACTATGGACAAGGAAATCCCCGGCTTCCACAGTGAGTGGCACGGGGTGACAATTAAGGAATAACACAGTTGCAAGCTGACATACGCTCTGCATGATGATGAGATAGCTCACAGGTTTTTCCCCGTTGATGAAACACAGAACCAAAATACAATAAACTAAAAGATCTAGCATACTGATTTTAAGAAATGTAAATATTATGCCTTCTCATGTGCTAATAGACTAATTGTAAGTGAAAAGCAGGAATGTATGTATTTATAGAAAAAGTGCTTTTAAATATGTACAGTATTTACATTAAAAAAATATTTATTTACCTAAAAATCCGAGACCTGATTATTATTATTGCTAAGCGGCTGTCTCCCGAGGACTAACGCATACTTAAGTCCAAACATTCCGATACCAATACAGTTATTTCGCGGCATATGGCTGACAAATGCAATAAAATAGCTCTAGATGCTGTGACATAAGGATTGACCATGAAAAATCGTTGGGATGACATCATCAGTTAATTTTGGACTTATCCTAGGCCAGTCAGGATTTTTTTTTTGCCTCCTGAGAGGCCGAGTGCAGGTCTTTCAAGTCGACGCCCGTGGGCGTCGGGATGAGAGATGGGATGGATGAAGATGAATGCAATTGGGCAAGAATGTGGAAGGGAGCGGCCGTGGCCTGTCAGAAGGTACCGTCCCAGCATTTTGCCTGGTGTTGAAAATGGGAAACCACGGAAAACCATTTCAAGGACGGCCGACGGTGGGGCTCGAACCCACGCATCTACCGAGTCAGCTGAGAGCTTGGCCCCAAGACCTAACGCTGCGCTTTAGCGAGCGTAGCCACTGCTGTAGGTACAGTCAGGATAGAACCGTCTGATCGCTTTGCAGTATCTACCCAAATTATGTTGTTTTCTGAAAAAAAAAGTTAATGTAGATGCAAGCACATTCACCAGGTAAAAAATCAGCTCGATGTGTAACACGAATCCATTTTCCTCGTATTTCGCTTTCTTGAGGAAAAGCAAATGTTGAGATCAGTAGCGTAGCCAAGATCGACCAATGGGGGGTTATAGTTAGAGCCCTGCGCGGATAAACAAAACGTTATCCGAATCCGCACGTTTATATCCGATTCCGCAGGCATTACAATAATACTTTTAATTCATTAGATACCGTAAAATATGAAGTATTAAAGCAACACATTTAGACATTTGAGGAGAAATTCGTTCCCATAGGCTATGTGTGAATCGCAAGACAATGTTGACTGAGTTTTGTCCCTCTGAGTTGTTGTTGTTGTTGTTTGAGTCTTCAGTCTTTTGACTGGTTTGATGCAGCTGTCCATGCCTCCCTGTCTTGAGCTAATCGTTTCATCTCTACATAGCTACCACACCCTACATCCGAAGCAATCTGTTTAACATATTCTAACCTTGGTCTACCCCTACAGTTCTTGTCCTCAACCCTTCCTTCCATAACTAAGCTTGCTATTCCTGGGTGTCTTAGTATGTGTCCTACCAACCTATCTCTTCTCTTCATTAGCAGTCACCAGAAACATCTCTCCTCTCCCACTCGTCTTAATACCTCTTCGTTTGTCACTCTATCTACCCATCTGATCTTCATCATTCTCCTGTAACACCACATTTCAAATGCTTCAATTCTCCTCTTTTCTGCTGCACCAATAGTCCAAGTTTCACTTCCATAGAGCGCCACGCTCCAGACAAAGGCTTTCAAAAATGACTTCCTAATAGATGACGATCTATATTCGATGTCAACAGATTCCTTTTTTGTAGAAAGGCTTTCCTTGCCTGAGCCAACCTACTTTTTATATCCTCTTTGCTTCGTCCATCACTGGTTATTTTGCTTCCTAAATAACAGAAGTCTCCTACTTCCTTCAGCTTTTCACCTGCCAATTTGATGTCCATAGAGGTTTCTGTTTTATTTCGGCTGCATTCCAGTATTTTTGTTTTACATTTATTAATTTTCATCATGTATTCATTCCGTAAGACGGAGTCCATACCATTCAAAAACTCATTCAAATCCTCAGGCGTGTTGGCCAAGATGACGATGTCATCAGCAAATCTCAGAGTTGAAATTATTTCTCCTTGAATCTTCACTCCCACTTTAAATTTTTCTCCAATTTCCTTCATTGCTTGTTCAATGTAAAGATTGAAAAGTATGGGTGATAAGTTGCAGCCTTGTCTTACACCTTTCTGAATATCAGCTTCTCTCTCATGTCCTTCAGCTCGAATGACTGCTGTCTGTATAGATTGTAGATCACCGTCCTATCCCTGTATTTTATTCCAATAGATTTCAAAATGTCAATCAATTTAGTCCAATCAACGTTATCAAAAGCCTTTTCTAAGTCTACAAATGCCATGAACGTTCTCTTATTTTTCCTTATTCTACCTTCCAAAATAAGCCGAAGACTCAGTACAGCTTCCCTCGTTCCTACATTTCTCCTGAAACCAAACTGGTCTTCACCCAACTCCGTTTCTATCTGGCTTTCCATCCTCTTGTAAATTATTCTAGACAGGATTTTTGAAGCATGAGTAATCAAGCTGATTGTACGGTAATCTTCACATCTGTCAGCTCCCACTTTCTTTGGTATAGGGATAATAACATTCTTCTTGAAATCAGGGGGTACCTCACCTGTCTCATAAATCCTACACACCAAGTGAAATAACCTGATCAGACCTTCATCTCCTATGCAGCGTAGCAACTCAATCGGTATATCATCAATGCCTGGTGCTTTGTTCCTGCTTAAGTCCTCCAATGCTCTGTCAAATTCTGATCTTAATATTAAATCTCCTTTTGCATCCTCATCAATTTCCTCCTCCCTTTCCATTACAGGATTCTCAATCTCCTTTCCCTTATACAAACACTCTATGTAAGCTTTCCATCTCTCAACCTTTTCTTCCCATCTGTTAGAGGCTTTCCATTTGTGTCCTTAATATTACAGCACTTGGTCTTCTTTTCCCCAAAAGTATTCTTAATCCTTCGATAACCTGTGTCTACTTTTCCTAATTTCAGACAATTTTCTATACCTGCACATTTCTCTTTCAACCATTCTTCTTTCGCTTCCTTGCACTTCTTGTTAACCTCATTTCTCAGACGTCTGTATTCTGCTTTCCCCTTTTCATCTCTTACATTCTTGTGTTTCCGCCTTTCATCCATCAATTCTAGTATATCCTGAGTGATCCACGGTTTTTTACCTATTCTTTCTTTCCTACCAATGTTTTCTTCTGCGGATTTTGTTATTTCATTCTTCAAAAGTGCCCATTCGTCTGCAATTGAAGTTGGTTTAGGGTTTTTCATTAGTCCTTCCTTTATATTCTTCTTGAATCTTTCGTTTACATCCTTCACTTTCAGTCTGTCTATTGCCCACCTTTTTGGCTTTTAACTTTTCTTCAGTTTCTTTAACTTTAATCTGCATTTCATAACAACCAGATTGTGGTCAGAGTTTATGTCAGCACCAGGATATGTTTTGCAATCCAAAATCTGGTTTCGAAACCTCTGCTTGACCATAATGAAGTCGATTTGGTAACGCCCTGTATCTCCTGGTCTCATCCATGTGTATATTCTTCTATTGTGGTTATTGAATAAGGTGTTAGCAATGACCAACTCATGCTCAGTGCAGAATTCCATCAGCCTGCTTCCTCGATCATTCCTTTCACCTAATCCGAAATCTCCTACTATCTTCCCTTCTCTGCCTTTTCCTACCACAGCATTCCAATCTCCCATTACTGTAAAATTTTCATCACCGAGTAACGGCATGTAAAACAACAGGTGGCTAATTATAACACTTACTTAGTCTTCGGATTCACCAATTCATAAAATGCGTAAACATTAACCATTATGAGAATGTTAATAATTAATATCCGTGTTGACTAAGCCCGAGAATGTTCACCGCAGTAGTTACGTGCAGCAGCGAGCGGTTGCGTCATCAGTTTAGTTGGCAGCACTGTGTCCTTGAAAGGGGGACTCCCGCGTGAGGGCTGTAGACTATCGAATCGTCAACGTGTATTGCGATAAGCGACCGTGTATATATATTCAGTGTGTATTGCAGTAAGCCAGCGTTCAGATAGATTATTGTAAGAGTGCAACAGTATACAGGGGGTAATGTTTACTACTGAAGGGAGAGTTTTTTTGGTGGAATACGTTTTTCACGAAGGCGATCGGTTTACAGAAAAGGTAAAATTAAGATTTCAGACGCGGTTTCCTAATTCAAAGTGTCCAAACCGTGATTCCGTGGGGATAGAATAATAACTAAAGGCCTCTGGCCACCACGGTATCCCGATTTAGCCCCACCAGATTATTTCATTTGGGGTGCGGCGAAATCTGAGGTACACAAAACTAATCCAAAAACGTTTGAGGAACTTAAAGTGAATATTATTAATTATAAGGTGAGTTCAAAAAGTAACGAGCCAGAGTCATAATTACAAAAACCAGTACCTGTATGTTAAAAGTATTGGCCCTGGCTGTTGAGGTACTTGTCCCACTGTGACATGAGGCGGTGAATGGCTGTCTCATAAAATTCCCTGGGCTGCGATGTGAACCAGTTCCGCACGTACAGCGTCCGAGGTGAATCGTTGGCCCCGCGGAGCCCTTTTCAGGGGACCACATGGCATAATCACAGGGAGAGAGATCTGGACTGTATGGAGGGTGGCCGAGAACCTCCCACTTGAATTTCTGCAGGAGTGCCGCGACTGTGTTGGCCGTATGTTGTCGTGCATTGTCGTTGAGCAGAATGACCCCACGGGTGAGATTGCCTGGTCATTTTGTTTTGATCGCTTGGTGAAGGGTGGTGAAGGTTTGCGAGTAACGCTGGGCATTCACTGTGTCCCGTGCGGCATGAAGTGTATCAGAAGGGGGCCATCTTGGTCAAAGAAGAACGTCAGCATTACTGGCAGCGTTGGACAATTGATGCATGCTGCTGCTCGCTTTGTATCGTCACGTGACGTGCACGAGTGCCCTCTAGAGACGGGCTGTGACCTTCCACGCTCTGGTCAGAACCACACCTCGTTACACACGCCACGATTAGCCGATGTCGTCACCGGTTTGCGCATTCCAGCCTCCGCCTCGTTACTTTTTGAACGCACCTTATATATGCAGTCCATTCCGCAAGAAACTTTAATGAAAGTCTTCGACGATATGTGTAGACGTGTTGATGTCTGTCTTCGAACACAAGGACAACACTTCCAGCATCTGTTATGAATGGCTGTGGTGAGTACAAAGTTTACTGTTTGTTATGATACAAGCGGCAGCCGTGCTGCCAACGTAACTGCTGTAGCTAGCTCTCTCAAACGCATGTAGGCACTGCGGAGAACATTCCCGGACTCACTGTACTAAGCTTTTGCGATATGTAACTATCCGTAATGTAAATAAATGGGTTTATTTTATATGGATTGATATTTATTATTATTTTGGTGGCTGTTGTCGGCAGGCGAGATCGGCAGAAAATTTGGTGCGCTGTTGCCACATTCGCTCACTGCCTGATCAGCGCTTCTTCGGCACAGAGCATATTCAAGTAAAATGTATTTCGATTCCACATTTCCCATCATATTTTTGACATTTTCGGAAAGTCTGATAAACATTTCTCCAATTTTTCGATAGTAGGAAATAATTTTTCAAAATAAAAACTATGAATAGATCTACGTATAACTCCAATAATATTGTAAACTGATCAATGTGAATGGATGGTCGTCCTACCGATATTCTTTTCCTCTTGACCTGATTCTGGATTTTCATCCCTCACAATCTCGGCATTCATCGTTTTAACCGTCCACCCACGGCGTTCTTAAGTTAAGGCTGTGCGATCTCCACCGCCGTCAATCGCATGGCAAGAGATGGCAGCACTACTGTATCACCGATAGCAGCCGCTGCATTTGTGTTAGTGACGTGTCTACCCTTCAATTATCACCTCCTTCCGCCCCTACTCCCCCCGCTTCACCTCGTCTCTCAATGTCTTCTCTCTCTCTCTCACTCACTGATAGCGTTGCTTTGCATCTGAAAAACAAACCAGACTTGCTTTCCGAGCCGTATTGCCAATTTGTGGACTACTGTCGACCAAAGTATTATGTGTACTCGAGTTTGAAGGTTGTTTGTGACGTAACCAATAGACATACATAAAATCCAATAACATCATTATTTTCGTCGTTCTATTTTACGTGAGTCCATGTAGGTTTGGAATTTTTAGTTTATATTTTAATATTTTTTATCGCAGTTGGAACACAAAAAGTACCCGTTTTTAAGCGTGTTTCAACCATGCGTCACATTTAAGAATTATTATCTCACGAACCGAGAAAAAGTTACCTTACAAAAATGATAACAACTATGTTTCTTGGACACACAAAATTTTGAAATTAATAAACCAGTTATACAACATTCCAATGTATATTGTGTTAAAATTTGGATTCGATACAATGAAGGGTTTGTGAGATAATAATTCTTAAATGTGACGCATGGTTGAAACACGCTTAAAAACGGGCACTTTTTGTGTTCCAACTGCGATAAAAAATATTAAAATATAAACTAAAAATTCCAAACCTACATGGACTCACGTAAAATAGAACGGCGAAAATGATGATGGTATTGGATTTTATGTAGGTCTATTGGTTACTTCACAAACACCCTTCAAACTCGAGTGCACATAATACTTTGGTCGACAGTAGGTATTCTCCCTCCGTCCAGCCCAATAAAAAAGAATATATTATGATATAGGCCTATTATGATTATATTTTGATATAGTATGATATGATTCACGGAGTGAGGTTGTGGTTAGGGTTGTGCAGCTGTGAGCTTTCATTCCGGAAATAGTGGGTTCGAACCCCCCTGTCGGTAGCCCTGGAGATGGTTGTCCCTGGTTTCTCATTTTCACACCAGGCAAATGGGCGCTGTACCTTAATAAAGGCCACAGCCGCTTCCTTCCCACTGCTAGTCTTTCCTATCCCATCGTCGCCATAAGACCTACAGTATCTGTGTCGGTGCGACGTAAGGCAAATTGTAATATATATATTATTTTGATATATATTGAAGATTACAACTCGCATAATAGGCCTGGCGACAGGTAGTTCAATAAGGAAATAATTAGTGGAAAGCTGGAAATTGCTTTAATCGCTTTATTTGGACCCAGATATTACTCTCCCAAGTTTCTCCCTCGAGCGAAGTCGGCGTTGGCCCTTCTGGCCCTAAGAAGGTACCATTTTTCAATTTTTTGCAAATATCTCCCAAATCTTCAACTTTATCAACAAAATACCTGTTATAAAAATAATCTAGAGTAAATTTCCTACAAAAATGTTCCCTACCGTTTGTCTCTAATGTGAACCGTTACGATGCTACGACCATTCAAAGATGAGCCCTTTTTGATTCATGCGGAAAAGCTATGGAAATGATATGCCATATCAACGTTTCTACATGTTTTAATATTTGTCAGCATTCCAGATGCACAAGCTGTTAACTTGTTACAAGTATAACAGATTTTCAATGTAAACAGCTGTGGAAAAATACCTACCATTAGTATCATTTTGCAATATTGAGTTTTCGACTACAGAACAGCATGTGGATGCACGGTGTGCGCGGATCTCGCGGGATGATGCGGACTTGAGAAAATTTGTTGGATGGTTATCAACTCAAGAGCCCTTTCCTCGTGGACAACACTTTGTTTCGTTAAGCACAGGAGTTGTCGGGGATGGACAAATCACTTGTCATATGACCTATGAAATTGGAATAGCAGCACAAAAAGGCATAACCTGCAACAATTTTCACGATGTGAAGTTCCTTAGAAAAAATGGCGTGATGCCTCTCCGCGCGGTAAATTCGAAAATAACAAGTAGTTCCGTGAAGAACTATACAGCCTATTTTCATATATCCTGCTCATGTTAATTGCCTCTATCAACATACAAAATTTCAGTTTAATTGCTGTAACAGATTCATAGATATTGAGAACCGTCTAAATATTTCAGATGGTCGCCAAGTTGGATTTTTAATTTTGTACTATTACATTAAGATTATTGTGGTCGTGTGGTATTCAAACTTCAATCGCATGATTAGAACTCAAGAAGTAAAAACGAGATTTTAAAATTACGCACAGCAGCCATCTTGTGATTATGCAAACAATTGAAATAAATTAGATGCCAGTGGATCTACATTTGAATAAGCATTTAACGTGAAACGTTTCACGGCACTCGGATAGTTAATTCGCGAGAAACGTCCATTTAAATATTTATACTTCGCGTCGCCGCCATGTTGGATTTGTGCTCACCAGGTTACTCAAAGTCCTATAGGTGAACATATGTTCATAGTCTCTATGAACATTAAAAAAAATCTGTTTGTTTGCTGTAAAAGATTCATAGATATTGAGAACCGTCTACATATTTCGGAAGCTCGCCGTTTAGGATTGTTATATGTATAGGCCATAGAGTTATGTACCATTCAAGGACAATTATTGCCTAGGTTCATTATTCAAACTTTCACTTCAATCGCATGATAACGACACAAGAAATAAAAACATAATTTTAAAATTTCGCACAGCCGCCATCTTGAGGTTATGTAAACAATTGAATTAAATTAGATGGCAGTGCATTACAATCTGCAAAATCATTTACTGTACCACATTTCACTGCGCTCAGAGAGTTAAATCACGAGAAAAGTCTATTAAAATATTTCAAATTCGCTTGTTCGCCATGTTCGTTTTGTACTTTACAGGTTTATGAAATATACATAGGTAAACTTGTATCAGTACCCTTTATCACCGTACAAGATTGCAGGGTGATATCTGTAATAGTTTCGGAGATATAGAATGTCAGTGAAATATTTCGCACAGCCGCCATTTTGAGGTTATGTAAACAATTGAACTAAATTAGACTCCAGTGCTTTACAATGTGTATAAACAATTGCTGTACCCAGTTTCATTACGTTTGGGTAGTTAAATCGCGAGAAAAGTCTATTTAAAAGTCTCAACTTCGCTTGGCCGCCATGTTGGTTTTGTAGTCACCAGGTTTTTGAAAGTCTCATAGGTGAACTTCTAGTAGTGCCCTTTATCACCGTACACAATTTCAGGGCGATATCGGTAATAGTTTCGGAGATATCGAATGTTAGTGAAATATTTCGCACAGCCGCCATGTTGGATTGGTGAGACGTAACAAAATTTGAAGGGCACGGTCGAGGTCGCCGGGAATAGCGCCATGAACTTACCGAGTTTCATTGAAATCGCTCCAGTCGTTTAGACACACACACACGCAAACACACACGGACAAAAGGTGATTTCATAAGCCTATTTTTTCAAAATTGAAAATAGGCTAAAAATCCGCAACACGGATATTCCTGGTGATCCTCTTGTGCTTTTCCAATGCATTTGCCTTGCAAAGAAATCCGATGCAGAATTGAAACAATATTTCCAGTTTGAACTAGCTCCGTATCCGGTTGCGATCTTTGATAAAGCGGGAATGCGTAGACGCAAAAGTCTGTGTTCTATAAATTATTCGATCCTGTTACCGATGAGCTCATATTTGAGGACCTACATCATGTTCTCGACGGAGGATATCTTCTGCACCGTGTAATTTGGCACCAAACCGATACTTTTGTCGACATTAGTGCCAAATATGCGAGTTACGTTAAAAGATACTTTAAAAACAGTGTCATTATTTTCGTTGGGTATCCTGACGACCCAGCAGCTCGCAGTACCAAGTCCGTTGAACGTCTTCGACGATCGCACAAGCATGAAGCTGCTAATGTTTTTTTTTTATGAGTCCATGACGGCACCTATGCCACAAGCAAACTTTTTGTCTAATGTCACAAACAAACGAAGATTGATCGACTTGTTGCGCGTCAAATTCGAAAGCGAAGGAATCGAAACCAGACAAGCTCCACATGCCGATGTGCTCATCGTTACCACCCCACTCGAGTTATCTCGGCCCGACAATTCAGTCATTATAGTGGCTGAAGATATAGATATCCTGGTCATCTTGGCGGCTTGTGTGCCACCCTCCACGAAAATGTATTTTATGAAACCCGGCCAAGGTTCAACCAAACAACAACTATTTTGCACAACAAGTTTCAATCTCCCAACATGTGTGCAAGAAAACTTCCTCTTTTTGCATGCGTTTAGTGGGTGCGATATAACGTCTTCGTTTCACAGGCAGTGCAAAATGAAATTCGTAACACTGCTGAAGAGTAATGAGGAACTGCAGACAGCTGTTAGGGTTTTCCGAGACGTGAACGCAAACCCCGATGAAATTGACAAAGCGGGCCAGTTGGTTTTGGCTGGGCTTTATGACAACAAAACCACGGGAAATACCCTGAATGAGCTGCGGTTCCAACTGTTTGAAAAATCTCTAAGCAAACATCGATTTAATCTCGCAAGCTTACCTCCCACCGAATCAGCGGCACGTGATCACTCTTTAAGAACATATCATCAAATCCAAACATGGTATGGAAATTATACAAATCCACTGGATTGGGGCTGGAAAAATTCTCAATGTGGTTTGGCTCCCATACCTACGAGAGATCCGGTGCCACAAACGCTTCTAAACACAGTGTCCAGCAAATGTTCGGAAGGATGTAACACAGCTTGTGGTTGCAGGAAAACGGGCCTCCGATGCTCCAGAATCTGCATGAATTGTATGGGACGGTCATGTACAAATGCTGCCGAGGAAGATGATATGGATGATTGTGACGGAGACATCGATGTTAATCTTGAGCGCCCTGTGACGTCGGACAAAAGTACCGATACAGACGATGAAAGCGATGACGGAGAAATTGAGGCCACAGCTGTTTACATTGAAAATCTGTTATACTTGTAACAAGTTAACAGCTTGTGCACCTGGAATGCTGACAAATATTTTATAATATGTAGAAACTTTGATATGGCATATCATTTCCATAGCTTTTCCGCAAGAATCTAAAAGGGCTCCAATTTGAATGGTCGTAGCATCGTAACAGTTCACATTAGAGACAAAAGGTACAGAGCATTTTTGTAGAAAATGTACTCTAGATTATTTTCATAATAGGCATTTTGTTGATAAAGTTGATGGTTTGGGAGATATTAGCAAAAAAAAAAAAAAAGGGAAAAATGGTACCTTCTTAGAGCCAGAAGGGCCAACGCCGACTTCGCTTGAGGGGGGAAACTTGGGAGAGTAATATCTGGGTCAAAATAAAGCGATTAAAGCAATTTCCAGCTTTCCACTAATTATTTCCTTATTGAGGCTTTTGTTTTTCGACCTGTCGCCTGGCCTATAAAGATCTATTGATCTTAAACATGATTTATTCTGCGAATATAACTTACAGAATTTTATAAAGTAACTCATAAATAATTTTTAACATTCTGTAAACGAAACACACACATATTTTATTATGAGCAAATATTCTCATGAAAATAAATTTTATTATTTCAGATTTTGAAAAATCATTTACATATCATATTGTTCTATATTGAAACATCTTTTTTTAGTAATAATCTGATACAGGTACGAAGTACACCATTTTATACAGACTGTATAACAATATAAAGTATTGACAGTAAGAAAACAAAGAATAAAATTTAACAAAAAAAAGGGACTTAATAATAACAAATTCATTGGAAATTAAATAACAAATAAAATAAATAACAGAGGTTATAAAGATATGTATGTGAGTCGTCCAATTCCAGAACTACCTAAGTCAATTTCATGAAATTTGTGAGAAAGGGCAAAAAACTGTCTTGAGTTATCCGTGCGCGTTTAAATAGAAACAGTTTGTATAATAGTTACAAAATACGATTAGTTTTCCTTTATGTATGTTTTAAAAATACAGTAAAAGCAGTTTTTACGTAATAATAGAAAATATATTGCACTTAAGCAGTTTTGATACAGGATCTAGGACTTAAGTAGTTTTGGATTAGTTTCATTAAGTCAGTAATTATGGTTTCTATGTGAAAGTGAAATTATTGCTATATTTTAAAGTTCTCTAAGAAACTACCCAGTATACAATAAAAGTAACCTGTCTGTCTGTTAGGTAGTCAGCCCGAAGGCTGGTTGGATCCTCAAAAAGCACCACCGTTAGGTTATGTGGGTAGACACCCACAAAAACCCAAGGCAGCGCTATTTTGAGGCATACTAGGCAAGATGAGGAGTGAGGTAGTTTGCCATTGCTTTCCTCACTGAGTCAGAACATTTCAACCTTAAATTTCCATTCACAATATGCTCACAGCTTTTCAAACTAGGCGAAATAGAGTCCATTGGACTGCACAGCAACGTCATTCCATGGGGTCTTCTTCTTCTTCTTCTTCTTCTTCTTCTACTTCAGATACATTTTGTCGAGCTATGTCTTCGCCACATAGTAGCAAGTCTCGGTAGAAGCCTAGATCCTCTCTGTTGTGCCACTCAGGGCCGAAATGCTTTGACGAAAGCTGTTTCACATCAGTCACTTATATATATATATATAAATATATAAAAGTGTACCCGTTCCTACGCCACTTTAACATGTTTTCTTGGCGTTGATTACAGTAGCAGTGTTTAGCTATGGACAAGTTCATTGTTAAACGTAAACGCCTGGAGAGTGAAAGTGAGCAGTCGGCTCCTATTCCCGAACCGTCGAATTCAACATAAAGAAGACAAACGAAAGAAAAGAACATACCAGGACAGTTACGTAGTGTATGGATTTACGTGGAATAAGAACGAGGAAAACCCTCTCCCTGTGTATTTAGTTTGTGGCGAAACATGAGGCCATGGTACCTAGCAAACTGAAGTGGCATCTCACAATTAAGCATCCTAGTGGGTCTGGGAAGAGTGTGATGTATTTTTCACATGTACTAGAAGGGGAGAAAAAAAACAGCTGTGCGAATGGTAAAGAGAATGACCATAAGTGATACTGCTCTTGAAGTCTCGTTTAAAGTAGCAGAACTGATAGGAAAAAAAAATCACACACACACCTCATACTCTTGGAGAGGAAATCATAGGTCCTGCATGGAAAATTATAGTTTCAACAATACTTGGTGAAGGAGCAGTAATCAAATTTCGAAATTTCCCTTTCCAACAACACAATCAGTCGCAGGATATCTGAAATGTTTGCAATATCAACGAACAAGTCGTGGGGAAAATAAAAACTGATAGAGCATTTGCTTTGCAAGTAGATGAGAGTATCGATAGTGGTGACAAACTGCAACTCCTTAGTTTTACCAGATATATTGATGATAAAGATATTAATGAGGCGTTTCTGTTCTGTAGACCGCTGGAGACTACAACCTCAGGACATGATATTTTTGTTTCTATTAATTCCTTTCTCAATGACCAAGATCTTTCATGGAAAGACTGGTTGGTTAGTTCTTAAGTTTAGGGGCTGCGACAACGCGGTCATGTAGCCCCGTGTACTTTGGTGTGTGTAGAATCTGTCTGATAACCGGTGTTAATTGTGATGACTGTATTAGTGCGTGTTATCTGTTTTTAATTCAAGTAAGGACTGCAGTCTTTTGAATTTTTCAAATAGTTCCGACTTTTGCTGCCAAACGCCACCGTCAATTACTACTAGTTCAGAACTTAGCTACCAGACGCCACCGCAGTCGGCTCTTGACGACGAACGTAGGAACCTAAGAACGCTAGTCAAATGTTTAACCTATATATAATTTAGCTTCACACAGGTGTAATTAGTGGAAGGTTCTTTAACATGCCATAAATCTATGACATGGGACCACCGGATTTACTTCCCCTCCGAAGGAAGGCATACTGAGGGATTTTTAACTCTCTTAAAAATCCGACGACTTCGGCCGGCATGGAAAGACTGTTGTGGTATATGTACAGATGGTGCACAATCTATGTCTGGGAAATTTAAAGGTTTTTACTGCAAGAGCTCAAGATTTTGCTGCAGTGTTTAACGAAGTTGTGAAAATGGTGAACTACATCAAGTCTCGACCTTTAATGTGCAGGATTTTTAAACAGTTATGTCTCGCAACGGATGCACCTCATACCTCTTTGTTACTTCATACAGAGTAAGGTAGTTGTCGCGGGGTCGTGTATTGAAGCAGTTTCGTGAACTTAGAGAACAGGTGAAAACTCTTTTTAAAGATGAAAATCAAGATACATTTTATGAGCTGTTACTAACTGATTCTTGGTGCTTGGAACTGTCGTATCTGGCAGATATTTTTCATAAACTGAATTAACTGAATGTTTCAATGCAGGGTAGACAGGAAACAATAATTTCCTCAACCAATAAAATGAAAGATTTTAAAAGAAAACTTAGTTCTTGGACGTCTGCAGTTCAGAAAGGAGATCTTTCAAACTTTCTTCATCAGGCAGTAGATAACGATCTGGGTAAGCTGAAAGACCGCATTTGTGATCACTTATCAAGATTGCAAGAAGCAATAGATACATACTTTCCATCTATTTCCACTATGAATGTCAACTGGGTTGTCTCATCATTTGATTTCATAGATAGTGCGAGGAAATAGATTTCACTGGTTGCGAACGAGATGAATTTATTGATCTTTGTGCCGATTCCACACTCAAAAGTAAGTCCACAAAGAGTGAGGCGTCGGTGGCTACTTTTGGGCTTCAGCGGAGAGAGTAGTATCCTAACCTAATGAAGAAAGCAATTAACACACTTTCGCCCTTTCCAAAATCCTATCTATGCGAGCAAGCCTTCTCTGCTCTGGTGACAATAAAATCCAAAGCAAGAAATAGACTGAATAACCTTGAGGATGATTTGCGTGTTTCATTGTCAACTGCAAGGCCCGATATCACGTACCTGTGCTCTAAGCATCAATCACAAGTTTCATATTAATGATTTATCGAACAAAATTTTGATGTATTTTTACTCACTGACTGTAGTAAAGTAGACTGTATTATGTTATGGTGTACGTTACTTATTATAAAATATTTCAATAAATTTACATATGAAACATAATTTTTTTTTATTCAAGGAAGGGTGCCCCTAGTGTTTAATGTTATTCCCAAGGGTGCCGTGAACTTCAAAAGGTTGGTAAACTCTGCTCTAGTCTGTGGTCGTGTGGACTGGCATGAAAGCTTGTAGTTTAACGTGACCGTTAATCTTGAGATGAGATGATGAGTCAGGGCGGGAGGGAGGCGGAAGCTGCGATAGCAAAGGTGTTGAAGGAGAGGATAAGGCAGGTGCACGAGCGCGCTCTTGCCCAAGACCTTGTCTTACCGCTGTGTGTGTGCGCGCGTGTGTGTGACTGATTCAACCTGCGTTTTGTAGAGTCTGAAAGGTACAATCACCACGGGTATATCGCTGAACCAATTTTCTTTATCGAACTTTTCTACTGCTCAGAATAAGAGCCACATCAAATTAATAAAACTTTGAAGTTAATATAACAATTTTTTTTCACTAAAACTGGTATTCAAATCTGAAGAGGTTAATACAAAATTTGAATTTCGTAATAAGAATTGTTCCTATTGCAGGTACTACTACAGGGGTTGTTGTACATAAATTTCGGTGTCTTCCGATTATTAGTTTCGTCGTGGAGATTGTACCTTTAACGCTCAAAATAGCCACTTTGAAGCCATGTCCTCAGCAAACGAGCCGTCGTTATTTTCTTCAAAACGCATATAATATCTCACAAAGACCTACATTAGAGATTAAGAGTAAAAATAAAAATAAAAATAAAATTTCAATTTTTGACCGCACAGCCTAAAATAAAAATAAAAATAAAATTTCAATTTTTGACCGCACAGCCTTAAGGCTGTGCGGTCAAAAATTGAAATTTTATTTTTATTTTTATTTTTACTCTTAATCTCTAATGTAGGTCTTTGTGAGATATTATATGCGTTTTGAAGAAAATAACGACGGCTCGTTTGCTGAGGACATGGCTTCAAAGTTGCTATTTTGAGCGTTAAAGGTACAATCTCCACGACGAAACTAATAATCGGAAGACACCGAAATTTATGTACAACAACCCCTGTAGTAGTACCTGCAATAGGAACAATTCTTATTACGAAATTCAAATTTTGTATTAACCTCTTCAGATTTGAATAGCATTTTTAGTGAGAAAAAATTGTTATATTAACTTCAAAGTTTTATTAATTTGATGTGGCTCTTATTCTGAGCAGTAGAAAAGTTCGATAAAGAAAATTGGTTCAGCGATATACCCGTGGTGATTGTACCTTTCAGACTCTACAAAACGCAGGTTGAATCAGTCACACACACATACACACACGCGTGCACACACACAGCGGTAAGACAAGGTCTTGGGCAAGAGCGCGCTCGGGCACCTGCCTTACGCTCTCCTTCAACACCTTTGCTATCGCAGCTTCCGCCTCCCTCGCGCCCTGACTCATCATGCCAGTCCACACGACCACAGACTAGAGCAGAGTTTACCAACCTTTTGAAGTTCACGGCACCCTTGGGAATAACATTAAACACTAGGGGCATCCTTCCTTGAATAAAAAAAAAATGTTTCATATGTAAATTTATTGAAATATTTTATAATAAGTAACGTACACCATAACATAATACAGTCAACTTTACTACAGTCAGTGAGTAAAAATACATCAAAATTTTGTTCGATAAATCGTTAATGTGAAACTTGTGATTCATGTTTAGAGCACAGATACGTGATATCGGGCCTTGCAGTTGACAATGAAACACGCAAATCATCCTCAAGGTTATTCAGTCTATTTCTTGCTTTGGATTTTATTGTCACCAGAGCAGAGAAGGCTTGCTCGCATAGATAGGATTTTGGAAGGGGCGAAAGTGTGTTAATTGCTTTCTTCATTAGGTTAGGATACTACTCTCTCCGCTGAAGCCCAAAAGTAGCCACCGACGCCTCACTCTTGGTGGACTTACCTTTGAGTGTGGAATCGGCACAAAGATCAATAAATTCATCTCGTTCGCAACCAGTGAAATCTATTTCCTCGCACTATCTATGAAATCAAATGGTGAGACAACCCAGTTGACATTCATAGTGGAAATAGATGGAAAGTATGTATCTATTGCTTCTTGCAATCTTGATAAGTGTTCACAAATGCGGTCTTTCAGCTTACCCAGATCGTTATCTACTGCCAGATGAAGAAAGTTTGAAAGATCTCCTTTCTGAACTGCAGACGTCCAAGAACTAAGTTTTCTTTTAAAATCTTTCATTTTATTGGTTGAGGAAATTATTGTTTCCTGTCTACCCTGCATTGAAACATTCAGTTAATTCAGTTTATGAAAAATATCTGCCAGATACGACAGTTCCAAGCACCAAGAATCAGTTAGTAACAGCTCATAAAATGTATCTTGATTTTCATCCTTAAAAAGAGTTTTCACCTGTTCTCTAAGTTCAAGAAACTGCTTCAATACACGACCCCGCGACAACTACCTTACTCTGTATGAAGTAACAAAGAGGTATGAGGTGCACCCGTTGCGAGACATAACTGTTTAAAAATCCTGCATATTAAAGGTCGAGACTTGATGTAGTTCACCATTTTCACAACTTCGTTAAACACTGCAGCAAAATCTTGAACTCTTGCAGTAAAAACCTTCAAATTTCCCAGACATAGATTGTTCACCATCTGTACATATACCACAACAGTCTTTCCATGCCGGCCGAAGTCGTCGGATTTTTTAAGAGAGTTAAAAATCCCTCAGTATGCCTTCCTTCGGAGGGGAAGTAAATCTGGCGGTCCCATGTCATAGATTTATGGCATGTTAAAGAACCTTCCACTAATTACACCTGTGTGAAGCTAAATTATATATAGGTTAAACATTTGACTAACGTTCTTAGGTTCCTACGTTCGTCGTCAAGAGCCGACTGCGGTGGCGTCTGGTAGCTACGTTCTGAACTAGTAGTCATTGACGGTGGCGTTTGGCAGCAAAATTCGGAACTATTTGAAAAATTCAAAAGACTGCAGTCCTTACTTGAATTAAAAACAGATAACACGCACTAATACAGTCATCACAATTAACACCGGTTATCAGACAGATTCTACACACACCAAAGTACACGGGGCTACATGACCGCGTTGTCGCAGCCCCTAAACTTAAGAACCAACCAACCAGTCTTTCCATGAAAGATCTTGGACATTGAGAAAGGAATTAATAGAAACAAAAATATCATGGCCTGAGGTTGTAGTCTCCAGCGGTCTACAGAACAGAAACGGCTCATTAATATCTTTATCATCAATATATCTGGTAAAACCAAGGAGTTGCAGTTTGTCACCACTATCGATACTCTCATCTACTTGCAAAGCAAATGCTCTATCAGTTTTTATTTTCCCCACGACTTGTTCGTTGATATTGCAAACATTTCAGATATCCTGCGACTGATTGTGTTGTTGGAAAGAGGAAATTTCGAAATTTGATTAGCTGCTCCTTCACCAAGTATTGTTGAAACTATAATTTTCCATGCAGGACCTATGATTTCCTCTCCAAGAGTATGAGGTGTGTGTGTGATTTTTTTTTCCTATCAGTTCTGCTACTTTAAACGAGGCTTCAAGAGCAGTATCACTTATGGTCATTCTCTTTACCATTCGCACAGCTGGTTTTTTTCTCCCCTTCTAGTACACGTGAAAAATACATCACACTCTTCCCTGACCCACTAGGATGCTTAATTGTGAGATGCCACTTCAGTTTGCTAGGTACCATGGCCTCGTGTTTTGCCACAAACTAAACACACAGGGATAGGGTTTTCCTCGTTCTTATTCAACGTAAATCCATACACAACGTAACTGTCCTGGTATGTTCTTTTCTTTCGTTTGTCTTCTTTATGTTGAATTCGACGGTTCGGGAGTAGGAGCCGACTGCTCACTTTCACTCTCCAGGCGTTTACGTTTAACAATGAACTTGTCCATAGCTAAACACTGCTACTGTAATCAACGCCAAGAAAACATGTTAAAGTGGCGTAGGAACGGGTACACTTTTATATATTTATATATATGTAAGTGACTGATGTGAAACAGCTTTTGTCAAAGCATTTCGGCCCTGAGTGGCACAACAGAGAGGATCTAGGCTTCTACCGAGACTTGCTACTATGTGGCGAAGACATAGCTCGACAAAATGTATCTGAAGTAGAAGAAGAAGAATAATAATAATAATAAGAAGAAGACCCCATGGAATGACGTTGCTGTGCAGTCCAATGGACTCTATTTCGCCTAGTTTGAAAAGCTGTGAGCATATTGTGAATGGAAATTTAAGGTTGAAAGGTTACTTTTATTGTATACTGGGTAGTTTCTTAGAGAACTTTAAAATAAAGCAATAATTTCACTTTCACATAGAAACCATAATTACTGACTTAATGAAACTAATCCAAAACTACTTAAGTCCTAGATCCTGTATCAAAACTGCTTAAGTGCAATATATTTTCTATTATTACGTAAAAACTGCTTTTACTGTATTTTTAAAACATACATAAAGTGAAAACTAATCGTATTTTGTAACTATTATACAAACTGTTTCTATTTAAACGCGCACGGATAACTCAAGACAGTTTTTTGCCCTTTCTCACAAATTTCATGAAATTGACTTAGGTAGTTCTGGAATTGGACGACTCACATACATATCTTTATAACCTCTGTTATTTATTTTATTTGTTATTTAATTTCCAATGAATTTGTTATTATTAAGTCCTTTTTTTGTTGTTAAATTGTATTGTTTGTTTTCTTACTGTCAATACTTTATATTGTTATACAGTCAGTATAAAATGGTGTAATTCGTACCTGTATCAGATTATTACTAAAAAAAGATGTTTCAATATAGAACAATATGATATGTAAATGATTTTTCAAAATCTGAAATAAAATTTGTTTTCATGAGAATATTTGCTCATAATAAAATATGTGTGTGTTTCGTTTACAGAATGTTAAAAATTATTTATGAGTTACTTTATAAAATTCTGTAAGTTATATTCGCAGAATAAATCATGTTTAAGATCAATAGAACTTTATAGGCCAGGCGACAGGTCGAAAAACAAAAGCCTCAATAAGGAAATAATTAGTGGAAAGCTGGAAATTGCTTTAATTGCTTTATTTTGACCCAGAAATTACTTTACCAAGTTTTTCCCCTCAAGCGAAGTCAGCGTTGGCCCTTCTGGCCCTAAGAAGGTACCATTTTTCCTTTTCTTTTTTTTTTTGCTAATATCTCCCAAACCATCAACTTTATCAACAAAATGCCTAGTATAAAAATAATCTAGAGTACATTTTCTACAAAAATGCTCTCTACCTTTTGTCTCTAATGTGAACTGTTACGATGCTACGACCATTCAAATTGGAGCCCTTTTAGATTCTTGCGGAAAAGCTATGGAGATCATATGCCATATCAAAGTTTCTACATATTATAAAATATTTGTCAGCATTCCAGGTGCACAAGCTGTTAACTTGTTACAAGTATAACAGATTTTCAATGTAAACAGCTGTGGCCTCAATTTCTCCGTCATCGCTTACATCGTCTGTATCGGTACATTTCGCCGACGTCACAGGGCGCTCAAGATTAACATCGATGTCTCCGTCACAATCATCCATATCATCTTCCTCGGCAGCATTTGTACATGACCGTCCCATACAATTCATGCAGATTCTGGAGCATCGGAGGCCCGTTTTCCTGCAACCACAAGCTGCGTTACATCCTTCCGAACATTTGCTGGACACTGTGTTTAGAAGCGTTTGTGGCACCGGATCCCTCGTAGGTATGGGAGCCAAACCACATTGAGAATTTTTCCAGCCCCAATCCAGTGGATTTGTATCATTTCCATACCATGTTTGGATTTGATGATATGTTCTTAAAGAGTGCTCACGTGCCGCTGATTCGGTGGGAGGTAAGCTTGCGAGATTAAATCGATGTTTGCTTAGAGATTTTTCAAACAGTTGGAACCGCAGCTCATTCAGGGTATTTCCCGTGGTTTTGTTGTCATAAAGCCCAGCCAAAACCAACTGGCCCGCTTTGTCAATTTCATCGGGGTTTGCGTTCACGTCTCGGAAAACCCTAACAGCTGTCTGCAGTTCCTCATTACTCTTCAGCAGTGTTACGAATTTCATTTTGCACTGCCTGTGAAACGAAGACGTTATATCGCACCCACTAAACGCATGCAAAAAGAGGAAGTTTTCTTGCACACATGTTGGGAGATTGAAACTTGTTGTGCAAAATAGTTGCTGTTTGGTTGAACCTTGGCCGGGTTTCATAAAATACATTTTCGTGGAGGGTGGCACACAAGCCGCCAAGATGACCAGGATATCTATATCTTCAGCCACTATAATGACTGAATTGTCGGGCCGAGATAACTCGAGTGGGGTGGTAACGATGAGCACATCGGTATCTTCTGGAGCTTGTCCTGTTTCGATTCCTTCGCTTTCGAATTTGACGCGCAACAAGTCGATCAATCTTCGTTTGTTTGTGACATTAGACAAAAAGTTTGCTTGTGGCATAGGTGCCGTCATGGACTCATAAAAAAAAAAAACATTAGCAGCTTCATGCTTGTGCGATCGTCGAAGACGTTCAACGGACTTGGTACTGCGAGCTGCTGGGTCGTCAGGATGAAAAATCCACAGCCTGCTTCCAGTCTCCGACCGGGTCAGGAATGGAATGAATGAAGCCCCCATCTAGCGGCGAGGATATGAACTGTGCCGGCTGCCGAGGCCTGACGCACTCCTCTGGGGCAATGATAAAATGAATGACAGATGAAATGAAATGATAGTGGAGAGTGTTGCTGGAATTAAATTTTTGACAGGGAAAACCGGAGTACCCGGAGAAAAACCTGCCTGCCTCCGTTTTGTCCAGCACAGATCTCACATGGAGTGACCGGGATTTGAACCACGGACCCAGTGGTGAGAGGCCGGCGTGCTGCCGCCTAAGCTACGGAGGCTTCGGGTCGTCAGGATACCCATCGAAAATAATGACACTGTTTTTAACGTATCTTTTAACGTAACTCGCATATTTGAAACTAATGTCGACAAAAGTATCGGTTTGGTGCCAAATTACACGGTGCAGAAGATATCCTCCGTCGAGAACATGATGTAGCTCCTCAAATATGGGCTCATCGGTAACAGGATCGAATAATTTATAGAACACAGACTTTTGCGTCTACGCATTCCCGCTTTATCAAAGATCGCAACCGGATACGGAGCTAGTTCAAACAGGAAATATTGTTTCAATTCTGCATCGGATTTCTTTGCAAGGCAAATGCATTGGAAAAGCACAAGAGGATCAACAGGAATATCCGTGTTGCGGATTTTTAGCCTATTTTCAATTTTGAAAAAATAGGCTTATGAAATCACCTTTTGTCCGTGTGTGTGTGCGTGTGTGTGTGTGTGAGAGGTGTGTGTGTGTGTGTCCCTAATAAAATCCAAACGGCTGGAGCGATTTCAATGAAACTCGGTAAATTCATGGCGCTATTCCCGGCGACCTCGACCGTGCCCTTCAAATTTTGTTACGTCTCACCAATCCAACATGGCGGCTGTGCGAAATATTTCACTAGCATTCGATATCTCCGAAACTATTACCGATATCGCCCTGAAATTGTGTACGGTGATAAAGGGCACTACTAAAAGTTCGCCTATGAGACTTTCAAAAACCTGGTGACTACAAAACCAACATGGCGGCCAAGCGAAGTTGAGACTTTTAAATAGACTTTTCTCGCGATTTAACTACCCAAACGTAATGAAACTGGGTACAGAAATTGTTTATACACATTGTAAAGCACTGGAGTCTAATTTAGTTCAATTGTTTACATAACCTCAAAATGGCGGCTGTGCGAAATATTTCACTGACATTCTATATCTCCGAAACTATTACAGATATCACCCTGCAATCTTGTACGGTGATAAAGGGTACTGATACAAGTTTACCTATGTATATTTCATAAACCTGTAAAGTACAAAACGAACATGGCGAACAAGCGAATTTGAAATATTTTAATAGACTTTTCTCGTGATTTAACTCTCTGAGCGCAGTGAAATGTGGTACAGTAAATGATTTTGCAGATTGTAATGCACTGCCATCTAATTTAATTCAATTGTTTACATAACCTCAAGATGGCGGCTGTGCGAAATTTTAAAATTATGTTTTTATTTCTTGTGTCGTTATCATGCGATTAAAGTGAAAGTTTGAATAATGAACCTAGGCAATAATTGTCCTTGAATGGTACATAACTCTATGGCCTATACATATAACAATCCTAAACGGCGAGCTTCCGAAATATTTAGACGGTTCTCAATATCTATGAATCTTTTACAGCAAACAAACAGATTTTTTTAATGTTCATAGAGACTATGAACATATGTTTACCTATAGGACTTTGAGTAACCTGGTGAGCACAAATCCAACATGGCGGCGACGCGAAGTATAAATATTTAAATGGACGTTTCTCGCGAATTAACTATCCGAGTGCCGTGAAACGTTTCACGTTAAATGCTTATCAAATGTAGATCCACTGTCATCTAATTTATTTCAATTGTTTGCATAATCACAAGATGGCTGCTGTGCGTAATTTTAAAATCTCGTTTTTACTTCTTGTGTTCTAATCATGCGATTGAAGTTTGAATACCACACGACCACAATAATCTTAATGTAATAGTACAAAAATAAAAATCCAACCTGGCGACCATCTGAAATATTTAGACGGTTCTCAATATCTACGAATCTGTTACAGCAATTAAACTGAAATTTTGTATGTTGATAGAGGCAATTAACATGAGCAGGATATATGAAAATAGGCTGTATAGTTCTTCACGGAACTACTTGTTATTTTCGAATTTACCGCGCGGAGAGGCATCATGCCATTTTTTCTAAGGAACTTCACATCGTGAAAATTGTTGCCGGTTATTCCTTTTTGTGCTGCTATTCCAATTTCATAGGCCATATGACAAGTGATTTGTCCATCCCCGACAACTCCTGTGCTTAACGAAACAACGTGTTGTCCACGAGGAAAGGGCTCTTGAGTTGATAACCATCCAACAAATTTTTTCAAGTCCGCATCATCCCGCGAGATCCGCGCACACCGTGCATCCACATGCTGTTCTGTAGTCGAAAACTCAATATTGCAAAATGATACTAATGGTAGGTATTTTGCCACAGCTGTTTACATTGAAAATCTGTTATACTTGTAACAAGTTAACAGCTTGTGCATCTGGAATGCTGACAAATATTAAAACATGTAGAAACGTTGATATGGCATATCATTTCCATAGCTTTTCCGCATGAATCAAAAAGGGCTCCACTTTGAATGGTCGTAGCATCGTAACGGTTCACATTAAAGACAAAAGGTAGGGAAAATTGTTGTAGGAAATTTACTCTAGATTATTTTTTATAATAGGTATTTTGTTGATAAAGTTGAAGATTTGGGAGATATTTGCAAAGAAATTGAAAAATGGTACCTTCTTAGGGCCAGAAGGGCCAACACCGACTTCGCTCGAGGAAGAGACTTGGGAGAGTAATATCTGGGTCCAAATAAAGCGATTAAAGCAATTTCCAGCTTTCCACTAATTATTTCCTTATTGAACTACCTGTCGCCTGGCCTATTATGCGAGTTGTAATCTTCAATATATATCAAAATAATGCACATATTACAATTTGCCTTACGTTGCACCGACACAGATACTGTAGGTCTTATGGCGACGATGGGATAGGAAAGACTAGCAGTGGGAAGGAAGCGGCTTTGGCCTTTATTAACATTGTGGTGTTTGAAGCCATATTTTCAGTGTTGCCTTAGTAAACAAGAGTTTAGTGCTTTTCAGTCGGTCAACACGAATGTACCCATTAATCTCGTGTAATTTATTTCAGGATTAGGGCATAACCCATCTCTTTTGGGTACATTCGTGTTGACCGACTGAAAAGCACTAAACTCTTGGCCTTTATTAAGGTACAGCGCCCATTTGCCTGGTGTGAAAATGAGAAACCAGGGACAACCATCACCCGGGCTACCGACAGGGGGGTTCGAACCCACTATTTCCGGAATGAAAGCTCACAGCTGCACAACCCTAACCACAACCTCACTCCGTGAATCATATCATACTATATCAAAATATAATCATAATAGGCCTATATCATAATATATTCTTTTTTATTGGGCTGGACGGAGGGAGAATACCTACACACAACGCACAAAACCTCCCATTAATATTACTCTTCATAAATTCGTCATCACACTGTACGTTTACAGTGGTCGTAGTTTCCGATAATCACGAATGAGAGCTTCAAAATGAGACCAAGTTTCCTGCTGTACGTTTATCCTGGGCTGAGAAAACGTTACGTCAGAAAAAGTATAAGAACTTTTTATCGGGTAGTTGAAAAAAATTGAAACTTGAGATTTGCACTACCAATACTTGTGCCTATCACATATAAAAATTGCATTACCCTCAGCAAGCTTGCCACGGTGGGTGAGTGGTTATAGTGTCGGACTACCAACCCCAAGATTGCAGGTTCGCCCCTGGCCATGGTAAGTGATTTTTGAAGGCGACAAAAATCACGATACTCATGTCATACGATGTTGGCATGTTAAAGAACCCATTTGAATTCAGTAGGCCGTGTTCAATGGCAAAATTAATCTCGGGATTTTCCGCCAAAACAAAGTTCCTCCATTCTCTACTTGAAAGCGCTGTAGTGTCAAGGAGATTATATATCTAACCTCCTTGACTTTCATAGCGTTCAAAGGAACGACGAAATTCGACATGCAAGCTACCCTCTGGGTGTCAATTAACAAAGCTTGCACCAGGCACCCGAGGCCATACGATATTATTATTATTATTATTATTACCCTCAGCCAAGTAGTTTTCCATGTATATAGTTTTAAGTGAGCGGTTCCTAGAAAAGACGTCAAAAACACGGACAATTTTTCATACAACCACAAATAAATAAATTATTAATAAACTTGAAAATAATTGGCTTATATAGTCTAACGCAGAATTAAACAAGGAAAATATTGGTATAACTCGTTTTTCAATAGGTCTGTTGGTTTGGTTGTAATTAAGGCCTAAACTCGAGTATCCATAATAAAAATCCAATAGTAGTCCACAAATTGGCAATACGGCTCGGAAAGCAAGTCTGGTTTGTTTTTCAGATGCAAAACAACGCTATCAGTGAGAGAGAGAGAGAAGACATTGAGTGACGAGGAGAAGCGGTGGGAGTAGGTGCGGAAGGAGGTGATAATTGAAGGGTGACACGTCACTAACACAAATGCAGCGGCTGCTATCGGTAATACAGTAGTGCTGCCATCTCTTGCCATGCGATTGACGGCGGTGGCGATCGCACAGCCTTAACAGGCGGGAACACTGCCGGCGGGGCTGTGACGTCATGGGTCTTACTCCCCACAGCAAACAGATGCTCAGTCTTGTTGGCGCGCTGTGATGTGGTCATTGTTTCCTGTTTCGAGGGTGACAATTCACAATATATTGCTTTTCCTGTTGTCCAGTAACAAGTGTTAAATATACCCGTGCCACACGTGGTATATTAGGTAGATTTCATTAGAAAGCTAACTATTGCAATGGGTCCCATGTTTCGACTTCCGGAAAATTTCGACATACATTCGCGTTTCACATCCCCCAGACCCCAAAACCACCGTCAGTTCAAAAGTGTATATATATATGTATATATATAGATATGTATATCAGTTTCTTGTGGACACGATAACTGCCGTAATTTTGCACCAATCAATTTGATTTTTTTACCGAATATGTATACCTATAAAATCTCGGTCGAGTTCGTTACTGGGCTAAATCGGTCGAAGGGGGTGAAAATGGAGGGCTTTTTTTTCGAAAAAGTGAAATATTGCTATAACTCTCTTAATGTGAAATATCGAATCCGTTCAACGTTCATACTATGTGTCGGATAAAGCCCAAAAATTTATGTTTGAAGAGTTTTTTATAGCACTAACCATTGACCAAAGGGGTGGGTAAAAGTGGGTTTTTCGGGAAACATTAATCATATCTCTCTTAATAGGCACAATATCAAAACCTTACAAAATGGACAATATTCCCCTAATAATTACCTAAAACTTTTGTCTGAAAGAATTTTTGATATGACCCACCATTACGCCAAGGGATGAGAAAAATGATTTCGGAATTATAAGAAAATGCCAAGAGCTATCAGAGGTTGCGATGGCAACACTACTAAATTGATGAGGGATGTGCCATCAGACGTTGCCATGACAACGCACTTGCACGAGATCAGATTCAGTATTTCCATCTGACTAAGTGGGAAGCGGCTTCGGTGACGTAACTGGTAGCATGCCGAATGTCTATGCCCAAGGTCGCGGTTTCAAAGCCGGCCGAAGTCGTCGGATTTTCTAAGAGCGCTAAAATCCCTCAGTATGCTTTCCTTTGGAGAGGAAGTTCCAACGTTCGTTGCGAGTTGCTGGTTGGGGTGGCATCTAGTAGCCAAGTTCACAGCTAGGTGTCGTTGACGGTAGTACCTGGTAGCAACATTAGGAACTACTGCTTGAAATTGACCGTCTGCAGTCCTTACCTGAATTAAGACTAATACGACCATTACAATTCACACCGTTTATCAGACAGATTCTACACTCACCAAAAGTACACGTGGTTAGATGACCGCGTTGTCGCAGCCCCTAAACTGAGGAACCAACCAGAGGTAGATTTCATTAGAAAGCTAACTATTGCAATGGGTACCATGTTTCGACTTCCGGAAAATTTCGACATATCTTCGCGTTTCACATACCCCAGACCCCAAAACCACCGTCAGTTCAAAAGTTTATACATAATTTATGTATGTTTATGTATATATATATGTATATCAGTTTCTTGTGGACACGATAACTGCCGTAATTTAGCACCAATCACTTTGAATTTTTTTTACCGAATATGTATACCTATAAAATCTCGGTCGAGTTCGTTACTGGGCTAAATCGGTCGAAGGGGGTGAAAATGGGGGGCTTTTTTCGAAAAAGTGAAATATTGCTATAACTCTCTTAATATGTGAAATATCGAATCTGTTCAACGTTCATACTATGTGTCGGATAAAGCCCAAAAATTTATGTTTGAAGAGTTTTTTTTATAGCACCAACCATTGACCAAAGGGGTGGGAAAAAGTGGGTTTTTCGGGAAACATTAATCATATCTCTCTTAATAGGCACAATATCAAAACCGTACAAAATGGACAATATTCCCCTAATAATTACCTAAAACTTTTGTCTGAAAGAATTTTTGATATGACCCACCATTATGCCAAGGGATGAGAAAAATGATTTCGGAAGTATAAGAAAATGCCAAGAGCTATCAGTGGATGCCATGGCAACACTACTAAATTGATGAGGGATGAGCCATCAGACGTTAGCTTGCCACGGTGGGTGAGTGGTTATAATGTCGGACTACCAACCCCAAGATTGCAGGTTCGCCCCTGGCCATGGTAAGTGATTTTTTGAAGGCGACAAAAATCACGATACTCATGTCATACGTTGTTGGCATGTTAAAGAACCCATTTGAATTCAGTAGGCCGTGTTCAATGGCAGAATTAATCTCAGGATTTTCCGCCAACACAAAGTTCCTCCATTCTCTACTTGAAAGCGCTGTAGTGTCAAGGAGTTTAGATATCTAACCTCCTTGACTTTCATAGCGTTCAAAGGAACGAAGAAATTCGACATGCAAGCTACCCTCTGGGTGCCAATTAACAAAGCTTGCACCAGGCACCCGAGGCCATACGATATTATTATTATTATTATTATATCAGACGTTGCCAAGATAACGCACTTGCACGAGATCAGATTCAGATTTCCATCTGACTAAGTGTGAAGCGGCTTCGGTGACGTAACTGGCAGCATGCTGAATGTCTATGCCCAAGGTCGCGAGTTCAAAGCCGGCCGAAGTCGTCGGATTTTCTAAGAGCGCTAAAAATCCCTCAGTATGCTTTCCTTTTGGAGGGGAAGTTTCAACGTTCGTTGCGAGTTGCTGGTTGCGGTGACATATAGTAGCCAAGTTCACAGCTAGGTGTCGTTGACGGTAGTACCTGGTAGCAACATTAGGAACTACTGCTTGAAATTGACCGTCTGCAGTCCTTACCTGAATTACAGACTAATACAGCCATCCCTAAGTACACGGGGTTACATGACCGCGTTGTCGCAGCCCCTAAACTGAGGAACGAACCAAAATCTCTGCGGGAGATAGAATTTTGCGTGAAGAAGTAACAGACCGTTACATAGTTACACATCAGTGTTGAAACCTTGCATAAGGACAGTGTGACCACAAGTATAAAAATGGACCCCAAATGACAAGAAGGTTACCGTTCCCATAAGACAATAAAATGTTTAAAATAAGCATAAAATGACGAAAAACAAAGTTAATTAAGCTCCAATTATAAAATACCTTCTCGCAATAAATGAGGTCTGATCCTTCTACGAAAACCTGCATATTCTGCCTATTTTCGCCTATCCCCAAGTTTGTCCGGTGAAATCTACCTCCGCCTTCCGGCGTGCCGAGAGGACTTTTTTTAATGCATTGCCACGAAGGTGCTGTGTACCAGGATGTAGGAGTAATTTTCAGGTTCGTTGAGTTGAAACCGCCTACGTGAACTGTTTCTCTTTTCCCAAGGAAGTGAAAATGAAAATCCACAGCCTGCTTCCAGTCTCCGACCGGGTCAGAAATGGAATGAATGAAGCCCCCATCTAGCGGCGAGGATACTTCCCAAGGAAGTAAACTTGAGAAATAAATGGCTGAGAAGCATCCCGAGGAAAGACTGGACACCTTCGGTGAACAGTGTTGTGTATATTAAACATTTTCAACCGGACTGCATTATTTTGCAGAATGAATACTGTGATTCTAATGGACAGAAACAAGTGCATACATACGATCATCCTAAGGTTCTTGTCCTACTATTTTTGAAGGTTTGCCAAAATGCTTGACAAAGGAAAGTGAAATTAAGCGGAAACATCCAGAAGAGAGGAGAAGAGAAATCGAAGTGAGGAAGAAACATGCTCAAGAAAGTGCTGTTGCTGCGGCAGAATGGGACGGTGTTATAATCAGTTTCGAGAGTTTATGCAATTCTCTGGAGAAACGATTAGCAGATAATAGCACTAAAGTGAAGGGGGACTCAGCTATTAATTTCAATATTTTTGACGATCAATTTTGAGTCTATGACTTTTGATTTTTATATTAATGTAGATAATCATTTACTTGTTTCGGCTTTCTATAACAATTTGCAATTGAGGACTTGGGTGCAATAACAGCGTTAGTCTACGCTGTTATTGCATAAACACCAGTTTTGAAATCCTTGAACCCTGTGCTACCAGACAAGCCAACTCTTAGTTCCATCTGATGCCCCTAGAGGTCAGGAGCTGACGGAAAGTGTCACCGTGCACTACGCTGTTGTTGCAGGGATCCAGACTGCACTGCAACAACAGCGTGAAGAGGTCCTGAGTGCGATTCTAGCGATTATGAGTGCTCTGTGTCAAGTGAATGTGATTCATATGTAACTAAAGGTACGGAAAGTGTGAATGATAGTTTTACACCTAAAGGCAGAGGGAAGAAGAGGAACTGGAACCCAAAGAACTGGAAGAGAAACGTAGCAAAACGGGCGCGAAACAGTGGCAACAGTTACATTTCGGTCGTAACTGGAAAGAAAGTAAGAAAGTATTCCGAACAGTGAATAAATGCTGTAGAAAAAGGTACTACATACATCCTAGTATTTGTGTTTTGAATGTTGTGTTAAAAGTAAGCCATACTAACTGTTAGGCTTGTATTCCTTTTATTGATTAATCATTACATTTTCAGGTGCTTTGAGACTTTAAATCATGAAGAACAAAAGGAATGTCACAAATTATTTTGGGACACTGGCGATAAAGTGCTGAAAGATACGATCTTACTATTCAGAAATATGTAAAACTTCAACACAAGGATTGTATTGTTTCAGCGTCCCAAACATATAGGCCTACTTCATGTTTCCAGCCATTTACTTACATAAATAAGAAGGCTGAATTTATTTATTACAGTGATCTAAAATTGACTAATGTAATAAAACCAGGTGTAAAGATACAGAAAAGAGCTGATGTACTGTCGTTGATGAAGTACTTGAAACCTGAAAACGTTGAGTGGTACGAAAACACCTTATCTGTAACCCAGCAGCCTGAAAATTCCAAAATCGAAACCGATATCGAATCAGATTTTAATACTGATTAATTCAGACATGTGTACAAAGTTCAAAATAGTTTCAATTTCAGAAACTTAACAAAACCAAGGGCTTTAAAGCACACACAAATAGCCGTGTGATATTCTCAATATTTTAATTTGATATTGTGAAATAGAATATTTATTGAAAACATAATTTGTGTTCTCCGATTATTGAAAGTTTTGTGCCATACAGTACCAGTACAGTGCCAAATACATTTGTATAAATTCAGTAGTGATTCATTTTCTGCCTTCCTGGCCTATTTCCTTCACATAGCAGATCCTAATCTTCTTCATATTTAAGTAAAACTACATATTTATACATTTTTCCCATATTTTATGCAATAACAGTGTATATTTAAGAATTTAAATTCATTCTAATGACCTAGAAAATCACAATATTTTATCAGATACTCTAGGAATGTTGCATCTAATATTTGAAAAGTAAATGAAAGAACATTTAATCGTATTTACCTATTTACTCTTCAAGTACAATAAATTGAAACTTTACATGCCGGTTTCTCAAAATAGCGTAAATCTACTTACGCTGTTATTGCACCCAAGTCCTCAATTGTCTTCTACAGAACTTTCTTCAGTGTTGGGAAGTGAAACAGCTGTGAAGAGTTGGAGAACACTGTTCAGATTGTTACAGTATCTTACTGAGAAGAGATTCCAAACCAGCTAGGAAAATTACGTGGCCAATGTCTTAAAATTGCTGGATGTAATTCAAGTAACTTTATTGGATAGTGGAGAAGGGGGAATTTCTCAGCAAGTTAATTTTTTATCCGAGCAATTCTCTCTCATATTTAAGAACAAAAAAAGGTATTCTCCCAACATGATACTTTGGTCTTACATATTTTACTTGCAATCCGCGAAGTGTTATGATACTATCAGGCAGAACAAATTTCTATCCCTTCCTCATTCTAAACATTACACAGATTGACTGTACCATCAAGTATAGTAATCAGCATAGGAAAATATGCATTTCGTTCGATGCAAGTTATGGTATCGACCAAATACGAAACGAAGTTTTTAAAGCGATGTAAAAGGCATTATTCAATTTTACGTTCTTTAATCAAACTTGTTGTCAACGAAGACGTGGACCAGAGACAAATGGTGGAGCGTACATGTGTGTGCGGTACTTCGATTAGGAAAATTACTGATCGTATTATTTGTATACTTGATAAACATTATCTTGTCTAACTACAAGAAAGCAAGATGTGATCAAGTTTCTTTAGAAAAGGCCCCGAAAAGAAAAAGAAAATTGAACACTTTAAAGTCATTAAAACACAAAGTTGACATAAAATGAATATTCTGTGCGGATTAATTAGATAAACATGATTATATTCGCGCGGGCGCGCGCGCGTGTGTGTGTTCAGCCATATTCTGAAATTTACTTTATTTCGATTAGTACGTTTCCTCCAGTGTAATCAAGAACACTGAAAAGGAGAGTGATGAGTCGAGTTTTCTTCAAGCAGGCATTTTTAGCCTACTTTTCACGTTTTGCAAAAATGAGGGAAAAGTAGACTTATGAGATCGGGCAAATGTGTGTCTGTCTGTCTGTCTGTCTGTCTGTCTGTCTGACTGTCCTTCTGTCTGTCTGGCTGTGTGTGTGTGTCACCTCCTTATCAACTCCTAAACGGCTGCAGCAATCGAAACAAAATTTGGTAGAAGTAAAGATCTATACCTGAATATCTCACGGCCATATTTGAAAATGATGTCAGTGCTACCAACTGCTGAAAAATCGCAATTAAAATTTGAGCTCCATGTTGGATATCTTGGAAGGTATGAATGGGAGCTATTTCAAAATTGGCACACGTATAGATAATAATATTGCAGTTTAATTTCCAGGAGGCCATACATCGCAGTGTTGCCAAAATGATAGGTCCAAATTTTAAATGCATATAACTTCTACACTATCAATTGGATTTCAACCAAATTTCGTATGTACTATGTGTACATAAACAGATATGACTGAACGTATTCTTAAGATCCACCAGGGCTGCCAACTGTTAATAAATGCTCTCAATTTATTTTATCCAAATACCAATATATCAGAAAGTATGCAAGCCGACTGCTTTAATCTATGCACACGTATAGTACCTGACATTCTATATTAATTTGGAGTAACTTATATTACGTCAGTGCTACCAACATGATTCTAAGCCTGCTGAGAGGTCCAACTTTAAATACATGTAACTTCTATACTATCATTTGGATTTCAACCAAATTTCGTGTGTGCTATGTGTACCATAACAGATATGTCTATGCCGATTCTTAAGAGTAACCAGGGCTGCCAACTGTTAATAAATATTGTCTCTATTTTTGTTATCCTAATATCAATATATCAGAACGTATGCAGGCCAATAGCTCTAAACTTTGCACACGTATAGTACCTGGCATTCTAGATTAATTTGGAGTAACTAATATACGTCAGTGCTGACAACATGATTCTAAGCCTGCTGATAAGTCCAATTTTAAAATGCATGTAACTTTTATACTAACTAATGGATTTCAGTCAAAAATGACACAACAATAGATCATATTATTTCAGATTATTTCTGACCAATACATGTATGTCATTGTTGCCAACATGATTTTACGCGCGCTGTGAGATCCAATGTTTAACTACATGTAACGTCCATGCTATCCATTGGACTTCAACCAAATTTTGTATGCTGTACCTTAAGAGATGGAACTAAGAATATATTCAGTCACCAGGGCTGCCAAATGTAGTTCTCTATTAGGCTACATTATGCCAGGTATACAGTATTTCGAACTAATTAGAAATTTCGATATTACCAACTTAATTTCGTCATTATTCTAGATAGATCCATATAGATTAATAATTGGCATGAATCTTAAATATTAAGAAAAGTAGGCTCTTTAGTTCGTCACGGAACTTCTTGTTAATAACGAAAATGTCGAACATTTTGTATTGTAAGAAAATAAAAACAGCTAGTCTTTAATAATTCGCTCTTATCATCACTATAATCATCTCCAGCTCCAGTTTTCCGGGTCCCTTCCTGACAGAATATAGTTAGGAAGTACCGTATGTGAAGAGAATCTTTTAGTACACGTAAGCAGATTCCTTGTACTTTGTTATCGGTGACGCCAAGCTGTTTGAGGATGTCATTGGTCTGCTTGAAAGCTTCAGGAAGGGATGCAAATTCCTTTCCCCGTACTGTTACCTGTATGCTGTCAAGTGACATTCATTAGTGGCTGGACAAAACCGATGAGTAATAAAATATCTGCTTGTTTGTTAAAGTACATAAACAGATATAATATGCTCACTTAAATATATTCAACTAATTATTGTGTTCTGTAGAAGATACAAAAACCGCCTACTTGTAATGCAATCAAACAGTTTCCAGCATGCTCCTTTTGTATACCGCACTGGGCTGACTTGTATCGCAGTCATTTGCTTTAATCGCCTGTAGTGACAGCGGAAAACGTTTCAAACAAATCATCGATCACTAAGGTAGGACTGTGGTGAAATTCGGAAGTCCATCGCAATTTCTTCTGTAAACAAAACCGATTTAATTACATGAATGCATCTCTCTGCCCTATGACTAGCGTGCTGTCGGCCGTCCAGCTGAGACCCCTGACGTCACTCGCCGGTGGCAGAGTGGGGTTACCGCTCCCGCCTGTTAACTTAAGAACGCCGTGGTCCACCTCATTTCGTAGTGGCTTGCATTCTTGGCTGTCACTGCGAAGGCCCGGGTTTTATTCCCGGTTCTGCCAAGAAATTTAATTCTCGTAAAACTAAGTAGAAGCGGGTTCGATTCCTACCTCCGCCATCCTGGAAGTGATTTTCCTGGTTTCCCACTTCTACTCCAGGCAAATGACGGGATGGTGCCTAACTTAAGGCTACGGTCACTTACTACCCAAATCCTACTTAAGTTATTACAAATGCACACACTAGTACAGACATCATAGTGACACATGTTATCAGACAAATTCTACACACCCAAGTGCACGGGGCTGAATGACCTCGATGTCGCAAAGCCCTTAAAATAATTAACAATCACAACCTATTTATCCGAGCGAGGGGTCACTCCAAGACAATCAACAACTCGCTGGAACACCGTATATAGCTTATCGCCATCTCACCTCTTAAAGAAACAAATAGCACTCGAAATCATACGAATTGCGCACTCCTTAAACAGGGTTCTAGGAGGCATTGTGAAGGTGTCTACTCCATATTTCCTGAGTGAAACTAAGACAATACCCGAGATACCGTACAAAGATAAACACTGACTCACTGATGTGTGTACATACTTCCTTTGACACATCTAAGGGTAGAGTTGAACAGTGGATGTTGAAACTGGGAAGAATGCGATCCTCATCCAAGGCAGACGAAAGTCTGATAATTTCTTTAGGATTTATGTATTTTTATTTTATTATTCTGTACTAGTTAAATATTCAGAGTTTGTTTGAACTAAATAGTTTCCTTTTATTATTAACTTTATTGGCCACATTGAACCACTTGAGTCTTCCATGTGCATTTTTTCTTTGAAGGTTGTATTGTTTGATTCTTCTTATCGGCCCAATACTTCTTCATTCGTTCTGATCGCAGTGTTCTTAATTCGTCTGAAATCTCTACAGGCCGTCTGTGCATCATTTCTGCTGAAAATGTGTGATTCTTAAGAAGGATGGTAATTTTATTCTTGTTCTCTGCATCTGTAATTTCGAGTCCAACTGTTTTGAGATCCTCTTGAATTTGTTTGATCCAATGCCCTTCAGTATTCTTTCCCAGATTTCTCATCACTAGTTGTCGTAAAATCCTGTTTTCTGGTAATCGTAGGGTGTGAAAGAAATAAGAGATTATGTTCGTCTTCATCGTGCTGGTAACTGGGTCAATCTCTCGATAGACTGTTTCATTGGAGAGGATTCTCCGGATTCCTTCAACCTGGTACTTTTTATTTATGCAGGTTCTGATAATTCTTCTTTCAGTTTTTAGGAGCTGATCAGTTATTATTTCATTTTTAATTTGGAACAAGGTTTCGCAAGCATAAGTGGCTTCGGGAAAAGTTACAGTTTTGTAGTGTTGGATCTTAGTGCCTATTGACAAGCATTTTTTGTTATAAGTTGACCAGGTTAGAAATTATGCTTTTTTTTTCATTTTGTTGGTTCTATTTATCCATGTTGTTTTTTCGCTTAAGTTATGCATAATAATTTCTCCAAGGTATTTTAATAATTGTAGAACTAGGTTATTTTTTGATCATTTATGATGACTTCCTTTATGTCAAGAGGTTTCTCAGTTTTCTCAGAGGTTATTTGCAATAATTTTGTTATGAACAGATAGGAGACAATATAAGAACATATAATTTATTTTTCTTACTAATTTTATCACGAGCTTGTGTATTGGTTTGTAATTCTTATTCATTCATTCATTCATTCATTCATTCATTCATTCATTATTGTCACATCATGCTTCTGACACTAGCTTTCTCTGTGTTTTAAATATTTTATCACCACTGAGAGTCATCTTATTGTGATGTACTGTATACCAAATTAAAATTATAAAAACACTCTCTAACGTTATAATATACGAAACACAAGGACAGATCTGAAAGGTAGGACTGCCAGACATCATTTCGCAAAATGTCCTACAGTTGGCGCTGTAGAAGTATTTTCTAATACAATACAAATCTACTTAATATGAATGTACTACATTCCAACAGATGTACGAGTATTGCATTATGAAGCAGTGCAAACGGAGCGCTGATCAGTCAGTGACGTTCTCTGGCGTGCCAGAGCAACACGCCAGATCAAGGGAACGAGACAACAGCCATCAACAGCTCACCAACTTTTCTGCTGATCTCGCCTGCCAACAACAGCCACCAAAATCATAATAAATATCAATCCATATATAATAAACCCATTTATTTACATTACGGATAGTTACGTAATCGAAACCTCCGTGGCTTAGGCGGCAGCACGCCGGCCTCTCACCGCTGGGTCCGTGGTTCAAATTCCGGTCACTCCATGTGAGATCTGTGCTGGACAAAACGGAGACAGACAGGTTTTTCTCCGGGTACTCCGGTTTTCCCTGTCAAAATTTAATTCCAGCAACACTCTCCTCTATCATTTCATTTCATCTATCATTCATTTAATCATTGCCCCAGGGGAGTGCGTCAGGCCTCGGCAGCCGGCACTGTTCATATCCTCACCGCTAGATGGGGGCTTCATTCATTCCATTCCTGACCCGATCGGAGACTGGAAGCAGACTGTGGATTTTCATTTTCATAGTTACATAATCGCTAACGCTTAGTATATGTGGATTACAACGCACCCAAGAACGAACTTCTACGGAAGTCCGGTTTCGAAATGCGAGCCTTTCACATTATTGATTGTTTTGTTGTTTGGGTTGAAGATAAAATTTAGAAACTTCTCATACACACAAACAACATACCTGACTAACACATATTTAAATTTGGTTACTGTAGCACAACGGCGTTGAGAGTTGTGAATCTCTTAAGTCGACGTTTCCCTCGAAACCTGCCAAAAACCAGTACTTTTTACATTACACCTGTCATAAAAGATATTAAAATACGTTTCTAAAAGTTACCTTTATCGTCACCGGGTGAGTTAGCCGTGGTGGTTACGGCATGACTGATGGCAGTCGCTCACATCCGGGAGGCGAGGAGGTTCGAATCCCCCCGCCGGCAACCTTGAAGATGGTCTTCTGTGGTTTCCCATCTTCCTTCCAGGCAAATGCCGGGGTTGGTCCCTAACTATAGGCCACAGCCGCTACCTTCCAACTCCTCGTCCTTACATTCCAACTTCCTTCCTTCCCTCCCCAACGGTACTTGTAGCTCACCCATTGGGTGTCCGTCTCGAAGCAGCTACAAAACTGGCGAGCCGAACATGTCCTCGGACACTCCCGGCACTAAAAGCCATACGCTTAAAAAAAAAAAAAAAAAAAAAAAAACCTTTATCGTCAATCAACGCGGAAATAAACAAGGAAGCTGGTGATGTTACTTGTTTTTCTGTAGGACTTTTGGTTATTTTGCTATTTATCTCCAAACTCGGGGGCACATAATTTCTGCTTATAACTGTGGATCGGCGACAGACCCGTGTGACAGGCCAGCCGATTTACTGTTCTCACATCATTATGGTTCAATGTCAGTGTAAACCCTCCTAGATCCTTCGATCACTTATTTTCTTTTTCTTTGCTTTCATGTAGTCAGTTATTCCACTACGTCATCGCCTTCTCATGTAGAAATTCAGAGAGGGTACTGCTCAAGGTTAGTAGAAGAGAGTTTGGCTCGTAACTTGCCTTCCCTTGGCAGTAGGGTGGGGGTAACGCGTCATCGGGCCTGCGAGATGTACCCCAGTCTCTATTTACAGAGTGGACAGAGGAAACTACGTGTGTTATTTACTTGTTTGTTAATACAGTATTTATTTTGTTCAAGATATGAATTGTGTTACGTGCTGTATTATACATTAAATGAACAGGTGAATATTATCTAAATTAATTACATCAGATTACTATGGAATATATCTTTGCATATTCTAGCCCATGGGTAAGTTGTTTCTTTACGTTGGGTTTTCTTTTCTTTCAGTTGTTTAAGATGCCGTGAAAAAATTGCAGTGTTGCAATCTGCAAAAGTAATTCTAAAATTGTTAAGAAAACGGGAGTAAAAATATCTTTCTTCAGATTTCCAAAGGATGCTAATCGTAGGAAAACGTGGGTGCAGAAATGCCATAGGAAAGATAAATTCGATCCGAATAACAAACGGATTTGCAACAAACATTTCATACCAAGTAACTTTGAAGACGAAATTTGAGCTCGACTGACACATACTCACCCTAGAATATTAAAAAATACATCACGTGGCTCAGCGGTAACGTTCTCGCTTGCTGAACCCAAGGTTGCAGGTTCGTATCCTGGCACAGTCAGCTGGCATTTGAGGGTGCGCAAGTGCGAGGGAGCCGTGTCAGTAGATTTACTGGCATGTTAAAGATCCCCTTCGGGGCAAAATTCCGGCACCCCGGCGTCTCTAAAAGCCAGAGTAGTTAAAAGGGACGTAAAACCAATAACATTATATTATAATTTAAAAAAAAGACGTCAATACCTTCTTTATATTTACTGTCTCAAACACAGAGCCAAGACACAACTTCACGTACAGAACGCTCCCAGAAAAAAGAAAAACAATTACTGAACGAAATATTGGATTCGACATTTTCCAGTGGCAATGATGCCGTCGTCAATGACGTCAATGTCAATGATACTGACACAAAATATGACGATCTTCTCATTAAATACAACGCATTACTTCAAGGGACCAAACAACTGAAGGAAAACATGCAGCACTTAGAGACTAGAGCAAACTGTTTGCAAATCAAGAAACGTGGAATTAGAGAATTCAATTCAACAGTATGAATGTGATTTTGACAAGAAAATTAAAGATACGTTTAGTTTAAAGATTTATTGACACCAACTCAAGTCGACATTGTTAGGAAACAGAAAACAAAGGCAAGATGGACAAACGATATTTAAGATATTTAAGCTTCCGAGCATGCAAGTATACCAGAGTCACACTGAAATATCCATTACCTGGCTTATCAACTTTGAAGCGCAGGGCAGGCAATGTTGAATTACGAAACGGTTTATTGAAAAACGCAATAGAAGTAATGAAAATTAGTGGACGAAAGAAGAATGGTCGAGAGAGAGTCACTGTTCTTTCTTTCGACGAAATGAAAGTGTCATCACTGTATGAATATGATGCTAAAGCAGACGAAGTCGTTGGTCCACATACATACATGCAAGGGTTATTTCAGAACTGGAAGCAACCTGTGTACATTAATTTCGACACGAAAATGTCGAAAGATATTATAAATGAAGCGGTTATGTCACTACATAATATTGAATACGATGTAGTTTCGGACTGTGGCGGGAGGAATATGGCACTGTGGAAAGAACTCGGCATTACCATTGAAACTACACACTACGTGCATCCGATGACAGAGGAAAAAAACTACTTTCTCGCAGACGCAGCTCACCTGCTTCAATTAATTCGTAATGTGGTTGGCGAAAGTGAGAATGACATTCCGCGGGGTCACCAACATCGTGGTGCTGTTATCAGTGACAGTTTTGCTGACTCCGAGAGTGGCGGAAATGAAGACGAACGTGCAGGCAGCAATGGACAGCAATGACAGAATTATAAATAATAATGCAGTGCTTAGTGAAGCAATGGGGATAGGTGTATCTGCGCCTGTTGGAGATATAGTCGGCTGTGAGTATGTTTGTATATATCAGTTTTATTATGTTGAAGGAGGTGTATAATTAAATTAGTCATGTAATTAAGCGTTCAGCATCATCTATTATTCACAACAATTCATTAATTGACCCTTTGAAATGGCTGATGCCCTTAAAAATATTATTTACTGAGCTCGTAATGCGCTACGGACTAACGACTGATTCAAACGCAGCAGGCCCGTGACGTATTCCCGCGCGCTCTCCCATTGGCCGAGAGTTATGAGCCAACCTGTATTCTACTAACCTTGGGTACTGCTCGGGTCTAAGCTACGTGAACCTGAGAGGAATGTGCATCGCGGACTAGGAGAAGTGGTGTTGATAGCAGTATTGGAATAGAAAGGAACACCAGATATCACGGCGGGCTGTTGATAGATCCTTCACTTCTCGCCTGACCCTTCCCTGCTCTTTCGCCTCACCCCGCAAGTTCACAGAGCTTGGACTCGAGCAGGAGTAGAGAGTCCCTCCTCTGTTATCATAATATGCTCCTTGGAGCAAGCTACCGGCAAGCGCTACTGAAGAAGCCATACAGTGTTCCATTTCTGCAAAGACGATTTTCTCGTGAACGGTACAAGCCACAGATACGTAACTTTCACCATTTTTCTAATCACCAAGATCTATTGACGTATGCATTTTCGTGAATGTGTTACTTACAACCCTGAGGGCACACACACATAAGCCGTATTTGTGTACGAACAATGTGCTAAGATACTGTGATAGTGTATGTTAATTTATCTGGTTGAGCTTCAAAAATCTGTTCTGGAATGTTAGGCACTGAATTTTCTTTGTTGCGACATCGTGGTCTTGTAGCTCTGTGTATTTGCGTGTGTGTGGATTTGTAATAACCTGTGTTTTCTGTACTAGTGTGCGTAGATGTAAATATGCCTTAAGCTAGGAACCATCCCAGCATATGCCTGGAGTAAAAGTGGGGAAACCACGGAAAACCATTTCCAGGATGGCTTAGGTGGGAATCGAACCCACCTCTTCTCAGTTTTGCCTCACGAGGCTGACTGTAAGCGTACACCGTTCCAGCCCTCAGACCAGAATTAACATTTCTTGGCAGAGCCGGGAATCGAACCCAAGCCTCCGGGGCGACAGCCGAGGACGCTAGCCAATACATTTAAGTGCTCACTTGAGTCACTTGTTGGGGTTGTTTCATTTGAAGGGCTTGGACATCGTGGTCATAATGTACTTGGACGAGTGTGGAACTTTGTCGTGTAAGCTGTGTTATTGTGATGGCTGTAATAGTGAACGATATATTTGTAATTCAGGTGAGGATTGGGAAGGAAGCGGCAGTAGCCTGATGCCTGGCGTAGAAGTGGGAAACCACGGAAAACCAGTTCCAGGATGGTTGAAATGGGAATCGAACCCAGCTATTCTCAGTTTTGCCTCACGAGGCTGAGTGTAGCACGTTCCAACCCTCAGACCAAAATTACATTTCTTGGTATTGCCGGGAATCGAATCCATATCTCCGGGACGACAGCCAAGAATGTTCGCCGTTACACCACGAGGTGCTCCATATCAATACCGCCAAGAGGTGACGGGCAAATAACGATACAGATCAGAGAATGAAAGAAATAGGCTGCAGCACATCATTCTTTCCTCAGGAAATAGGTGGTTCTATTGAGGTAAGCTAAACTTCCTTTATGAACTTCCTTCCAGTGAACCGCAGGACGAGAGAACTAGCAGCTCGGCGAGCAGATAACTAAATAGGCCTACCGGTAACAGAAATAAAATAACAGGGGGAGGGTCTACGTTGAGCCGGGCCCAAAATGAAAGAAAATACAGAATCGTTGAATGTATAGAACAGTTTAAATATCGATTGTTTGGTTCCTCAGTTTAGGGGCTGCTACAACGCGGTCATGTAGCCACGCGTACTTTAAGTGTGTGTAGAATCTGTCTGATAACCGGTGTTAATTGTGATGGCTGTATTAGTGTGTGTTATCTATAATTCAGGTAAGGACTGCAGACGATCAATTTCAAGTAGTTCCTACTGTTGCTACCAAATGGTACCGCCAATGACACCTAGCTGCAAACTTGGCTACTACAGGGTCTTTTATATAAAATAAGAGCGCCAAGCGGCGGCTTTGTTAACCGCTGCTGCGGTCACCTTGGCCGAGCTTTTGACGCGCCAAGGTCCCTTGCTTTAAGCGTGTGTACAATCCTATATGATGCAGCGGCCTTGCTAGCTTGTGTACAATGCTGAAATCTTACTTTATTTAGTTAGTTATTGTTGATGAAACCGAAACCCCTACTTGTGCTAATTTTGTGAGTGATTTATTCGGAGACTGTTCAAGATTCTCGCCAATGTCATCTTGCTCATCCTCTGTTAAACTGTTCGTGGGCGGGCATATTTAGCCTATTTTCAATTTTGAAAAAATAGGCTTATGGGATCACCTTTTGTCCGTGTGTGTGTGTGTGTGTGTGTGAGGTGTGTGTGCCCCCCCCCCCCTAATAACTTTTAAACGGCTGGTGCGATTTAAATGAAACTCTGTAAGTTCGTAGTACTATTCCGGGCAACCTCGACCGTGCCCTTCAAATTTTGTTACGTCTCACCAATCCAACATGGCGGCTGTGCGAAATATTTCACCAGAATTCAATATCTCCGAAATTATTACCGATATCACCCTGGAATTTATTACAGTGATAAAGGAAACTATTAGAAGTTCACCTATGTGACTTTTGAAAAACTGGTAACTACAAATCCAACATGGCGGCCACGCGAATTTGCAACTTTTAAATAGACGTTTCTCGCGATTTAACCAACCAAACGCAATAAAACTTGGTACAGTATATGTTTATACACATTGTAATGCACCGACATCTAACTTGGTTCAATTGTTTATATAACCACAAGATGGCGGATGAGCGAAATATTTCACCGGCATTCTATAGCCTATCTCTGAAACTATTAGCTGTATCACCCTGAAATTTTATACGGAGATAAAGGGCACTACTGGAAGTTCACCTACAAGACTTTCAAAAATCGGTTAACTACAAAACGAACATGGCGGCCAAGCGAATTTGAAAATTTTAAATAGACCTTTCTCGCGATTTAATGTTTCAAACGCAATGAAATCTGGTACAGGAAATTGCAATGCACTGGTATCTAATTTAGTTCAATTGTTTACATAACCTCAAGATGGCGGCTGTGCGAATTTTCAAATTAAGTTTATATTTTTTGTGTCGTAATCAAGTGATCGGAGTGAAAGTTTGATTAATGAACCTATACAATAATTTTCCTTCAATGGTACATGACTCTATGGCCTATACATTTAAGAATCCAACATGGCGACCATCCGAAATATTCAGACGACTCTGAATATCTACGAATCTATTATAGCATTCAAACTGTTTTTTTTATGTTCTTAGGGGTATGAACTTAAGTTCACCTATAGGACTTTAAATAACCTGGTGATCACAAATCCAACATGGCGGCGACGCGAAGTATAAATATTCACATGGACGTTTCTCGCAATTTAACCATCCGAGTGCAGTGAAACATGGCACAGTAAATCCTTATACGAATGTTAATCCACTGGCATCTAATTTATTTCAATTGTTTCCATAACCACAAGATGGCAGCTGTGCGAAATTTTAAAATCTCCTTGTTACTTCGTGTGTCCTAATCATGCGATTGAAGTTTGAATGCTACACGTACACAATAATCATCATGTAACATTACATAACTCTAGGACCTACTTATATCAAATCCAACATGTCGACCATCCGAAATATTTAGTCGGTACTCAATATCTACGAATCTATTACAGCAATCAAACTGAAATTTTGTATGTTGATAGTGGCAGTTAATATAAGTAGGATATATGAAAATAGGCTGTATAGTTCTTCACAGAACTACTTGTTTTTATTGAGCACCAAGCCAGTATTGTCAAACTTATATGCAATTACGTGAATCTGTGTTAGTAAAGGTGGCACTTCATCAGCAAATTGTTGAATAAATGCATCACGTACCCGCCGAGCCGACTCGTATTTAAAATAAGTTTTACATTAAAAAAAAATACGATGTTGCAATGATAACTGTCTCACTTGAGGTTGCAGGGGCCGATAACCTAGATGTTAGGCCCCTTAAAACAACAATTATCATCATCATCATCACTTGAGGTTTAGACTGGCGACTGAGCAACTGCACGCTTATTGCAAGGTCAAGTTTGGTAATGTCAATCTGTTATTTTTATACAGTCCATCGGAACTTAAAACAGCCATCGTATGTACTATGCGCGCGCTTTCAATACTATAGGGGTTTCGGTTTCATCAACAATAACTAACTAACTAAAGTAAGATTTCAGCACTGTACACACGCTAGCAAGGCCGCTGCATCATATAGGATTGTACACACGCTTAAAGCAGGGGGCCTTGGCGCGTCAAAAGCTCGGCCAAGGTGACCGCAGTAGCGGTTAACAAAGCCGCCGCTTGGCGCTCTTATTTTATATGAAAGACCCTGTAGATGCCTCCGCAACCGGCGCCTGGCGATGAACATTGGAACTTTACAGAGCGTTAATCAAATTTAACCTACAAATTTAGCTTCATACAATTGTAGTTAGTGGAAGGTTCTTTTATATACCAAAATTCTATGACATGGGTCCGCCGGCTTTACCTTTCCACCGAAGGAAACAGATGTATTTTAATGCTCTTAAAAAATCCGACGACTTCGGCCGGGTTTGAGCCCGCGATCTTGGACATAGAAGCTCAGCATGCTACCAACTACGCCACCGAAGACGCTAGTTCAAATGTAAAGAAATTCATTATGGTAGAAACAATGCTCCTAGAAGATTGTATTTACCTTCTCAACTTTGCATTTAAAATGTAGGAACTTGACAAAGAAAAATATAATGAACTAGTGGACCCATGCGAGAACTCTCGCTTACGTATAGACCACCCGCTCGGCTTTATTGGTACGCGGGCTCGACGCGACACAGTTCTGACAGGGGCTACTGTTTTGTTTATATGTTTAATCGCACTTTATAAAGAAATAATCAATATTTATATAATACGAGGGCAATTCGTCACTACTGCGGGTAATTATCTTTCTTTTGAATGCTTATGTGTTACGATCGGTTACTTGTAAAAGTGCCAGCTTGGTGCAACGGTATTGTTCTCACCTGCTGTGCTCAAGGTTGCAGGATCGAATCCTGGTGCAGTCAGTTGTCATTTGGGGGTGCGCAAATGCGAGGGAGTCGTGTCAATAGATTTACTGGCTTGTTAAAGGTTTCCTTCGAGACGAAATTCCGGCATCCCGGTGTCTCTAAAAGCCACAGTAGTTAAAAGGGATCGTAACACCAATAACATTATTATAGGTTAATTGTGCGCGCCCCATGTGTAGGTTATATACCACCCGCCCGGCTTAACTGCTACGCGAGGTGGCCGCGACACAGGTCTGACAGGGGCTGTCGTCTTGTTTAATTGTTTAAAACACTTTATAAACAAATCATTTTTCGTTTACTTTTCTCCGAAAGCAAGATTTTTCCCATACATATACCAGCGTTTAGCTGTGCACTTCACCTCGAGAGCTCAGTGGTAGGAGAGGGGTGTAGAGCGGTGCGGGGAACGTGGCGAATACTCTCCTTCCTGAGAACATTGGCGCGCGTGACGGTAGGTTCTCACAATCACACACAGACACGCTCAGCGTGGCAAATGTTTTACGCCGCTGTAGTATAACGGGGAAATGGGATGACGAAGTGCAGAGATAACTGCCGGTTACTCTACTATTCAGACTTTTTGGAGAATTTTGGTACAAACCACACCTTTTAACTCCGTCTGTTCTAAGACCTTCAGTTGTGTGAAACATGTGCCTTGGCGTTTTATATAATTATATGTTGATTGCAAATACGGTATCTGCTGGCATGTTTCCATTCATAGGTTAAATCTAGGATTTGGTTCTAAAAGGACTGATAATAGTAGTGAATGTGTCAGGTTAAGAACCGAAAGAAGATCAGCAAATAGTCAGGAGGAGATAAGAGAATGGATTGTGAAATATTTAGTTCTCGAAGATTTCTTTAAGGATCTGAAGTCTGAACCTTCAACCATCAGGGAGTGTAATCATCGCATTTGATGTAATGCAAAACAAACCACTTCATAATACTGAAATGGGAGAAGCTCACTATTCTCAATACCGTGCTTGCTGTTTTGGTAGGCCTACATGGAGTAATAAATACGGAAAACGTCCATGTGACGATCATAATAATATTATTTCTTGCGTGTGGCATTTCCTAAGTCGTTTGTTGGTAGAACGTTTATAAGCACCTCTCATCAAAACTGTGAGCGAGTTCCATACGCATATTTTGTGACAGTTATACAGCGCAGAACAAGAACTATGCAATGTAACTCATTTTAGAAAAATTCTGTGCGAAAGCCGGTACTGACTTCTCTTGAGAGGACACCTGACTTTTTGGTTTCGTAGAAAGGCAACCGAGGAAGAAAAAATAGAAGCCATTTTTCAGTGTAGTTGCCTGGTTGTATTAGAGAAAGCTTTTTTTTAATGTTTATTAATGGAGCCAATGGTCATCTATTTTATTTACAGGACGGGTCAGGGAAGGGATTTGGGAAGGAAATCGGCCGTGAACCCTGTGAAAGGAACCGTCTCATTTGCTTGTTTGTAAGCTTTTACACAAGTTTTAGCAAAACTTTGTAATCTAGAGATTGTATATATTAATATTATTTGCACATAAGTGTAACTTATCTAAGCCTACGTGAGCACGATCTGAAGATGATCGCGTGACGATCGAAACATCTCATCCAATTAACTAGCCCCAACCCCCACTTTTATTTTGTACATAAAACTGTGTTATTTTGTGAAAAATATTTCATGGAATATTACTTTCAGGTTAAGGCGTTTAAATACTTGTTTTCCCGCACCATTTGTGTTGGCCAACTGAAAGTCTTTCTATAATTAAATGAAGTATTTCATAAAAGAAATCTAACGAAACAGCGACTACTGTAGACTCAAGATGCTACTTACGATTTCTGTTGTTGGTCATGGTGATCACGCTATGTTTAAGAAAGCTTGCCATCATGTAATGTCCGACTGGAATGCTCACGTTTGAACCTCGTGTTCACACCCGGCTTAGCTCTCGGTAATCCAGTACAGTAACTTACCGCTTGACTATTGAAATACACCGCGCAAAAAAATGTACACTGTATGGCATCACACAACAGTTAAGTCTGAATCCCTGTCTGGCGAGGCTCTGTTTCAAGCGTGTTTTGATTTGTGCCCATGGTAGCTATAGTTTTGTTTCTGCGAATAGAAAATGGTGATCTCAACAGTTGTTTGGAACAGACAAATCTGTCACATGCCTGCAGGAACGCTTCAGCAACAATGTGCGATTGTGGGAGTTTGCAGCACAATTTGAAGAGTGCCCTCGCGGAGTGTCCACGAACTACTGTCTGGTGACGGCTTGAGCCAGGCGCCCAGTTGCAATCTTGTGCAACCTGTGCCGATAGGCTAGCAATCGAGACACAACACACGGTATGCGTCAGCCGTAGTCACAGCGGACATACACACCAACCGTATTTAGTTTTGTCAGCTCTAGACCGGCGCCTGATTTAAGTTTGGGAAAAAGTTTTCCTATATAAGAAATAGCAATGTTCACTTTTAGGCTGAACACAATCTCCTCTTTTTCCCGATTGCAGCAATGCATAACACTTCGGCTTAGGGCAAATGTTTGATGTCATTACTCATATTTTAAGGGGAGAGGATGTAGAAAAATATTTTTCTTAGACTCTACGCACTGTATTGTATTTTATCATTTTAAATGATCTTGTCGACTTCGTCGTTACGCTGGGGTCTGGCGTTACGTTACGGTGACGGGACGAAATGTACCCAGATGCACTGAGGTGTGTGACGTCATAGTACTGCTTGGTGCATGTGTACACACGACAATCTCTACTTCGTTAGCATTGGACAAAAATCCCCGATTCTTGGATGTCACGAGTAATCTCGAGAACCACTGGATGGATTATGATGTTGTTTTCACCATTCTGTAAAGGATATCTCGAGGAAAGATTCTGTACAAAATAATTTATGTATGATCAAAGGAAGCCAAGCAGTAACGATTTCAGTGAAAAAGTCGAAAACAAACTTGGCGTCCATGCGCTTCTTAAGCTTACGCTGGGCAAACCGTTAAAAATATCAATATAACTTACTATGAGCGTAAGAATTGGTCAGCATGAAAAGTTCTACAAAAAGTCCTCGAGAGCATATATCTATCTTCAATACATCGCCCACTATAAGTGATTTTAGACTGGATGGAAGGGGCAAGTCCCCGCGCGCTCTGGTGAGCGTGCGGCATCCCGCGCGCTTGACCTTGCATTGCCCTTGGTTTGCACTTGCCATTTGCGAGTAATTTGAAGCAAGATAAGTATCATGCAGATAATTTTCTAACAAGTCAAGAGTCTTTGGCTTCGAGCGGAGCGAGAAGCCTCCAGCCATTCTAGCATTTTTCAGCATTTGTAGCATTTAAAATGATACAAAGTCTAGTCTTTCAGACTGACTGTCACTTTTATTTTATTTTTTTATTTATGTTATTTTCTGTTGCGGTGTAGGAACGTACCCCGTTCTAAAACAAAAGCTGTCACCGTTTCTCAGCTCACTATCTTTAAATCACGTTTCCTCGATACTGTAAACCTAGGTACATTTGTCTCAGGAACTCTTAAATTAGGGAATTTGGACCCCAGCTTCACCTGGTATTTTTAACGGTTTACCCAGCGTAAGCTTAAAAGACGTATTTTTTTCGGTTTCAATGAACTACAACCTATAACCGTTTTGCTTCTCGGCATGATGGGTTAACATCACTGACTGGACTATTAATATAGACTACTATCATGGAGATTGCATGTGCAACGAATTCTTGTCAGACGTAATTTAAGAATGGCGAGGTGCATGAAACACAAATCCCCCTTCCGTCCAAACTAAACTTGACTGTGCATTCTGCGGAACGAAAGCTGAAACGTGATTGCACTTACAGTGGGCGATGTATTGAAGATAGAGATATGATGACGCGGAATTTTTTGTAGAACTTTTCACGCTGAACGATTCTTACACTCATAGTATATAGATATTTTTAATGGTTTACCCAGCGTAAGTAAGCTTAAAAGGCGCACGGACGGTAGGTTTTTTTTTTTCGACTCGATTCACTGAAATCGCTAGTGCTCGGCTTCCTTTGGTCATAAATACATATTTTCTACAGAAACCTTCACCGAGAAATACTTTACAGAATGGTGAACACCGCATCAAAATCAATTCAGTGGTTGTCGAAATTACCCGGAACATCCAAGAATCGGGGACTTTGTTTTATACTAAGTAGAGATAATGAGTGCTGATAAGTAAAGATATGCAGTTAGGTCCAATAGATTCTGAGATATTTATTTTGAATAATTTGGCAAGTATTCTCGTGCGCAAAATAATAATTTTTTTTTACTCAAATATATTGCAGTTGGGAAGTTGAATTATAGAAAAATATGTACCAATCACAAACCCATATATTGAAACACTTTCTGAGTGTCAGAGATTTTTTAAAATTTTCAGTAAAGTTATGATTTTATACATTGAAGTATTTTGATCGACAGCAACTAAACTGAGAAGACTCGAAGAAGGTGCCTTGTTTGTAGATTTACTGGCACGTTAAAGATCCCCTTCGGGGCAGAATTCCGGCACCCCGGCGTCTCTAAAAGCCACAGTAGTTAAAAGGGACGTAAAACCAATACCATTATTGACTTGTGAATCACACATGCTGGACAATAATATACCGATAGTAATTTTCAGCAAATGTTACATACTATATAAAAATACATACTTTCATCTTTCATCAACGGACCATATATTCTCTGTTAGGTAGTCAGCCCGAAGGCTGGTTGGATCCTCAAAAAGTACCCGTTAGGTTATGTGGGTAGATACCCACAAAAACCCAAGGCAGCGCTATATTGAGGCGTACTAGGTAAGACGAGGAGTTAGGTAGTTTGTCATTACTTTCCTCACTGAGCCAGTACAGCAGTACTAACCCTATGAGTAGAACTTTTCACAGCATCCACAGACACTAACTGTGCCCTGAATGTCATTACGAAGCACCACCCGTACCTCAGTAGCTTCCCAATCATAGCCATGAGTGGGACTGAGACATCGGTGAAAAGCCATATTTTACTCTAGCCGGTGCCAACAGACAAATGCAAATGTACTGCATTCATCTAAAGATGGCAAACAGGCCAGACCATATATTAAATGGAAATATTTGATGGTCCCGTGAACTTAGGTGTGAACAACGTGTTGAATTCCCTTCATTAAACGAAAACTGTGTTTCGCGGACAACGGAAAACAAAATAGGCATTTTAACAGGAAATGTCCAAGTTCCGGAATGCAGTGCTTAGAAAATTTACACTACACTCAAAGAAATATTTTAGTTCTGACTTCCTTACTGAGCTCTCACATAAAAAAGAACTGTGTGCCGGCTCGCCTCCCCAGGATGTTATACCGTAACGGAGAAGAGCCAATTCAGGCCTTCGGTGAGATGAGATAAGATAACCAGACAGCGCAACCTGTCAACACTTAATTACTGTGCCCAAGGGTCTTATAAACACGACTCATAGAAAATGCGCACCAAAGACAGGGCTGGAAAATATTATTTTTGACCGGCTTGTTGCTTGAAATTACCCACTGTGCGGCGTCTCTAAAGCCAGGGTAGTTAAAAGGGACGTAAAACCAATACCATTTAATAATAATAATATCGTATAGCCTCGGGTGCCGGGTGCAATCTTTGTTATTTGACACCCAGATGGTAGCTTGCATGTCGAATTTCGTTGTTCCTTAAAGCACTATGAAAGTCAAGGAAGTTAGATAGCTTGGCTCCTTGAACGCTACAGCGCTTTCTAGTTGAGAAATGAGAAACTTTGTGTTGGCGGAAACTCCCGAGATTAATTTTGCCATTATGAGCACGGCCTACTGAATTCAAATGGGTTCTTTGACATGCCAACATCGTATGACATGAGTGTCGTAAACTTTTGCCGGCTTTCAAAAAAAAAAAAAAAAACAGTTACCACGGCCAGGACCTGCAAGCTTGGGGTTAGTAGACGGACACGTTAACCACTCACCCACCGTGGCAAGCCATAACATTTAATTATTAGAGTACGGTAGTCTAAAACCTGTCTTCAACTGAATCGAACGGGACTCGCATTTTTTTTCGTTCAAGATAGGTTTCCGGTTAATGGAGGTATATATATGCTGAAATAATAATTAAACCGTGGATATACATATATTGGACATAGTGAGAAACAATAAAATGGTGCACAAACCTTATCTAGTGTATTTTAATACATTATGCAACGAGCCTATAATGACAATAATAAAGACATGAGTATGTTTATAAAACGAGCGTATGCGAGTTTTATAATTTCCATACGAGTGTCTTAATTACCATTAAAGGCGAGTTGCATACGACTGTTTATGTTCGACGATAATTATTATAACTATTTTATGTTCAAACATAAATATTCATAAATATCTGTCGAGATTTCGCCAGTTTCATGTACTGAACAGAGCGCATGAGACGCAGGGAATGCCTTGTATTTGACCATGGCCACCTCGATTACTCTACTATGACACTAGGCCAGGCAGTGAAACAGAACGAACGTAACCTTTTCTCAAGGTGAAATGAATATGTTAGACAAAGGTTTGAAATACAACTGCACTGACGCACACACGAACCACAATATAAAACAGTTAATCACAGATATTGAGATAGCCAGTCACAAGCTCCCAGCAGAAGACAGGGAATTAACCAAAAATCTCGCCACCAACGAAGCCAAAAAAATCCTCAAACGAGAGGGCGATAGCAATAACATTCAAAACAACAGACAGCTCAAAGAAATAAAGTCGTTGAAACAAAAAATAAAAGAACATGACTTAATCATCACAAAAGCAGATAAGGGAAACACTACAGTAATTTTGAACAAAACAGAATACATTGAAAAAACAGTCGAATTCCTAAACAACAACGAAATCAAGGAATTAACAAAAAGACCCCACCAACAAATTCCAAAAACTAATAATAAGTGCGCTAAAAGAAACAGAATACATACTGACCAAAGCCGAAAAATCAAAACTAATAAACATGAACCCGAAAATACCGTCATTGAGGGGACAACCAAAAATACACAAAAAGGAATGCCCAATGAGACCAATAGTCAATTGTAGGAATGCCCCTAATTACAAAATCAGCAAAGAGTTACTAAAAATCTTAAAATGCCGTCTTTCCAACGACAAAAACAACTCTGTAAAGAACACAACAGAACTAGTAACAGCATTGAACACCCTACAAATGAAACCTAGCTTCAGGCTAGTATCCTTCGACGTAACTAACATGTACACCAATATTCCGATTATTGAAGCAATCAACACTATCGAAAACAACTTAAAATCCAACAAATCGGTAAAAGAAATTGAAGAGATTGTGAGATTACTGAGGGTCGTTCTCACCCAAAACGTGTTTCAATTCGACAATAAAATATACACACAGAGAGAAGGCCTAGCAATGGGATCGCCACTAAGTGGGTTAATCGCTGACATCTTCATCAATGCACTAGAAAATGCGTTCTTAGAAAAGACTTCAACAAAGGGAATAGTAATATGGAAAAGATACGTAGATGATGTAATTTGCATCTACGATACTGAACTAACAAGCGAAGAAACAATTCTCCAATCCATTAATAGCCTTCACCACTCTATCAAATTCACTAAGGAATCCGAAATAGACCGGAAAATAAATTATCTCGATATAACTATTGAACGTAAAAACAACGACCTTTCATATTCCATATTCCGGAAAGCAACACAAACCTCGCATGCAATCGACAATCAGTCTAATCACCCCAGTACGCACAAACTAGCGGGTTTCAATTCAATGGTGCACAGAGCTTTAAACATACCCATGTCAAAAGACAACTATAATAAGGAAATAAGAACTATTATGCAAATAGCAAAGGAAAACAACTTCTCGCCAAGCAAAATAAATCAAATTATAGCCAAACATAAAAATAAAGATAAAACGATTCCCAAACCGGACAGTAATGAGAAAAAATTTGCGCGTTTCAACTATGTGAATGCGAATACATATAAAATCACTAACCTATTCAAAAAGCAAGGCATAAAGATAGCTTTCACGACGAAAAACACAACCGCTAGGCACCTCCTAAATAGTAATCTAAATAAACGTGACCCGTATTCAAGGTCAGGGGTATATTCTATAACGTGCCAAGACACCGATTGCCAAGCTAATTACATCGGGCAGAGTGGAAGGCGAGTAGACACACGTTATAATGAACATAGGAATGCGATAAGATACGGAACACATTCAGCCGTGTGCGAACATATGTGTGACGCAGGGCACAGCTTTACCAACATAGAGTCGGACCTTAAAATAATCCATCACGAATCGAAAGGCAGAGCTCTTGACATAAAGGAAGCAATCGAGATACACCTAGCCAAACGAAACAATCCCAACAATCTAAATGAACACACGTTCATGGAGAGCTCACCCCTCTTCACGCTACTAAAAAACACACCCTGTCGGAAACAAAACACAATTTAGCGACACAGCCAAGCTAGATAAAAAAGGGGGAAATTAGGGGTTTTTTAATAGGTAAATGTTATCTGGATCAGGTGTACGATGTACTTTGCTTCTGCAATAAACCAAGGCCCATATTCGCGGCAGTATTAAAGGTGCCGGGACGTCCTCATAAGACCGTCAACGCTTAGTTCGAATGGGTTATGCTCCACGCGTGGCGAGGGCCAATCCACGGTCTTTAATAGTTGTGGACCCACCTCATTCAATAACATACATCTTATCTAGGTTGGCAACACCTCACAATAAACACATCGCTATCACTCCCCACAGCACGTAGGGACAGGGGGGAGGAGGCAGGGGAAAAACCAGTCGTTAAGATAACCACCGCAGTCGACCGCACAGCGAGTTCCAGTGAGCACGAAAACTGCGAGTAGCTGTAATACGGAAGACAATCAGATAAGTAGTTATCCAAAAATTTTATAGTTTAACCATAGTTTACAACCATAGAATCTCTCTAAAGTACAATCTCCGGATAGCTATCACCATTTAGCATTTCACCTAACATATATACTGCATTTAGCATACACTGACAGTTGCAGTACCAATACTGCAACTAAATAATTGTAGCCTACATATTGTAAATATTTTCACCTGTATTTCAAACATAGATTTTGTAGCCTAAGTGTAATGGATCTGATGATGATCGTTTGACGATCGAAACTGGTCATCCTAGTGTTTTATTAATCTCATGTAATTTATTTCAGGATTAGGGCATAACCCATCTCTTTTGTGTACATTCGTGTTGACCGACTGAAAAGCACTAAACTCTTGTTTACTAAGGCAACACTGAAAATATGGCTTCAAACAGCACAATCTCAACAAAATGTTTGTTGAAATCACTAGTTCACCTTTTTATCACCAGGAATCGCTACATTTGAATTTAAAGCATAGAGCCAACTTTGGGACAAAAATTATCCGATTGGTGAGAAGATGGTCGTGTTTGATGGTGATAACATCAAAAAATACTATCTTTGACAGCTCTCCATATATCAAATATTATTTAGACCTATTTATAGGCCTAATTCGAATAGAACCAAATCTTTCTGGGATCTAAGAGAAAACACTCCAATAATTATTCCATTCATTCAATAGCCAATAAAATGTCTTTGAAAAAAAAATGAAGTTTTACGGTGGAGTCTCCCCTTAAGATCACGCTCAACTCTTGCTTTCGAAGCCATTATGACTGCTGCCGAACTGTGTCAGTAATGTGAAGTGCTCACTTAAAAGCTGATTGTCATGGGCCGTGACCAAGACAGGGATTTGTTGATTGACAGCTCATTAAAGGAAAAGAAGCATGCGATTGACCGTACACTCTGACGTGTAAGTTGGAGAACCAAAGAAGGAAGACCTATTTCATTGTTGGCTACAGAATCAACAATTACAGCAAACAAGGTAGACTTTCATAGGGTGCCTGAAAATTTTCTAAGCACTGCATTCCGGAACTTGGACATTTCCTGTTAAAATGCGTATTTTTATTTTCCGTTGTCCACGAAACACTGCTTTCGTTTAATGAAGGGAATTTAACACGTTTTTCACACCTAAGTTCACGGGACCATCAAATATTTCTGTTTAATATAGGGTCCGTTGAAGGCAGGTTTTACTGTATTTCATTCATTCAATTTTTTTGGTGACTTCGGTGGCGTAGTTGGTAGCATGCTGAGCTTCTATGGCCAAGATCGCGGGTTCAAATCCGGCCGAAGTCGTCGGATTTTTTAAGAGCGTTAAAATCCCTCAGTATGCCTTCCTTCGGAGGGGAAGTAAAGCCGGTGGTCCCATGTCATAGATTTATGGCATGTTGAAGAACCTTCCACTAATTACACCTGTGTGAAGCTAAATCGTATAGGTTTAGAATGTAAACAACGCTCTTAGGTTCCTACGTTCGTTGCCAAGAGCCGACTGCGGTGATGTCTGGTAGCTGAGTTCTGAACTAGTAGTCGTTGACGGTGGCGTTTGGCGGCAAAAGTAGGAACTACTTAAAACAGATACACACACTAATACAGTCATCACAATTAACACAGGTTATCAGACAGATTCTACACACACTCAAAGTACACGGGGCTACATGACCGCGTTGCCGCAGCCCCTAAACTTAAGAACCAACCAAGCTTCATTCAATTTCGCTAATTGGCCAACTAAGGACCACGAAAAGCCTCATTTTACATTCTGGCATTTATTCATTTTTCGCTTGATCCACATTATCTTCATGAGCTCACTGTGTTTAGCACGACGTTCTTCTGCCCATTTCGCATCAGTTGTCCGCTTTTCGTCCCGGAAAGTCCCAAACGTCTTGATGGCTGCTCTATAAAGATTTCGGTCTTGTGCATCTTCTGCTCGTATTCCCACTTCTTTAAGATCTTTCTGGACGTTAACGTACTATGGTATTGTCGTTTTTGGTTTTGAGTCGAATATACTGAAGATACGTTTCGTCCATCGAGAGTCGATCATCCGTCGTATATGACCGTAGAAGCACACTCTGCGTTTTCGCATTGTGTCTGTGATCTTCGCTATCCTCGAGTATATTTCTTGCCTGGATTTTCTGATGTAAATGCCATTTTTGTAGTCCGGGCCAAGTATGATGTGTAGGATCTTTCTGTCTTTCTTTTCTCTCTAAATTCGCGAGCAAACATTTATCGGACAGGATAAGGCATTCAGATTCATATAGCGGTACTGGTTTGATGACAGTGTTGTAGTGACGAATTTTTGTGTACTTAGAAAAACACTTTTTGTTATATATGATGCGGGTGGTTTTGAAAGCGACTTCTATTTTCTTGCTTCTTGCTTCTATGGCTTCCTTGTCAAGGCCATTTTGCTGGATCCATTCCCCAAGATATTTAAATTTATTAACACGGTTTATCGTTCCATATTAATTTGGTGTTAAGTTGTGCTGTATCATCCTTAATGTTCGACATTACTTCTGTCTTTTGAAAGGAAATTTGTAATCCTGTTTGTTCTGCTACTTCCTTCAATATATTGACCTCTTTTTTTTAGGACGTTACGCCCATTCGTATTTCACAGATGAATTTGCGTTAACTTTCTTCTCTTCCCAAAATCTCTTCATTCTCTCACTAGGATTTTCTTCCTTTCTTCTGTCCATGCAGTGGTGGCTCTCATCCGGGGGTTTGGAGCAAAGTGATGTTTGTTCGCCAACGTTCTGAATCTAGGCCTTTCCCATAAAATTTCGTCTGTTACCTTGACTTCTTGAAGATCATTTTCAATTTCTATTAGCCAGTTATTCTTGGCATGATTAAATATACTTTTAGTAGGTCTTGAATTGTGCATTCTTTGAATATGTTCATAACATTTTAATCGTCCTTTTCTAATAGTTTCTGATATTTTCTCGAAATGTTGGTATAACTCGTGAGACCTCCATACTCCCGCTATGCACACTGGTCTAAAGATTTTTCTGGTGATTTTCCTTTCTTGTTTTTCTAAATTTTTAGTTAGTGATCTGCCTCTCCTGATTTGGGTTTCAAATGATTATAATGCTTCAGTTAATTTTGCGTTGCGAGATATTGGTTTTTTGTTGTATCTGTTTCAGGCGATTCTACACGCTTATGTAATTAACATATTCTCTCTTTGTTTGGTTCACGATTTAATCCAGATGGTTGTATGCTTTCCCCTAAGTATTTCAAACTATTTACCTGAGGGATTTTTCCAAATTGAGTATATTATTATTATTATTATTATTATTATTATTATTATTATTATTATTATTATTGTAACATGGAACATAACATAAAACGTTGTGAATTTGAATTTCCATAAATCTGACATTTTATGAATTAAACGAGAGAATAAAATTATAAATATGGCATAGGCCTACAGGCTTTCACGACCAAGTGTAGGCTATAACATCTACCGTGTCTGGCGTAGGCCTATCTGTTGCGGGTTTCGCCTAGGTACCGTACTTATTTACTAAGGCAAACAACCATGGCCATTCATAGCCATGAATGAGATTAAGTTATCGATGAAAAGCCACGCTAATTCTAGATCATGCCAACAGACAAATGCACTACTACTAATAATACTGCATCATCAAAATATGATCCACCTCGTGGTGTAGCGGCTAGCATTCTCGGCTGTGACCCCTCCCCCCTGGAGGTCTGGGCTCTACCAAGAAATTAAATTCTGAGGGCTGGAACGGGGCCCACTGAGACTCGTGAGGTAAAACTGAGAAGAAGAGGGTTCGATTCCCACCTCAGCCTTCCTGGAAGTGGTTTCCCGAGGTTTCCCACTTTTACTCCAGGTGAATGCCGGGATGGTTCCTAACTTAAGACCACGACCGTTTCCTTCCTCTTTCTCATCTTAATTACAAATACACACACTAGTACAGCCATCACAATGACACAGGTTATCACACAAAATTCCACACTCACCCAATTACTCAGGGCTGAGTGACCGCGATGTCCGGAGCATCAAACGAAACAACAATACCAAAATATGGGAACAGGTCCATCTACACATAAACATGTGTTTTTCAGATTTAAATTATGAATACTTGTTGCCTTGGTAACCATATAGCAGGCCTACATGGCCTTTACACTTCAGATCTAGATGATGAATACTTGTTGCCTTGGTAACCATATAGAACGCCTAGATGGCCTTTACACTTCAGATCTAGATGATGAATACTTGTTGCCTTGGTAACCATATAGAACGCCTAGATGGCCTTTACACTTCAGATCTAGATGATGAATACTTGTTACCTTGATAACCATATAGAACGCCTAGATGGCCTTTACACTGCAGATCTAGATGATGAATATTTGTTGCCTTGGTAACCACATAGAACGCCTAGATGGCCTTAACACTTCAGATCTAGTCGATGAATACTTGTTGCCTTGATAACCACATAGCAGGCTTAGATGTCCTTTATACTTCAGATCTAGATGATGAATACTCGTTGTCTTGGTAACCATATAGAACGCCTAAATGGCTTTTACACTTCAGATCTAGATGATGAATACTTGTTGCCTTGGTAACCATATAGAACGCCTAGATGGCCTTTACACTTCAGATCTAGATGATGAATACTTGTTACCTTGATAACCATATAGAACGCCTAGATGGCCTTTACACTTCAGATCTAGATGATGAATACTTGTTGCCTTGGTAACCACATAGAACGCCTAGATGGCCTTTACACTTCAGATCTAGTTGATGAATACTTGTTGCCTTGATTACCACATAGCAGGCTTAGATATCCTATACTTCAGATCTAGAAGATGAATACTCGTTGCCTTGGTAACTATATAGAACGCCTAGATGGCTTTTACACTTCAGATCTAGATGATGAATACTTGTTGCCTTGGTAACCATATAGAACGCCTAGATGGCCTTTACACTTCAGATCTAGATGATGAATACTTGGTACCTTGATAACCATATAGAACGCCTAGATGGCCTTTACACTTCAGATCTAGATGATGAATACTTGTTGCCTTGGTAACCACATAAGAAACCTAGATGGCCTTTACCCTTCAGATCTAGATGATGAATACCTGTTGCCTTGGTAACCCATATAGGAGGCCTAGATGGCCTTTACACTTCAGATCTAGATGATGAATACTTGTTGCCTTGGTAACCTTATAGAAGGCCTAGATGGCCTCTACACTTCAGATCTAGATGCTAAATACTTGTTGCCTTGGTAACCATATAGAAAGCCTAGATGGCCTTTAAACTTCAGATATAGATGATGGATACTTGTTGCCTTGGTAACAATATAGAACGCCTAGATCGCCTTTACACTTTAGATCTAGATGATGAATACTTGTTGCCTTAGTAACCACATAAGAGGCCTTGATGGCCTATACACTTCAGATCTAGATGATGAATACTTGTTGCTTTGGTAACCATATAGGAGACCTAGTTAGTTATTGGAGTTTTAAGAGGTCATCTGCCCCTATATGAGACCTAAATGGCCTTTATTTTTCAGATCTAGATGATGAATACTTGTTGACTTGGTAACCATAGGGGAGGCCTAGATAACCATCACACCTTTCTATCTTATTACGCTAAATTTTGATCTTGATAACTGGTAGACACAGGCGACATTGTGTTAAGCCTCTAGTGTGCGCCAGCCTAATGCACAGGAAATGTCACACCGTTGTTTAGAGAGGAAACTGATAGAGAACAGCTGGGCATTACAAATACAATAACAGGTGCAGACATGGGCGCCCATAGGATTTTTTCCAGAGGGGGGCCAAGTAAATATTTTTGTTTCATTGCCTCCCTGTCACCCCCCCCCCTCCCCCCCCCCCCCCCCCACACACACACACAAAAAAAGTTTCATTTCTTACTTACTTCGTCTTCGTGATACTCATTATTTGACTGATCTGAAACCATTGGCTACTTTGTGGCAAGTTTGGGAGGAATGTTTTCTTTGAGTTTTTGTCCGTTAACGTTCGCTTTTCTTCGTGATTCAACGTCGTAATGTTCAGTTCTTGAAAACAGGAAAAAACTAGTGGTATCGACAAAAATAAAAATCAAGTACCGTAGTTCATTAAAATGGTATCGTTAATCCAGTTCGCCAACTTTTCAAATAACTGGATATATTTTCACATGATCCCAAATCACTAAGTTAAACTGTGGAAATATCCCAACATCTGAATCACACAATTATTTAAATAGCACTGTTTCCAAATACGGTAGGCTACGTTATCTAGTTAGTACTGGCCATTACAGCAGATCGTCACGTCTTTCCTCTTCTAAACAACCAATCGGAAATACTTCGCATTGCTCTTACTAGAATCATGAAACACTTGTAGTTAACGAACTGATAAACTCGAGCCTATGGTTTTAGTAAAAATTAGTTTTGTCAATAAAATATATTTCGCCCGATTATTAATAACCACTAAATAAAATGGATAAAAACCACTATATCACTTACTTCTTAATACCATTATTCGCATTCTCGACTGAAACATGAGGAATTGTGATACAGGAATGGTGATACGAACGTAAACATACCACTTCTTTCAATTTGTAATTGAGCCTTATGCTCAAGATTTTCTCTGTTTATGAAAATAATATACGATAAAATAAAACTAACAGATATCGTACAATTCCGTTGAGTTTTATAAAATAACAAGTGGTATATTTCGCCGTATTATTGTACCTGTGACGTAAAAAATATACTGTCTAACCAATCTAATACAAATACTTTTTGAGTTTTTAAATTTATGTGTGTTAAGGCTACCCTTGAAGAGGGGAAAATTAACCTTTTTATATTCCATAACTGGCATTGTTGTAAATGCAAACAGGTTTAAACTTCATCCCTTGTACTTGACTGTGAGTGAAATTCTGGTTTATGTTATAACGTGTCATTAGGCGAGTGTGTATATGTAATGTTATTTCCGAGTACCGATAGCGTAGTTTTGAGATGAGTGCCCCGGAACATGAAACATGATACGTACGTGGTATTTCCCTGAAGGTAGTGTTGAAAATATCATAGGCCTACTAGGGATGGCTGCTGTCAGCGTCGGCAATCAAATTTCGAATATTTAGGTAACCAGTCGTCATCGTGGAGCTTAAATTGAGGTACTCAACTACTCAGATGGGCTTAAAGATCAAATTACAACATTCTGTCCTTTCTTACAATGCATGCCACGATGGATTTACGTTGCTTCCCCCGACTTGGAATATGCAGATTTATTAAAGTTGTAACCTTCCCAGGTCACAAGGGATCGAACCCTTACTTTCGAGACGTACGATTTTCATAATCGTCCACATATTTTTATTTGATGCCTTTTTGTGTTTTATAATTATGTAATGAAGTGTATAATATTATGTGATTTATTTCCGATTAATTTGTTTAGGTTTTAAGGGATTGTAATTGGCAGGATCTGAGTCTAGTTGTATGTGAATATTTTAACATTGGAATAATCTTCAGTCAGAGAGTCTGGAATTGTGTGCAAGAACCAGGAAGTAGGCTTGTTGTCGCCTGGGTTTTTCTCTCGCAAGCTCAAGTGCATGATGACTCATGCAGGTAGGAGGCTTGGCAACCCTGTGCTAGGGGTGTGTCTAGGGTATTTTGAAGACCAAGAAGGCACTCCTTATATGGTAATGTTTTGTTTTGATTGGCTGGTCCCGTGAGGGAAGCCAGGTAGGCCAGTGATTTGTGGAGGGGAGATGAATGTTATTAGGACTTGACGAAGCTGTGAGAGCGACTCATTCTTAGGACTCCGTGGGGAGTAGTACTCAATCTTTGGACCGCGTGTAGGGCGGTGTACTCATCCTTTGGACTCCGTGTGGAGTGGTTCGTATTCTTGGAAGACTCCGTGAGGGAGTGGAACTTGTATTTTGGACTTGTGTGTTTTTGGTGGAGAAGGAAGGTATTTCAGACGATCACAAGTTGGTGTTCGATGTGCAATTACTGAGTTGCTGGCTATACATTCTCAAGGGAATTATGAGCCTAGTTTCAAACAATTAGTCTAGATTGTTTGTCTCGAATCGCATGAAGTATTGTAAACTAACGTCTGTTTACCGAAATTCTGAGACCATAGCGGTAAATTGTTATACGACAAATACTAGTAAAATATGTATTAGTAAACTCAGGAGCGAACTAGATGCGATAATCCAACACACGGATTTAAAGCATCTTTGTATAATCAGATCCACGAAACTAGATAAATCGTTGGATGCTGACCATCAAAATAATAATGTACATAATAGTCATAGTTGAGAGGCTTGCGTGTGAAATATATAGTAATTGTGCTGCGAGTAAGTAGGAGTGATTCTCTGGGAGCAACTAACCCTCGAATCAGTAGAGTTAAGTCGTCACAGCTGAAGTCTACGCCTGTAAGTACCAGTCATCATTATTTCCGAGGGTCATCAATATGTCATAAGTGTGCCTGTGTGAATATGATAGGGAGTTTTAGATAGTCTGTATGACGAGGATCGTGCGAAGTGTATTTCATGTCTGGTATCAGAATATATTGTACATTTTACCAAATCTATAGTGCTTTTATTTGTGAGGTGTAGTTAAGAGTGAATGTTTATTGCTGTTACTCATACCGTACAGGTGTTTAACCCTCACGCAACCAGTGAAGCCGAGCAGTTACAAAGTTTCCATAACATATGAGGCTGTTTCTTCGCCTGAGTGTGTATTTAACTATGAGTGGCATACGCTATAAATATGCGTTTGCTAAAATTACAAATTAAAAAAATAATACAAAGAATGTAGATTAAATTTTAACTGATATCATACACAACCAATGTGCAAAAACAATTATTTAAATACCGGTACCAAGTTTGGAATTTCCTCATTAGTACAATTTCACATTCAAGTCAGATCAACAGCAAGAACACCAAGGTGACTAAGGCGATCCTTTCATTTATGTCCTTAAATAATCAACAATGCCAAAGTATATTCTCTTGTCGAGGGCCTAAACTTAATCAACTTGACGTTTAATGACCAAGCAGTTTTGTACAGTTTTCCAGAATATTTTCCGTCCCTAAAACCTGCCGCCTTAGCAGTTGCAAGTTTGTCCCCCCGTCAATACGGGTCTGAATATAGTAAATTATCCAATATTGTAAGCACGACCTTACAGGACCAGTGTTTTACTAGTCAGCATAGAAAAGTTTATTTTAGGAGTTAAGAAACGCTATCGATGTTGCAATGTCTAAAAATATCTCCAGAACGTGCTTTTCATATCGACACTGCCGAAGTGAGGTGGCAAAAGTAGTAGCCACTCAAGATAGTGATAGGGAAACATACGGTATTTAACACTAGGCATAACCGTATTGAAATTTGGAGCTTACCTAGATATTAGGCCCCTTTAAACATCAATTATCATCATCATCCATTGGTGACAGAGTGCATGGCATCATTAGAACCATATTTTTATTTCATCATCATCATCTTGAGCAGTTTCCAACCGCTGGTCGGGTCTGCTTGGAACATAAGCCTCTCCATCGTTTCCTGTCCATCCACCATCTCTCGTCATTTACTGTGTCCCAGCACACTCCTCTTTCCTCCACACTCTTCTTAACTCCTTTTGTCCATCTGTCCCTTGGTCTTCCCCTTGGCCTCCTTCCCGTCATTTCCATTCCAAACATCATCTTCGGTATCCTCTCCTCTTCCATCCTCCTCACATGTCCATACCATTGTAGCCTAGATCGCTCTATTCTATTTTGCAATGGTTCCTCTCTTACCATCTCCCTGACTCTCTCATTCCTTACTCTGTCCATTCTTGTCACTCCTACCCTACTCCTCTGGAACTTCATCTCCACTGCTCGTATTTTATTCTTGTCCCTTTCCTTCATCACCCATGTTTCTGAACCATATGTCAAAATTGGCACAAAGTAGGTCTTGTAGATGATTCCTTTACATTTTTGTGGTACATCTTTATTCCATATCATCCCCCTAACACTCTTGAAAAATCCATCTGCACACCTTCCCCTCTCATTTATTTCCATCCTATTGCCTCCCTTTTCTTCAATTATGCTTCCCAAGTACTTGAAGCATTCTACTTTCTGCAACTGCTGTCCTCCAAGTGTTATACCCATATCCAGTCTGTTCTTCTTCCTCGTTGTGATGACCACTTCACTCTTTTGTGCTGAGAACTTCATCCCATATGATAACACTACCTTCTCCCACTCATCTAATTGCTCTTGTACTTCTTCCTCATCCTCGCCTCATACCAGAAGGTCATCCGCAAACAACATTGCCTTCATTTTCCTTTCCCCAATGCTATTTACCACTTTTCGTATGATTTCATCCATCACCACTATAAATAACAGGGGTGAGAGGGCACTTCCCTGTTTCAGACCACTCTCCAGTTGAAACCATTCCGTTCTCTCTCTTCCCACCTTTACACAGCTTTTGCTTCCCTCGTACATTGCTTTCACTCTTGCCACTGTCTCCTTGTTCACTGCTTTTGCTCTCATTGCTTCCCATACCTTGTTTCTATTAATACTATCATATGCTTTCTCAATATCCAAGAAGGTCATCACCAGATCTTTCCCATATTCATAATGGTGTTCTTGTAGCTGTCTTTCTGCAAAGATGAGGTCAACTGTTGACCTTCCTGGCCTGAATCCATACTGTTCTTCCCTCAGCCCATCTTCAACTTCTGTCCGAATTCTTCTCTCCAGTACCTTCTCAAATATTTTGGCGCAGTGGCACATGAGTGTAATTCCCCTGTAGTTCTTGCATTCCTTCCTACTTCCCTTTTTAAATATGGGTATTAATATCCCTCTTTTCCAGTCCTCTGGTATTTTCTTCTCCCTCCATATCACTTTCATTACTCGAAAGAGCCACTGTGTTCCTATCACCCCTGCTGCTCTCACCATCTCCACACTCACTTCGTCTATTCCCGGTGCCTTTCCCCCTTTCATCTTCTTTAATGCTTCCTCCACTTCTTTCCATGTCAATTCCTTCTCTGAAATGTCTTGGTCACTGTCTGTTTCTTCCTCCACAATGTCCACTACGCTGGTTTTAGTTGGATTTAGGAGTTCCTTGAAGTATTCTCTCCAGATAACCTTTACTTCTTCCATATTTTCGACCTCCTTTCCATTCCTGTCCACCATTCTGACATTTTCCCCTGTATCTCTTCTCTTTGCCTTTATCATTCCATACAACACTTTCTTACTGCCATCACAGTCCTCCTCCATCATTTCTGTCCATTTCTCCAGCCATTTCTTTTTCTCTTCCTTCACTACTTCTCCTGCTTCTTTCTTCCGCTCTTGGTATTCTTCTCTTGTTCTGTCTGTCCTCTGTTGGAACCATTTCCTGAATGCTTCATTTTTCTTTTTCACTGCTTCCTTAGTTCTGGGGTTCCACCATGGTGTTTCCTTCCACCTTTTCTTTCCACTAGTTCTGCCACACACGACTTCCGCTGCTTCTACCAACACGTCCTTGAACCTATTCCATTCTTCTTCACCTGTTTTTGGATCATCCTTCGGTAATTTGTTCCTCACTAATATCTGGAACTTCTCCTTATTTCCATCCTCCTTCAGCTTCCATGTCCTTATTCTTCTTTCTTGGTTCTCAGTTCTCCTCTTTTCCTTCAGTCCTCTCACCTTGGCGACCAGCAGACGGTGGTCACTGTCCAGGGCTTCTGAAGGTATTACCCTTATATCCGTGATACTCTTCTTTGTCTCCTTCCCGCATAGAATATAGTCCACCACTGATTTCCTAGTCAAATCCCTGCTGTACCAAGTAATTTTATGGCTCTCTTCTTTTTATTTAACAAGTGTAAATACATATTACGTCAGCAACATTACAGAATTTTGTTATTGTGACAGTTGTCAGTTGACTATTTGTAACTTCCATTTATGAAATAAACTGGTGTGACAATGAACAATCTTATTTCAACATTCTCGGAAATCCAGGCCCCCTAAGGGCGCCCACGATATTAACCCATGCATGAGTACCAAATGGCCGAACAGACCCACTTAAAGGTTGAATATTCTAAGAACAATTCTTAGTCAGCACCCACAAACTGAGAGTAATCAACATGCAAAATTTCAGTTTCATAGCCCTTGTGGTTACAAAGATACGATGAATAACGAGTGAGTATCTCCTTTTTGGATTATATATATAATAAGATAAGATTGCATTACTTACCTTTAAATTAAATATAAATAGATTCGTGGACGAAGTACACAAAATTAATAAATAATACTGTCGGCACACAGACACAGTTTAGGCGGCCGTTCATAGTGAACACAATACACACGAATGGAATGTAGGCTACGCGCATATAAATTACAATATTCCTTTGTAATATTACCCAAGTGTCTAATTTAAAGCGAAAGCACACCAGAACTATTGCATAACTGACATAATATGTAGGATGATTTTAACCTTCCGGTGGGTGCTACTGATCTTATCTCATATTCGTCAACTACCTTACAGAAGTTACGTCTTTCCACATGACATTCAAATCCATATCGTTCAGTTTGTCAATGACCCTTCTACACATTTGCTGTTGTTGCAAAAGTGATATGCGAGGTAGATTGCGCCTGATCGAGCACCATTAAGTAATAGACTATGTAGAGAACGAATGAGTGTTTCACTAATTGAAGCAAAACTATTCTTCAACAAATATTGTAATTTTTAAAATTCAGATTTCTGAGGTGTGCCAGACAGGCTTAATGCGCCCACTGCCACTATACATTATTTAATGTATGGCCTGTCAGAATGTTAAATATCTGAAGTATTTATATTTAGTACAAATTAATTAGAATACTGTAAGCTCTTTTGCAAAAAAAAATGTTTGTTCTCAGTCTGATTTTCATATCGTTTTATTTTTCAAGGATCCAGGGGGGGGCCATGGCCCCCCCCCCCCTGCCCCCCCGTATGGGCGCCCATGGGTGCAGACAATACTGGAATATGGCAGTAGAACGTGTGGGTGTTGTGGTGACGAGTGGGAGATTAGATTGCAATCTGTGAGCAGAAATATACAGGACATAAGTGTCATTTTCTCCCGTGTTTACATTTATTTTAACATGGGAATGTTTTTTGGGCTGGGAATCAACGACGCATACATATTGTCTGGGCCACCTGCGCACACCTGTGGAACAAGACAGTTGAGTTTGGGAGCTCGAAGTGGTAGGTTGTGCATGAAGTTCGCGTGTTTTATGAGTAATAATAATACACTCACCGGCAAAAGAAACGCATCACTTGATTTTTAAAATTAAAACTTACGTATTAGCTACATACTGTCTCAATTATGTCACTTTATAGACTTAGAAAAGGTTTTTGATAACGTTGATTGAAGTAAGTTGTTTGACATTTTGAAGACGATTGGAATAAAGTACAGAGATAGGAGGGTGCTGTACATATTTAGGCCTACAGAAACCAGACGGCAGTCAATCGAGCCGAAGGACATAAGAGAGAAGCTGGTATTCAGAAAGGTGTAAGGCAAGGCTGCAACTTATCACCAATACTTGTCAATCTATACATTGAACAAGCAATGAAAGAAATTGGAGAAAAATTCAAAGTAGGAGTAAAGATTCAAGGAGAAATAATTTCAATTCTGAGATATGCTGATGACATCGTCATCTTAGCCGACACACCAGAGGAGTTGAATGAGTTTTTAAATAGTATGGATTCTGTTTTGAAGAAAGAATTCATTATGAAAAATAATAAATGCAAAACAAAAATATTGGAATGCAGTCGAAAGAAATCAGAAACCTCCATGGATGTCGAATTGGCAGGTGAACAGCTAAAGGAAGTAGGTGACTTCTGTTACTTGGGAAGCAAAATAACCAGTGATGGACGAAGCAAAGATGATATAAAAAGTAGGTTAGCACAGGCAAGGAAAGCATTTCTATAGAAAAGAAATCTGTTGACATCGAATATAGATTTAGGTATTAGGATGGCGACCATCCGAAATATTTAGACGGTTCTCAATATCTACGAATCTTTTACAGCAATCAAAATGATTTTTTTAAATGTTCATAGAGGCTATGAACATAAGCTTTCAATAACCTGATGAGCACAAATCCAACATGGCGGCGACTCGAAGTTTATATATTTAAATGGACGTTTCTCGTGATTTAACCACGCGAGTGCAGTGAAACTTGATACGGTAAATGCTTATACAAATGTTAATCCACTGGCATCTAATTTATTTCAATTGTTTTCATAACCATAAGATGGCAGCGCCGGCCCCGTGGTGTAGGGGTAGCGCGCCTGCCTCTCACCCGGAGGCCCCAGGTTCGATCCCCGGCTCCGTCAGGGATTTTAAAACTGACGTGAGGGTTGGAACGGGGTGCACTCAGCCTCGTGAGGACAATTGAGTAGCTGTCTGACAGTGAGACAGCGCCCCGATCACGAAAACCAAGATTAACGGCCGAGGGGACCCGACGCGCTGATCACGCGTCACCCCAATATCTGCAGGCCGAATGGCTGGGCAGCGGTCGCATGGTCAGCCTTAGCCCGTCATGGGCTGGATAGTGCCAGGGGTTGTTGACTTTTTATAAGATGGCATCTGTGCGAAATTTTAAAATCTCGCTTTTACTTCTTGTGTCCTAATAATGCGATTGAAGTTTGAATACTACACGTACACAATAATCTTTATGTAATAGTACATAACTCTAAGACTTACATATATAAAAAGAGTGATAGTTAGTCTGAAAGACTAGATTTTATATCATTTTAAATGCTACAAATGCTGAAAAAAGCTGGGTGAAAGCCTCATGATCATACAGCGAACTGCGTGAACTCAAACTCCATTAGCAACTGCAAACCAAGGTCAAAGGAGGTAGCTGGCTGGATGACGTCACGCTCACCGGAGAGCGCGGGGAAAGGAGGAAGCTCAAGCGGTACTATGACGTCACACTCCTCAGCGCATTCTCGGTACATTTCATCCCGTCGCCGTAACGTAACGCCAGACCTCAGCGTAACGACGAAGTCGACAAGATCATTTAAAATGATAAAATCCAACATGGCGACCAACCGAAGTATTAGACAGTTCTCAATATCTACGAATCTATTACAGGCCGGACGTTTGTTTTAGACGATTGCCCTTGACCTTAAAGCCTGCGGGTGAGCCTGTACACAGTCACTCTCTCACCCTATTGCTTCATATTTGTCACCACCGATCTGATGTAATGGAATTCCAGACTTGAGCACGTGGAGACACCGACTTGCAGACAGTACAGTCAACGTCGAAGTATTGTGTGACGCGGAAGTAGGCTACACGTTACGTATTTACGAACAGAAAGTCATTATATTTGTCAATGACTGTACTTCAGTAGGAGTGTGAGACAGCTTTGTCAATCATCGGACCGCTTGGGGCAGCTGATAACAACACAGGTACTGCAGTAACTCGCCTCCAGGCTTCCGTTAAGATTTTTCACTCGTCTAAAACAAACGTCCGGCTTGTACAGCAATCAAACTGAAATTTTGTATGTTGATAGAAACAACTAACATCAGTAGGATATATGAAAATAAGCTTTAGATCTTCACGGAACTACTTATTTCATGTTATGTTCACCTACTCCTTGGAAGGGGCAGATGGCCTCGCTGTTCCTCAATAACTTAAGTCTTTTGAGCTTTTTTAAAATAAATGTCTGGTCGTTTCTCTACTTTCTCGATAAGTTGTTCTATCTGGTCATTTTCGAAGGGAAAGACGATGCCGCACGAATAATAACAGAAAATTTCAATTGCTTGCTGCAATGTCTTAACACAAACTGTCTTAAGTCTGCGACACCTCGAATCCCAGTCTGCAAACAAAATGTGTGGTGAAAATCTATTCTCTCCTTCCTGTCGTGTCTCACATGAGCGCCCCCAATATTTGGCCGTTCACGACTGCAATGGGGAGCTTCAGCAAATCCGGTTCAAATCTTGGCTCTGCCAGCGGCTATCCTCAGTGTGATTTTCCCTCTGTTTTCTTTTCATCACTCCTTCCATGAAAATGCTGGGATTGTACCTTATTTTAAGTCCCAGGGCACCTACCCCATTCCACACCCCAATAATTACAGTTACACACACCGCAACAGTTACCAGAGAAACACAGGTTATCAGACAAATTGAACACATACCCAAGTTAATGGGGCTGATGGCGAAGATATCGAAGTAACAACGAAATCAATGTGCCATATTATTTCAATTTGGTTTGGAACACATATTATGGATTTTTTAAAATCGCGTGTCCTCCCATCTCGACTTCGCCCGCCGACTCTGCAAGGTGTCTGGGAGCTGAACTCACTTTGTCAGCAGATACAACTGGGGATGGTGACCGCTAACTTGGGTTTAATTAAGAAAGGGTCAGGGAAGGGATTTTGAAAGAAAGTCGGTTGTGGGCCTGTTGAAAGGAACCGTCCCGGCTTTTGCCTGGTGGTGAAAATGAGAAACCAGGACGGCCGAAGTGGGATTCGAAACCACGCTCCCCCGTTGGCAGCGCTTTAGTGCTTTCGGCCACCGTGGCCGTAGGACGGCCGAAGTGGGATTCGAAACCACGCTCTCCCCGTTGGCAGCGCTTTAGTGCTTTCGGCCACCGTGGCCGGTATTATTATTATTAACTTCATTGGTCACATTGGACCAATTGGGCCGTTACGTCATGTTCAATTTCTTTAAAGGTTGTACTCTTTGATTCTTGTGATCCGCCCAGTAATCGATCTACCTCTTCATTAGGTCTGATCGCAATCTTCTCAATTCGTCTGAAGTCTGAGTCTGAAGGAGAGTTGTTTTTATCTTTGTTCTGCTATCTCGAGGCCAACTGTTTTGAGGGCCTGTTGGATTTCTTGAATCTTATTCTCTAGATTTCTCATCATTAGTTGTCCTAAAATTCTATTCTCTGGCAGTCGTGCGATGTGAAACAGAATTGGAGATGCTTTTCTAATTCATTGCGCTGATATTAGTTCTATCTCGCGATAGACAGTTTCTTTGGGAACAATTCTCCAGACTCCATCGATCTGTATTTCTTATTTATGCAGGTTCTGATGATTCTTCTTTCAGTTCTGACTTTTGAGAGGCTGATCAGTTCTTGCTTCATTTTTAATGTGGAACAGAGTTTCAAAAGCAAGTGGCTTCGGCAAGAGTTACGGATTTATAGTGTTGGATCTTAGTGGCTACCGACTGGCATTTTATTTTTCTGCATGTTAACCAGGCGAGAGATTGGGCTTTTATCATTTTATTCCTTCTATTTTGCAGAGTTGCTTTCCCATTTACGTTGTGAGTGACAATTTCTCCAAGTTACTTAAATTGTTGAACTACTGTATGTTAATTTTTTGATCTTATGTAGACTGTAAATATATTGAGGTATCATGGGCATTGTCTCGGTTTTCTCGAAGGATATATATAATGTAATCCTATTTTTATAGCGATTTTTTGGAGACGAATGATCTGGGCATGAACGTCTTCCATGCCAAGTGTAAAAAGAGCTAGGTCATCAGCAAATCCCAGGCAGTTTGTTTTTATGGAAGGTTTTGTTCCAATTTGGGTCTCAGGTGGATTTTTTGTCAAATCTTTAAGATGCATGTTATTTATATATTTATCTATTTATTTTTATTTAATTAACTATTTATTTGTTTATTTATTGATTGATTCATTAATTAATTTATTTTCTTTAAATTTATTTATTTATTTATTTATTTATTGGGTGATTGATTCGCTTATTTATGTATTCACCTACCTATCTATCTATCTATCTATCTATCTATCTATCTATCTATCTATCTATCTCTATTTAAGGTTGGGAGTCCGGAATTATCATTTGTAAAACTCAGCAATTTTTCTAGGTTTATGCCGTGTATTGTTTGGGGTTTCGCCTGGTACACCTATCTTGGTGTTCCTAGACGAAAACCCACACAAGACACGGCATAAACCTAGAAAAATTACCGTGTTTTAATTCAGTGGCCGTGAAAGCCAATATTCTATTATTTGTAAGTTTGTAACTGTAGGAACCCAGGCGCTTGGTAATGAATGACGTTGTTCTGTTACTTCTGTTCCTCAAGACAAGGCGCCATAATGCTGCAACTTGCTGTGCTACCCTCACTCAGGCAGGCTCTCATGACTGAACTATTTACTCAGAACCGCTGGCCACAAATTGTTCATTAGAAGTCGTAGCCCGCGTAATGCTCCAAGTCAGCATTCTGTGAACAGAATGCTAAGTGCAGGCCACGAACAAAGAGATATAAGGAGCTGATAGGTAAGGGAAATTGAAATATGTGTAAATAGGAATCAGTGTTCCATTATGCACAGAAAGACACGTATTATACCCTTTAAAACAATTACCCGAGGCTTTCACCCATCTTTGTCAGCGATGTGGAAGGCGTTAAATACCATCGGCTGTATACTTCCTTGTCAAATAAGAGAAAAAAAAAATAAAAAAATGCAACTCCCAGGCAGTTTGTTCTTATCTCAGGGTTTTTGGGATAATATCTTCCCACCTTGTAGACCTATATATAGAACGGTGTTAGGGAGAGAATTTTCTCACCCATTTCAGTTCAAGCAGTTCCACATGCTTCTACAAGCTAGCTACGCAGAAACATTGAAAACCCATTAATTTGACGTAATCGCCATTTAAAACCATAGGTGGGAAACATAATATCCCAGTGGTTTCTGCTTGGCTTATATTAATCATAAATAAATTATTTTCTACAGAAACCTTCCTCAAGATATCCTTTATAGAATAGTAAAAACCGCATCAACATCCATCCAGTGGTTCTTGAGTGTACCCGTGACATCCAAGATTCGGGGACTTTGTTTAATACTAAGTAGAGATGAGGGATTAGGAAGAGTTGTACATAGGCCTACCTGAAATATAATGTTTTTAATGGGTTTGCTCACTAAGTAAATATATTTCAGCTAGAAAGGAATACTTATCCTGCTGTTTATCCCTATATCCCTATATATATTATAATTGTGAAAGTCTGTGTGTGTGTGTGTTAGTTTGTTACCTCTTGACACTAAAACGGCTGGACGGATTTGGATGAAATTTGAAATGGAGACAGCTTATACCCTGGGATAACATATAGGCATCCTTTCATCCGGAAATAAATCATTGTTCCCGTGGAACAGGCAACATAACTGAAAAGTCACCAAAAATACTCAACCGGGACAAAATATCGAAGTTGTCGCAAAAAGACCGGACAAAGCTCATTTTACGCCCCTCGATGCAAGGAACAATACTCGGTAGGTCCCTACGGGACACCGAAAACCACATTTTAAGGCCCTAAAACCAACCGTTTCAAAGATATTCGCAGAAAACTATCTTTACTCTGATAAACTGATGAAATAATGGCAAGTCCGTTTCCATGGCAACTGAACCTCACGGTATGACATCCGATTTTATATACATATACATATCCCTGTAGGAGGCAAAGCCAATCAATTTGTTATCTTTTTCAAGATATATATGAACACAATAAGAACAGGGTAACGCGCCTGCCTCTCATCCGGAGGCCCCGAGTTCGATTCTTGGCTCCATCAGAGATTTTAGACACTGACGTGAGGACTGCAACGGAGTGCACTCAGCTTCGTGAGGACAATTGAGTAGCTGTCTGATAGCGAGGCAGCGCCCTGGTCACGAAGAACAAGACTAACGGCCGAGGGGACACGGTACACTGACCACGCGTCACCACAATATCTGCAGGCCAAATGGCTGGGAAGCGGTCGCATGATAGGCCTAGGCCCTTCATGGTCTGTAGTGCCAGGGGTAAAAAAATAGGGAAAGCGCCTTCTAATACCACCTTTAATTTGTAAACACTACAGTAGCGGCTTCTAGGGAAGCGTGATGGCGCAGTGGCTTAGCTTCTCGCCTTTCACCAGGACGGCCGGGGTTCGAATCCCGGTGACAGCGGGGTGGAATTTTCACCTGGAAAATCACGTGGCGTCAAGAAGAGCATCCGGCCTTAAATCCCCGGCCAAAACCGAAATGAGCCTGGCTGGCTACGGCGACCCCAATTAATTGGGAATAGCTGAAGAAAGTTTTACAGTAGCAGCTACTAAATAAAGGTAGCGATATAGCTACGTTCAATTTCATAAACACTGGGCTCACAAATCCCGTATAGTTAAGTAAAAATAACAGTCTGGTCGTTATTTCAGTAGCAACGAAGCTCTGTGGTGGCTATTGCCGTGTCCGTAACACTTAAGGCATCCCGCCGTCACATATCTCAATGTGCACTTACAAAATTGTGAACCAGTCTATTTTACTGAAAAGAATTTCTACGAGCGAGTATCCACTCCGGCAAAAACCACACTCACTACCTTTTCCAAAATTTACACAAGACATGATTTTTAAAGCACTCTTCTGTGTGTTGAGGTACAGAGATATACCACATGGAAAGATACAATAAAATGTTGGCAAATCTGAGTTCAAGGAACTGCTGTTCAGAATAGGCTTTCGGTGCAGGTTATGCGGCCCATGTTCGTAACATGGAATGTTTTCTTTTGACAATGCATCTACACCAAGTGCGAGGGCAACGCATTTCAAAGATCTCTAAAAACACAATAAACAGGTAGTTGGAGAAAAATTTTAAGTGGGAGCGAAGATTCAAAGAGAAATAATTTCATCTTAGAGAATTGCTGATGAGATCGTCATCTTGACCGATACGCCAGAGGAATTGAATGAGTTTTTGAATGGTATGGACTCCGTCTTGAGGAAATAATTCATGATGGATATCAATAAATGTAAAGCAAAATTATTGGAATGCAGCCAAAATAAATCAGAAACCTCTATGCACATCAAATTGGCAGGTGAAACGCTACGGGAAGTAGGAGACTTCTGTTACTTAGGAAGAAAAATAGCCAGTGATGGACGAAGCAAAGAGGTTGGCTCAGGCAAGGACATCATTTCTACAAAAAAGGAATATGTTGACATCGAATATACATTTAGATATTAGGAAGTAATTTTTGAAAGCTTTTGTCTGGAGCGTGACACTATAAGGAAGTGAAACTTGGTCTAATGGTGCAGCAGAAAAGAGGAGAATTGAAGCGTTTGTAATGTGGTGTTACAGGAGAATGATGATGATCAGATGGGTAGATGGGGTAACAAATAAAGAGCTATTAAGACGACTGGGAGTGGAGAGATGTTTCTGGCGACTGCTATTGAAGAGAAGATATAGGTTGGTACGACACATATTAAGACACCCAGAAATAGCAAGCTTAGTTATGGATGGGAGGGTTAAGGACAAGAACTGTAGGGTAGACCAGGGTAAAACAGATTGCCTCGGATGTAGGGTGTGGTAGCGATATAGAGATGAAACGATTAGCTCAGGAGAGGGAGTCATGGAGGGCTGCATCAGTCCAGTCAAGAAACTGAAGACTCAAACAACAACAGTTGGGAATTTTAATTACTTAGAGAGGCATGTGAGGCAAAAGGGTTGTTGGAGAATTTCAATCCCTGGGATGTAACACTGGAAGAGAGTGCATAATGTACATCAACGGCCAAGGTCAGAGATATTTTACTATAGGTAAGGAAAAATACTTTTGATTCCCCATATTCCGATAGATTTGCCATTCCAGTGTGCAAGAGTGCAGTTCCCTCTTCAAACAATATTCGCAATTTCTATTAACAAAGCGCAATCGCACACACTTAACAGCAGGTGTACAATTGCATATTCCCCATTGACTTGATCGCGAGCGAAGCCGCGGGTACCTGCTAGTCTTATATAACAGTGAAAGTCTGTATGTATGTATGTATGTATGTATGTATGTATGTGGGTGGGTGGGTTGGTTCCGTATACAAATCTACACCGTTCCACCAATCTCAACCAAATTTTGCATACACATAGTTTAGGACCCAGAAGGAACCGATGGCTACATGAATTTTCGATAGTCTTTCTCATTCTTCTGATTTCGGCCCTTTTGCACTCGAGCAAAGGCTAATAAATTCACAAAATATACTCATGAAGGAATGGCAAGGCAGATAGTTTCTATGGCAACATAGCTCAAGTCGAGACACAGCCGTCTGGATGCCAGTTGCGCTCTGCACTACCGGTATAGAAAATGAGGAGCTTTACTTGAAATCCCGTGAGTTACTCAACTGCTCACACAGCACTGTCAACCGAGTATAGCATAACAAAGACTTGACACTATCTACTAGATATTTGTCAAGTACCACTCACTCACACATTCATCACGAAATCTCAGAAACCACAAACGGATTAGAATCAAATTTGGTATGCAGCTTCCTCAAGGGCCGCAAACGCCCACTAAGAAAGGATTTTTGGATATTAACGTTCTAAAGAGGTAGACCTACATTTCATTGAATAGCAATATCACCCGATTGGTTTCATTGGGGGATGTGATACTCGGCATATAAACCCATCATTAAAAATAAGAAGACATGTGTCAGGGGTTTTCGATGTGGTGTATATTATGAGGTGAAAGGGGTGAAAAGTGGGGTTGAAAAATTCCTAATGGAGCCTGTATCTCTTAAACGACATAGACGAGGAGTTTGAAACTCAGCGGAAAATAATCAGCATAAAAAATAAGTAAATACGGGTTTGACCGTTTTTTCATAAATCCAATTTAAGAGGTCCATGGGGAGGGGTGAAATTCTGGGGGGAAAAAAGGAAAGAAAGTGTCCTAACCGATTGACTCACTCGCTCTTCAAACTCAGGGGGAAAAACTGCTTAAAAATAAGTAAATATGTTTTCGACAGTTTTTTTTGATAAATCAAATTTAAGGGGTTCATCGGGAGGGGTGAAATTCTGAAGAAAAAAATGAAAGAAAATGTCCTGACTCACTCACTCACTCACTCATCATCGCCCAGCCAAAAATATTGAAGTTGGAAACATGGCATTTTCGGGATATGTTCGTTGTATGTCAAAACCATACAATAAGGGAGGATTTTTGAATATTATTTTCTAAAGGGGTCTTAAGGGGGTTAAACCTGCATTTCATTGAATAACAATATCTCACGAGTGGTTTCATTTGTGGATGTGGCATATAAACTAATCATAAAAAATAAGCAGACATGTGTCTAAGGGTTTTTCGATGTGGTGTGTTATTATGAGGTGAAAGGGGTGAAAAGTGGGGGTTGAAGGATTCCTAACGGAGCGTGTAGGTCTATCTCTTAAACGACATAATCGAGAAATTTGAAACTCTGCGATAAAAATCAGCTTAAAAAATAAGTAAATCGGTGTTCCACCGTTTTTTCATAAATTAATTTAAGGGGCCAATGGGGTGGGGTGAAATTCTGGGAGAAAAAAAGGAGAGAAAGTGTCCTAACTGACTGACTAACTCACTCACTCATCAAACTCAGGGGAAAAAGACAGCTTAAAAAATAAGTTAATAGGTGTTCAAGCGTTTTTTCATCAATCCAATTTAAGGGGCTCATGGGGAGGGGTGAAATTCTGGGGAAAGAAGTCCACTAAGGAAGGTTTTTTGGATATTCACTCATCATCCCCCAGCAAACCTATTGCAGTTAGAAACTTGAAATTTTGGGGAAATGTTCGTTGTATGTCTAAAAAGTCCACTAAGGATGGATTGTAGAATATTCATGTTCTGAAGGGGTGTTAAGGGGTTTAAACTTGCATTTCATTGAAGAACAATATCTCACGAGTTGTTTCATTTGGGTATGTGATATTCGGCATATAAACTAATCATTCAAAATAAGCAGACATATGTCTAAGGTTTTTTTCGATATGGTGTATAGTATGAGGTGAAAGGGGAGAAAATTGTGGGTTGAAGGATTCTTAACGGAGCATGTACTGTATCTCGTATTCAACATAGGCGATAAGTTTGAAATTCAGCTGAAAAAGCAGCTTAAAAAATAAGTAAATAGGTGTTCGACCATTTCTTCATAAATCCAATTTAAGGAGCCCATGGGGAGGGGTAAAATTCGGGGGGAAAAACAGGAAAGAAAGTGTCCTAAATGATTGACTCACTTACTCACTCATGAAACTCAGAGGGAAAAACAGCTTCAAATAAGTAAATAGGTGTTCGACCGTTTCTTTTTCATAAATCCAATTTAAGGGGTTCATGGGGAGGGGTGAAATTCTCAAAAATAAATGAAATAAAATGTCCTGACTGACTCACACATCATCGCCCTGCCAAAATTATTGAAGTTAGAAACATGAAATTTTGGGGATATGTTCGTTGTATGTCGAAAACGTCCACTAAGGAAAGATTTTTGGATATTCAGGTTCTAAAGAGGTGTTAAGGGGGTAAACGTGCATTTCATTGAATAACAATATCTCACGAGTGGTTTCATTTGGGGATGTGATACTTGGCATATATACTAATCATTAAAAATAAGCTGACACATGTCTAATGGTTTTTCGATGTGGTGTATATTATGAGGTGAAAGGGATGAAAAGTGGGGGTTGAAAGATTCCTAACGGAGCCTGTATCTCTTAAACGACCTAGGCGAGGAGTTTGATTTTTTCCGAGTTTCAATCAACTTAAAAATAAATAAATGAATAAATAATTAAAATAAGTAGGTGTTCGACCGTTTTTTCATAAATCCAATTTAAGGGGCCTGTGGGGAGGGGTGAAATTCTGGAAGAAAAACGTCCACTAAGGAAGGATTTTTGGATGTTCACTCTCATCGACCAACCATAACTGTTAAAGTTAGAAGAAGGGGATATGTTTGTTGTGTGTCGAAAAAGTCTACTAAGGAGGGATTTTTGGATATTCAGGTTCTAAAGGGGTGTTAACGGGGTTGAACCTGCATTTCATTGAATAACAATATGACACGACTATGACGCGAGCGAAGCGAGGCTAAAAATGAGATGGTGTGTGTCTGTGTATTACTCAATCACGCAAGAACCACTGGTCCGATTTACATGAATTTTACATGGAAGTAGCTGATTTACCTGGTTAACATATAGGCTACTTTTGATTTCAATACTTTGCACTATTTAAAGATGGCGACCATTTTAGTGACGTCACTACACCCTTTGGTTTCAAACTTTCATATTTGCATTTCAAATAAAAAGTGAACGCTAAGAAGTAGCACACTTTTGATGGTATATACGAGGTTTAAAATTACATTTTCTATCCAAAAGGTATCTCCAACCGTTAGCGAGTAAAACCTAAATTTGTGCTATAAAACACGGTCAACGCTGAACGGTGTAGTTGTACAAAATGTTTCATCCTTAATCTCCCTCAACGCAGCACCTCGCCTATCCCCTGTTTTAACTATCACCTTCACATTTTAATTTATTTGTGACGCGTAGCGAAGCACGGGTACTTCAGCTAGTTATAGAATAAAAGTCCTTTTCGTTAATTTTCTGTTTTTAGTAAATACTACTTTGAAATTATTGAATTATATTTCAAACATATTAACTTTTAACATTCCAAAATTACTGTTATTTTTGTGCAGTTTATGGCAAAGATGTTTTGCTGTAGATCACTGAACTTGTAACCGACAGCAGTGGCTACGCTCGCTGAAGCACAGCGTTAGGTAATGGGAACAAGCTCTCTGCTGACTCGGTAGACGTGGGTTCGATCCCCACCGCCCGTCGGCCGTCATTGAAATGGTTTTCCATGGTTTCCCCATTTTCAACTCCAGGCAAATGCTGGGACGGTACCTTCTGACTGGCCACGGCCACTTCCTTCCACATCCTTGCCTACATTCATCCATTCATCTCATTTCTCATTCCAGCTTGCCACGGTGGGTGGGTGGTTAACGTGTCGGTCTACTAACCCCAAACTTTCAGGTTCGCTCCTGGCCGTGGTAAGTAATTTTTTAAAGACGGCAAAAATTACGACACCCTTATCATACGATGTTGGCATGGCCAAGAACCCATTTGAATCCAGTAGGCCGTGTTCATAATGGCAAAATTAATCTCGGGAGTTTCCGCCAAATAAAAAGTTCCTCATTTCTCTACTAGAAAGCGCTATAGTGTTCAAGGAGCTTAGATATCTAACCTCCTTGACTTTCATAGCGCTTCAAGGAATAACAAAATCCGACATGCAAGCTACCCTCTGGGTGTCAAACAACAAAGCTTGCACCCGGCACCCAAGGCCATACGATATTATTATTATTATTATTATTAGTAGTAGTAGTAGTAGTAGTAGTAGTAGTAGTAGTAGTAGTAGTAGTAGTAATAGTAGTAGTATTATCCCTCATTCCGACGCGCAGGTCGCCCACGGGCGTTGACTAGAAAGGCCTGTACTGGGCCTCTCAGGAGGCCACACGAAAAAAAACTGAACTTGTGTAGCGTGGGAGTTAGTTGTAATGCCTGGGCCATATGTTTGTAAGCGAGCGCTCATGTTGTATAAAAGTGTTTCTCAGAAGAATTGGTTTTTAAATTGAGTAGAAAAGGTGACATCAACACGTGGACTACTCAGCCTCTTGAGTGAGGCAAAACTGAGGAGAGGTGGGTTCGATTTCCATCTCAACTATCATGGGAGTGATTTTCCGTGCCTTTTCACTTCTACTCCAGGCAAATGCCGGGATGGTTCCTAATTACTGACACCCCAATAACACAGGTTATCAGACGAATTCTACCCACACCCAAGTACACAGGGTAAATTACCACGATGTCCAAGGCCCTCAATTGAAAATACAACTAAATTTCCTGGCAGCGTCGGTAATCGAGCAAGAACCTCCGGGGGACAGCATGGCCAATTGCCTTGCGCTCTACTTTAGCAAGCGTAGCTACTGCGGTCGGTCAATGCGCATCTTTATAACTGCGCCTGTAAAATTAGTTTCTCCGCGCGAGGTCTATTTCCTGTATTGTTTTAGATCCTTAGCATATTTCGCTGTTGTTGATTTAGGGGCTTTGCGACATCGTGGTCATGTAGCCCCGTGTACTTGGGTGTGTGTGGAATTTGTCTAATGTAATTGGGATGTGGATTGGGAAAGAAGCGGCCGGCATTTGCCTGGAGTAGAAGTGGGACACCACAGAAATCCACTCTCTTCTCAGTTTTGTCTCATGTGGCTGAGTGTACCTCGTTCCAGCCCTCAAAGCAGAATGAATTACATTTCTTGGCAAAGCCGGGAATCGAACCTGAACCTCCAGGGTGACAGCAAAGAATGCTAGCCGCTACACCACGAAGTGGGCTTAGCAAATGTCAATCAATTGTGAATGTCGAAGTTATTTTAATGTTAGCTTATCTTTAGCAAAATAATTCGGCAATTCAATTGAAAATATGCAGGCTTTCCCTTCGAACATTCTGTTCACTATACAGTAACTGCCCAACCTCTTTTAACTAAGGGCCATATTGTAAATGGTCGGGGGACCTTGCGGGCCAATGACACTCCGGGGGGTTTGAAGGGTAAGATTTTTTTTAAAAAAATAGGTGAGTTTTGTGACTGTCTGAGCTTAGTTTTCTTAGTATTGTTGCCATTTTCTATATTTATTTGTAGTGGATAAAAAAATAAAACCCTAAAAGCACATTTACATATCCTCAATAAATCCCTTTTAAATAGAAGTACATTGATATTAAACACACTCATACAGTATGAATGACAAAGAGTGAGTATTTATGTTCATTTGACACAAATTATGAAGTGAAGTTCACGATAATTTAGTTTAGTGCGACGACTGGAACTTGTTTCAAAGTTTCGGCGAAACGGCGCGGGCCGAACAAAATAGTCTCGCGGGCCGTAGATTGGGCAGTCCTGTAGTATACAGTATTCTTGAGACACAATGGCACGAGAGTGTAAACCAGTATAAAGTCATCATTACTTCCGACTTGACGTTTTAGTACTAGGCAAGAGTTTCGTTAGCTAAATTGCGACATCGCGAACGAAACTCGATTTGTCGTGATAGGCCTATATTGATTTGAATGACTGCCTGTGATTTGCTAGTTAAAGTGTTTTCCTTTTGACCGCTACATAACTCTAGGGTAAAACTGAAACCAAGTTGGAAGTAATGATGGCTTTACTATAGTAGGGTAATAAGTACTGTAAACACACCAGTCTCCGTAGCAGTTTGGGTATTCTTGCACGCACGACCTTGTCAAGATATTTCAGTATAGTGAAAAGTGAAATGTGACTTTGATGAAATGAATATTCGCAATTATTGTACCTAGCCTAGGTATACACGGATAACATTACCAAGTAAGTTGGGTCTCAATCGATAATGTATGACGTGCTTTTAGGTAGATTTCATTAGAAAGCTAACTATTGCAATAGGTACCATGTTTCGACTTCCGGAAAATTTCGACATATCTTCGCGTTTCACATCCCCCAGACCCCTAAACCACCGTCAGTTCAAAAGTTTATATATAATTTATGTAGGCTATGTATATATATCAGTTTCTTGTGGACACGATAACTGCCGTAATTTTGCACCAATCACTTTGAATTTTTTGCATAACATGTATCCCCTAAAAATCTCGGTCGAGTTCGTTAATGGGCTAAATTGGTTGACGGCGGTGAAAAAGGGGGGGGGGGCTTTTTTCGAAAAAGTGAAATATCGCTATAACTCTCTTAATATTTGAAATATCGAATCCATTCAAAGTTCATACTATGTGTCGGATAAGGCCCAAAAATTTATGTTTGAAAAGTGTTTTGATAGCACTAACCATCGACCAAAGGGGTGAGAAAAAGTGGGTTTTTCGGGAAACATTAATCATATCTCTCTTAAAAGGCACAATATCAAAACCGTACAAAATGGACAATATTCCCCTAATAATTACCTAAAACTTTTGTCTGAAAGAATTTTTGATATGACCCACCATTACGCCAAGGGATGAGAAAAATAATTTCGGAATTATAAGAAAATGCCAAGAGCCATCAGAGGTTGCCATGGCAACACTACTAAATTGATGAGGGATGAGCCATCAGACGTTGCCATGACAACGCACTCGCACGAGATCACATTCAGTTTTCAATGTGACTAAGTGTGAAGCGGCTTCGGTGACGTAACTGGTAGCATGCTGGACTTCTATGCGCAAGGTCGCGGGTTCAAAGCCGGCCGAAGTCGTCGGATTTTCTAAGAGCGCTAAAAATCCCTCAGTATGATTTCCTTTGGAGGGGAAGTTCCAACGTTCGTTGCGAGTTGCTGGTTGAGGTGGCATCTAGTAGCCAAGTTCACAGCTAGGTGTCGTTGACGGTAGTATTTTGTAGCAACATTAGGAACTAATGCTTGAAATTGACCGTCTGCAGTCCTTACCTGAATTACAGACTAATACAGCCATCACAGAAGCCTCCGTGGCTTAGGCGGCAGCACGCCGGCCTCTCACCACTGGGTCCGTGGTTCAAATCCCGGTCACTCCATGTGAGATCTGTGCTGGACAAAACGGAGGCAGACAGGTTTTTCTCCGGGTACTCCGATTTTCCCTGTCAACTTTCATTCCAGCAACACTCTCCACTATCATTTCATTTCATCTGTCATTCATTTAATCATTGCCCCAGAGGAGTGCGTCAGGCCTCGGCAGCCGGCACAGTTCATATCCTCGCCGCTAGGTGGGGGCTTCATACATTCCATTCCTGACCCGGTCGGAGACTGGAAGCAGGCTGTGGATTTCATTTCATTCACAGCCATCACAATTCACACCGTTTATCAGACAGATTCTACACTCACCCAAAGTACACGGGGTTACATGACCGCGTTATCGCAGCCCCGAAACTGAGGAACCAACCAAAATCTCTGCGGGAGATAAAGTTTTGCGTGAAGAAGTAACAGACCGTTAGATAGTTACACATGAGTGTCGAAACCTTGCATCAGAACAGTGTGACCACGAGTTTAAAAATGGACCCCAAATGACAAGAAGGTTACCGTCCCCATAAGACAATAAAATGTTTATAATATGCATAAAATTATGAAAAACAAAGTTAATTAAGCTCCAATTATAAAAAACTTTCTCGCAATAAATGAGGTCTGATCTTTCTGCGAAAACCTGCATATTCTGCCTATTTTCGCCTATCCCCAAGTTTGCCCGGTGAAATCTACCTCCGCCTTCCGGCGTGCCGAGAGAACTTGTTTCAAGCTAGCAAACGTTGTCGTGGCACAATAATTACTTGGCAAGATATTTCATTTTTTGTAAAATGTGAAATTTCTTCCCAATTATTGTTGCCTATTATATAATAATAATAATAATAATAATAATAATAATAATAATAATAATAATAAGACAATGGGGAATACAGAAGACGGCATAACCATGAACTATATACTCATGTGGAGAAGATAATGGACGTCATCCGGAAGAGAAGGATAACATTTTATGGACATGTGAAACGAATGAGCCCAGCGGGACTAACAAACCGCAACATAACTAACTTTCAGGAGAGGAAAACAAAATGGGCCTGGTTCATTGAACTGGATAAAGATCTGAAAGAAATGGGGATTACACAAACAGACATTCAGGAGCGCGCCCCAATCAAAAGGAAACTTCAAGCATGGAAAGGTTTCCAAGAAAAAACGAAACTGAAAACGGGAAAGTTTTGTACCCAGGAACGGAAGGAAGTCCACAGAGAACGAATTCGGGCGTACTGGGCAAACATCAAAGCCTGTAGGAGACAGTTGGAATGACAGATGGCTTATACGATACGCGTGAATGAATAATAATAATAATAATAATAATAATAATAATAATAATAATAATAATAATAATAATAATAAACCATTCAAGACAAAACAAAATTCAGAACTTTAATTCACAAACATAAATTTTCTGAGAAGCCCACGCGACAAAATACAGGATGGACAGAACAGCGTAAAGGGGAACACAGCGAGAGGATGAAGAGATACTGGGGAAGGGAAGAAGAGAATGTGCTAAAAAGTTCAATCGCGCTCCTTAGTTGTTCACAACGAATCAAAAAAAAAACAATAAAGTTAAATTTCAAGGTGAACTTTCTGACCCTTTTCCTATTAACATAGGACTTGGACAATGAGACGGATTATATCCGTTATTGTACAATCTTGCCCTTGAAAAGTTATCAGGACATGGGAAAATGAAACAAAAGAAATAACTGTTGGTCGACTACTCTAAACCAAATTTATTTGCAGTGTTTGGCCTTTGCAGATGATATAGCTATTTTTTCTAACAATAGGCAAGAAGCAGTTCAGGTCCTTGAAAGGCTTCACGAAAGTGCAGCTAAGACCGGGCTACAAATATCAAAATTATGAAGAAAAAGACACGGATAGTCAGTCTAAAAGACTGGACTTTATATAATTTTAAATGCTAGCAGCCGAGTACCAAGAAGGCAGTGGGAGAACAGAGTTTCAAGATTCTATTTTGTTTCTTTACTGCCTACTTGATTGTTCTCGCACTGCCTTCTTGAAACTCTGTTCTCGCACCGCCTTCTTGGTACTCGGCTGCTACATCGTTCTATGACGTCATTCACCTCAGTGCCTTCTAGGTACATTTCGTACATTTCGTCCCGTCACCGTAACGTAACGCCAGACCTCAGCGTAACGACGAAGTCGACAAGATCATTTAAAATGATTAAAAAAAAACAATACATGGAAGGATCCGACCGTTATCTAGATCAGTGGTTCCCAACCTTTTTCAGCTGGCGACCCACCTATCCTTATCGAAATGCCCCCACGGTCCATCGCTCCATGGTGGAGTAAAAAACCTTATTTGTATCGTATCCCTTCCTTATGTTTTTTTTTTTGAAGATACAGATTGACTATTGATAGACAATTTGTGTTGTGATTTGACAATGGTTGACAAAATATAATCTTTTTGTAGCAAAACAGTAATTTACTGTGTTTAACAATAGTGAATAGATTAATATGTTTGCAATATATGCAGCAACGACCCAGGTGAAGATAGTGCACAAAGACCATTTTAATATTTCAGGCAAAAAAAAAAAAATCATACAACTTTGACATGATTACAGATAAGAAAATTGTTATCACAATCTATCAATATGTAAAATTGTTGTTTTAAGTAAGAATACTATATTAATGAGATTTTTGGGACTGTTTCGATTGAACTAACGCGTCAATGTCAGGATTGAATGAAGATGTTCTTAATCTTAAGTCAATTCCAACATTGAGTTGATTTCTGTATTTGGTTTCTCAGGAATACCAAAGGTGAAAATGTACGTTCACATAAATACGTAGTGGTGAATACCATCAGAAGTCTCAATGCAGTTACAGATATTGTTGGATATGCTGTACTCGTTTCCATCCAAAATATTGTTAAATCTTTCTCCTTAGAGACTGACTTCATCATGGAATCACAACACAGTTCAGCATTTTGCTGCAAAATAAAACGAAATAATTACTGGTTAAAAAAACACGCCTAATAGAATAAAGGGAAAGCTAAAATAGCCACACATTTCAAACTTAGTATTTGAATATAAAACTTCACAAAACTGACTTCTTATTTTGGAATAAAAAACTTAATAAATAATTACAGTATTATTTTTAGAAAGAATTCAATTTTGTTAAAATATTTTAAATTGATTCATTTACATTTTATGATTGTGATTAGTTAAATTTCAAATTGTTAAAAACAAATAAAACATATGCTTGGATACGGTAATATTTTAAGATTTATCTGGGAGGTCGTAAGGTTAAGATTCCTTAAGGGTCGAGGACAGGAACTGTAGGGGTAGACCAAGGTTAGAATATGTTAAGCAGATTGCCTCGGATGTAGGGTGTGGTAGCTATGTAGAGATGAAACGATTAGCTCAGGATAGGGAGGCATGGAGAGCTGCATCAAACCAGTCAAAAGACTGAAGACTCAAACAACAACAAGTTGTCCTCATCGAATGGAGCTTGCCACGGTGGGTGAGTGGATAGCGTGTCGGTCTACTAACCCCAAGATTGCAGGTTCACTCCTGGCCGTGGTAAATGATTTTTGAAAGGCGGCAAAAATACGACACGCATGTCATACGATGTTGGCATGTCAAAGAACCCATTTGAATTCAGTAGGCCGTGCTAATAATAATAAAATTAATCTCGGGAGTTTCCGCCAACACAAAGTTCCTCATTTCTCTTCTAGAAAGCGCTATAGTGTTCAAGGAGCTTAGATATCTAATCTCCTTGACTTTCATAGTGATTCAAGGAACAACGAAATTCGACATGCAAGCTACCCTCTGGGTGTCAAATTACAAAGCTTGCACACGGCACCCGAGGCCTTACGATATTATTATTATCATCGAATGGATTTTTAATCCACTGCTTTCCTTCTTCTATGGGTGGGAAGTAGCGTCTTAGGTTAGAAGCCAAGGCTTCGAGATGATCAAAGATCACTTTTGAAGATTTTTCAATTAATTTAAGATCATTATCGTCCAAAAAATCGTTAAGAAGTGGGAAGGCATCAAATATATTTTTCTGAACTTTATCAGACCACCGTTGTAGTTTATAGATAGCAACATCAACTTTGTCTTGCACAAAGAATTTGTGGACATCTATTCCTTATAAGATCAAATTAAGAGTATTTAGAGAACTGAAAATATCCGCTAAGTAAGCCAACTTTATTAACCATCATTAAGGCAGTTGTCTAAAACTTGAGCTTTCAACTTTCCATCTGCTTGCCATTGTGATAACTGATAAGAACAACCGTACCTCATCAAGAAACTCAGACAACCTGGCCAGGACTTTTCCTCTGGATCGAGTCGCGACTCACCTGTAAGCCTTTAGCGTCCCACCGGTTGGGAAACGGTGATCTAGATGGAAAACCTCTAGACAAAATTCATCAAGCAAATAAATTCTTAGGAGATGTAATTCAGCCACCAGGGCTGAATCGTGAGACAGACTAAGAGAGAATTTCAAAATTACGGAAGGTCTATGGTCTATACCTAAGAACCATCTGGAACAGATATAACAAAAAATAAATATCCATGAACGCAAAATTAAGACATTATAACACACTATCAAACCTGAAGAACTATGTGCCTCGTAAACCTTGATCATGAAGGCAGATCTCTTATTAAATAAGTAGATGGTTGGTTGGTTCTTAAGTTTAGGGGCTGCGACAACGCGGTCATGTAGCCCCGTGTACTTTGTGTGTGTGTAGAATCTGTCTGATAACCGGTGTTAATTGTGATGACTGTATTAGTGTGTGTTATCTGTTTTTTTTATTTAAGTACTGCAACTTAGAATTTTTCAAATAGTTCCTACTTTTGCCACCAAGCGCCACCGTCAACGATTACTAGGCCAAGTTCAGAACTTAGCTACTAGACGCCACCGCAGTCGGCTCTTGGCAACGAACATAGAAATCTAAGAGCGTTGTTTACATTCTTAACCTATCCAATTTAGCTTCACACAGGTGCAATTAGTGGAAGGTTCTTTAACATGCCATAAATCTATGACATGGGACCGCCGGCTTTACTTCCCCTCCGAAGGAAGGCATACTGAGGGATTTTAACGCTCTTAAAAAATCCGACGGCCTCGGCCGGGTTTGAACCCGCTATCTTGGGCATAGAAGCTCAGCATGCTACCGACTACGCCACCGAAGCCGCCTAAATAAGTAGAGAAACACGAAAGGAATATTGAGGGAAATTCTTGGTCCAGTCTGCTCAGAAGGAATCTGGATGAAACGGAAGTCTCAGGAGCTTTATCAGTATGCTGAAAAGATCACGGACGCCTTAAAGAAAAGATGATTGAAGTTCTATTGCCACATTCTCAGAATGAACAATGACAGGCTCACCAAAAGGATACTCTACCTTGCTCTCTCATTGAAAGTCAAGAACAACTGGCCTAGTGAAATAGAGGACTTGTTTTTGAGTATGGCTTTTAGTGCCGGGAGTGTCCGAGGACATGTTCGGCTCGCCAGTTTGTAGCTGCTTCTAGGCGGACACCCATTGGGTAAGCTACAAGTACCGTCACATGTGGAGTGTTGTCTGGGGAGGAAAGTTTGAATGTAAGGACGAGGAGTTGGAAGGTAGCGGCTGTGGCCTATAGTTAGGGACCAACCCCGGCATTTGCCTGGAAGGAAGATGGGAAACCACAGAAGACCATTCTCAAGGTTGCCGGTGGGGGGATTCGAACCTCCTCGCCTCCCGGATGTGAGCAACTGCCAGCAGCCACGCCGTAACGACCACGGCTAACTCACCCGGTAATAGAGGACTGATCAACCCACAAACTGCGCAGTAAGTCTCGACCTATTCGCCCTTGTCTCGACCACAAAAGACAGGAATGTGAAGCGTGAGAAACAAAACCCTCCGTGATTCACACGAACGTCAGCGCTGCCTGGAACTTTATTCTCACATCCATTCAATGGGATCAATACATCTGAACGAAAAGAATTGCGTAACTTATTGAGTACTTGATTTTAACTTTTCTATTTTGGACACCTCGGTGTCATGTTTTATAAAGTCAATGTCTTAACCCAAACAAAACGGCGGCCACACAAATGTTTAAAGCTTAAATCGAATTACATCTAAACTAATCATCGCATCTCTACCAAATTTTGGAATAATATACCTCCACGTCGGAAGCGTTTGGTGCCTAAACTACAAGGTCATAAGCCAAATAATTTCAAGATGACGGCCGTGTGAATCATGCAAGAATTAGAATCCATAACTTATGATCCAACGAATCAATGTTCACAGTATTTGGCATCCTGTAGATGTATAAACAGCCCTCTGTTGTCAACATGATAACAACAGAGACTGTACGTTTCGCGCATCCGCCATATAGAAATTATAAAATATCCCAACACTTAAGAGCTACTGTAACGAAGATTGGTGACACGTTAGAACCCTATGTATGGCCTTGCATGGCCAAGGCCAACTAAAATCCTCAGACCTTAATGTAGAAAAAACACGGCGGCGATAAATGCCAATCCAATAGCTAAGATCATGTTATCAGGCTTGTCACAGTTCGTGTAAATTATATTATTTTATATTACTTTAACTCACCCAAAATCACATAAAAGATTTCACAAGACGAGACTAGATTTCGAAGAAATATGCATTAATAGTTTAGACTCATCTGAATTAATATAGGTTACGGTATCTATATATTGCTGACCTGGAATTGTAAGTTTCTTCGTCTTCACCCAAAGGACAGCTGCAATAGTCTCGCTCATTTTTTGGGTTGAATAAGCTTCATGGCGAGTTATCAGGATTTGTATTTAGTTCAGCAATTATAAAGATTATTAGCAAGGAGTGTAACAGATTCAGGAGTAGGAAAGGAGAAAGTGCTCCGTGTACTGAAGTGCTGTCCCAGCACATGTAGAGTAAGTGCGTACACAATCGGAATAAACCACGATGAGAATAGTTGCCTGAAATAATCGAACCAACGCCATAATTGGCAAGGTAGTCTACTCATAACACTTTATTACTCACATCATAATAAAAGTTAACTTGCAAGAGTTTGTAAGAATCCCTTTTAATTAACTGTAAGATCACGAAAGTACAGGGTCTTTATATTTGCTTGGCTAGGACTTTCTCGCTCACGCGCTCCGCCAGTGACGCCTCAGTTGCCGGCTGCCGCGCGCGCGTATGTACGGCAGAGTTGGTGCTTACAATCAGTATCATGCATTTTTACTCACCATGCTTACAGTAGATGCTGAAAATGTCCCCATCTGCTGCCAAACATAATGGGCATCTACTTATGAAGTTTCTGGTTATTCCGGTTAATTTAGCTTCACTAAGGAAATAACGACCTTTACGTCTATTATTATCGTTTACTGAACCTGTACGTTTTAATCTCTTAGCCAGTTGTTTTATTGTGATTGTGTATAGTGCTGAAAAGCCTTAAGTGAAATATTCGTTACTTGAACGTGTATATCTGCACGATACGTGCGCTAGAACAAGACAAAAGTTTCGAGTGAAATTTCCAGGGAGACCCATTCCTATAAATCGGACAATAAAACAACTGGCTAATTTGCGATTAGTAGGTTCCTACGTTCGTTGCCAGAAGCCGACTGCGGTGGCGTCTGGTAGGTAATTTCTGAACTAGTAGTCGTTGACAGTGGCGTTTGGTGGCGAAAGTAGGAACTATTTTAAAAATTCAAAGTCGCAGTCCTTATTTGAATTAAAAAACAGATAACACACACTAATACAGTCATCACAATTAACACCCGTTATCAGACAGATCCTACACATACCCAAAGTACACGGGCTACATGACCGCGTTGTCGCAGCCCCTAAACTGAGGAACCAACCAACCTCTCTCAGGATGGTGGTATGGGAAAATAGATAGTTGAGGTGCGAATTAAAACAAACTGATTACGGAAAAAGAGTGATGTACTGTGAATGGTTCCAGCATCTGTTATGAATGGCTGTGGTGAGTACGAAGTTTACTGTTTATTTGTTATGATGCAAGCGGCAGCCGTGCTACCAACGTAACTGCTGTAGCTAGCTCTTGCAGACGCATGTAGGCGCTGCGGAGAACATTCCCGGACTCACCGTAGTTTCAGCACTCGATGGTGCCATCTTCAGCGAACATCGAAAATAAGTGACACATAAAGTCCAATAAAACTGCTGACAGACATCCTGTGAGTTCTACGAACATTAATATCATCAAAAATATTGAATGGAATTCCTTACAAAAGATGGTTGTAAATTTAACAGATTCGGAGAGTTAATTAACAAAACAGTATAGAAGTAAAACTTAAATTATTCAAATTATGAAAAGTAGTATAAAATTCTTGTGTCTATGGGCAATGAATTCATCATGAGATCCCTTACACTCAGGCCATGTCCACATAATGTGGGTTAAGGTATTTACACTTATTTAGCTACAGACGTTTATTGCGCAACGTATCAAGATTGTTTCGTGTGATTTTTGTTATGGTTTGTAAATGGTCAGGTTGGTGTTTGTAACTTAGAATGGATAAGTTACTTAGCTGGATATTAGAGCGATGTGATATCCGTTCTTGTTATCACTAACACTGTCCACAGTGAATTTATTAATCTCATGTAATTTTTTTCAGGGTTAGGGCACCCCCAATACAATTGAGTACAATCGTGTTGACAGACTGTAAAGCATACATTTCGTAATTGAGAGGAAGTCACCTGGGTTCAATTCCTAGTTGACGTTTGTAAGATTTCTGAGTTGAAATGTCACGTCTTAATCTGAAGTTCTTAAGAGGCCATCCTAATCGATGCCTAGTATAACAAGTAGTTCCGTGAAGAACTAGACAGCCTATTTTCATATATTCTAAGTTAATTGCCACTATCAACATACACAATTTCAGTTTGATTGCTGTAATGGATTCGTAGATATTGAGAACCGACTAAATATTTCGGATGGTCGCCATGTTGGATTTTATATACAGTATGTAGGTCCTGGAGTTATGTACTGTTACATGCAGAATATTGTGTACGTGTAGTATTCAAACTTCAATCGCATAATTAGGACACAAGAAGTAACAAGGAGATTTTAAAATTTTGCACAGCTGCCATCTTGAGGTTATGGAAACAATTGAAATAAATTAGATGCCAGTGGATTACCATTCGTATAAGGATTTACTGTACCAAGTTTCACTGCACTCAGATGGTTAAATTGCGAGAAACGTCCATGTGAATATTTATAATTCGCGTCGCCGCCATGTTGGATCTGTGATCACCAGGTTATTTAAAGTCATATAGGTGAACTTAAGTTCATAGCCCCTATGAACATTAAAAAATTCAGTTTGATTGCTATAATAGATTCGTAGATATTCAGAGCCGTCTAAATATTTTGGATGGTCGCCATGTTGGATTGTTAAATGTATGGGCCATAGAGTCATGTACCATTAAAGGAAAATTATTGCGTAGGTTCATTATTCAAACTTTCACTTCGATCGCATGACTACATCACAAGAAATAAAAACTTAATTTTAAAATTCGCACAGCCGCCATCTTGAGTTTATGTAAACAATTGAACTAAATTAGATACCAGTGCATTACAATGTGTATATATATTTCCGGTACCAGATTTCATTGCGTTTGGAACATTAAATCGCGAGAAAGGTCTATTTAAAATTTTCAAATTCGCTTGGCCACCATGTTCGTTTTGTAGTTTACCGGTTTTTGAAAGTCTTATAGATAGACTTCCAGTAGTGCCCTTTATCGTCGTACAAAATTTCAAGGAGATATCGCTAATAGTTTCAGAGATATAGAATGCCAGTGAAATATTTCGCACATCCGCCATCTTGTGGTTATGTAAACAATTGAACTAAGTTAGAGGTCGATGCAATACAATGTATATAAACATATACTGTACCAAGTTTCATTGCGTTTGGTTGGTTAAATCGCGAGAAACGTCTATTTAAAAGTCGCAAATTCGCTTGACCGCCATGTTGGTTTTGTAGTTACCAGGTTTTCAAAGGTCACATAAGTGAACTTATAGTAATTCCCTTTATCACCATACAAAATGTCAGGGTAATATCGGTAATAGTTTCGGAGATATTGAATGCTGGTGAAATATTTCGCACAGCCGCCATTTTGGATTGGTGAGTCGTAACAAAATTTGAAGGGCACGGTCGGGGTCGCCCGGGATAGTGCTATGAACTTACTGAGTTTCATTGAAATCGCTCCAGCCGTTTAGATTTTATTACACACGCACACACACACGGACAAAAGGTGATCTCATAAGCCTAGTTTTTCAAAATTGAAAATAGGCTAAAAAGGGACTAGTGCTCTATACGCTCTATTAATCTTGTTTTAAAAGTGTTTTTTGGGGGGTGGGGATAATTTATCTATATCTATATATATAAAGCACAAAGTTTGTCTGTCTGTCTGTCTGTCTGTCTGTTATGTATACAAATCTACACCGTTTCACCGATCTGAACCAAAATTTGTATACTTACCCTTTGAAACCCTGCGGGTAACCCTGTCAACATTAAATTTCGGACAGACCACCCCATGCCCTGCATTTAGGCCCTTTTGCACAAATCTACACCGTTTCACCGATCTGAACCAAAAGTTGTATATTTAACCTTTGGAACCCTGCGAGTAACACTGTCCACTTGAAATTTCGGACAGACCACCCCATTCCCTGCATTTAGGCCCTTTGGTCCAAATCCACACCGTTTCACCGATCTCAACAAAAATTTGTATACCCTTTGGAACCCTGCGAGTAACACTGACCACTTAAAATTTCGGACAGACCACCCCATTCCCTGCATTTAGGCCCTTTGGTCCAAATCTACACCGTTTCACCGATCAGAACCAAAATTCGTATTCATACCCTTTGGTGCCCTGCGAGTAACACTGTCTGCTTGAAATTTCGGACAGACCACTCCATTCCCTGCATTTAGGCCCTTTTTGCACAAATCTACACCGTTTCACCGATCTGAACCAAAATGTGTATACTTACCCTTTGGAACCCTGCGAGTAACACTGTCTGCTTGAAATTGCGGACAGACCACTCCATTCCCTGCATTTAGGCCCTTTGGCCCAAATCTACACCGTTCCACCGATCTCAACCAAAATTTGTATATTTACCCTTTGGAACCCTGCGACTAACACTGTCTGCTTGAAATTGCGGAGAGGCTACTCCATCCCCTGCATTAAGGCCCTTTGGCACAAATCTACACCGTTTCACCGATCTGAACCAAACTTTGTATACTTACCCTTTGGAACCCTGCGAGTAACACTGTCCTCTTAAAATTTCGGACAGACCACCCCATTCCCTGCATTTAGGCACTTTGGCACAAATCTACACCGTTTCACCGATAAGAACCAATATTCGGAAACTTACCCTTTGGTACCCAGCGAGTAACACTGTCTGCTTGAAATTGCGGACAGACCACTCCATTCCCTGCATTTAGGCCCTTTGTCCCAAATCTACACCGTTTCACCGATCTCAACCAAAATTTGTATATTTACCTTTTGGAACACTGCCACTAACACTGTCTGCTTGAAATTGCGGCGAGGCCACTCCATCCCTTGCATTTAGGCTGTTTGGCACAATTCTACACCGTTTCACCGATCTGACCCCAATTTTATATACTTACCCGTAGAACCCGACAAGTAACACAGTTCACTTTAAATTTCGGACAGACCACACTATTCTCTGCTTTTTGGCCCTTTGGCAGAAAACTACACCGTTTCACCGATCTCAACCAGATTTTACATAATTACCCTTTGGAACTCGACGAGTAACACTGTCCACTCGAAATTTCGGACAGACCACTCCATTTCACGCATTTAGGCCCTTTGGCACAAATCTAAATCGTTCACCGATCGAAAACAAAATGTGTATACTTACCCTTTGGAACCCGATGAGTAACCCGATGTTCCAAACAGACCCAGCCTGGGGCTGGACACTGTACAAGATGATGATGATGATGAGTAACACTGTCCACTTTAAAATTTGGACAGGCCACTCCATTCTTTGCATTTTGGCCCTTGGCACAAAACTACACAGTTTCACCGATCTCAACCAGATTTTACATAATTACCGTTTGGAACTCGACGAGTAACACTGTTCACTCGAAATTTCGGATAGACCACTCCATTTCCCGCATTAAGGCCCTTTGGTACAAATCTACATCGTTCACCGATCGAAAACAAAGTGTGTATACTTACTTACCCTTTAAAGCACTGTCCACTTGGAATTTCTGACATAGGCCTACCACTCCATTCCCTGCATGTAGCTCAGGAATTCCTCGGGGTTGCCAGCTTCCTAACTCACCAGTCATGAGCCCTTGAGGGTGTACCAGAAGTGGTGGGTCTACACACACCCTGCCTCTTTGAGGGCCTTGAGCAGAAGACAGGAGATATTATGAAAAGGAAAAGAAGGCAGACCCCTCGAAGAATGAGGGTATCAGGAAAGATGAGACAAAGCCAATTAAGGCGGGAAATTGAAAGACTCCCTAGCCCTCGGATACCCTAATACAGTCTGGGTCGGAAGAGAACAAGAGTTGACCAAGGGAGGCCGACAGGAAAGAGAACTGAAATGAGCCCGGCACCAGGAAGTAGAAGCGATGCCAGACTCAGCTGGGGTTCCGTGGTCGCCAACCCACGTCCCACAAGTTGTGAGACCCTGGGGGGGGGTCAGTTGTGAGAATAGCTTGCTGATTCATCGCGAGGTGACTTGAGTGTACTTTCCAGAGCCCGCCGTGTTATCTCCTGCTGTCTATGCTGATGCCAGCACAGGGCCGTTGCGAAACAGTGAGTGATTCCCGGTCAATCTGTATAGGACGGGGAACCCCGAACGTGTGTCATCATATTTCGTCATCATCTGCGATCATCTCAGGTTCGTGCAGCTTGGACCTATATTCTTTGTCTTTGCCGAGCAGTACGCTCTTTCACTAGACGCATCCAGTACAGGCCTAAGCCAGAAAATAAGGTTGAGACTTTGGAAGACATCGAAGCTAGACACCTGAATTACCTATATCAGTTTTAAAATAACACCATGTTCGTTTAGTAGTCATTTTTTCATTACCTTATTATTATCATCATAAGTGCAAATGACCTAGATGTTACGCGCATCATACCAATAATCACCGCCGCATAAAGTCTTTCTCGGCTGTGATTTTTAAAATATTTATTTTTGGTTGGTTGGTTCTTAAGTTTAGGGGCTGCGACAACGCGGTCATGTAGCCCCGTGTACTTTGGGTGTGTGTAGAATCTGTCTGATAACCGGTGTTAATTGTGATGACTGTATTAGTGTGTGTTATCTGTTTTTTAATTTAAGTACAAACTGCAACTTAGAATTCTTCAAATAGTTCGTACTTTTGCCACCAAGCGCCACCGTCAACGACTACTAGGCCAAGTTCGGAACTTAGCTACTAGACGCCACTGCAGTCGGCTCTTGGCAACGGACGTAGACATCAATGCGCGTTGTTTACCTATCCAATTTAGCTTCACACAGCTGTAATTAGTGGAAGGTTCTTTAACATGCCATAAATCTGACATAGGACCGCCGGCTTTACTTCCCCTCCGAAGAAAGGCATACTGACGGATTTTTAACGCTCTTAAAATAACCGACGGCTTCGGCCGGGTTTGAACCCGCTATCTTGGGCATAGAAGCTCAGCATGCTACCAAATACGCCACCGAAGCCGCCATATAGTTATTTTTATTACAGTACATTGTGTAGCCTACATTATACGTTGAAGTGTCAATCCAATACCGGTAGTAGTTTCCCTTATCATCCTCATCATAAGAGCAAATGACCTACAGTAGATGTTACGCCCATTACACCATTAATCACCACACACAATAAGTCTTCCTCGCCTGTGAATTTTGAAATATGTATTTCTATTACGGTAGTTTGTAAGTTTGACGTGTCAATTCAACAGTAGTTTTATTATCATCCTTATCAAAAGGGCAAATGACCTAGATATTACTCCCTCATTGTCTTTGGGGGCAAATGACTTAGATTTTAAGTCCATTATATTTCTAAGGAGACCTTAAAACATTATCATCATTCCACCGGGCGAAGCCGGGTACTACTGCTAGTATCAAAATAAATGTTACGTGATAGTCTGTCTGGCTGTCTGTATGTGAAGCCTTAAATCCCACAGTAACCCAGTTGCACAATCTGTATACGTATGACACCGCAATGCAAGGTGTGAGAAAGGCTTGCTGATTCATCGCGAGGTGACATGTCCTGACATGGATGTCTCAGCACAGCCTAATGCATAAGGACAGGGGCACCAGACAGAGAAACAAAGAATGTTGTTTATCCAAAGGCACTTCAGTTTCTATCTTTCTTGGGCTAGCTGCGTGGCTCCTGTGACCAAGATTGCATAATCGAATCTTGGCGCAGCCAATTGGCATTTGAGGCTGTGCAAATACGAGGGGGCAGTGTCAGCAGATTTACTGGCACGTGGCTTAGCTGATCGTCTTTCACCCGGACAGCCGGGATTCGAATCCCGGTGACAGTGGGGTGGAATTTTCACCTGAAAAACCACGTGGCGTCAGGAAGGGCATCCGACTTTAAATCCCCAGCCAAAACCAAAATGAGCCTGTTTGGCTCCGGCGACCCCCAATTAATTGGGAAAAGCCGAATTAAGTTTAGTTAACGATCCCCTTCGGATTCGGGCCAAAATTCCGTCACCCCGGCGTCTCTAAAAGCCGCAATTGTTAAAAAGGACGTAAAACTAATAACAAAGGCCCGGATGTTGATGACATGTCATCTTTTTACTGAGCTGTCTAAAACAATGCTGAAGTACATAGAAACTCCGGACGGACCACCCCGTCTTCAACCATGTCTTTTTTATTTTGCATCTTTTTGCATTTTTTTTGCTATTTTTCCATTTTAAGGGCATTTTAATAAGTTTGGTAGATTTTTTGGTCTTATTTTAGAGAAATCGGCCTTTTAAGGTCATCTTTTTCCAATTTAGTTATGTCACAGCTTTATATGAGGGAGTTACGTCTCTCAGAGTTAAGAAGAAGCTAGTAGCTGATACAAGACAATTTAAAATATTGAAATATTGATTCCATTTCCGTAATCAAGCGGCTGGAAACAATTCTTAGCAACAATCGTGGCGAAATTGCTGGGGGGTATTGCATCAAAACTGAAAAAAGTGCTGGACAAAAACACCTTGGTATAAAACATTATGCTAAATCTCAGACATTCGTTCTGGTGAAAACTACTGCATGGATGGGATTGAGGAGGATTTAGCAGCAAACTACCTTCCTCACTTCAAGTACGCTCCGATCACATAGTTGATATTGAACGCAGCTTTTCGAGATATAAAAACTTGTTGGCTGATAACCGCAGATTATTTACATTTGACAACATCCTAATGACATTCGTAGAGCAGTGCAACTCAGACTAAAGTGAACATAAACCTTTTGTTAAGTGCTAGAAATCTATTTTGATTGACTTTTCAGTTTGAGCTTGAGATGCCATTTTTGAAATATTGGTGAGTATATTATTATAAGATCATGCTATCTATTTTATAGTGCTTTTTTCGATTTTTTGAAATATTGGTGAGTTTATTAAGATCATTTTCTCCATTCTATAGTGCATTTTTCGAATTTTTAGGTCATGTAAACAGTCATTTTTGAAAATTTTAAGTGCATTTTTTAAAACTTTTTACAGCATCAACAACCGAGCCCTACTAATAACCTTATTTTTTATCTTCCTTTCTTTCTATCTGTCTTTGATTGGCATTGCAACGCATGATAAAATGATCTTCTCTCTTAGTCATTGTTTAATATTATTTAGTATTTGGCAAAAATTTCACTATTTCAATATATATATATATATTTATTTATTTAATACTTATTAGTTACAACCATGAAAAGGTCATTTTACACTAATAATTTAACAATTTTAATAGTACATTATGCAACGAGCCTATAATGGCTATAATTAAGACACGAGTGTCTTTATAAAACGAGCTTTAGCGAGTTTTATAATTTCCATACGAGTGTCTTAATTACCATTATAGGCGAGTTGCATACGACTGTTTATGTTCGACGAAAATTACAACTTTATTACATGTTTTAACATAAATATTCATAAATATCTGTTCAGTAACTAGAATTTTGTGATCGGGTGGTGCGCTAGGTAGCACATCTCCCTGTTCCAAGCTCTCTGGCCGGCCGACGCATGCGCTCTGTGTGATTCAATGCCAGATGTGCAGATCGTAAACCAGTATTCAGCAAAACTGTCACCGTAGTCGTTTGAAATCAACGCGCCGAGTAGAAATTGGATTTAGGTATATTAAGGTACAGTGCTATTTCTTGTCTCATATTCACCAGTTTATTTGCGCGAACATTTGGACGGTGCACTTTCGGTAATTTATATAGACATGTTGGATTTTGAGAGCATGCGCGAAGGTATCCTTATCTAATTGGTCAAAAAATTTGTTTCTTGAGCTGTGATTGGTGGGAGAAACTGTTTCATAATGAATAATAGTGTTATAATGACCATCATTATGATACAGTTTTCTGACACATAATAGTCAGGGTCGAACATAATAGTACATTATGCAACGAGCCTTTAATGCCAATAATTAATGGAAATGATAAAACTCGCATACGCTCGTTTTATAAACATACTCGTGTCTTAATTACCATTATAGGCGAGTTGCATACGACTGTTTATGTTCGACGATAAATATTATAACTAATTTATGTTCGAACATAAATATTCATAAATATCTGTCAAGATTTCGCCAGTTTTATGTACTGAACAGAGCGCATGAGACGCAGAGAATGCCTTCTATTTGACCATGGCCTCCTCGATTATCCTGCTATGACACTAGGCCAGGCAGTGAAATTTAAATTAGAAGGCCGTGGAACTCAGCGCATCCAATTATCTAATTGGTCAAACAACATTTTCTTAAGCTCTGATTGGTGGGAGAAACTGTTTCATAATGAAAAATAGTGTTATAATAAGCCTCATTATAGTACAGTTTTCTGACGTATAATAGTCAGGGTCGAACATAAATAATATTAAGAAGAACAACAAGTAACAAATAGCAGTGATGACAGCAAGGGACACATCACGGGAAAGCCGCAGGGAATTGTTGAGGTAGTGCGTGATTAGGAGGAGGAGGGGGTAGGAATTGAGGAGTTGATTAAGATTTAAAGGTTTACGATAAATTATCAACTGTATTTCTGGGACTCCTCAGAAGAAACCAGAAAAAAAAAACACAATTGTTTGAGATATGTAGAGTTATTCCTTTTCTCATAATCATTGTGTCCTTCATAACAACCATTTACAGTCTTGTCTACAGGTGTGTCAATCACGTGAACCCTTACAGATTAGGTTCATTCATTCACTTAAGACTGTTTTATCTTTCAGCATCCAGTATAGTCTGCAAACCTCTGTGAACGAACAAGTCACCTCCTTGATCCCCTATTATCAGATACCGTAGCACAGGAGAAATTGCTTTACTTTATACACTGCAATAAAATAGGTAGACTAAGCTAAACAAGTAACATTTTTATAGAGTAACTAGCTATACCCGGCATGCGTTGCAATGCCAATCAAAGACAGATAGAAAGAAAGGAAGATAATAATAATTTTATTATGTATATTAAGGCTTTCACGGCCCGGATTACTATATAAATAATTCATGTTTTTTGGGCTAATGCCGTGTGAAATTAAATTAGAACCATACGTTTCGGAGAAACCTTGCCTCCCTTTTCAATGGAATCAAACAATGTGGCCAAAGAAAGTATATCAATGAGATTACAAAAAATTACAAAAATTATAGATAAATTCCTCTGTTCGTCACCAGAGAGCAGCTGCCAGGAATTACTGTATGGACCATGGTAGACACTTGGCTACCAGTTATTAAGGATCTAGGAAGATAGTTCCTCTCAGTCTCTCTGTTCTTCATCTATTTCAAATTTTACTTTTTTCCTCTATGGCAACAGAGCCTAGATTTGATCTCCTTTGTTCGTCACTGGAGGAGTTTCCATCTGTTTTTTCGCAGTTGCCTGTATGACGTTAGGTATCGTTCAGTTACACTTCCCTTTTGTTTATGTTTCCTTATATCCATCTAACCCTCCCACCTCCCCCCTCTTTTCTTTTGGACATCCTCATTCTTCGAGGAGTCTCTATATTTTCACCCCGCCCCCTTTACCTTCTCCTTACTTACTACTCTGTCCGCCGTTCTACCATGGTCCATACAGTAATTTCTGGCAGCTGCTCTTTGGTGAAGAACAGAGGAATATATATTTTGTAATTTTTGTATCTTATTGATATACTTTCTTTGGACACATTGTTTGATTCATTGAAAAAGGAGGCAAGGTTTCTCCGAATCGTATGGTTTTAATTTAATTTCACACGGCATTAGCCCCCCCCCCCCCCAAAAGAAAAGAATTATTTATATAATAATTTTATTGGTTTTACGTCCATTTAACAACTGCGGCTTTTAGAGACGCCGGGGTGACGGAATTTTGGTCCGAAGGGGATCTTAAACGTTCCAGTAAATCTACTGACACGGACCCCTCGCATTTGCGCACCCTCAAATGCCAACTGGCTGCGCCAGGATTCGATCCTGCAACCTTGCTCACAGCAGGTGAGAACGTTACAGCTGAGCCACACAGCCAGCCAAAAAGAAAAAAAGAGAATGAATAAAAATACGTGTTTGAATTGTAATTTCGTTTACTGAAGTGCCTTTGGATAAACAATATTTCTTTGTTTTTCTGTCTGGTGCGTATATAAATAAAACCGAAGGCTTTCTGACGCGTGAGCACGCCTCATTCAACTGACTATATATGTGAGCATTTGTTGAAACTACTCGTGCGCCATCTAATGTAAAATTGATGTACTTATTCAGAAACAATGGTGAGAGTGTGCACAACAACTCGCCAAAGTTTCATCACAATTGGCGGAATTGTATATGAACGCTTACGGGACTCTCCTGAAACGATTCGCTGGCCAGCACTCATTTGTTGAAACTACTCGTATGCTACCTACTATCAAATGGTGTTTCTAATTCAGAAACCTTTGTGGTAGTATGCACAACAACTCGCCTAAATGTCATCGCAATCGGATGAATGGCATTTTAACGCATACAGGACGATTCACGCGCCGTCGCTCATTTGTTGAATCTACTCGTGCGCCACGTACCTGTATTGTGAAATGGATTTACTAAGCCAGACACTTTCCTTGGAGTGTACACAACAACTCATCCAAGTTTCATCGCAATTTGATAAATGCTATATGAACGCATACGGGACTTTGTTGAAACGATTCGCGTGCCGTCGTTCATTTGTTGAATCTACTCGTCCACTACCTATTGTAAAACCCTTTCGTGGAGTGTACACAACAATTCACTACAGTTTTATAGCAATCGGATGAATGGTATATGAACGCATAAGGGATTTGAAACGATTCGCGCGCAGTCTCTCATTTGTTGAATCGACTCGTGCGCTACTTATTGTAAAATGGATTTACTAAGCCAGAAACCTTCCCTGGAGTGCACACAACAACTCACCCAAGTTTCATCGCAATCGGTGATGGTATAATACATGAACGCATAAGGGACTTGAAACGATTCGCGCGCCATGACCGTATTGGAACCGGCAGCCATGCTTGAGATCAGTTTTAAGAACTGCACTTTATTAATCAATTCGTGAACGGGTAATACCACTGATCCCCGCCAGCTGGTAAAAATGAAAATAAAAGATAATCGGTGTGAAGTGATCTATAAACAAACTTACAGGCTACAATATAATTATTAGAGCTGTGGTGAGACAGCATGTCACCTCGCGATTAATCAGCAAGCCATTCTCACACCTCGCATTGCGGTTTCATAAGTATACGGATTGTGCAATTGGGTTACTGTGGGATTTAAAGCTTCCTGTTAAGCAGTGGCGTACCGACGGGGGGGTTTCAGGGTTGATCCCCCCCCCCCCCCGAGATTTTCCTTTACTTGAATCTATAGTCCCATCTATCACCTGTTTTACGGCATCGCTCGTTAGGCGTCTTAACTCCCGCATATACCTTAGGTGTGATCACGTTCCACACTTAATAAATGCCCTGCACTCTACTCGCAGTGTTGGAGCTACCCATGGATCAGTTTTGCTGTTGAAGTGTGTGATCGGTAACTCTTTTCACGTCGCTTCGGGTCGCTTTAATTTTGTGTGCCCGTTTCCTTAAAGATAATTCAGTACACGAGGAGTATCTGCAATTTATTCCAATTAATGATACAGATAAAATAATCAAGATGGCAGATTTTGAGAGCCAATAGCAATTTCAGTAGAAACACGGAGAGCAAAACATTATTTTTCTCTCACATAATATCAATATTTTAAGCAACCACGTCACTGTGGTCATGATTATACCACTGCATCGTTTCAGTCTCAATATTTAGTTACTGTTGTCCATATTTTTTTTAGAATTTCTATTCATTTTTTTATTGTGTCGAAAAATTGAGACCTAAAATATTTTTCATGCAAAGAGAGCGGTTATTTAATTGTTGTTTTTTATGAATATTAATCAAAGTATCATTTTAATTATGATGATGACTGTCGTTTTAAGGGGCGGAACATCAAGGTCATCTGTCCCTGTAATACCGGTAATGTCTCAATTACCCTAATATATTAATGAACCCCCCCCCAGAAGGAAATCCTGCGTACGGTACGCCACTGCTGTTAAGTCCCTCATCCTTTTGTGTTACATAAATAATTTGTAGCCAGAAACCTCCCCTGGAGTGCACACAACAACTCACCCAAATTTCACCACAATCGGATGAATGGTGTATGAACGCATAGGAGACACACAGACAGACAAACTATCACGTAACATTGATTTTCAATTCTAAAATAACAAAACTAATATAAACATCACAAATGGTTCACAACGTGAGTGTGTGCGCCTCACAACACTTCCCTATTGTTCTGAAATTGGTAGCAGAGGTCTATGCGGAGTTTTCCCTTGCTTTTCCGAATGTCGTGATCAGCTGACTGTACGATTTGCTGAACTAGGCGGCCATGATTGAAACGTGTCGCTAATTGTCATTAGGTGATAAATTACGGGAAGAATGCCTTAAAGAATAGCCCTGCCAGTTCATTTACAGATTTAATGGCTAATTATGCTAGTTCGACAATATTTGGGTCACCGTTGCTTCCCTGGTGAAATTTGAGCGATACCTTAGTTTCGATATGGAATTAATAAATTGAGTTTAGAAGAAGTAGGGTTTTCAGCCCGAAGGCTGGTTGGCTCCTCCGAAGAGACGATCTTGAACCGGAGTTTACTTGCGGTAGGGAGGCCAGTTCCTTTTCGCTCCTTCTTCCTTTCCCCCGTCAACAGCACGTGGCCATCGAAACCCCATCCAAGTTTTAACCTTGCCCTAGCCGGTAGTCGCAGTAATTGTTAATAATAAATATTATTTATCTGTACAGAATGAACGACTAAACAAACTGATAATTGTTTACTTCTGGAGAAAAGAGACTACTACAAATCAGTAAGCTCTCATTCCTTGAAGATAGAGCACACAAATTACCTGTGTAGACTGTGCATTTGTATATAAATGTGTAACTGTGTGATTATTGAGAGCATCACTATTGACAAGCTAATTTCAATACTCGCTAGTCCAATAGTTCTTCTGGATGAAAAAAAATAAAAAAATAAATAAAATATATATATATATATATATATATATATATATCATACTAATATATAAAAATGAGATGGTGTGTGTCTATCTGTCTGTGTGTTCCTCAATAACGCAAGAACCACTGGTCCGATTTAAATGAAATTTTGCATGGATGTAGCTGATTTACCATGTTTACATATAGGATACCTTTAATTTCGATATTTTGCACTATTAAAAAATGGCGACCATTTTAGTGACGTCACTACACCCTTTGGTTTCAGAATTTCATATTTCCATATCAAATAAAAAGAGAACGCTAAGAAATAGCAAACTTTTAATGGCACATATGAGCTTCAAAATTTAATTTCCTATCCGAAAGGTCTTTATCACTTTTCGTGTATCTCCAACGGTTAGCGAGTAAAACCTCAATTTGTGCAATAAAACACGGTCAACACCGAGCGGTGCAGTATATATCTACGTACATAAAAATTAAAGTTTGTATGTTTTTTCGCAATTTCTACGGAAATTTGAGTTATTTACGCGTTTCAGACTGTTTTATTATGTATGCGCGCGAAAATAATTTTTGGTCTGTCTGTCTGTCTGTTTGTTTGTTTGTCTGTGGACAACTTTGCTCCCTTATAACTCGAGAACGGCTGGGTGTATCAACGTAAAATTTGGTACAGATATCCATCAGAGGCACGACACTAATCATTGATGTAACCCTTCTCCGTACCTCTCATAAAAGAGGGCCTACCCCCTTAAAATATATGCTGAAATAGGAGTAGAAGGACGAGACAAAGATCATTTTCAGCCCCTCAATGTGAGAGACAAAACTCGGGTCCCCGAAATCCACATTTTAAGGCCCTAAAACCAACCATTTTTGAGATATTCCCAGAAAACTAATTTCATTTAATAAACTAATGAACGAATACAAGCCGGTAACCATGGCAACAGATTCTCAGAGGTCCATCTATTGCTGTAAGACGCAATGCAATTCCATTAATTACGGGGGCGTGGTGGCTTAGCGGTCTAGCTGTATGCCTCTCACCAAGGCGGTCCGGGTTCGATTCCCGGTCAATGCATGTGAGATTTTTGAAGTGAAATGCCATGTCCTGTGGTTCGGATTCCACGTAAAAAGGAGGTCCCGTGGCTCATAATCACGAGATTCACGGTCACGTAAAACTACAATCTTCCTTCCTTCCTTCCTTTCCATTAATTACATTGGTGTGAAAGTTTGCAAACGGCTAGAAGGTTATCACGGAACCAAATTAAGCTGTAAAATTCATCAATACGTATAATGCGCTTAAGGGGGTCAAGGGGTACACTATATTTTTCACGCGATTTACACCTGCGGGTGTGGTACGGCAGGTCTATTATATTCCTATCCCTATATTATATTATTATTATTAGTATTATATTATGGCGTACAACGAGGAGACAAAGCCCCTCGGTGCCAGAAACAAAACTTGGGGGCCTCGAAAACTACATTATAAGGCTCTAAAACCAACAGTATCTGAAATATTCCCAGAAAACTAATTTAATTTAATTTAACAAACTAATGAAGGAATGGAAATGGGTAACCATGACAACATTATCTCAAGGGGTGGCACCAACTTTCCATCTATTTCTGTAAGAAGCAATATCACTCCATTTATACCTTGCCACGGTGGGTGAGTGGATAGCGTGTCGGTCTACTAACCCCAAGATTGCAGGTTCACTCCTGGCCGTGGTACAGGCCGGACGTTTGTTTTAGACGAGTGAAAAATCTTAATGGAAGCCTGGAGGTGAGTTACTACAGTACCTGTGTTGTTATCAGCTGCCCCAAGCGCTCCGATGATTGATAAAGCTGTTTCACACTATTGCTGAAGTATAGTCACTGGCAAATATAATGACGTGCTGTTCGTAACTACGTAACGTGTATTTCCGTGTCACACAATACTTCGAAGTGGACTGTACTGTCTGCTCAAGTCTGGAATTCCATTACATCAGATCGGTGGTGAAAAAAGTGAAGTGATAGGGTGAGAGAGTGACTGTGTACAGGCTCACCCGCAGGCTTGAAGGTCAAGGGCAATCGTCTAAAACAAACGTCCGGCCTGTACGTGATTTTTGAAAGGCGGCAAAAATACGACTCGCATGTCATACGATGTTGGCATGTCAAAGAACCCATTTGAATTCAGTAGGCCGTGTTCATAAAGGCAAAATTAACCTCAGGAGTTTCCGCCAACACAAAGTTCCTCATTTCTCTACTAGAAAGCGCTATAGTGTTCAAGGAGCTTAGATATCTACCCTCCTTGACTTTCATAGTGATTCAAGGAACAACAAAATTACGACATGCAAGCTACCCTCTGGGTGTCAAATTACGAAGCTTGCACCCGGCACCCGAGGCCATATGATATTATTATTAGGCTACTCCATTTATTACATTTCTGTGAAAGTTTGCAAATGGCTATAAGGTTATCACGGAACCAATGTAGACTGTATAATTCGTCAATGCAATTAAGGGGGTCAAGGGGTAACCTAGAATTTTTTCATGCAATTTCACGTCCGACATATAGTACAGAAAGTCTATTATATCTACAAACAGAAACATTATTTTCAAAAATTCCTGAATTGAATCAGCATTTTTGCGGCTTTTAGGAATTTGGGCCATTTGAGGCTAAAGAACCAGAATTTTCATGCACCACAAGCCTTTATAATTTATGAAATGGGTCTTCCTGTGTTTGGGGACCTAACATAACGTAGAGGGTCAGTTTTTATGTGACGTGTATTGCGTTTCGTCTACAAGGCTTTCAATTCTATTTCACGTCAGGAAGTACACGTTAGGTGAATTTAGTTTGAGAGCACATTTTAACTAATTTTTTTTTTTTGTCGACATACGGGTTCATCGTAAGGATGATTTTGTTTGATACGTATGGTAGATATACGCATATTTGGATATCTGGGTGATATGTTGTAGACAATGGAATTGTCTGTCTGTCTTTCTGTGTATCTTTATGTACGCCTATAAATCGTCTTCGGATGCTTGGTGCATCGTAAAATTAGGTATGGTAAACATGAGTCAATACACCAATCATTTATAAAACTCCTCACCGTACTTTTCATACAATAGAAGGGTGGATATAGGGAAAAACTTCTCAAAATACATGCTAAAATAGGCGAAATATAAAAATTATCCTAGAAGGACGATCAAAGCATATGTTGCGCTTCTCATTGTGAGACACAAAATTCGCAAGTCTATAAGGAGTCTCCGAAAACCACATTTTAAGGCCCTTAAATTAACAGTGTGTGTGATATTCCCAGAAAACTAACTTCGTTCTGATAAACTTATGAAGGAATGACAAGTCGCTAACCATTGCAACAGTAGCTCAATTGATAATGTCTGATTTCAATACTCGCAAGTCCAATAGTTCTTCTGGATGAAAAATTTAGAATTTGGCAATATATATATATATTCGTCTTTTCAACTTTGACATGCTACGCTTTATTTTTCGAGCACTTTTTGAAATGCTCTTTATGGCCGCTACTGGGAATTTTCTGATTTATCCTGAAAAAAATCAGGGAATTGCCAGGGTAATCTGTTAGTTGGTTTTGGTAGACATTCTGAGAAAAAACTAGGAAGACCGGAAGAGCCTGGATAGAAAAACAACGAATGCAGGCCAGCGAACGCGTGAAGGAGTTGGCCTACTGGGCAGTGGGCACAGAGAAAACTCCTCAAGAAGAAAAAGAAATAAAGTTGTACCATGATCCAGAGTCATAAATTCGTTTATAAAAAAATAAAAATAAATAAATTAAAAAAAAAAAGCCAAGCAAAATAGAGAATAGACTAAAAATTGAAAACAACCTTCAAGGAATTAACGTAACAGTCGAATTGTTCAGCTTCAGAACGTTGGTGGACAAACATCACTTTGCTCCAAACCCCCGGACGAGAGACACCACTGCATGGACAAGCAGAAAGGAAGAGAGAGAATGAAGAGATTTTGGGAATACTGGAATACTGTATGTCCAATCGCGCTTCTTAGTTGGGCCGAACGTCGTAAAATATATATGATACATATATTTAATTGTTGATAATTGTAATGTATGTATGTCTACCCCTTATTAGTCCCGTTTTCCAACGGGGTCGGGGATGAGATGCGATGGAAGTCCTTGTGGCGATGGTTTTTACGGCCGGATGCCCTTCCTGACGCCAACCTCACGAGAGGAGTTAATGAGAGATGAAATGAATGATGGTGAATGAAACTGGGCAAGGATGTGGAAGGAAGCGGCCGTGGCCTGTCAGAAGGTAACGTTCCAGCATTTGCCTGGTGTTGAAAATGGGGAAACCACGGAAAACCATTTCAAGGATGGCCGACGGTGGGGCTCGAACCCACGCGTCTACCGAGTCAGCAGAGAGCTTGGCCCCATGACCTAATGCTGCGCTTTAGCCAGCGTAGCCACTACTGTCGGTAATTGTTGATAATTGTAATAAATACGGTAATAATACAGTAGATGTTGGGAAGAGACTGGCTTGACAGGTGGCTTCGGTGGCGTAGTTGGTAGCATGCTGAGCTTCTAAGCCCAAGGTCGCGGGTACAAACCCGACCGAAGTCGTAGGAATTTTTAAGAGCGTTAAACATCCCTCAGTATGCCTTCCTTCGGAGAGAAAGAAAAGCCGGCGGTACCATGTCATAGATTTATGGCATGAAAAGGAACCTTTCACTAACTACACCTGTGTGAAGCCAAAATTTCTAGGTTAGAATTATTGATAATGCTCTGTTTGTTCCAACGTTCGCTCCCAGGTGCTGACTGCTAGCTAGGTGTCGTGGACGGTAGCATTTGGTAGCAAAAGTAGGAACTACTTGAAATTATTGTCTGCAGTCCCTACTAGAATTAAAACGGATAACACACACTGATATAGCCATAACAAATAACACCGGTTATCAGACAGATTCTACACACACCCAAAGTACACGGAGATGTTGTCGCAGCCCCTAAACTAAGGAACCAACCATACTGGCCTGATGTTCGTAATTGAAATTTCGTATTCTTGGGTGGTTCGGATTCCAGATAATAAAGGTTTTCGACCGCGAGGTTAACTGCAAACCATAATGGAGAGGTTTAGATGGGCTCAGAACGATACATTGCGCTGATCCCGCTGACTGCTGTGTTTGGTCTACTATAGGCGCGCCCACCGGACATGCTGCCTCAGCCAGCTTTAGTAGGCACGTGGCTCCACACCCGTGTTTCTTCCAGGAAACTGCAGGGGGCACTTGTTTTGTCTGCCTTGCTGCCTTATGTGGTATGAGACTCCAGTCTCATAGGTCCTGGGCTTGGTATCGCACTTCTACTCCAAGGAAATGTCGGGATGATCCTAACTAAGATCACTGGTACCTCCTTCCCAAATCCAGTGGCGGCTGGCGGATTATTGTTTTTTGGGCGCAGGGGGGGGGGGGGGCAAGGGCGAGGGAGGGGTGGGGGGGGGGGGGGGGGAGGGCAAAATACTACTTAATATCAGCGAAAGCTGTATCCAATTACGCGGTTAAACGGATGTACACGAATGCCGCAATTTCAGAGAACAAGACAAGTCAGCGGATTAAATGGATTAGTCTATAAAGTCTACATGAAAACGTTCACGAGAACGAAACAACGTAAGTTATATACGAGTGCGAGAAAAAACCGCGAGTGTCACAAGTACGTGCAAATTACATTGCAAGACATGGCATCGGCAGTTCACGGAGCATCTAGGATGTCTCCGTCCGCGCCTCGGCTCCCTTGTTGCAATCAGCGGTCAACGACCAGCCGAGTTAACTGTTAGGATAGGACTTACTCGGTCTAGCATCTCTGCCATACCCTTCATGCGCGAGTGATGCTTGGACTCGTGAGAATCGAGTCTAGCAGTTCCGAGTCTGAACGAGTAACCCGTGCGAAGGACTCGAGTCTCAACGGTGACGTCACGATCCGTACTTACCGTAGCGGTAAAATTCCCAAACTTGCATACGGCTGGGACACTAGTGATTTACAAGCGAAATCGCAAAATGCGCACCATACTTCTTATTATATCGACTGAGTAATGATAAAGAAAGAAATATAATAAAATCAAGTTAAAAAAAACTCCTCGAGGGAATCGAACCCTAACCCGCCGGGTAGAATTTAGCACCGTTAACCACTCAACCAGAGATGTCGACAAGTAAACTAGCGTTATCAACAGCCATACAAACTACTGCTTAGCAAATGAGCACGTGGAAGGAAATCTCTTTTTAGTGTATTGCGTTCTTTCTTTCATTCATCCGTAGCGGCTTCGGTGGCGTAGTCGGTAGCATGCTGAGCTTCTATGCCCAAGATAGCGGGAACCTTCCACTAATTGCACCTGTGTGAAGCTAAATTGGATAGGTTAAGAATGTAAACAACGCTCTTAGGTTTCTATGTTCGTTGCCAAGAGCCGACTGCGGTGGCGTCTAGTAGCTGAGTTCTGAACTTGGCCTAGTAGTCGTTGACGGTGGCGCTTGGCGGCAAAAGTAGGAACTATTTGAAAAATCGTAAGTTGCAGTACTGAAATTAAAAAAAAACAGATAACACACACTATTACAGTCATCACAATTAACACCGGTTATCAGACAGATTCTACACACACCCAAAGTACACGGGGCTACATGACCGCGTTGTCGCAGCCCCTAAACTTAAGAACCAACCAACCATCATTCATCCATCCACTTCTAGCCGGTTTCCAATTTTGAATATTCTAATATAACACTGTGCATTAATGGGAAACTAATACAATACTTGGCCTAGGTGTAGGCCTACCTACATTACTATACATCGTGTTGTTTCCATACATGGCTCACAGATAACGCTTTCAGCGTCATCGGCCACGATTCCGGACTCGAGTACCTCGAGTTTTACGGTTCAAGACTCGAGAATCTTCGCGAGTCCACTCGCAGCCCATCACTACTATTGAGATCTGGTCGGTGCTCCGGCCTGGTAACGACCAAATGGACGAGCGCTCCCGACAGTTAGCGCGCTTCGCCTTCTCAGACTGTACAGTACACAGGAACTTACTTTAAGATTTCCTGAATTATTCAAGAACAAAATTATGAATTTCTATAGGCCTACATATACAAGGAAACGTACAGCTTTTATTACTAAAAATATAATTACGGTATTAATTGTTTTTCTTGAATTAATCTGGTCGTTGTGCAACACTGCAACCTAATTACCTGCCGCCACTGCCCAAACCTTAAATTACAAAATTACTCACGATTCTATGGACACCACAAAGACACAGTTAATCATACCTATTCTACACACTAGTACAAGGGGTTGATAACCACGATGCCCGCCCCCAGGATGTTTGTGCGGTATCGGGGATGACTTACTATCTGGCGAATGGTTTTACGGCTGGATGTCCTTCCTGACAGCTGCCACATCAGAAGTGTTAATGGGGGATGAAATTAGTGTTGTTGTTAATTCATTTGAGGGTCTTGGGCCATCTTGGTCTTCAACCCCGTGTAGTTGGGTGTGTGTCTGATAACCTGTATTCCTGTGATGACTGCAGTAGTGTAACTGGTTAGTTGATTCCTCAGTTTAGGGGCTGCGAAAACGCGGTCATGTAGCCCCGTGTACTTTGGGTGTGTGCAGAATCTGTCTGATAACCGGTGCTAATTGTGATGGCTGTATTAGTGTGTGTTATCTGTTTTAATTCAAGTAAGGACTGCAGACGATAATTTCAAGTAGTTCCTACTTTTGCTACCAAATGCTACCGTCCACGACACATAGCTTGCGAACTTGGCAACTAGATGTCATCGCAGTCAGCGCCTGGCAGTGAACGTGAACGTTGGAACTAATATAGCGTTATCAATTCTAACCTACATATTTTGGCCTCACACAAGTGTAGTTAGTGGAAGGTTCTTTTAAATGCCATAAATCTATGACATGGGACCGCCGGCTTTACTTCCCCTCCGAAGGAAGGCATACTGAGGGATTTTTAACGCAAAAAAAAACCTGACGACTTCGGCTGTAGTGTAACTGTATTAGAGACAGGGATGGAGAAGGCGTCCCGGGATAGAACTTAGGTAGCCTTGTATCCCGGCCTTTGACTGAAGCGAGTGTGGTAACACCCAGAGAAAAGCCACTCAGGGTAGCCGCGGTCAGTGCAGGGATTTGGACCTCCAATCTCCGAACTTGCTGCAGCTGCCCTCGCGGCCATGGTGCACGGCGTGGGATGGGATGACATTAACGCAGTTCCATAGAAAACTTAAAAGCCTGGAAATGGCTTTAGGACATGCTCTCCTTGGAGCGGTCATAAATAATGGATACATGCTTTGAAATAGAATATATATTTTAAGGGGCAACATACAGCTTAAGGAGCCAAAACAATAGACGGTCGCCTCCGTAGCGTAGAGGTCAGCATGGTTAGCTGCCACCCCGGAGATCCTGGGTTCGATTCCCGGCTCTGCCACGAAATTTGAAAAGTGGTATGAGGACTGGAAGGGGGTCTACTCAGCCTCGGGTGGCCCAAATGAGTAGAGGGGGTTCGATTCCCACCTCAGCCATCCTCGAAGTGGTTTTCAGAGGTTTCCCACTTCCGTCTTCGGGCAAATGCCGGGATGGTACCTACTGTAAGGCCACGGCCGCCTCCTTCCCACTTCCTTGCCTATCAATCCCAATCTTCCCCTCCCTTCCCATCCCTCATAAGGCCCCTGTTTGCTTTGCAGGTGAGGCTGCCTGGGCGAGGTGCTGATCACACCTCCACTCCGACCAGATATTTCCAGTTCTAGAATACTGCCCGTAGAGGCGGTAGTGATGTTACCTCGCTGAGTCCGTGGGTTCCACCAACCTGGAGGGTAAACTCGATTAAAAGAAAACAATAACGATTTTAACAGTGGCAAAGCTACAGTACATTCATGCAACTGGGTATTCTTAGGTTTATACAGTGCTGGATTACCCATTAGGCCCGACTAGGCCCAGGTCTAGGGCCCCCAATTATCTGGGGCCCCCAAGCAATTTCCAATTTAGTTCAATTTTATTCCGAAGATTTAGAATTTTTTTATCCAGAACTGAGACAGTTTCAGCATTATATTAAATTACAATGTCCTTTAAAAACTGAGTCCACTCATTCTGAACTTTACGAAATTCTTAATCGAGATAAGCTTGAGTCAGTTTTGAAATTGCTTTTCGCATTTTCTTGACCCTCATGATAACGAATTGTTCTGCGGAGCGCTCGTTTTCAAAATTGAAACGGATCAAAAGTGCGCAAAGAAGTATCATGTCACAAGAACGATTAGACATGCTAAGTTTAATGTATAAGGAGTCAGATGTTCTGCGGGAAATTGATTTTGATGATATTGTAGAAGATTTCATTGACCGATAAAACAAAAAACAACATTTTGATAACATTTTAAAGAAGTAAAATATAGTATGATTTTTTTTATTTGTCTAGAAAAAGATTCCCGAGAGCAGGGCTCTGTCGTGGGGAACAGTACATAGTTCATTACTTAGATGACGGACTAACTATACATATTATGCTAAATTATAATACATTTACTGTAGAGTACAGTATACAAATAAGCAATTGAAGTGTATTCAAAGCGACGCTTTGGACACAATACATGACCAAGGAAAAAGCGGTATAATATAATTGGAGAAATGAGACTATAAGCTAATGAGCATGCTTTGAAGTTATGAGTCAATTAGTGTTGATAAACATAAAAGATAAAGATTATTTGGAAGAATGTGGTATCACAAGAGTAAGTTATTATACATTTAGAGTAAATTATTATACATACATTATTATACATTCAGAGTCAGCAAATAGTACTTTTTCAACTTTACACGAAATGGCCCAATTTGAGAGATTCTTGCTAGATCAAGTGATACCAGGTTGTACTCTGAGATGAGCGAGTGCTGCAGTGCATTAACTCCAAATTTAGTCGTTCTATTGCTGACTACATGTAACTTTTTTTTTTTGTCTTGTGCAGTGCATGTGAATTTCATTAACGAAAGAGAATGTCGTGTTTGTGGTCATGAGACTATGCAATATTTTATAAATAATTAAAGTAGAGTTTGTTAAATTGTTCATCAAATCATCTGAAATGTTTTCAAATAATGATGATCGTTTCAATTGATAACTCTCTATATATAAGAATGAAAGTTTGTCTGTTTTATTGAATTTCTACGGAAATTTGCGTTATTAACGCGTTTCAGACTTCGCGCATTTTTTTTTGTCTGTCTGTATGTCTGTCTGTCGGTGGACAATTTTGTTCCCTTATAACTCGAGAATGGCCTGGTGGATCAAGGTATAATTTGGTATTGATATCCATCAGAGGCACGACCCCCATCATTGCTGTATCTCTTCTCCATACCTATCATAAAAGAGGGCCTACCCCCTTAAAATGCATGCCGAAATGGGCGTAGAAAAACGAGACAAAGCTCATTTTCAGCGTCTCAATGTGAGAAACAAAACTCTGGAGCCCTACGGGCCCCGAAAACCACATTTTAATGTCCTAAAACCAACAGTTTTTGAGATATACCCAGAAAACTAATTTCATTTATTAAGCTATTGAAATAAGCAATCTCAGAAGTCCATCTATTTCTGTAAGACGCAATGCCATTCCATATATTACATTACTATGATCGTTTGCAAACGGCTATAAGGTTATCACGGATCCAACTTAAGCCATAAAATTCATCAATACGCATATAATGCGCTTAAGGGGATCAAGGGGTACTAAAGGTCTATTATATTCCTATCCCAATATTATTAAATTATTATTATTATATTATGGCGTACAAGGACGAGCAAAACTCATTTTCAGCCCCTCAGTGGCTCGGAGGCTACTACGTTTTAAGGCTCTAATACCACGTTTCTGAGGTATTCCCAGAAAACTAATTTCATTTAATAAACTAATAAAGACCACCTCGTGGCGCAGTGGCTAGCATTGTTGGCTGTCACCCCCGAGGTACCGGGTTCGATCCCCGGCTCTGCCAAGAATTTAAATGTTTTGGTATGGTCTGGTACGGGGTCTCCCAGCCTCGTGATGCAAAATGGGAACCTGCCGGATGCTATGGTAGGAGGAGGAGTGGAAAGGAACTGGCCACCCTACCACACGCAAACTCTGGCTCGGGATGCCTGGTTAGTAATCCCTAGACTTAGTCAAGGGCTCTTATTCTGGTCGCCTACGTCCCTGGAGGGGATATGCCACTCTTTTATTTTATAAACTAATAAATAGATGACGAGTACAGAAGAAGACCAAACCAGGAGCTATTGAACCCGAGGAGGTTATGCTGACTGGAATCGAACGTGGTTCTCAGAGACTGTGATCTCAGTATAAAGGTTCCACCAGGGAACGAACCAGAGATCTGTAGAGGCAGTTTCATGGTAAAAACCCCTCGAAAGAAGTGTATATTTAATCACTGGTGTGATTTTGGTGCAATGACATTATTTATTAAAATAATGCAGGGAAAAATGAGCAGATTATAGCATTATTAGACTACTTGGTGTAGGCTATACGAGGCTTGAAGCACGGAGAGGGCAGAGTTGACATTTTACAAATTAGCCCAGGATTGTGGGAGGGCCCCAGTGGAGCCATGTCCATCTCTGTGACCCCATTCTGTCGTCTGGAGCAGGGTGGAGGCCTGAATAATGACCCAGTTATTCCCCGACGGAGAATAGATTTGAGGAGGGGGAGGAGAGATGCCCAGGAAAATCATTGATTACTCGTGATTGGAGCAACGAATTGAGAGGAGAGTTGCCCACAGGTGAATCTTTTGGCAGGAGTCTAATTTTAGAGCCTTTTACCTGCGAAATTGAGGCATATTTAACGAAGTGCGGAAGGACTGTAAAACTGCCATTGTTCGCGGATAGATTTGAGAATGTTGCCGGGGAATACCCGTAAGATAGCGTCCCACGCTATGGAGAAAGGAATTAATATTAATTAATTGGACGAGCGATTCCTTTGCACGCAGATAGTTTTGGGATCTGTGAAGAAAGAGGAACCCAATGATCATGGTTTGGAGACCAGAATCATGCTGGGAGAGGAGCCAAGATTACGCGGGAAGATTTCGCCCTACTTTCCGTGGGAATCCGATATAAGGGAGTAGACCCTTGGAGGAGCGCTCAGTCAAGCTCAGTCAAGCTCAGTCTCTCTCAGTTCAAGCTCAGTCTACGCGCAGTTCACGTGAAGTTTACGCCCAGTTACAGCCAGTTACAGTCGAGCAAGTTGCAGTCGTACGCAGTCTTCACGCTCAGTTTACGTTAGAAGTTACCCAGTTGTAGCTCAGTTGCAGTAAGTTGCAGTCAGTATGCAGCAAGTACGAGGGCAGTACGAGACAGTATGTAAGCAGTCTACAGCAGTCTTCAAGTAAGTTATGAGCAATCTTCAAGTGAATCTTCAGTCAGTTACAGCCAGTTTGAAGCAAGTTTGTCAAGGCAGAACGCATGGCGGTCATACTCATAATAGACGCCGAACAAAGACTGGTACATGTAAATGAAGCATTTAATAAGCTTGTATGAATAATAGTCGTGCTATAGGCATAATCAGCAGTACGAACTATGGCGTGTTCAGTTACGAAGCACCGTGTAGGCTAATGGCAGAACTATTGTAAATAATTATTTGTGTAAAGTATTGGACAGTGTTAAGCGCAATGTGTAAAGTATTGACTGATCGTATATGTGTAATTACGATGGAATGCGCTAATGAAACTCTACGAAGTGTTTGGTAATGTCATGAGAGTACCAGATGATAAAACTCAGGACGGGAGCTAGCATATTTATGCAACGCAGGACGCTTACCGTAGGAGTAGGAAATATAAAAACTGTTGGTGAATTCCGAGAGCAGGTAAACCAGACTTTCAATCAGGAGTTGATAGGAGCACGGGGGATGCCGTCGACACCTGCAATTTCGATCTTTGCTAGGGAATTTCAGCATTGAAAAGTGTATAAAGTGACGTGTGTTAAGTGTACAGCATATGTAAAATGTCCTTTAAAGTAGTGATTAGATAAGTGTTTCACATGTGTGGGAGCGATAGCTTCCTGAGAGTTATGCAACGTGTCGTGTTGTTGATGAAAATTATGTGTTATAAAATGTGTGTATTCAAGAAGAATATGTCGCGTTAAACCTGCTAATGGCGGGCGACATGGAGAAATATGATTGGTCGGAGCCGCCATAAGACGCCTATAGAAATGTAAGTACCCCACAAGTTATGATTATGTAGAAATATGGGCCACTGCATGTTGTGATTCCGTAAAGATGCCAGTAAAAAATCAGTTTAGGAGGGAGATCCTCCATGTTTAATCATTATTGTGTTGATTTTTATAGAGTTGAGATGTTAATTTGCATCATTAAGTGGAGTAATTATTCCAACTATGAATTAAGAATGGCAATCAGTTATGTAAATGTAACGAACGCGATTGTTCGAGTTTAAGACGTTTAGTTGTGTCGGATTCTTGGTAATTTATGTGAAGGTAATAATAAGGAAGGATTCTTGGTAATTTATGTGAAAAGAATAATAAAGTAATGATTTTGGTCATTTATGTCAGTGAGATTAATGGTAATAATAATAATGAATATTAAAAGTATGAATGAACACATCAGGAAACAAATAAATGTTGTAAGCGAGAATTAGTTACGCTAATTGCAAGACTTATCAATCTAAGCAGTAAGATGATACAGTAAGATTACATTACAGTAATTAAGGAAAGAAGTTTTATATCAGAATATTGCATATATTCAGTAATGATGCCAGGCATGAAAGAGCTTTTAGTGAATTGAATTTGCAGCTTATATGAGAAGCTTTTAGAGTAAATTGATAGATTTCTCTTAATAATATAGGTCGGAGGTCGTAGCATTGAGTAAGGGGCCAGGTGGTCTATTCTACGTATGAAATCTCCTATGTCATGGGCATAAGTGGAGATATAATTTTATGCCAGAGTTGTAGTGTGCACCCTAGCTCTGAGGAAGGATATGAAAGTGTTCCGGGTTGGAATCCTGTGATAGAGACGAGGAAAACGAGGACACCTCGAAACTCTATGGTCTCCCGAGAACTTATTGATGAGTTATTCCGCTCGTGGTAGCGAAACTCTTGGCGACAGTTGGACTGAGCGCCTATATTTTACTTGAGACATCGGTCACCCGTCAGACTAATGCATTACGAACCCCGAACCTTCATGTTGAATGGACCCGTGTGAGGCCAGTAATTATTATATCCTCTGTGTAGGAGTAATTATAAAAGCTCATTCAATACCTGTTTGCATAATAGTCACTTAAGATCCTTTGGGATATGTGTGTCGGTCAGACAACAGTATTTGTCTTGTAAATCTTTACTGCTTAGAAAGGAAAGCATTCAAACCTTTAAGGAGGGTCGAGGTAATTGGTGGAACACCCATCCCACATTCTATTGTGTACCGACTCCTCTAGCCGAGGGTTTGCAGGCGGGCACTCGAACCGTCAAGGCAAGTTGAAAGGAAAAGATTTTAGACCCTGGTAAATGACATATAATGAAAGATTGTTATGTTGAGTAATGTAGCCATGTGGTTTGGGAACACATGGATAATTATAGATCATCCTGATGGTTTATTATTTTAGCTATCTGACGAATAGTTAGACGATGTATTTGTACTGTCAATGAAACCAAGTTATGAAGTTGGTTACCAGATGCCAATCGCCACGAGAGCGAGGTAATCTAATTGTACCATCCGACACAAGCTATAACGTAACGTTTTATGTAGGAATCACATACAGCATGCAGTGGAACCATATAAATAGAGGAAGTGGAGGGGTAGCTTACATAATTATGGAGTTGCACGTTGATTGCGGTGCAACGTCCGAATAGGTTAATGCATGTCAAGCATTTGTTTGGTGAGAAGAGAAAAATCAAAACACACACGGCACACATAATTGTTATAAACTAAAGAGGTTTAAGGAATAATTAATTTGTGATATTAAAGAAGTCACATTGTATGACTGTTATCTCAATGTACAGTTGGTTTTGAAGTCGTAGGTGCATCAGCGCACCAGAATATCTTTATGAAGTTCACATAAGGGTACAGCTTTATGGTTTAATATGACTTTATTATGATTTCATTTTTTGTTTATTTGTGGATTGTGGAAGTAAATTTTTGTTTGCTTTGTTTTTATGGTTTTGGGATTGTTTTTGTGTTTGAAGCCATGATTTTATTTACTGAATTAAAGTTTTAGAATAGAGTTGTGCCTTATCATTGTAGAGTTGATACCTTATAGCCTCAAATCCAAAATATGCACTGCTCAATTGGGGAGACGGTACACGCCTGAGACCTGATGCTAGCTGGAGGCAGATGCATATTTACCATCGAGATTACTCACATGGGTACACTATATAGATATACTAAGAAAATCACAGATGTGGCCAGGAAGAGACGTCTGGCTTTCTATGGACATGTCTCATGGATGAACCCTACAAGACTAACCAACCTGCTTATCAACTACTGGGGGAAGAGAAAGAGCGTGACACCGTCTATAACAGTAGTTAACAAGGATATCCAAGAACTGAAGATAATGAAAAGTGATATTCGAAGCCGATCACATCTCAGAAAGATACTTAAATAGAAAAGTTTTCAGGACAGACCACCCTGTAAGAAAACCGGCATCATCTGCACAAAAGAGAGGAAGGAGAAACATAGCCAGAGTATGCGCGAATATTGGGCAAACATCAAGTCCCTCGCCAAGCTGAAAAGTTGAACGTCTTGGTCCTTAGCTGGCGCATCCGAAAGAAGAAGAATAACACGAAGATACTAATGAAGTAATGCAATTCGGTAACCATGACAACAGTGCCACAAGAGGTAACATCCAACTTTCCATCTATTTCTGTAAGAAGCAATACCACTCAATTTATTAAATTTCTGTTAAAGTTTACAAATGGCTATAAGGTTATCGTGGAATCAAACATAGGCCTAGACTTTAAAATTCAACAATGCGATTAAGGGTGTCAAGGGGTACCCTAGAATTTTTACACGTGACTTACACTTGCGATATGCGATATGTGGTGCAGAAGATCTATTATATCTCCAAACAGCAATATTATTTTCAAAAATTCCTGAATTGAAATAGTGTTTTTTGCAGCTTTTGGGAATTGGGGCCAATGGAGGCTAAAAATCCCGAATTTTCATGCACCACGAACATTTATAATTTATTAAAGGGGTCTTCCTGGGGATGGGGACTTTCCACAACGGTGAGGGTCAGTTTTAATTTGACATATATTGCGTTTCGTCTACGAGGTTTTCAATATTATTTTCACGTCAGGAAGTACACGTTAGGTGAATTTAGTTTAATGCACATTTTAACAAATCATATTTTTGTCGACAAACGGGTTCATCGTAAATATGATTTTGTTTGATACTGTGTGGTTGATATATCTTTATGTTTATGTACGCCTATAATTCCTGTTCGGGTGCTAGGAGCATCGTAAAATTAGGTATTGTAACCATGGGTCAATACACCAATCATTTAGAAAACTGTTCAACGTACTTCTCATAGAAGGGTGGATATAAGGAACAACTTTTCAAAATACATGCTAAAATAGCGAAAAATAAAAATTATCATAGAAGGATGACCAAAGCATATGTTGCGCTTCTCAATGTGTGACACAAAGCTGCACAGCGTTGCTGTGATGGAGCCCATCACTTCCGAGCGAGGCACGCCATGATGCGTCCATTGTCCATTTCGGCAACGCTGTACAGCTTTTCCGAAAGCGGGTAGCTGGTGAACGATGTGTTATTTCCGCCTACAAATACAAACCGATATAAAATAAGTGAGTTAATTTACGTATTTCACAGTCATACAGCATAACTTTTTGATGTATAAGGATTACATCGCAACCAAGAACTACATTTTCCAACCACCCCGAGCCGAGAAAAAGTTACCTTACAAAAATGATAACAACTTTTTTTCTTGGGCACGCAAAATTTTGAAATTAATAAACCAGTTATACAACATTCCAATGTATATTGTGTTAAAATTTGGATTCGATCTGATTACGGGTTTTTGAGATAATAATTCTTAAATGTGACGCATGGTTGAAACACGCTTAAAAACGTGCACTTTTTGTGCTCCAACTGCGACAAAAAATATCAAAATATAAATTAAAAATTCCAAACCTACATGAGTTAACGTGCAATAGAACGACGAAAATGATGTTATTGGATTTTATATAGGTCTATTGGTTACTTCACAAACAACCTTCAAACTCAAGTGCACATAATACTTTGGTCGACAGTAGGCTCTCTGCTGACTCATTCAGCTATCGACCATCCGCTTGGCGCATGCGCAATTGCCTTCTCTACCTTCACAGACTTGAGCCTGTTTCGAAGGAGTGCTCACTGGCTGCTCAGTCCCGCGCTGAGAAACTGGTGTCAATCCCACCGTGGTTGCAGAGAATAATACCGAAAACTAGAGATTAAATTTGTCTATGCCAATGAAAAATAGGAACATTTAAATGTGCATATTCCTTGAGAATGAAATGGGTATTCTAAGGCTCAAAGATTCCCCTCCCTCCTCTGGATTTTAATATTTTAACTGTGCCTGTCATAAATCTTGCACAACAATTATATACATCTCCAAGGAAACACACACATCTTGCCATTAGAAGCAAAGTATTAAATTTTCAAAATTCAAATCGTAACTATTTTTATCCATTTTCCAAATTTGGCTCTTGCTTTGTGCTGACCTTCACTGTTTCCCTTATATCTCCCATGTTTATAGGGATGTTTGAACTTTTCATTTTTTCAAGTTGGTGTTAAACCTTCAGCTACAAAATGAATCTCACTCAGAAGGCGGCTTCGGTGGTTTAGTTGGTAGCATGCTCAGCTTCTATGTCCAAGATAGCGGGTTCAAACCCGGTCGAAGCCGTCGGATTTTTTAAGAGCGTTAAAAATCACTCAGTATGCCTTCCTTCGGAAGGGAAGTAAAGCCGGCGGTCCCATGTCATAGATTTATGGCATGTTAAAGAACCTTCCACTAATTGCACCTGTGTGAAGCTAAATTGTATAGGTTAGGAATGTAAACAACGCTCTTAGGTTTCTACTTCGTTGCCAAGAGCCGACTGCGGTAGCGTCTAGTAGCTAAGTTCTGAACTAAGCCTAGTAGTCGTTGACGGTGGCGTTTGGCGGCAAAAGTTGGAACTATTTGAAAAATTCAAAGTTGCAGTCCTTACTTGAATTAAAAAACAGATACACACACTAATACAGTCATCACAATTAAAACCGGTTATCAGACAGATTCTACACATACCCAAAGTACACGGGACTACATGACATTGTTGTTGCAGCCCCTAAACTGAGGAACCAACCAACCAACCTAATCTCACTCAGACCTTTGTGATTTTAATTAGTTTTTCTATGAAATATTTTTTGAGTTTCCTCAGAATAAACTAAAAAAATGACGCTTAATTAATTAATAATGTGGAAAAGAGCGAGATTCATTTTGTAGCTTTAGATTTAACACCCACTTTAAAGAGTCCAAAAATTCCTATAAACAAGGGAGATACGAGGGAAACAGTAAAGGTCAAATTTTGAAAAAATGGATAAAAATAGTTAGGATTTGTATTTTGAATATTTAAAACTTTGCTTTTAACAGCAAGATGTATGCTTCCTTGGAAATGTGCAGGGATATTCTTTTGCTGGAGCGGGGCCAGCGGCCAGCTACCAGGCGTGCACGCCTTCCGCCAGCCAACCGAACTCATTCCGCAGATTGCGCGCAGGTGGAAACCGTAGCAAGGTACAGTAATTAATGATAAATTCACCAGCAAATCATGATTTAAGTATTTTGCATATTAAGGATTTCACGGCCCGGATTATTTAAGCATGAATTATTAATATAATGATTTAAGTACTTACCTTTTCACAGAAGATGCTGAAAATGTTCTCCTTCTCCGTAGAGCCGGCCATGGAACAAGACTTACAGCTGTTGTATTGTATTCGTTGAATAGGATTCTACTGTGTTTACTTTCGTTTCTTAAACGAACTGTTAGTAGGTTCATTTTCTGTGTACAGTGTTATTAATTCAACGAGTTAAAGTGTAATTTATTGTGATGGGCAAAACTCGGATGCCTCTTTCTGCTTGGCGGAAGAAAATAAGATTAAATCCAGTGCTACAACGATACAACGATGAAAGAAGGTAAGTAATATTGAATAATACCCTATATTATTCTTAAATAATTTTGTCCCATACACTACTTATTGGAAAATAAAGTACTGAATTTTTTAAACTATAATTTTGAACAAATTGATAAAACAGTGTTGTCATCTCATAATTATCAGGGCAGATGACCCCGCTATTCCGTCCTTTGAATTAATAATAACTAACTAAATAATTACATAATTATGAATTCATTTATTCGAGTTATCTTTTCAAGAACCCAGTAAAAATAAATCGAAGGTCGTAAGTATTCTATAAGTTGCCATTCTAATAAATAATAATAATAACCTCTGGCACTACAGCCCATGAAGGGCCTAGGCCGACCAAGCAACCGCTGCCTGGCCATTTGGCCTGCAGATATTGGGGTCACGCGTGATCAGCGCATCGTGTCCCCTCAGCCGTTAATCTTGGTTTCCATGATCGGGGCGCTGTCTCACTGTCAAAGAGCTACTCAATTGTCCTTACGAGGCTGAGTGCACCCCGTTCCTGCCCTCACGTCAGTTTCTAAAATCCCTGACGGAGCCGGGAATCGAACCCGGGACCTCCGGGTGAGAGGAAGCCGCGCTCTACCCCAACGCCATGGGGCCACCGTCATTCAAATAAATACAGTTGTTATTGTTAAGTTTGTTTTCATTAATGAATATTAAGTTATAGTAAAAATTTGTTTAGTAACTGATGAAAACTGAGAAATTTATTGTTTGCCTTTCGTTTTGTATTTTTTTTTTTTTTTGTGGTTTAATATTAACAGCAACAATTATTGCAGGTGTAGGTAGACAAAAATACTGTAGTTTTAGAAACAATTAGCTTAATGTAAATTACGGCCAAAATCGAGCTTAAAATACCTTATATAGGCTACACCGCTTTTCTTATAATATTTTACTTTTTCTGAAAATTTACTATCAATAAAATTTTAAATGCCTCAGACTAACTGGCTGCGTGGCTCAGCGAAGTGTTCGCCTGCTGTGCCCAAGGTTGCAGGATTGATTCCTGGCGTAGTCAGTTGGCATGCGAGGGCGCCATGTCAGTGGATTTACTGGCACATTAAAGATCCCCTTCGGGGTAAACTTCCGGCACCTAGGCGTCTTTTAAAAGCCGCAGTAGTTAAAAGGGATGTAACACCCATAACATAATTCAAATGCCTCAGAATGCACCATTTTGCTAATAATGTTTCAAATGTTATGGAAAGAGGGCTAAGCTACTTAACCGCGGGTATTCCTATGTCGTTTATTCTGGATCAGCTATTGACTGTCAGTTGATATGCTAATTATATCATTCATATTGACAGTAAAACTTTTAGTATAAAAATGCTGATTTTGTGTTTTTAATCTTTGCTTGATTTTCTTTACTGAGCCTTAGGCAATATGTAAAAAATATATTTTTTATTGTGGAGAATTCCCTGAACACATCTATCTGACATGATCTAGGTCCGATATGCGTGACATTATAGAGAGACAAATAATGATCAACAAATAACCCTAAATATACTTTGTAAAAACGACTTTTTCAGTACCAGTACCGGATGTTTATTTTTTTATTTTTATTTTTTATTTTTAGCAAGAAGAAGGCTGATTTGATAGAGACACATGAGCCGGAAGCTGTACAAGAAAAACAAGAACAACCAGTATTGGGAAAGCCACAATGCGTCTCACTGAAACTTAGCGGCAGAAGAGTTGTAAATATTGTTGACTTTTTAGACCAGATCAAAGATTTAGACATACACAGCCCGTTTGGTTGCACTTTCGCCAATATGGAAGAGGCTTCTGAAAAACGTCAAGGCTTAAAAAGTATTTTCGTTTTCATGTGTAACATGTGTGGTTTAAGAAAAACAGTTCATTCTGAAAAATCAAATGACAACCTGATGGACGTCAACACTGCCAGTGTTTGTGGTACAGATACTACAGGCGGTGGGCACGCACAAATGGAGGAGTTCTTGAGCGTACTTGACATCCCTCCTACGAGTCATGTCACATTCAAGAAGTACGAGGAGAAAGTGTCGGAGGGTTGGGCAGCTACTGCGGCGGCGGAGATGGAGGAAGCAGCGGTGGAAGAGGCACGGCTGGCGCTGGAGCTCGGCGAGGTAGATAAGGATGGCGTCCCGCTTATCACTGTGCCTGGTGCAAGAGGTCGTATCGCACCAACTACTCAGCTTTATCTGGCGTGGTAAGTTATTAGTTACCGTACTGTATATGGCAAGAGACGTAGGCAAATCCTGAACCGAAGCATTTTAGTGGCGCTACATAGTTTGCTCTGTTCACTTTGTGTATCAACGGCCTAAGTAAGTAGCTTTTGATAAAAGTAGTATTTCTGTGATAGCAGAATTTTTAGCGCGTCAAATTCAAGAGTAGCCTTACCTTGTCGGCGCGCAACTCAAACTTCGTCAGCGAGTTTCACAGCTAAAATTTACCAAAGTACGAGCTGGATTCCGCCAATTCGTACAACATTTATAATTTTAAATTTAAGTTCTTACTTTTCATTAGTGTTCGTATGTGATTTTACAAGAATTCAAAAAATAATGCTTCAACGGGAATAATAAGATTACATTTTGAAATAAGTAAAAATAAGAATTTTAGTGTGACTGTGTAACGGGTTAGCGGCTACACGAGAGGATCGATTTTGACGAAATTCAGCAAGTATGTCAGAAAAACGTCCAACTGTATCTCCAGACTTCTTCCCGTATCTTAGTTTTAGGGGTTTCTTCTGCCCAAATAACATTACGTTCATAAAAAAATTGATCTGTTGGACTGAAATAATCCTTATAGGCCTAATTCACTTTTATTTAATTTCTACCTAATTTGAAATATTAACTTACTGTGTATCATAATAACTATGCAGGTTATACTGTATTTATTTTTGTTTTTGTAGGCAGCTATCGTCGGTCACCGCACTCGGAAGGTGCTCTTCATCGGCGTAAAGAACAAGTATTGTACAACTTGCGCCCGCGCCGAGACAAAAGGAGAGGCGGCCAAGACACACACCTGCTATAAGAATTGGAACATGACTCAGAGCTCTACAAGTATGGAAGCTGCGATCATTTGCGAGGGCTTCCAGAGAAGTGAGGAAATGTACAACGTTAGGTATGCTAAGCTTATCGCAGATGGTGATAGCAGCGTGTACAACAGAATTTTAGAGACTAGGCCGTATAAATGTTTGACTGTAGAAAAGGTAGAGTGTAAGAACCATTTGCTAAGAAATATGTGCACTCGTTTGAGGAATATTGCCAATTCCAAAACTGAGAAACCTTCAGTCATGCTTCGCAAAAAGATTGGGAACAATTTGTTACGCTGCAGGGTTGCATTGACCAAAGCCACTGAGCACAGAATAAGAGAAGACCGGCTCATAAATGAAAAAATTGAAAATCTGAGGAAAGACATACTCAATATTCCTAGCCACGTGTTTGGTGAACACAAGGGGTGTGCAGAGAGGGGCTACTTCTGTGAGCTAGACACAACAAGTGCTCCAGTCGATTCTAACCTTGTGCCTCAACTCGCTTCTGTTGGTCTGTACGCATTGATTTCGGATGTTTTCAGGGATGTTAGCCGTCACAGCCGCTGCTTGCTCGCCGATGTAAATAGCAACTATGTTGAGCATTACAACTCCATAGTTGCTAAGTTCATTGGCGGGAAAAGAATAAATTTTGCATCGACCGGGTCATACCAGGGGCGCTGTTCTGCTGCTGTTGTTCAGCACAACTCCGGCATGGCCAATTACAAGCTTCACTAAACACTGTATAGTTCAAGTTCAGGATCGTTTGCGAAAGGCACAGAGGTAAAAAGAAAGAAGAAGGCTGATAGGCGGAAGAACCAAAAGAGATGTCGCAAGTCATTATTTAGTTCAATAATCAATGAAGAGAAGGATTATGGCCCGGCGGCACAAAGACCCGATATCGACAAAGAGGTGATGAAAAAGGAATCGGATGAGTTCCTGAAAAGTCTACACAGATCAAAGGAAGAATTTGAAAGAATTGAACGAGAAACAATTCAGCAAAGTGACTGTAACGAATGGCTAGAACTCCGCAGAAACATACTCACTGCGTCGAACTTTGGGCGAGTTTGTAAAATAAGAGCAACAACGGGGTGTGAGCCATTAGTGAAGGAAATCCTCTACACTGCATTTGATTGCGAGGCAATGGACTATGGCCGAAGGAACAGGCGCGGATTCAAGGGGTGGGGGGGGGGTCACGGGGGGCATGACCCCCCCCCCCCCAAACGGAGACCAATTTTTTTTTGCAAACTCAAAAAATGAAAACACAATTACCAGACAAATAAAACTTAACGAATTTTAACTGAAAAACAGTTTTGTTTCATTTTATTCAATACTGAATTATCTTTATTGGAATTATTATGTTCTGTTACAACTGTACATATTTACAACTTCAAACCTCTTGTATAAAAACTATTAGTTATACAACAAAATCAACTCGTCTATTTTGTTTAGCAAACCTTGTGATTACCGAATAGATGTTTATAGTGATGTCACGATGAATGTGCAGCAATGCACGGATAGGAAACTGGGGCTTTTTTTTTTCGCACCAAAAATGTTTGCCGACGTCCAAACTGCAAGCTTGGTTGGCAATTTAAGCTGTGACTTTCTCCCTTTGTCGGTATCAACTCGACTTGCCGAAACTGTAACGTACCTTGATCCTTTTCTCGAAATTCGATGTAAGAGTCGCAAAACACGCCGTTGCAATTTGTACGAATATTTTTGGTGCGCTAAACGCATCAAATTTCTATCCATGAAGCTTGCAAAAAAATTGGTCTGGTTTTGTACGTTTGGTTATTTTGTGATTGCGTTTTTAGTGATACCATTTTTCTTAACAATTTCGATTCTCTGACCCCCCCCCCCCCCAAAGCCAAACTCTAGATCGAATCTCTGACCCCCCCCCCCAAAACCAAACTCTAGATCCGCGCCTGCGAAGGAACGAGGAGTCAGCTCGCAACGAACTCGCTTTTTTGATTGACGAAAAAATAGAAAAATGTGGTCTCTTTATCGATAGAGAGTTTCCTTTTTTCGGAGCCAGTCCCGACGGGCTAGTCAATGATGATACAGTCATAGAAATAAAGTGCCCTTCGTCGGCTAAGGACTTTACTCCAGACGAAGCTATTAAGAAACGCAAGGTCACTTTTTGGGCAGTAAACAAGAAGGGAGACATCGGGGAAGTACCAAAAAAATCACATATTCTATTTCCAAATACAAGGTCAACTTCAAGTGACAAAAAGGAAGTACTGCATTTTTGCCTTGTGGACCCCAAAAGGAATCAAAACAGCAAAAATAGAACGAGATGAGACCTTTTGGAAAAATGAAATGTTCCCAAAGTTACATAGGTTTTATATGGACTGCCTACTTCCAGAAATAGTTGACCCTAGACACAGCCGCTCCATGCCTATAAGAAACCCTGCTTACATAGTGGGAGTCCAAAGGATGGCTGAGGAGAAGAAGGCTAACAAAACTGTAAATAAAATGTAATTTGTGTATGTAATTCACAACTATTTGTATATAAAAGTTTGTAACCGATTTTCGGCCTCTTGTCTAAGATCGGAGTGTTTTTTAATGTAAATTATGAGTACAAACTACTTTTTAAGTTCTTTATGTTAGTTTTATACAGTTTTTTAAAGTGATTTAAATCATAGAATATGTTAGTTTTGTCACAATTATTGCATTATTATAATTGAACTTAAGGATGTCATTGAATCTTTGCGTTTTGTAAGATATTGTTTCATGCAATTTGTAACTATTTGTATGTAAGTGTTAGTGATATTTTTGTAAATTGTGATTATGTGTTACATTCAAAATTACTTATCCTATTTAAATTTTGTCAGCTAACAATCACCATTGTCATACTGTTTACTTTTTTGTAGTGCTATATTTTCATTTGTAATATTACGTCTTTTATTACGATATGTAAGACATTGCTTCATGTAATTTACTGTTTTTTGTATGTTTGTAGTCCCAACAGACCTTCGTTTGGTCATTGTGTACTAATGTTAGATTTTAGTAACGGTAAAGTCTATATACAGTTTTGTTAATAAACCTTTTTTATCATACACTTATTAATGAAAAGTACAGGGTCCTTTTTTTTTTCGTCTGCAACTTAGTAGCGCAGCAATAAATCTCTCGGCAATGAGTCACCCGGCTACGCATGCATTTTTCCGCTGCGATGCTATCTCGCTAGACTGATAAAAGAAAGGTCCCGGTACAGAAATCTGATTTATTGTGATTTAGCATTTGTCCTACAATAATACTCAGGTAGTTTCATATACTTTAACTAATTCTAAACATACGGTATAAGATACGCGTAGCACTAGAAAATATCAGAAAACGCATGACGAGAAAGAATCACTTATTGTAAGGAGTGACATAATAGCGGCGAGAACTGTATTTTTAAGGATACCGGTACCGCAATGTACGAGATCGGCAAATCAGGGACATACTGTATTTATTACCTTGATGAAGCGTAATGTAAATCAAAACTATACAGGTCACAGCGACGTTTCCGGAGGACTGAAAGTTCCATTGGTTAGGACGGTCGGCTCGAAAATGCAACGTCAGTAGTCGCGTGGATTACAATCGTAGGCCAATTTTTAATGGGTATTTCATTAGTTCTTTTTTGATTTGTTTTTTAATTTTCATTTTCGATTTTATAAGAAGGATGGAGTGTGATAAATATACTAATGATAGACAAATACCATATAGGAAAGAACCGGAAGGAGATGCCTTCGCTGCGCTGGCTAGTGCAATATAATATAATATTAATAAACTCAACCTGCAATAGAATTGTATGGATGCAACTTGCAAAGGTTCAGCTTCAATTGATATTGTAACTTTCAAGTACCGTAAATACTGTAATAGGCCTCTATTTTTATGCTTTCTGGTATGTTCTGTTTTGTCGATTCGTACCGCCATAGGCACTACACGCCATTATTAAGAAAAACTCCGAAATAACCATGCACAATTCTTTGCCGCATACAACTCACAGAACACTAGGTTACGCCCACTTTGGACTCAGCGCTTGGCTTCACTGACACGAGCTCTAGGCAACTTCTCTCTTTCTTTCCTCCATGAAAAATACATGAAATACCAAATATTTTGACACATCATGAAAAACTTATTTTCTTCTTCTTCTTTTCGTTTGGGGCTACTGAGGACCACGGGGCTCATTTTGACTTCTTGTAAGGAATTTATGTTTCTTCTTAGCCCAGGCAGCTTTCATCTTCTGGCTGTGTGTCTGCTTATCTAATTTTAACTTTTGAAAGAAATTTGGCAGTTTCCCGTATTGAGTAAAAACATGAAATATTTGCGAACAGATGAGTATCTTTCAACAATTAAGTGTTCCTTAATATATTCAGTTTCCCAATTCTATACAATGCTATACCTATACAAGTAAACCCACGCTGTTCAAGCATGGGCACCCGCAGGATTCCTTTCCGGGAGGGGAAGAAGGGGGGGGGGGGCGCAAGTTGTATTTTCTTTACCTGTCACTAGCTGATGATGATACGTACCTCCCCCCCGCAATTTCGTTTCATTTCTTACATGCTTCGTGTTATTCATTATTTGGCTGCTCTAAAACCGTTGGGTAGAAACATGCACTATTGGTCTGTTGAAAATCCCCGTTGGCTGCGTCAAGTAGAACGACAGCGTCCATGGAGTGTAAACGTCTGGTGTGGAATAGTGAACCATCACATCATAGGTCCCTTTTTCGTAGAAGGAACACTGAATTCGTGCAAGTACCTCAACCTCCTAACAGACCATCTTCCACAGATGTTAGAAGACGTTCCGCTTCAGACTAGGAGGAACCTGTGGTATCAACATGATGGCTGTCCGGCCCATAGTGCACGAATTACTACATATTATCTTCACGGATTGTTTCCAAATCGTTGGATTGGACGAAGGGGACCTGTACTTTGGCCGGCCCGTTCACCAGATTTGACTCCTTTAGACTTTTTTCTGTGGGGGAAGCTAAAAGACACTGTCTACAAGGACATACCAACTACACCAGATGATATGAAACGGCGTATTACTGCTGCCTGCGCTGAAATTTCCTCTGAAATGCTAGAACGTGTGCAGCAATCTTTACATAGCAGACTGGAAGCTTGTATTGAGGCTGGTGGTCGTCATTTTGAACACAAGCTTTGAGGGTACATTGTACTTGTCAGAAACCACAGAATTACTTCATTCACATGTGTTTTTCTTTAGTTTGTCCTAGGCATTGTCCCATTGTGTACAAATAACAATATCTCGTAAACTACTTGCACTGGAATCGTGCAAGAGACACCATTGGAATTCTAATGTGTTCTACTTTTATTTTTTTAGTGTCATTGAGTATTGTTCCATTTGAAAAATTGTAATTGTTGTGAATGGAACCACTTTCTAAGAATTGTAAGAATCAGTGTATCGGCTGCGAATGCGAGCCCTTGGTTGCAGTTTCATTGGGTTGAAGCCGCATATCAGTGTCACCTTCCATTTCAGAAGTGTTTGCAGTGCGGGTTTTGGGTGAATCACCCGGTATATACAGTACATATATATACAGTATATATATTTGGGTGCAGATTAAGAAGGATCCCTCCATGTTAGTTTTAAACTTAAATATTCTTTTAAATGGGGGTTGCCACGTTTAATTTGTTTTGAGTCCTGAGTGGGCCAAGGTCCTTGTTATTTTTATGTAATATTTATTGTTAATTTTTTAAAATTTGAAATATATTTGTACAAACCAACTCCTTAGACTAACCGATTCAGTAGTATCGTAAAATGACCCTCAACTTAATTAGTGTTCCATCCACCACCACCCTTATACTTGACGATTCTACCAAACAACCCTGTGGCACAACTTAAGGTGTCTGTGATACGAGAGATTGGGCGGTACACATAGATTAAAAAATCTTCTGGTCACGAATCTTCAATGATGAAACGGGAGCAAAACCTTTCCTTTAGTGAGATTAGTGCTGGACATGGCCATCCGAGCATGAGCATTCAGTTGTGAGACGTGCCCATTATGCTTGTAGGTCAGCGACTTCTGAGGAAGGCAGACTTCCACCTGGGGCAGCACATCAATACTTTCTTCCGCATCAGGTGCAAGGTGGCCGAAGCAGCGATTGACAAGAAGCCGATGACGGGTGCTGAACGGAGACACATCACCATGTTTGGTGAGTAATGGACACCTAGTTTTGATTGATCTTTTAGGACAACAGCATTTAAATAATAAGGTTAAGAAAACTATGGAATGTGTGAAACAACCATTAGTATAAGTGATTAAAATTTCATGTTCATGCGCCAAGTAGTATCTAAAATACTGGTACCTTTTCCTAGAAAAACGAAACAAATTATCATTACCTTAACCTTTATTTATGGAACGATTAGTTACTACGTGCGACTTGAAGCGATTATATTTGAACTTTTGTGATAGTCCATAGAACTATTTACTTTGCATTTTTTACCTTTATGGTGATGCTAATTATGCTATTATGGTAAACTTTGACTTCTGTGTACTGTAATGGCCGACAACAAACCAAGTAGTAGTTGGAGTAGTCTACCGTACCTTTCAAAAGTCTGATTTGTCACCACAAGTGAACGGTCACTACATAAGGCAATCTTTACTGTACCATATAAAATAATTTATTAGGGCCAGACACCCCCGAAAGGGATTTTCGAGACAAGGCTCGTTGAGTGGAGGGAAACCCAATTTTCCAGGGCCGTGGCTGATTGGTCGCTCGAAGAATAACGTAACCAACAAGATTTTTTAAAATATGGAAATATATTGAAAACAAACAAAATACAAGCTTAACAGTTGAACAAAATTAGTGAGATACCCTCCTATGAAAGTGTGGGAGGAACCCCTTACTAAATAACATTTGGCTAGGCCAAGTACGCGCGGGAAACCACGGAAAAGAAGAAACAAAAAATAAGAAACCAAATAATATTGATAGAACTAAATAAAACCAGACCAAGCCGGGTAACTTACAAAGCAACGTGCATCAGTACACTCTGTGGCTACAGACCACAAGATCCATTCGCAATATTTGCCAAGTACCAAACCGAAAGATTCCTCGGAACCTCAAAAGAAAATTTAAATTTCACTAAATAACACACGGACTCTCATTTGAGAAATAGAATACTTGCACACGGTGACAAGAGAATTAGTTAAACTAATTTAACTTTTGAAAATGCAAATTTTTCCCAAGATGGCGTCGCCACCGACGCTATCTCCGATCATTAGGCATGAACATCAAAACTCGAGAATTCTGGCGAACACAAGGCTTCCACCAAGTAATATCTATTTCCACCACACGACAATTCATTAAAGCACGATTTCAACAAGAATTAAAATCATTCTAATCTCAAAAGACTGCGAAATATCATCATTTATACGGAGCGGAACTCTAATACGTCGAACGTACGGCCATACTGCCAAGCAACACACATAATAATAATGGAAAACAAACTAGTGACGAAAAACAAAGGGCAGTCACTAGTAACTAACATAGTGACCCACCAAAAGAAACGAGTGCTTAAATCAAAATTCGAAAACAGAAATATAGAATATTAAACTAAACCTGACTTATGTTGGCCACACTAAAGTTTGATAGCAAGCTAATAGAAATTAATTTTAACAAGTTGGAACCAACATTGCGCAATGTTTTGGCCCGTTAGAAGGTTTCAATTCATAGAAATAAAGAAAGCTTGCTATTTAAAAGAAATAACTAAAGTCTTTGCTTTCCTACGTGGTCCAACAGATCACCAACGACACGATGATCATTAATCTAAAAAAATAATATGATAAAGAATTCAAATTAAATAATTAAGGAAAGCTAAAGGAAGTAAAAATTGTTACTTTGAAAGTAAAATAAGGAGTGATGGACAAAGAAAAGAGGATATACAAAGTTGGTTATTACAGGTAAGGAAAGCTTTTCTACAGGGAAAAAATCTATTAGTTAATGTTGTTATTACTGTAAATATTGTCAATTCAAATAACAGTACAGTACGTATGTAGTTAGTTTTAGTTGTAAGTAGGTAGTTAGTTTGTCTATTAGATATATGTCGTTGTTCTATTAGACTGTGGTGTGTGAGGGTGCATGTGAGTGTGCCTGGTGACAGACTGTTTTAGTGGTAGTATTTGTTGTTGGTGGAACTTTAGTATTTTTTTCGTTAGTAGAATTTTGGTATTTAATTGTTAGTACGGTAGAAGGTTAGTATTCTTGTTTAGTAGAATTGCTCTTTACTTATTCTGAAAGGGAGTAGCAGCCTTTCAGAATAAATCAATTCTTTACTAGTCTTATAGACGGTTAAGATATTGATAATATAAGCCAAATAATGGCTACACTGCGTCCTGCTGCACGGCTGAAAGCAACGGGAAACTACAGCCGTATGCTATTCCCGAGGATATGCACCTCTCTATGCATAATTACATGTGATGATGGCCTCCTCCCTTGTAAAATTTCAATCCGGAGGTAAACTAGTCCCCCGTTCGGATCTCCGGGTGGGGACTACTCGAGAAGGGGTTAACATCACAGAAGTGACAAAGAGGAAATCTGACATTCTACGGATCGGAGCATGGAATGTTAGAAGTCTGCTAGGAAGTGGAAGGTTAGAAAACTTAGAAAGGGAAATGGATAGGTTGAGGTTGGATTTGGTTGGGATTAGTGAAATGCGCTGGCAGGAAGAACAGGACTTTTGGTCAGGAGACTATAGGGTCATTAGCACTAAATCAAACAATGGCCAAGCAGGGGTTGGCCTCATATTGAGTAGGAAACTTGGACAGCGGGTGGAATATTATGAACAATATAGTGAACGGATTATTGTAGCAAAAATCAATACTAAACCTACCTGCACCACAGTGGTACAAGTCTATATGCCTACCAGTCAAGCTGATGATGAGGATGTTGAAAAGGTCTACGACGAAATAGACGAAATTCTGAGGTATATCAAGGGTGATGAAAATGTTATAGTAATGGGAGATTGGAATGCTGTGGTAGGAAAAGGGAGAGAAGGGAAAATAGTAGGAGATTTCGGATTAGGTGAAAGGAATGATCGAGGAAGCAGGCTGGTAGAATTCTGCACCGAGCATGAGTTGGTCATAGCTAACACCTTATTCAATAACCACAATAGAAGAATATACACATAGATGAGACCAGGAGATACAGGGCGTTACCAAATCGACTTCATTATGGTCAAGCAGAGGTATCGAAACCAGATTTTGGATTGTAAAACATATCCTGGTGCTGACATAAACTCTGACCACAATCTGGTCGTAATGAAATGCAGATTAAAGCTGAAGAAACTGAAGAAAAGTCAAAAGCCAAAAAGGTGGGCAATAGACAGACTGAAAGAGAAGGATGTAAACGAAAGATTCAAGAAGAGTATAAAGGAAGGACTAATGAAAAACCCTAAACAAACTTCAATTGCAGACGAATGGGCACTTTTGAAGAATGAAATAACAAAATCCGCAGAAGAATACATTGGTAGGAAAGAAAGAATAGGTAGAAAACCGTGAATCACTCAGGATATACTAGAATTGATGGATGAAAGGCGGAAACACAAGAATGTAAGAGATGAGAAGGGGAAAGCAGAATACAGACGTCTGAGAAATGAGGTTAACAAGAAGTGCAAGGAAGCGAAAGAAGAATGGTTGAAAGAGAAATGTGCAGGTATAGAAAATTGTCTGAAATTAGGTAAAGTAGACACAGCTTATCGAAGGATTAAGAATACTTTTGGGGAAAAGAAGACTAAGTGCTGTAATATTAAGGACACAAATGGAAAGCCTCTAACAGATAGGGAAGAAAAGGTTGAGAGATGGAAAGCTTACATAGAGAGTTTGTATAAGGGAAAGGAGATTGAGAATCATATAATGGAAAGGGAGGAGGAAATTGATGAGGATGCGAAAGGAGATTTAATATTGAGATCAGAATTTGATAGAGCTTTGGAAGACTTAAGCAGGAACAAAGCACCAGGCATAGATGATATACCGATTGAGTTGCTACGCTGCATAGGAGATGAAGGTCTGATCAGGTTATTTCACTTGGTGTGTAGGATTTATGAGACAGGTGAGGTACCCCCTGATTTCAAGAAGAATGTAATCATCCCTATACCAAAGAAAGTGGGAGCTGACAGATGTGAAGATTACCGTACAATCAGCTTGATTACTCATGCTTCAAAGATCCTGTCTAGAATAATTTACAAGAGGATTGAAAGCCAGATAGAAATGGAGTTGGGTGAAGACCAGTTTGGTTTCAGGAGAAATGTAGGAACAAGGGAAGCTGTACTTAGTCTTAGGCTGATTTTGGAAGGTAGAATAAGGAAAGATAAGAGAACGTTCATGGCTTTTGTAGACTTAGAAAAGGCTTTTGATAACGTTGATTGGACTAAATTGTTTGACATTTTGAAATCGATTGGAATAAAGTACAGGGATAGGAGGGTGATATACAATCTATACAGAAACCAGACAGCAGTCATTCGAGTTGAAGGACATGAGAGAGAAGCTGGTATTCAGAAAGGTGCAAGGCAAGGCTGCAACTTATCACCCATACTTTTCAATCTTTACATTGAACAAGCAATGAAAGAAATTAGAGAAAAATATAAAGTGGGAGTGAAGATTCAAGGAGAAATAATTTCAACTCTGAGATTTGCTGATGACATAGTCATCTTGGCCGACAAGTCTGAGGATTTGAATGAGTTTTTGAATGGTATGGACTCCGTCTTACAGAAAGAATTCATGATGAAAATTAATAAATGTAAAACAAAAATACTGGAATGCAGCCGAAATAAATCAGAAACCTCTATGGAGATCAAATTGACAGGTGAAAAGCTGAAGGAAGTAGAAGACTTCTGTTACTTAGGAAGTAGAATAACCAGTGATGGACGAAGCAAAGAGGATATAAAAAGTAGGTTGGCTCAGGCAAAGAAAGCTTTTCTACAAAAAAGGAATCTGCTGACATCGAATATAGATTTAGGTATTAGGAAGTCATTTTTGAAAGCCTTTGTCTGGAGCGTGGCGCTCTATGGAAGTGAAACTTGGACTATTGGTGCAGCAGAAAAGAGGAGAATAGAAGCATTTGAAATGTGGTGTTACAGGAGAATGATGAAGATCAGATGGGTAGATAGGGTTACAAACATAGAGGTATTAAGACGAGTGGGAGAGGAGAGATGTTTCTGGCGACTGCTAATGAAGAGAAGAGATAGGTTGGTAGGACACATACTAAGACACCCAGGAATAGCAAGCTTAGTTATGGAAGGAAGGGTCGAGGACAAGAACTGTAGGGGTAGACCAAGGTTAGAATATGTTAAACAGATTGCCTCAGATGTAGGGTGCGGTAGTTATGTAGAGATGAAACGATTAGCTCAGGACAGGGAGGCATGGAGAGCTGCATCAAACCAGTCAAAAGACTGAAGACTCAAACAACAACATATTATCTTTATGGCATGAATGGGAGGAGTATTTTCTTTGTGAATCATCGTCATAATGTTCATTTCTTAGGAACAAGTAAAATAAGAATCAAGCAGTTCATTAAAATGGTAATGTTAATCCAGTTCGCCGATTTTCTAAATAACTGGAGATATTTTCAAATTATCCGTAATTACTAAGTTAAATAAAACTGTGGAATTATCCCTACACTAAATCAGTTAACTATCAGTAGCTTTAATTGATGAAATCAACTGGTGTGGCAATGAACAGTAGAAATATTCTCGGGATCCCCACTGCGGGCGCCCATGAGTTCAAGCGTAGTTCCGCAAATAGTCGCGTGAAGTACAGTTGACTATTTGGTACACCACTGACACACTATATAGTGCCCATTGATGTAATATTTCTCGGTGATTGTAATGGGAAGAACATCTAGGAAAGGTACTGAACAGTATGTACCAAAATCTAGTGTAACTTATTATGTTCGCAGATATAAAACAATTGAACCTGGATTACAATAGTAATCTACGCGACCAAAGGAGGGTTAGTATCGAACTCTGAGAAATCTGACGATTGCCGTTAAGAAAAGACACGCTCGTTTTAAACAATGGTTTACTGAACAATTACTACCAGACCTCCGTCCACATTCGGTTATTATGAACAATGCGAGCATTCTCTCAGAGCAAATTAACAAAGCTCCGACCTCGAATTACAGAAAGGCTTACATTATCGAGTGGTTGTCTTATTACTTCATAAATCCGCGCATTGTACGTACGAAATTGATAAAATAGCAAGGCAACGCGGACACAGGTCGGACGAGAAGGAGGGGCAAATGGGGCTACAGCCCTGGGGACCGAGCGTACTGAAGGGCCCGAAAGAGAAAATCACGGCTTCTTAATTGCTATTCAGTCTTTTAAATAAGTCCCAAGACAAATCTTGTATAATATTGAAATACGAATTTGACTGATTTTGAAAATAAGCAATACGTTTGAATTCTCACCAAGCAAATTCTTGAAAGGTAAAGTGAGTAAACTTTAAAACAATGGAGATTCTTGAGCCGTTGTGGAACGAAAACGTTTCCTCTGAAATGCTAGAACGTGTGCAGCAATCTTTACATAGCAGACTGGAAGCTTGTATTGAGGCTGGTGGTCGTCATTTTGAACACAAGCTTTGAGGGTACATTGTACTTGTCAGAAACCACAGAATTACTTCATTCACATGTGTTTTTCTTTAGTTTGTCCTAGGCATTGTCCCATTGTGTACAAATAACAATATCTCGTAAACTACTTGCACTGGAATCGTGCAAGAGACACCATTGGAATTCTAATGTGTTCTACTTTTATTTTTTAGTGTCATTGAGTATTGTTCCATTTGAAAAATTGTAATTGTTGTGAATGGAACCACTTTCTAAGAATTGTAAGAATCAGTGTATCGGCTGCGAATGCGAGCCCTTGGTTGCAGTTTCATTGGGTTGAAGCCGCATATCAGTGTCACCTTCCATTTCAGAAGTGTTTGCAGTGCGGGTTTTGGGTGAATCACCCGGTATATACAGTACATATATATACAGTATATATATTTGGGTGCAGATTAAGAAGGATCGCTCCATGTTAGTTTTAAACTTAAATATTCTTTTAAATGGGGGTTGCCACGTTTAATTTGTTTTGAGTCCTGAGTGGGCCAAGGTCCTTGTTATTTTTATGTAATATTTATTGTTAATTTTTTAAAATTTGAAATATATTTGTACAAACCAACTCCTTAGACTAACCGATTCAGTAGTATCGTAAAATGACCCTCAACTTAATTAGTGTTCCATCCACCACCACCCTTATACTTGACGATTCTACCAAACAACCCTGTGGCACAACTTAAGGTGTCTGTGATACGAGAGATTGGGCGGTACACATAGATTAAAAAATCTTCTGGTCACGAATCTTCAATGATGAAACGGGAGCAAAACCTTTCCTTTAGTGAGATTAGTGCTGGACATGGCCATCCGAGCATGAGCATTCAGTTGTGAGACGTGCCCATTATGCTTGTAGGTCAGCGACTTCTGAGGAAGGCAGACTTCCACCTGGGGCAGCACATCAATACTTTCTTCCGCATCAGGTGCAAGGTGGCCGAAGCAGCGATTGACAAGAAGCCGATGACGGGTGCTGAACGGAGACACATCACCATGTTTGGTGAGTAATGGACACCTAGTTTTGATTGATCTTTTAGGACAACAGCATTTAAATAATAAGGTTAAGAAAACTATGGAATGTGTGAAACAACCATTAGTATAAGTGATTAAAATTTCATGTTCATGCGCCAAGTAGTATCTAAAATACTGGTACCTTTTCCTAGAAAAACGAAACAAATTATCATTACCTTAACCTTTATTTATGGAACGATTAGTTACTACGTGCGACTTGAAGCGATTATATTTGAACTTTTGTGATAGTCCATAGAACTATTTACTTTGCATTTTTTACCTTTATGGTGATGCTAATTATGCTATTATGGTAAACTTTGACTTCTGTGTACTGTAATGGCCGACAACAAACCAAGTAGTAGTTGGAGTAGTCTACCGTACCTTTCAAAAGTCTGATTTGTCACCACAAGTGAACGGTCACTACATAAGGCAATCTTTACTGTACCATATAAAATAATTTATTAGGGCCAGACACCCCCGAAAGGGATTTTCGAGACAAGGCTCGTTGAGTGGAGGGAAACCCAATTTTCCAGGGCCGTGGCTGATTGGTCGCTCGAAGAATAACGTAACCAACAAGATTTTTTAAAATATGGAAATATATTGAAAACAAACAAAATACAAGCTTAACAGTTGAACAAAATTAGTGAGATACCCTCCTATGAAAGTGTGGGAGGAACCCCTTACTAAATAACATTTGGCTAGGCCAAGTACGCGCGGGAAACCACGGAAAAGAAGAAACAAAAAATAAGAAACCAAATAATATTGATAGAACTAAATAAAACCAGACCAAGCCGGGTAACTTACAAAGCAAAGTGCATCAGTACACTCTGTGGCTACAGACCACAAGATCCATTCGCAATATTTGCCAAGTACCAAACCGAAAGATTCCTCGGAACCTCAAAAGAAAATTTAAATTTCACTAAATAACACACGGACTCTCATTTGAGAAATAGAATACTTGCACACGGTGACAAGAGAATTAGTTAAACTAATTTAACTTTTGAAAATGCAAATTTTTCCCAAGATGGCGTCGCCACCGACGCTATCTCCGATCATTAGGCATGAACATCAAAACTCGAGAATTCTGGCGAACACAAGGCTTCCACCAAGTAATATCTATTTCCACCACACGACAATTCATTAAAGCACGATTTCAACAAGAATTAAAATCATTCTAATCTCAAAAGACTGCGAAATATCATCATTTATACGGAGCGGAACTCTAATACGTCGAACGTACGGCCATACTGCCAAGCAACACACATAATAATAATGGAAAACAAACTAGTGACGAAAAACAAAGGGCAGTCACTAGTAACTAACATAGTGACCCACCAAAAGAAACGAGTGCTTAAATCAAAATTCGAAAACAGAAAAATAGAATATTAAACTAAACCTGACTTATGTTGGCCACACTAAAGTTTGATAGCAAGCTAATAGAAATTAATTTTAACAAGTTGGAACCAACATTGCGCAATGTTTTGGCCCGTTAGAAGGTTTCAATTCATAGAAATAAAGAAAGCTTGCTATTTAAAAGAAATAACTAAAGTCTTTGCTTTCCTACGTGGTCCAACAGATCACCAACGACACGATGGTCATTAATCTAAAAAAATAATATGATAAAGAATTCAAATTAAATAATTAAGGAAAGCTAAAGGAAGTAAAAATTGTTACTTTGAAAGTAAAATAAGGAGTGATGGACAAAGCAAAGAGGATATACAAAGTTGGTTATTACAGGTAAGGAAAGCTTTTCTACAGGGAAAAAATCTATTAGTTAATGTTGTTATTACTGTAAATATTGTCAATTCAAATAACAGTACAGTACGTATGTAGTTAGTTTTAGTTGTAAGTAGGTAGTTAGTTTGTCTATTAGATATATGTCGTTGTTCTATTAGACTGTGGTGTGTGAGGGTGCATGTGAGTGTGCCTGGTGACAGACTGTTTTAGTGGTAGTATTTGTTGTTGGTGGAACTTTAGTATTTTTTTCGTTAGTAGAATTTTGGTATTTAATTGTTAGTACGGTAGAAGGTTAGTATTCTTGTTTAGTAGAATTGCTCTTTACTTATTCTGAAAGGGAGTAGCAGCCTTTCAGAATAAATCAATTCTTTACTAGTCTTATAGACGGTTAAGATATTGATAATATAAGCCAAATAATGGCTACACTGCGTCCTGCTGCACGGCTGAAAGCAACGGGAAACTACAGCCGTATGCTATTCCCGAGGATATGCACCTCTCTATGCATAATTACATGTGATGATGGCCTCCTCCCTTGTAAAATTTCAATCCGGAGGTAAACTAGTCCCCCGTTCGGATCTCCGGGTGGGGACTACTCGAGAAGGGGTTAACATCACAGAAGTGACAAAGAGGAAATCTGACATTCTACGGATCGGAGCATGGAATGTTAGAAGTCTGCTAGGAAGTGGAAGGTTAGAAAACTTAGAAAGGGAAATGGATAGGTTGAGGTTGGATTTGGTTGGGATTAGTGAAATGCGCTGGCAGGAAGAACAGGACTTTTGGTCAGGAGACTATAGGGTCATTAGCACTAAATCAAACAATGGCCAAGCAGGGGTTGGCCTCATATTGAGTAGGAAACTTGGACAGCGGGTGGAATATTATGAACAATATAGTGAACGGATTATTGTAGCAAAAATCAATACTAAACCTACCTGCACCACAGTGGTACAAGTCTATATGCCTACCAGTCAAGCTGATGATGAGGATGTTGAAAAGGTCTACGAAGAAATAGACGAAATTCTGAGGTATATCAAGGGTGATGAAAATGTTATAGTAATGGGAGATTGGAATGCTGTGGTAGGAAAAGGGAGAGAAGGGAAAATAGTAGGAGATTTCGGATTAGGTGAAAGGAATGATCGAGGAAGCAGGCTGGTAGAATTCTGCACCGAGCATGAGTTGGTCATAGCTAACACCTTATTCAATAACCACAATAGAAGAATATACACATGGATGAGACCAGGAGATACAGGGCGTTACCAAATCGACTTCATTATGGTCAAGCAGAGGTATCGAAACCAGATTTTGGATTGTAAAACATATCCTGGTGCTGACATAAACTCTGACCACAATCTGGTCGTAATGAAATGCAGATTAAAGCTGAAGAAACTGAAGAAAAGTCAAAAGCCAAAAAGGTGGGCAATAGACAGACTGAAAGAGAAGGATGTAAACGAAAGATTCAAGAAGAGTATAAAGGAAGGACTAATGAAAAACCCTAAACAAACTTCAATTGCAGACGAATGGGCACTTTTGAAGAATGAAATAACAAAATCCGCAGAAGAATACATTGGTAGGAAAGAAAGAATAGGTAGAAAACCGTGGATCACTCAGGATATACTAGAATTGATGGATGAAAGGCGGAAACACAAGAATGTAAGAGATGAGAAGGGGAAAGCAGAATACAGACGTCTGAGAAATGAGGTTAACAAGAAGTGCAAGGAAGCGAAAGAAGAATGGTTGAAAGAGAAATGTGCAGGTATAGAAAATTGTCTGAAATTAGGTAAAGTAGACACAGCTTATCGAAGGATTAAGAATACTTTTGGGGAAAAGAAGACTAAGTGCTGTAATATTAAGGACACAAATGGAAAGCCTCTAACAGATAGGGAAGAAAAGGTTGAGAGATGGAAAGCTTACATAGAGAGTTTGTATAAGGGAAAGGAGATTGAGAATCATATAATGGAAAGGGAGGAGGAAATTGATGAGGATGCGAAAGGAGATTTAATATTGAGATCAGAATTTGATAGAGCTTTGGAAGACTTAAGCAGGAACAAAGCACCAGGCATAGATGATATACCGATTGAGTTGCTACGCTGCATAGGAGATGAAGGTCTGATCAGGTTATTTCACTTGGTGTGTAGGATTTATGAGACAGGTGAGGTACCCCCTGATTTCAAGAAGAATGTAATCATCCCTATACCAAAGAAAGTGGGAGCTGACAGATGTGAAGATTACCGTACAATCAGCTTGATTACTCATGCTTCAAAGATCCTGTCTAGAATAATTTACAAGAGGATTGAAAGCCAGATAGAAATGGAGTTGGGTGAAGACCAGTTTGGTTTCAGGAGAAATGTAGGAACAAGGGAAGCTGTACTTAGTCTTAGGCTGATTTTGGAAGGTAGAATAAGGAAAGATAAGAGAACGTTCATGGCTTTTGTAGACTTAGAAAAGGCTTTTGATAACGTTGATTGGACTAAATTGTTTGACATTTTGAAATCGATTGGAATAAAGTACAGGGATAGGAGGGTGATATACAATCTATACAGAAACCAGACAGCAGTCATTCGAGTTGAAGGACATGAGAGAGAAGCTGGTATTCAGAAAGGTGCAAGGCAAGGCTGCAACTTATCACCCATACTTTTCAATCTTTACATTGAACAAGCAATGAAGGAAATTAGAGAAAAATATAAAGTGGGAGTGAAGATTCAAGGAGAATTAATTTCAACTCTGAGATTTGCTGATGACATAGTCATCTTGGCCGACAAGTCTGAGGATTTGAATGAGTTTTTGAATGGTATGGACTCCGTCTTACAGAAAGAATTCATGATGAAAATTAATAAATGTAAAACAAAAATACTGGAATGCAGCCGAAATAAATCAGAAACCTCTATGGAGATCAAATTGACAGGTGAAAAGCTGAAGGAAGTAGAAGACTTCTGTTACTTAGGAAGTAGAATAACCAGTGATGGACGAAGCAAAGAGGATATAAAAAGTAGGTTGGCTCAGGCAAAGAAAGCTTTTCTACAAAAAAGGAATCTGCTGACATCGAATATAGATTTAGGTATTAGGAAGTCATTTTTGAAAGCCTTTGTCTGGAGCGTGGCGCTCTATGGAAGTGAAACTTGGACTATTGGTGCAGCAGAAAAGAGGAGAATACAAGCATTTGAAATGTGGTGTTACAGGAGAATGATGAAGATCAGATGGGTAGATAGGGTTACAAACATAGAGGTATTAAGACGAGTGGGAGAGGAGAGATGTTTCTGGCGACTGCTAATGAAGAGAAGAGATAGGTTGGTAGGACACATACTAAGACACCCAGGAATAGCAAGCTTAGTTATGGAAGGAAGGGTCGAGGACAAGAACTGTAGGGGTAGACCAAGGTTAGAATATGTTAAACAGATTGCCTCAGATGTAGGGTGCGGTAGTTATGTAGAGATGAAACGATTAGCTCAGGACAGGGAGGCATGGAGAGCTGCATCAAACCAGTCAAAAGACTGAAGACTCAAACAACAACATATTATCTTTATGGCATGAATGGGAGGAGTATTTTCTTTGTGAATCATCGTCATAATGTTCATTTCTTAGGAACAAGTAAAATAAGAATCAAGCAGTTCATTAAAATGGTAATGTTAATCCAGTTCGCCGATTTTCTAAATAACTGGAGATATTTTCAAATTATCCGTAATTACTAAGTTAAATAAAACTGTGGAATTATCCCTACACTAAATCAGTTAACTATCAGTAGCTTTAATTGATGAAATCAACTGGTGTGGCAATGAACAGTAGAAATATTCTCGGGATCCCCACTGCGGGCGCCCATGAGTTCAAGCGTAGTTCCGCAAATAGTCGCGTGAAGTACAGTTGACTATTTGGTACACCACTGACACACTATATAGTGCCCATTGATGTAATATTTCTCGGTGATTGTAATGGGAAGAACATCTAGGAAAGGTACTGAACAGTATGTACCAAAATCTAGTGTAACTTATTATGTTCGCAGATATAAAACAATTGAACCTGGATTACAATAGTAATCTACGCGACCAAAGGAGGGTTAGTATCGAACTCTGAGAAATCTGACGATTGCCGTTAAGAAAAGACACGCTCGTTTTAAACAATGGTTTACTGAACAATTACTACCAGACCTCCGTCCACATTCGGTTATTATGAACAATGCGAGCATTCTCTCAGAGCAAATTAACAAAGCTCCGACCTCGAATTACAGAAAGGCTTACATTATCGAGTGGTTGTCTTATTACTTCATAAATCCGCGCATTGTACGTACGAAATTGATAAAATAGCAAGGCAACGCGGACACAGGTCGGACGAGAAGGAGGGGCAAATGGGGCTACAGCCCTGGGGACCGAGCGTACTGAAGGGCCCGAAAGAGAAAATCACGGCTTCTTAATTGCTATTCAGTCTTTTAAATAAGTCCCAAGACAAATCTTGTATAATATTGAAATACGAATTTGACTGATTTTGAAAATAAGCAATACGTTTGAATTCTCACCAAGCAAATTCTTGAAAGGTAAAGTGAGTAAACTTTAAAACAATGGAGATTCTTGAGCCGTTGTGGAACGAAAACGTTTCCTCTGAAATGCTAGAACGTGTGCAGCAATCTTTACATAGCAGACTGGAAGCTTGTATTGAGGCTGGTGGTCGTCATTTTGAACACAAGCTTTGAGGGTACATTGTACTTGTCAGAAACCACAGAATTACTTCATTCACATGTGTTTTTCTTTAGTTTGTCCTAGGCATTGTCCCATTGTGTACAAATAACAATATCTCGTAAACTACTTGCACTGGAATCGTGCAAGAGACACCATTGGAATTCTAATGTGTTCTACTTTTATTTTTTAGTGTCATTGAGTATTGTTCCATTTGAAAAATTGTAATTGTTGTGAATGGAACCACTTTCTAAGAATTGTAAGAATCAGTGTATCGGCTGCGAATGCGAGCCCTTGGTTGCAGTTTCATTGGGTTGAAGCCGCATATCAGTGTCACCTTCCATTTCAGAAGTGTTTGCAGTGCGGGTTTTGGGTGAATCACCCGGTATATACAGTACATATATATACAGTATATATATTTGGGTGCAGATTAAGAAGGATCGCTCCATGTTAGTTTTAAACTTAAATATTCTTTTAAATGGGGGTTGCCACGTTTAATTTGTTTTGAGTCCTGAGTGGGCCAAGGTCCTTGTTATTTTTATGTAATATTTATTGTTAATTTTTTAAAATTTGAAATATATTTGTACAAACCAACTCCTTAGACTAACCGATTCAGTAGTATCGTAAAATGACCCTCAACTTAATTAGTGTTCCATCCACCACCACCCTTATACTTGACGATTCTACCAAACAACCCTGTGGCACAACTTAAGGTGTCTGTGATACGAGAGATTGGGCGGTACACATAGATTAAAAAATCTTCTGGTCACGAATCTTCAATGATGAAACGGGAGCAAAACCTTTCCTTTAGTGAGATTAGTGCTGGACATGGCCATCCGAGCATGAGCATTCAGTTGTGAGACGTGCCCATTATGCTTGTAGGTCAGCGACTTCTGAGGAAGGCAGACTTCCACCTGGGGCAGCACATCAATACTTTCTTCCGCATCAGGTGCAAGGTGGCCGAAGCAGCGATTGACAAGAAGCCGATGACGGGTGCTGAACGGAGACACATCACCATGTTTGGTGAGTAATGGACACCTAGTTTTGATTGATCTTTTAGGACAACAGCATTTAAATAATAAGGTTAAGAAAACTATGGAATGTGTGAAACAACCATTAGTATAAGTGATTAAAATTTCATGTTCATGCGCCAAGTAGTATCTAAAATACTGGTACCTTTTCCTAGAAAAACGAAACAAATTATCATTACCTTAACCTTTATTTATGGAACGATTAGTTACTACGTGCGACTTGAAGCGATTATATTTGAACTTTTGTGATAGTCCATAGAACTATTTACTTTGCATTTTTTACCTTTATGGTGATGCTAATTATGCTATTATGGTAAACTTTGACTTCTGTGTACTGTAATGGCCGACAACAAACCAAGTAGTAGTTGGAGTAGTCTACCGTACCTTTCAAAAGTCTGATTTGTCACCACAAGTGAACGGTAATAATAATATCGTATGGCCTCGGGTGCCTGGTGCAAGCTTTGTTAATTGACACCCAGAGGGTAGCTTGCATGTCGAATTTCGTCGTTCCTTTGAACGCTATGAAAGTCAAGAAGGTTAGATATCTAAACTCCTTGACACTACAGCGGTTTCAAGTAGAGAATGTAGGAACTTTGTGTTGGCGGAAAATCCCGAGATTAATTTTGCCATTGAACACGGCCTACTGGATTCAAATGGGTTCTTTAACATGCCAACAACGTATGACATGAGTATCGTGATTTTTGTCGCCTTCAAAAATCACTTACCATGGCCAGGGGCGAACCTGCAATCTTGGGGTTGGTAGTCCGACACTATAACCACTCACCCACCGTGGCAAGCAGTGAACGGTCACTACATAAGGCAATCTTTACTGTACCATATAAAATAATTTATTAGGGCCAGACACCCCCGAAAGGGATTTTCGAGACAAGGCTCGTTGAGTGGAGGGAAACCCAATTTTCCAGGGCCGTGGCTGATTGGTCGCTCGAAGAATAACGTAACCAACAATATTTTTTAAAATATGGAAATATATTGAAAACAAACAAAATACAAGCTTAACAGTTGAACAAAATTAGTGAGATACCCTCCTATGAAAGTGTGGGAGGAACCCCTTACTAAATAACATTTGGCTAGGCCAAGTACGCGCGGGAAACCACGGAAAAGAAGAAACAAAAAATAAGAAACCAAATAATATTGATAGAACTAAATAAAACCAGACCAAGCCGGGTAACTTACAAAGCAACGTGCATCAGTACACTCTGTGGCTACAGACCACAAGATCCATTCGCAATATTTGCCAAGTACCAAACCGAAAGATTCCTCGGAACCTCAAAAGAAAATTTAAATTTCACTAAATAACACACGGACTCTCATTTGAGAAATAGAATACTTGCACACGGTGACAAGAGAATTAGTTAAACTAATTTAACTTTTGAAAATGCAAATTTTTCCCAAGATGGCGTCGCCACCGACGCTATCTCCGATCATTAGGCATGAACATCTAAACTCGAGAATTCTGGCGAACACAAGGCTTCCACCAAGTAATATCTATTTCCACCACACGACAATTCATTAAAGCACGATTTCAACAAGAATTAAAATCATTCTAATCTCAAAAGACTGCGAAATATCATCATTTATACGGAGCGGAACTCTAATACGTCGAACGTACGGCCATACTGCCAAGCAACACACATAATAATAATGGAAAACAAACTAGTGACGAAAAACAAAGGGCAGTCACTAGTAACTAACATAGTGACCCACCAAAAGAAACGAGTGCTTAAATCAAAATTCGAAAACAGAAAAATAGAATATTAAACTAAACCTGACTTATGTTGGCCACACTAAAGTTTGATAGCAAGCTAATAGAAATTAATTTTAACAAGTTGGAACCAACATTGCGCAATGTTTTCGCCCGTTAGAAGGTTTCAATTCATAGAAATAAAGAAAGCTTGCTATTTAAAAGAAATAACTAAAGTCTTTGCTTTCCTACGTGGTCCAACAGATCACCAACGACACGATGATCATTAATCTAAAAAAATAATATGATAAAGAATTCAAATTAAATAATTAAGGAAAGCTAAAGGAAGTAAAAATTGTTACTTTGAAAGTAAAATAAGGAGTGATGGACAAAGCAAAGAGGATATACAAAGTTGGTTATTACAGGTAAGGAAAGCTTTTCTACAGGGAAAAAATCTATTAGTTAATGTTGTTATTACTGTAAATATTGTCAATTCAAATAACAGTACAGTACGTATGTAGTTAGTTTTAGTTGTAAGTAGGTAGTTAGTTTGTCTATTAGATATATGTCGTTGTTCTATTAGACTGTGGTGTGTGAGGGTGCATGTGAGTGTGCCTGGTGACAGACTGTTTTAGTGGTAGTATTTGTTGTTGGTGGAACTTTAGTATTTTTTTCGTTAGTAGAATTTTGGTATTTAATTGTTAGTACGGTAGAAGGTTAGTATTCTTGTTTAGTAGAATTGCTCTTTACTTATTCTGAAAGGGAGTAGCAGCCTTTCAGAATAAATCAATTCTTTACTAGTCTTATAGACGGTTAAGATATTGATAATATAAGCCAAATAATGGCTACACTGCGTCCTGCTGCACGGCTGAAAGCAACGGGAAACTACAGCCGTATGCTATTCCCGAGGATATGCACCTCTCTATGCATAATTACATGTGATGATGGCCTCCTCCCTTGTAAAATTTCAATCCGGAGGTAAACTAGTCCCCCGTTCGGATCTCCGGGTGGGGACTACTCGAGAAGGGGTTAACATCACAGAAGTGACAAAGAGGAAATCTGACATTCTACGGATCGGAGCATGGAATGTTAGAAGTCTGCTAGGAAGTGGAAGGTTAGAAAACTTAGAAAGGGAAATGGATAGGTTGAGGTTGGATTTGGTTGGGATTAGTGAAATGCGCTGGCAGGAAGAACAGGACTTTTGGTCAGGAGACTATAGGGTCATTAGCACTAAATCAAACAATGGCCAAGCAGGGGTTGGCCTCATATTGAGTAGGAAACTTGGACAGCGGGTGGAATATTAAGAACAATATAGTGAACGGATTATTGTAGCAAAAATCAATACTAAACCTACCTGCACCACAGTGGTACAAGTCTATATGCCTACCAGTCAAGCTGATGATGAGGATGTTGAAAAGGTCTACGACGAAATAGACGAAATTCTGAGGTATATCAAGGGTGATGAAAATGTTATAGTAATGGGAGATTGGAATGCTGTGGTAGGAAAAGGGAGAGAAGGGAAAATAGTAGGAGATTTCGGATTAGGTGAAAGGAATGATCGAGGAAGCAGGCTGGTAGAATTCTGCACCGAGCATGAGTTGGTCACAGCTAACACCTTATTCAATAACCACAATAGAAGAATATACACATGGATGAGACCAGGAGATACAGGGCGTTACCAAATCGACTTCATTATGGTCAAGCAGAGGTATCGAAACCAGATTTTGGATTGTAAAACATATCCTGGTGCTGACATAAACTCTGACCACAATCTGGTCGTAATGAAATGCAGATTAAAGCTGAAGAAACTGAAGAAAAGTCAAAAGCCAAAAAGGTGGGCAATAGACAGACTGAAAGAGAAGGATGTAAACGAAAGATTCAAGAAGAGTATAAAGGAAGGACTAATGAAAAACCCTAAACAAACTTCAATTGCAGACGAATGGGCACTTTTGAAGAATGAAATAACAAAATCCGCAGAAGAATACATTGGTAGGAAAGAAAGAATAGGTAGAAAACCGTGGATCACTCAGGATATACTAGAATTGATGGATGAAAGGCGGAAACACAAGAATGTAAGAGATGAGAAGGGGAAAGCAGAATACAGACGTCTGAGAAATGAGGTTAACAAGAAGTGCAAGGAAGCGAAAGAAGAATGGTTGAAAGAGAAATGTGCAGGTATAGAAAATTGTCTGAAATTAGGTAAAGTAGACACAGCTTATCGAAGGATTAAGAATACTTTTGGGGAAAAGAAGACTAAGTGCTGTAATATTAAGGACACAAATGGAAAGCCTCTAACAGATAGGGACGAAAAGGTTGAGAGATGGAAAGCTTACATAGAGAGTTTGTATAAGGGAAAGGAGATTGAGAATCATATAATGGAAAGGGAGGAGGAAATTGATGAGGATGCGAAAGGAGATTTAATATTGAGATCAGAATTTGATAGAGCTTTGGAAGACTTAAGCAGGAACAAAGCACCAGGCATAGATGATATACCGATTGAGTTGCTACGCTGCATAGGAGATGAAGGTCTGATCAGGTTATTTCACTTGGTGTGTAGGATTTATGAGACAGGTGAGGTACCCCCTGATTTCAAGAAGAATGTAATCATCCCTATACCAAAGAAAGTGGGAGCTGACAGATGTGAAGATTACCGTACAATCAGCTTGATTACTCATGCTTCAAAGATCCTGTCTAGAATAATTTACAAGAGGATTGAAAGCCAGATAGAAATGGAGTTGGGTGAAGACCAGTTTGGTTTCAGGAGAAATGTAGGAACAAGGGAAGCTGTACTTAGTCTTAGGCTGATTTTGGAAGGTAGAATAAGGAAAGATAAGAGAACGTTCATGGCTTTTGTAGACTTAGAAAAGGCTTTTGATAACGTTGATTGGACTAAATTGTTTGACATTTTGAAATCGATTGGAATAAAGTACAGGGATAGGAGGGTGATATACAATCTATACAGAAACCAGACAGCAGTCATTCGAGTTGAAGGACATGAGAGAGAAGCTGGTATTCAGAAAGGTGCAAGGCAAGGCTGCAACTTATCACCCATACTTTTCAATCTTTACATTGAACAAGCAATGAAGGAAATTAGAGAAAAATATAAAGTGGGAGTGAAGATTCAAGGAGAATTAATTTCAACTCTGAGATTTGCTGATGACATAGTCATCTTGGCCGACAAGTCTGAGGATTTGAATGAGTTTTTGAATGGTATGGACTCCGTCTTACAGAAAGAATTCATGATGAAAATTAATAAATGTAAAACAAAAATACTGGAATGCAGCCGAAATAAATCAGAAACCTCTATGGAGATCAAATTGACAGGTGAAAAGCTGAAGGAAGTAGAAGACTTCTGTTACTTAGGAAGTAGAATAACCAGTGATGGACGAAGCAAAGAGGATATAAAAAGTAGGTTGGCTCAGGCAAAGAAAGCTTTTCTACAAAAAAGGAATCTGCTGACATCGAATATAGATTTAGGTATTAGGAAGTCATTTTTGAAAGCCTTTGTCTGGAGCGTGGCGCTCTATGGAAGTGAAACTTGGACTATTGGTGCAGCAGAAAAGAGGAGAATAGAAGCATTTGAAATGTGGTGTTACAGGAGAATGATGAAGATCAGATGGGTAGATAGGGTTACAAACATAGAGGTATTAAGACGAGTGGGAGAGGAGAGATGTTTCTGGCGACTGCTAATGAAGAGAAGAGATAGGTTGGTAGGACACATACTAAGACACCCAGGAATAGCAAGCTTAGTTATGGAAGGAAGGGTCGAGGACAAGAACTGTAGGGGTAGACCAAGGTTAGAATATGTTAAACAGATTGCCTCAGATGTAGGGTGCGGTAGTTATGTAGAGATGAAACGATTAGCTCAGGACAGGGAGGCATGGAGAGCTGCATCAAACCAGTCAAAAGACTGAAGACTCAAACAACAACATATTATCTTTATGGCATGAATGGGAGGAGTATTTTCTTTGTGAATCATCGTCATAATGTTCATTTCTTAGGAACAAGTAAAATAAGAATCAAGCAGTTCATTAAAATGGTAATGTTAATCCAGTTCGCCGATTTTCTAAATAACTGGAGATATTTTCAAATTATCCGTAATTACTAAGTTAAATAAAACTGTGGAATTATCCCTACACTAAATCAGTTAACTATCAGTAGCTTTAATTGATGAAATCAACTGGTGTGGCAATGAACAGTAGAAATATTCTCGGGATCCCCACTGCGGGCGCCCATGAGTTCAAGCGTAGTTCCGCAAATAGTCGCGTGAAGTACAGTTGACTATTTGGTACACCACTGACACACTATATAGTGCCCATTGATGTAATATTTCTCGGTGATTGTAATGGGAAGAACATCTAGGAAAGGTACTGAACAGTATGTACCAAAATCTAGTGTAACTTATTATGTTCGCAGATATAAAACAATTGAACCTGGATTACAATAGTAATCTACGCGACCAAAGGAGGGTTAGTATCGAACTCTGAGAAATCTGACGATTGCCGTTAAGAAAAGACACGCTCGTTTTAAACAATGGTTTACTGAACAATTACTACCAGACCTCCGTCCACATTCGGTTATTATGAACAATGCGAGCATTCTCTCAGAGCAAATTAACAAAGCTCCGACCTCGAATTACAGAAAGGCTTACATTATCGAGTGGTTGTCTTATTACTTCATAAATCCGCGCATTGTACGTACGAAATTGATAAAATAGCAAGGCAACGCGGACACAGGTCGGACGAGAAGGAGGGGCAAATGGGGCTACAGCCCTGGGGACCGAGCGTACTGAAGGGCCCGAAAGAGAAAATCACGGCTTCTTAATTGCTATTCAGTCTTTTAAATAAGTCCCAAGACAAATCTTGTATAATATTGAAATACGAATTTGACTGATTTTGAAAATAAGCAATACGTTTGAATTCTCACCAAGCAAATTCTTGAAAGGTAAAGTGAGTAAACTTTAAAACAATGGAGATTCTTGAGCCGTTGTGGAACGAAAACGTTTCCTCTGAAATGCTAGAACGTGTGCAGCAATCTTTACATAGCAGACTGGAAGCTTGTATTGAGGCTGGTGGTCGTCATTTTGAACACAAGCTTTGAGGGTACATTGTACTTGTCAGAAACCACAGAATTACTTCATTCACATGTGTTTTTCTTTAGTTTGTCCTAGGCATTGTCCCATTGTGTACAAATAACAATATCTCGTAAACTACTTGCACTGGAATCGTGCAAGAGACACCATTGGAATTCTAATGTGTTCTACTTTTATTTTTTAGTGTCATTGAGTATTGTTCCATTTGAAAAATTGTAATTGTTGTGAATGGAACCACTTTCTAAGAATTGTAAGAATCAGTGTATCGGCTGCGAATGCGAGCCCTTGGTTGCAGTTTCATTGGGTTGAAGCCGCATATCAGTGTCACCTTCCATTTCAGAAGTGTTTGCAGTGCGGGTTTTGGGTGAATCACCCGGTATATACAGTACATATATATACAGTATATATATTTGGGTGCAGATTAAGAAGGATCGCTCCATGTTAGTTTTAAACTTAAATATTCTTTTAAATGGGGGTTGCCACGTTTAATTTGTTTTGAGTCCTGAGTGGGCCAAGGTCCTTGTTATTTTTATGTAATATTTATTGTTAATTTTTTAAAATTTGAAATATATTTGTACAAACCAACTCCTTAGACTAACCGATTCAGTAGTATCGTAAAATGACCCTCAACTTAATTAGTGTTCCATCCACCACCACCCTTATACTTGACGATTCTACCAAACAACCCTGTGGCACAACTTAAGGTGTCTGTGATACGAGAGATTGGGCGGTACACATAGATTAAAAAATCTTCTGGTCACGAATCTTCAATGATGAAACGGGAGCAAAACCTTTCCTTTAGTGAGATTAGTGCTGGACATGGCCATCCGAGCATGAGCATTCAGTTGTGAGACGTGCCCATTATGCTTGTAGGTCAGCGACTTCTGAGGAAGGCAGACTTCCACCTGGGGCAGCACATCAATACTTTCTTCCGCATCAGGTGCAAGGTGGCCGAAGCAGCGATTGACAAGAAGCCGATGACGGGTGCTGAACGGAGACACATCACCATGTTTGGTGAGTAATGGACACCTAGTTTTGATTGATCTTTTAGGACAACAGCATTTAAATAATAAGGTTAAGAAAACTATGGAATGTGTGAAACAACCATTAGTATAAGTGATTAAAATTTCATGTTCATGCGCCAAGTAGTATCTAAAATACTGGTACCTTTTCCTAGAAAAACGAAACAAATTATCATTACCTTAACCTTTATTTATGGAACGATTAGTTACTACGTGCGACTTGAAGCGATTATATTTGAACTTTTGTGATAGTCCATAGAACTATTTACTTTGCATTTTTTACCTTTATGGTGATGCTAATTATGCTATTATGGTAAACTTTGACTTCTGTGTACTGTAATGGCCGACAACAAACCAAGTAGTAGTTGGAGTAGTCTACCGTACCTTTCAAAAGTCTGATTTGTCACCACAAGTGAACGGTCACTACATAAGGCAATCTTTACTGTACCATATAAAATAATTTATTAGGGCCAGACACCCCCGAAAGGGATTTTCGAGACAAGGCTCGTTGAGTGGAGGGAAACCCAATTTTCCAGGGCCGTGGCTGATTGGTCGCTCGAAGAATAACGTAACCAACAATAAAATATGGAAATATATTGAAAACAAACAAAATACAAGCTTAACAGTTGAACAAAATTAGTGAGATACCCTCCTATGAAAGTGTGGGAGGAACCCCTTACTAAATAACATTTGGCTAGGCCAAGTACGCGCGGGAAACCACGGAAAAGAAGAAACAAAAAATAAGAAACCAAATAATATTGATAGAACTAAATAAAACCAGACCAAGCCGGGTAACTTACAAAGCAACGTGCATCAGTACACTCTGTGGCTACAGACCACAAGATCCATTCGCAATATTTGCCAAGTACCAAACCGAAAGATTCCTCGGAACCTCAAAAGAAAATTTAAATTTCACTAAATAACACACGGACTCTCATTTGAGAAATAGAATACTTGCACACGGTGACAAGAGAATTAGTTAAACTAATTTAACTTTTGAAAATGCAAATTTTTCCCAAGATGTCGTCGCCACCGACGCTATCTCCGATCATTAGGCATGAACATCAAAACTCGAGAATTCTGGCGAACACAAGGCTTCCACCAAGTAATATCTATTTCCACCACACGACAATTCATTAAAGCACGATTTCAACAAGAATTAAAATCATTCTAATCTCAAAAGACTGCGAAATATCATCATTTATACGGAGCGGAACTCTAATACGTCGAACGTACGGCCATACTGCCAAGCAACACACATAATAATAATGGAAAACAAACTAGTGACGAAAAACAAAGGGCAGTCACTAGTAACTAACATAGTGACCCACCAAAAGAAACGAGTGCTTAAATCAAAATTCGAAAACAGAAAAATAGAATATTAAACTAAACCTGACTTATGTTGGCCACACTAAAGTTTGATAGCAAGCTAATAGAAATTAATTTTAACAAGTTGGAACCAACATTGCGCAATGTTTTGGCCCGTTAGAAGGTTTCAATTCATAGAAATAAAGAAAGCTTGCTATTTAAAAGAAATAACTAAAGTCTTTGCTTTCCTACGTGGTCCAACAGATCACCAACGACACGATGATCATTAATCTAAAAAAATAATATGATAAAGAATTCAAATTAAATAATTAAGGAAAGCTAAAGGAAGTAAAAATTGTTACTTTGAAAGTAAAATAAGGAGTGATGGACAAAGCAAAGAGGATATACAAAGTTGGTTATTACAGGTAAGGAAAGCTTTTCTACAGGGAAAAAATCTATTAGTTAATGTTGTTATTACTGTAAATATTGTCAATTCAAATAACAGTACAGTACGTATGTAGTTAGTTTTAGTTGTAAGTAGGTAGTTAGTTTGTCTATTAGATATATGTCGTTGTTCTATTAGACTGTGGTGTGTGAGTGTGCCTGGTGACAGACTGTTTTAGTGGTAGTATTTGTTGTTGGTGGAACTTTAGTATTTTTTTCGTTAGTAGAATTTTGGTATTTAATTGTTAGTACGGTAGAAGGTTAGTATTCTTGTTTAGTAGAATTGCTCTTTACTTATTCTGAAAGGGAGTAGCAGCCTTTCAGAATAAATCAATTCTTTACTAGTCTTATAGACGGTTAAGATATTGATAATATAAGCCAAATAATGGCTACACTGCGTCCTGCTGCACGGCTGAAAGCAACGGGAAACTACAGCCGTATGCTATTCCCGAGGATATGCACCTCTCTATGCATAATTACATGTGATGATGGCCTCCTCCCTTGTAAAATTTCAATCCGGAGGTAAACTAGTCCCCCGTTCGGATCTCCGGGTGGGGACTACTCGAGAAGGGGTTAACATCACAGAAGTGACAAAGAGGAAATCTGACATTCTACGGATCGGAGCATGGAATGTTAGAAGTCTGCTAGGAAGTGGAAGGTTAGAAAACTTAGAAAGGGAAATGGATAGGTTGAGGTTGGATTTGGTTGGGATTAGTGAAATGCGCTGGCAGGAAGAACAGGACTTTTGGTCAGGAGACTATAGGGTCATTAGCACTAAATCAAACAATGGCCAAGCAGGGGTTGGCCTCATATTGAGTAGGAAACTTGGACAGCGGGTGGAATATTATGAACAATATAGTGAACGGATTATTGTAGCAAAAATCAATACTAAACCTACCTGCACCACAGTGGTACAAGTCTATATGCCTACCAGTCAAGCTGATGATGAGGATGTTGAAAAGGTCTACGAAGAAATAGACGAAATTCTGAGGTATATCAAGGGTGATGAAAATGTTATAGTAATGGGAGATTGGAATGCTGTGGTAGGAAAAGGGAGAGAAGGGAAAATAGTAGGAGATTTCGGATTAGGTGAAGTGAATGATCGAGGAAGCAGGCTGGTAGAATTCTGCACCGAGCATGAGTTGGTCATAGCTAACACCTTATTCAATAACCACAATAGAAGAATATACACATGGATGAGACCAGGAGATACAGGGCGTTACCAAATCGACTTCATTATGGTCAAGCAGAGGTATCGAAACCAGATTTTGGATTGTAAAACATATCCTGGTGCTGACATAAACTCTGACCACAATCTGGTCGTAATGAAATGCAGATTAAAGCTGAAGAAACTGAAGAAAAGTCAAAAGCCAAAAAGGTGGGCAATAGACAGACTGAAAGAGAAGGATGTAAACGAAAGATTCAAGAAGAGTATAAAGGAAGGACTAATGAAAAACCCTAAACAAACTTCAATTGCAGACGAATGGGCACTTTTGAAGAATGAAATAACAAAATCCGCAGAAGAATACATTGGTAGGAAAGAAAGAATAGGTAGAAAACCGTGGATCACTCAGGATATACTAGAATTGATGGATGAAAGGCGGAAACACAAGAATGTAAGAGATGAGAAGGGGAAAGCAGAATACAGACGTCTGAGAAATGAGGTTAACAAGAAGTGCAAGGAAGCGAAAGAAGAATGGTTGAAAGAGAAATGTGCAGGTATAGAAAATTGTCTGAAATTAGGTAAAGTAGACACAGCTTATCGAAGGATTAAGAATACTTTTGGGGAAAAGAAGACTAAGTGCTGTAATATTAAGGACACAAATGGAAAGCCTCTAACAGATAGGGAAGAAAAGGTTGAGAGATGGAAAGCTTACATAGAGAGTTTGTATAAGGGAAAGGAGATTGAGAATCATATAATGGAAAGGGAGGAGGAAATTGATGAGGATGCGAAAGGAGATTTAATATTGAGATCAGAATTTGATAGAGCTTTGGAAGACTTAAGCAGGAACAAAGCACCAGGCATAGATGATATACCGATTGAGTTGCTACGCTGCATAGGAGATGAAGGTCTGATCAGGTTATTTCACTTGGTGTGTAGGATTTATGAGACAGGTGAGGTACCCCCTGATTTCAAGAAGAATGTAATCATCCCTATACCAAAGAAAGTGGGAGCTGACAGATGTGAAGATTACCGTACAATCAGCTTGATTACTCATGCTTCAAAGATCCTGTCTAGAATAATTTACAAGAGGATTGAAAGCCAGATAGAAATTGAGTTGGGTGAAGACCAGTTTGGTTTCAGGAGAAATGTAGGAACAAGGGAAGCTGTACTTAGTCTTAGGCTGATTTTGGAAGGTAGAATAAGGAAAGATAAGAGAACGTTCATGGCTTTTGTAGACTTAGAAAAGGCTTTTGATAACGTTGATTGGACTAAATTGTTTGACATTTTGAAATCGATTGGAATAAAGTACAGGGATAGGAGGTGATATACAATCTATACAGAAACCAGACAGCAGTCATTCGAGTTGAAGGACATGAGAGAGAAGCTGGTATTCAGAAAGGTGCAAGGCAAGGCTGCAACTTATCACCCATACTTTTCAATCTTTACATTGAACAAGCAATGAAGGAAATTAGAGAAAAATATAAAGTGGGAGTGAAGATTCAAGGAGAAATAATTTCAACTCTGAGATTTGCTGATGACATAGTCATCTTGGCCGACAAGTCTGAGGATTTGAATGAGTTTTTGAATGGTATGGACTCCGTCTTACAGAAAGAATTCATGATGAAAATTAATAAATGTAAAACAAAAATACTGGAATGCAGCCGAAATAAATCAGAAACCTCTATGGAGATCAAATTGACAGGTGAAAAGCTGAAGGAAGTAGAAGACTTCTGTTACTTAGGAAGTAGAATAACCAGTGATGGACGAAGCAAAGAGGATATAAAAAGTAGGTTGGCTCAGGCAAAGAAAGCTTTTCTACAAAAAAGGAATCTGCTGACATCGAATATAGATTTAGGTATTAGGAAGTCATTTTTGAAAGCCTTTGTCTGGAGCGTGGCGCTCTATGGAAGTGAAACTTGGACTATTGGTGCAGCAGAAAAGAGGAGAATAGAAGCATTTGAAATGTGGTGTTACAGGAGAATGATGAAGATCAGATGGGTAGATAGGGTTACAAACATAGAGGTATTAAGACGAGTGGGAGAGGAGAGATGTTTCTGGCGACTGCTAATGAAGAGAAGAGATAGGTTGGTAGGACACATACTAAGACACCCAGGAATAGCAAGCTTAGTTATGGAAGGAAGGGTCGAGGACAAGAACTGTAGGGGTAGACCAAGGTTAGAATATGTTAAACAGATTGCCTCAGATGTAGGGTGCGGTAGTTATGTAGAGATGAAACGATTAGCTCAGGACAGGGAGGCATGGAGAGCTGCATCAAACCAGTCAAAAGACTGAAGACTCAAACAACAACATATTATCTTTATGGCATGAATGGGAGGAGTATTTTCTTTGTGAATCATCGTCATAATGTTCATTTCTTAGGAACAAGTAAAATAAGAATCAAGCAGTTCATTAAAATGGTAATGTTAATCCAGTTCGCCGATTTTCTAAATAACTGGAGATATTTTCAAATTATCCGTAATTACTAAGTTAAATAAAACTGTGGAATTATCCCTACACTAAATCAGTTAACTATCAGTAGCTTTAATTGATGAAATCAACTGGTGTGGCAATGAACAGTAGAAATATTCTCGGGATCCCCACTGCGGGCGCCCATGAGTTCAAGCGTAGTTCCGCAAATAGTCGCGTGAAGTACAGTTGACTATTTGGTACACCACTGACACACTATATAGTGCCCATTGATGTAATATTTCTCGGTGATTGTAATGGGAAGAACATCTAGGAAAGGTACTGAACAGTATGTACCAAAATCTAGTGTAACTTATTATGTTCGCAGATATAAAACAATTGAACCTGGATTACAATAGTAATCTACGCGACCAAAGGAGGGTTAGTATCGAACTCTGAGAAATCTGACGATTGCCGTTAAGAAAAGACACGCTCGTTTTAAACAATGGTTTACTGAACAATTACTACCAGACCTCCGTCCACATTCGGTTATTATGAACAATGCGAGCATTCTCTCAGAGCAAATTAACAAAGCTCCGACCTCGAATTACAGAAAGGCTTACATTATCGAGTGGTTGTCTTATTACTTCATAAATCCGCGCATTGTACGTACGAAATTGATAAAATAGCAAGGCAACGCGGACACAGGTCGGACGAGAAGGAGGGGCAAATGGGGCTACAGCCCTGGGGACCGAGCGTACTGAAGGGCCCGAAAGAGAAAATCACGGCTTCTTAATTGCTATTCAGTCTTTTAAATAAGTCCCAAGACAAATCTTGTATAATATTGAAATACGAATTTGACTGATTTTGAAAATAAGCAATACGTTTGAATTCTCACCAAGCAAATTCTTGAAAGGTAAAGTGAGTAAACTTTAAAACAATGGAGATTCTTGAGCCGTTGTGGAACGAAAACGTTTCCTCTGAAATGCTAGAACGTGTGCAGCAATCTTTACATAGCAGACTGGAAGCTTGTATTGAGGCTGGTGGTCGTCATTTTGAACACAAGCTTTGAGGGTACATTGTACTTGTCAGAAACCACAGAATTACTTCATTCACATGTGTTTTTCTTTAGTTTGTCCTAGGCATTGTCCCATTGTGTACAAATAACAATATCTCGTAAACTACTTGCACTGGAATCGTGCAAGAGACACCATTGGAATTCTAATGTGTTCTACTTTTATTTTTTAGTGTCATTGAGTATTGTTCCATTTGAAAAATTGTAATTGTTGTGAATGGAACCACTTTCTAAGAATTGTAAGAATCAGTGTATCGGCTGCGAATGCGAGCCCTTGGTTGCAGTTTCATTGGGTTGAAGCCGCATATCAGTGTCACCTTCCATTTCAGAAGTGTTTGCAGTGCGGGTTTTGGGTGAATCACCCGGTATATACAGTACATATATATACAGTATATATATTTGGGTGCAGATTAAGAAGGATCGCTCCATGTTAGTTTTAAACTTAAATATTCTTTTAAATGGGGGTTGCCACGTTTAATTTGTTTTGAGTCCTGAGTGGGCCAAGGTCCTTGTTATTTTTATGTAATATTTATTGTTAATTTTTTAAAATTTGAAATATATTTGTACAAACCAACTCCTTAGACTAACCGATTCAGTAGTATCGTAAAATGACCCTCAACTTAATTAGTGTTCCATCCACCACCACCCTTATACTTGACGATTCTACCAAACAACCCTGTGGCACAACTTAAGGTGTCTGTGATACGAGAGATTGGGCGGTACACATAGATTAAAAAATCTTCTGGTCACGAATCTTCAATGATGAAACGGGAGCAAAACCTTTCCTTTAGTGAGATTAGTGCTGGACATGGCCATCCGAGCATGAGCATTCAGTTGTGAGACGTGCCCATTATGCTTGTAGGTCAGCGACTTCTGAGGAAGGCAGACTTCCACCTGGGGCAGCACATCAATACTTTCTTCCGCATCAGGTGCAAGGTGGCCGAAGCAGCGATTGACAAGAAGCCGATGACGGGTGCTGAACGGAGACACATCACCATGTTTGGTGAGTAATGGACACCTAGTTTTGATTGATCTTTTAGGACAACAGCATTTAAATAATAAGGTTAAGAAAACTATGGAATGTGTGAAACAACCATTAGTATAAGTGATTAAAATTTCATGTTCATGCGCCAAGTAGTATCTAAAATACTGGTACCTTTTCCTAGAAAAACGAAACAAATTATCATTACCTTAACCTTTATTTATGGAACGATTAGTTACTACGTGCGACTTGAAGCGATTATATTTGAACTTTTGTGATAGTCCATAGAACTATTTACTTTGCATTTTTTACCTTTATGGTGATGCTAATTATGCTATTATGGTAAACTTTGACTTCTGTGTACTGTAATGGCCGACAACAAACCAAGTAGTAGTTGGAGTAGTCTACCGTACCTTTCAAAAGTCTGATTTGTCACCACAAGTGAACGGTCACTACATAAGGCAATCTTTACTGTACCATATAAAATAATTTATTAGGGCCAGACACCCCCGAAAGGGATTTTCGAGACAAGGCTCGTTGAGTGGAGGGAAACCCAATTTTCCAGGGCCGTGGCTGATTGGTCGCTCGAAGAATAACGTAACCAACAATAAAATATGGAAATATATTGAAAACAAACAAAATACAAGCTTAACAGTTGAACAAAATTAGTGAGATACCCTCCTATGAAAGTGTGGGAGGAACCCCTTACTAAATAACATTTGGCTAGGCCAAGTACGCGCGGGAAACCACGGAAAAGAAGAAACAAAAAATAAGAAACCAAATAATATTGATAGAACTAAATAAAACCAGACCAAGCCGGGTAACTTACAAAGCAACGTGCATCAGTACACTCTGTGGCTACAGACCACAAGATCCATTCGCAATATTTGCCAAGTACCAAACCGAAAGATTCCTCGGAACCTCAAAAGAAAATTTAAATTTCACTAAATAACACACGGACTCTCATTTGAGAAATAGAATACTTGCACACGGTGACAAGAGAATTAGTTAAACTAATTTAACTTTTGAAAATGCAAATTTTTCCCAAGATGTCGTCGCCACCGACGCTATCTCCGATCATTAGGCATGAACATCAAAACTCGAGAATTCTGGCGAACACAAGGCTTCCACCAAGTAATATCTATTTCCACCACACGACAATTCATTAAAGCACGATTTCAACAAGAATTAAAATCATTCTAATCTCAAAAGACTGCGAAATATCATCATTTATACGGAGCGGAACTCTAATACGTCGAACGTACGGCCATACTGCCAAGCAACACACATAATAATAATGGAAAACAAACTAGTGACGAAAAACAAAGGGCAGTCACTAGTAACTAACATAGTGACCCACCAAAAGAAACGAGTGCTTAAATCAAAATTCGAAAACAGAAAAATAGAATATTAAACTAAACCTGACTTATGTTGGCCACACTAAAGTTTGATAGCAAGCTAATAGAAATTAATTTTAACAAGTTGGAACCAACATTGCGCAATGTTTTGGCCCGTTAGAAGGTTTCAATTCATAGAAATAAAGAAAGCTTGCTATTTAAAAGAAATAACTAAAGTCTTTGCTTTCCTACGTGGTCCAACAGATCACCAACGACACGATGATCATTAATCTAAAAAAATAATATGATAAAGAATTCAAATTAAATAATTAAGGAAAGCTAAAGGAAGTAAAAATTGTTACTTTGAAAGTAAAATAAGGAGTGATGGACAAAGCAAAGAGGATATACAAAGTTGGTTATTACAGGTAAGGAAAGCTTTTCTACAGGGAAAAAATCTATTAGTTAATGTTGTTATTACTGTAAATATTGTCAATTCAAATAACAGTACAGTACGTATGTAGTTAGTTTTAGTTGTAAGTAGGTAGTTAGTTTGTCTATTAGATATATGTCGTTGTTCTATTAGACTGTGGTGTGTGAGTGTGCCTGGTGACAGACTGTTTTAGTGGTAGCATTTGTTGTTGGTGGAACTTTAGTATTTTTTTCGTTAGTAGAATTTTGGTATTTAATTGTTAGTACGGTAGAAGGTTAGTATTCTTGTTTAGTAGAATTGCTCTTTACTTATTCTGAAAGGGAGTAGCAGCCTTTCAGAATAAATCAATTCTTTACTAGTCTTATAGACGGTTAAGATATTGATAATATAAGCCAAATAATGGCTACACTGCGTCCTGCTGCACGGCTGAAAGCAACGGGAAACTACAGCCGTATGCTATTCCCGAGGATATGCACCTCTCTATGCATAATTACATGTGATGATGGCCTCCTCCCTTGTAAAATTTCAATCCGGAGGTAAACTAGTCCCCCGTTCGGATCTCCGGGTGGGGACTACTCGAGAAGGGGTTAACATCACAGAAGTGACAAAGAGGAAATCTGACATTCTACGGATCGGAGCATGGAATGTTAGAAGTCTGCTAGGAAGTGGAAGGTTAGAAAACTTAGAAAGGGAAATGGATAGGTTGAGGTTGGATTTGGTTGGGATTAGTGAAATGCGCTGGCAGGAAGAACAGGACTTTTGGTCAGGAGACTATAGGGTCATTAGCACTAAATCAAACAATGGCCAAGCAGGGGTTGGCCTCATATTGAGTAGGAAACTTGGACAGCGGGTGGAATATTATGAACAATATAGTGAACGGATTATTGTAGCAAAAATCAATACTAAACCTACCTGCACCACAGTGGTACAAGTCTATATGCCTACCAGTCAAGCTGATGATGAGGATGTTGAAAAGGTCTACGAAGAAATAGACGAAATTCTGAGGTATATCAAGGGTGATGAAAATGTTATAGTAATGGGAGATTGGAATGCTGTGGTAGGAAAAGGGAGAGAAGGGAAAATAGTAGGAGATTTCGGATTAGGTGAAGTGAATGATCGAGGAAGCAGGCTGGTAGAATTCTGCACCGAGCATGAGTTGGTCATAGCTAACACCTTATTCAATAACCACAATAGAAGAATATACACATGGATGAGACCAGGAGATACAGGGCGTTACCAAATCGACTTCATTATGGTCAAGCAGAGGTATCGAAACCAGATTTTGGATTGTAAAACATATCCTGGTGCTGACATAAACTCTGACCACAATCTGGTCGTAATGAAATGCAGATTAAAGCTGAAGAAACTGAAGAAAAGTCAAAAGCCAAAAAGGTGGGCAATAGACAGACTGAAAGAGAAGGATGTAAACGAAAGATTCAAGAAGAGTATAAAGGAAGGACTAATGAAAAACCCTAAACAAACTTCAATTGCAGACGAATGGGCACTTTTGAAGAATGAAATAACAAAATCCGCAGAAGAATACATTGGTAGGAAAGAAAGAATAGGTAGAAAACCGTGGATCACTCAGGATATACTAGAATTGATGGATGAAAGGCGGAAACACAAGAATGTAAGAGATGAGAAGGGGAAAGCAGAATACAGACGTCTGAGAAATGAGGTTAACAAGAAGTGCAAGGAAGCGAAAGAAGAATGGTTGAAAGAGAAATGTGCAGGTATAGAAAATTGTCTGAAATTAGGTAAAGTAGACACAGCTTATCGAAGGATTAAGAATACTTTTGGGGAAAAGAAGACTAAGTGCTGTAATATTAAGGACACAAATGGAAAGCCTCTAACAGATAGGGAAGAAAAGGTTGAGAGATGGAAAGCTTACATAGAGAGTTTGTATAAGGGAAAGGAGATTGAGAATCATATAATGGAAAGGGAGGAGGAAATTGATGAGGATGCGAAAGGAGATTTAATATTGAGATCAGAATTTGATAGAGCTTTGGAAGACTTAAGCAGGAACAAAGCACCAGGCATAGATGATATACCGATTGAGTTGCTACGCTGCATAGGAGATGAAGGTCTGATCAGGTTATTTCACTTGGTGTGTAGGATTTATGAGACAGGTGAGGTACCCCCTGATTTCAAGAAGAATGTAATCATCCCTATACCAAAGAAAGTGGGAGCTGACAGATGTGAAGATTACCGTACAATCAGCTTGATTACTCATGCTTCAAAGATCCTGTCTAGAATAATTTACAAGAGGATTGAAAGCCAGATAGAAATTGAGTTGGGTGAAGACCAGTTTGGTTTCAGGAGAAATGTAGGAACAAGGGAAGCTGTACTTAGTCTTAGGCTGATTTTGGAAGGTAGAATAAGGAAAGATAAGAGAACGTTCATGGCTTTTGTAGACTTAGAAAAGGCTTTTGATAACGTTGATTGGACTAAATTGTTTGACATTTTGAAATCGATTGGAATAAAGTACAGGGATAGGAGGTGATATACAATCTATACAGAAACCAGACAGCAGTCATTCGAGTTGAAGGACATGAGAGAGAAGCTGGTATTCAGAAAGGTGCAAGGCAAGGCTGCAACTTATCACCCATACTTTTCAATCTTTACATTGAACAAGCAATGAAGGAAATTAGAGAAAAATATAAAGTGGGAGTGAAGATTCAAGGAGAATTAATTTCAACTCTGAGATTTGCTGATGACATAGTCATCTTGGCCGACAAGTCTGAGGATTTGAATGAGTTTTTGAATGGTATGGACTCCGTCTTACAGAAAGAATTCATGATGAAAATTAATAAATGTAAAACAAAAATACTGGAATGCAGCCGAAATAAATCAGAAACCTCTATGGAGATCAAATTGACAGGTGAAAAGCTGAAGGAAGTAGAAGACTTCTGTTACTTAGGAAGTAGAATAACCAGTGATGGACGAAGCAAAGAGGATATAAAAAGTAGGTTGGCTCAGGCAAAGAAAGCTTTTCTACAAAAAAGGAATCTGCTGACATCGAATATAGATTTAGGTATTAGGAAGTCATTTTTGAAAGCCTTTGTCTGGAGCGTGGCGCTCTATGGAAGTGAAACTTGGACTATTGGTGCAGCAGAAAAGAGGAGAATAGAAGCATTTGAAATGTGGTGTTACAGGAGAATGATGAAGATCAGATGGGTAGATAGGGTTACAAACATAGAGGTATTAAGACGAGTGGGAGAGGAGAGATGTTTCTGGCGACTGCTAATGAAGAGAAGAGATAGGTTGGTAGGACACATACTAAGACACCCAGGAATAGCAAGCTTAGTTATGGAAGGAAGGGTCGAGGACAAGAACTGTAGGGGTAGACCAAGGTTAGAATATGTTAAACAGATTGCCTCAGATGTAGGGTGCGGTAGTTATGTAGAGATGAAACGATTAGCTCAGGACAGGGAGGCATGGAGAGCTGCATCAAACCAGTCAAAAGACTGAAGACTCAAACAACAACATATTATCTTTATGGCATGAATGGGAGGAGTATTTTCTTTGTGAATCATCGTCATAATGTTCATTTCTTAGGAACAAGTAAAATAAGAATCAAGCAGTTCATTAAAATGGTAATGTTAATCCAGTTCGCCGATTTTCTAAATAACTGGAGATATTTTCAAATTATCCGTAATTACTAAGTTAAATAAAACTGTGGAATTATCCCTACACTAAATCAGTTAACTATCAGTAGCTTTAATTGATGAAATCAACTGGTGTGGCAATGAACAGTAGAAATATTCTCGGGATCCCCACTGCGGGCGCCCATGAGTTCAAGCGTAGTTCCGCAAATAGTCGCGTGAAGTACAGTTGACTATTTGGTACACCACTGACACACTATATAGTGCCCATTGATGTAATATTTCTCGGTGATTGTAATGGGAAGAACATCTAGGAAAGGTACTGAACAGTATGTACCAAAATCTAGTGTAACTTATTATGTTCGCAGATATAAAACAATTGAACCTGGATTACAATAGTAATCTACGCGACCAAAGGAGGGTTAGTATCGAACTCAGAGAAATCTGACGATTGCCGTTAAGAAAAGACACGCTCGTTTTAAACAATGGTTTACTGAACAATTACTACCAGACCTCCGTCCACATTCGGTTATTATGAACAATGCGAGCATTCTCTCAGAGCAAATTAACAAAGCTCCGACCTCGAATTACAGAAAGGCTTACATTATCGAGTGGTTGTCTTATTACTTCATAAATCCGCGCATTGTACGTACGAAATTGATAAAATAGCAAGGCAACGCGGACACAGGTCGGACGAGAAGGAGGGGCAAATGGGGCTACAGCCCTGGGGACCGAGCGTACTGAAGGGCCCGAAAGAGAAAATCACGGCTTCTTAATTGCTATTCAGTCTTTTAAATAAGTCCCAAGACAAATCTTGTATAATATTGAAATACGAATTTGACTGATTTTGAAAATAAGCAATACGTTTGAATTCTCACCAAGCAAATTCTTGAAAGGTAAAGTGAGTAAACTTTAAAACAATGGAGATTCTTGAGCCGTTGTGGAACGAAAACGTTGGGTCCAATTTCAGTTATTTCTAAAGAACTGCTATTTACCTAGGCACATGGTCTATTGGCAGCAGGTGAAATTTCAAGCGTTACAATGCTAAAGGCAACTTGGAAAATGTAAGCACGCTACGAAAGTTAAAAATACAAAATTCACGAATGAATGTAAAATGAGATTATGTCCCGGTAAAATGCCTGGTTGCTGGAAAATCAATATATTGAATAGCTTCCCTTTCCCACATAATTTCACATAACCAAATATTGAAATTTTAATTTATAAAAAAAATCATGAATATTATTAGGATTTCACGGAAAGAACTCAAATGTGGGGCGGCAGTCATTACCGTGGGCCCCATGATCGCTCTCTACCGTCACGGCCCTGCGTGGACATTGTGTAGTTTTGGTACAACCCAATTGTGGGCGCATGTGAAATCTTATGTTGCAAGAAAAAAACAATACGTTCCGAATAGCAGACGTTGAGAGAATTACGGACGAGGCGACGATTGACAGCATCACAACATCCGCCTGGGCAGGTTGCGTTAGTCCTACAGAAAGACTGAAGGAAGAAAATTGAGAAGTCGGCTGAGTGGAGGTTGAATGCTTACCGACTTGCTTCATAGCAATTAGCAACACTGCGGGAAGAGCAGTCTGGCGACATCGCAATGAGTGTCTCTGTCTCTTTAAGTGCAAAACGCTCTCTCTCTCACCTGCCACCTCACGCGCTCTCCTCTGTAGCATGGTCCACTGGTCGGTAATGCAGATTACGAGAGAATAGCGCTTACCTCTCAGGTGGCCATTTCTGGAATTAAAAGTCGATTCGCGAGCCAAGTTTCGCTCCCTCTTAGTTCTAACCTTTAACTGGTGACGTGAGGTCATGCAGATTCCCAAGAAATAAAAAAAGCATCTGTGCTTCTATAATTAAATCTTGCAGGAAGCTGTTGTTTATGTTACCTTTTTAATCTGTGCGCTGACACTTCACACCCTCGTTGATGAAAGTTTAGTGACCTAATGACTTTAATGACCCTGGTTAGCTCGCCTCCGCGCAATCTGCGGACCGAGTTCGGTTGGCTACCGGAATGCGTGTGCGTCTGGAAGCTGGCCCCGCTCCAGCAAAAGAATCTCACTGTATATAATTGTTGTTCAAGATTTATGACAAACACAGTTATAAGGATAACATAATTTTTGTTTTGGCTCCTTAACCTGTATGTTCCCACGTAATTAAAGTAGATATATATATATATATTTTCTGTGGCAAGTACCTTAAGATGTAACTTAAAAGTGGTGAATGTACGAAATGGTAATGCTTTCACTTCTGGTCCACAAAATTCTGTGAACACTTGTTTTGCAGATCCCAGTCTCACGAGTGCATTGCCTCGCAGACTTCTTCGGGGATTGTGTGACCGCCTGCATCACCACATCGACACTTTCGTTGTCCTCTTTCTTCTGGTATAAATCGGCCGTTTCAATCTACGGGCTCAAGGTCTCCTTGTATATATGTATATTGAGTCCAATCTCTGTGTTCTTCTCCAGCTATCAGCATTAGGACCATGCAGATAACAATATGTGAGTGCCAAGATTAGAGGCCGACGAGGTACTGGACAGATGCACCGGAAGACTGCCAAAGGAATGTCCCGTGATAATTAGACCCAGTCTAAAATTCTCACGGCATTGACCGGCCCTTATATACGTCCCTTCTTCATATCTTGTACCGTTACATCTTGTATTCTTGCATTCTTGTAAGTGTTAACAGTGTTGGTACTGGTGTTCCAAATTCGATCGTTGGAACGTTAACAGCAGCTGAAAGCGTTGTTAAGTTTTCACTGCGTTCTGAATTATATTTAATAAAAACACACACATAGGCCTGCACAATCCGTTTTAATTAATGAGATATTCTATTTCAAAGAGTGTATATACTATTTAGGGACACATTGTATTGTGTAAGACTTGAAAATGTAACCGCAGTGGGGATTCAAATTCGAGTCTTTTACTGGCCAGGTAGTCTTACTCAACAGATATGACAGATTACTTTGTTTCAAAGAAGTGTGGTTCAGACTTTAGCCCACAGGTGGCTCTGGGCATGTTGTCTAGGAGATCAAATATGTCTCCTCGCCATTCCAGAAGCCGTCACAACAGCGCCTCTCCATCTAAGGTTTGACAATTTGCTGCAGTCGGATCGAGGCTGCAGTGTTGTAAGTGGCTAAGAGCACCTGCCTTAACAGCTGCAGATTCGGGTTCGAATCTTGGCATCGGTCACATTTTGAACTCTTCCCCAATATATAACTTATACTTGGGACATCAATACTTTCGACTTGACGCTGAGGTGCTATACTAGAGCTACCTAGCGGCGAGAAGTGAAATCAATCTAACCAGCCTTCAAAGTTTCCTCCTGCAAATGGAAACATGTTCCTGGTCTGATACATCCGCTGTTCCATGGATCAGACTAAACATCTGAGCAGACCGCAAGTGGCTGGAGAACAGCATTTGCCAAAATTCCTAGCATTTCAATTTGAATCGCTGCAGAAGTGTAGGGATATTTTTGGGTTTGTCATTCCAAAAGTTCATGAACATCCTCCCCCTAGTCTGTAGGAGGTGGTAGTAATTCCCATCATGTTGATGGCTACCTCTGATTGCTAATCCTTGATGACCCTTTAGAATACCATGTTTCTAGTGATGGGGGACAAATGGTAAGGTTACATTGCTAGTAACTTATTTAAGGTGACGAGGACTACATACTTGGTCATTATACAGGGCCTTTATTTTTGCTTGGCAAGGACATTCTCGCCAGTGGCAGCTCAGTTCCCGGCGAACGCTCGCGCGTATGCACGACAGAATACCACGCTTAAAATTAGTATCATGCATTTTTACTCACCATGCTTACAGTAGGTGCTGAAAATGTTCCCCGCCTGCTGTCAAACATAATCGGTATCTCCTTATGAAGTTTCTGGTTACTCCAGTTAATTTAGCTTCAGTAAGGAAATAACAACATTTTCGTCTATTTTTATTGTTTACTGAACCTGTACGTTTGAATCTCTTAGCCAGTTGATTTATTGTCCGATTTATAGGAATGGGTCTCCATGGAAATGTCATTCGAAACTTTTGTCTTGTTCTAGCGCACGTTATGAACGGCGCGTAGGCCTATTATGCAGCCCTTCGCTCGACCTTGGCCGCCGGTCCCCGGCGCTTGGTCTCCAGTCGTACTGCCTGGATATTCACTCGCTCTCCTGTAGACGTGTGAGCTCCGAGCTAATTGGGTGTTTCAGTCTTTCAGTGTTTTATAAAGTTATTGTGTACCGGTACTGTATATCTTATTGTGTAGTGTTTTATTGTGACTGTGTATAGAGCTGTAATGCCTTATGTGAAATATTCGTTACGTGAACGAGTATATCTGCACAATACGTAGCCTACATAAAGTGCAGGAAATCGTGCGCTAGAACAAGACAAAAGTTTCGAATGACATTTCCAGGGAGACCCATTCCTATAAATCGGACAAAAAATCAACTGGCTAAGAGATTCAAATGTACAGGTTCAGTAAACAATAAAAATATACGAAAATGTCGTTACTGAAGCTAAATTAACCGGAGTAGCCGGAAACTTCATAAGGAGATGCTGGTTATGTTTGGCAGCGGATGGGGAACATTTTCAGCATCTACTGTAAGCATGGTGAGTAAAAATGCATGATACTGATTTTAAGCTCCGTCATACATACGCACGCGCGTTCGCCGGAAACTGAGCCGTCACTGGTGGAGCGCGTGAGCGAGAATGTCCTTGCCAAGCAAAAATAAAGACCCTGTACAACCCATCCGGGATAAAAGTGTTATACCGAAAATTCAAACTGTTCAGACAGAGAGCCTACTTTATTTCTACACACATGAAAAATGTTTTGCAAATTGCTATGGAGCACAGTGTGGATGAAAGTGAGAATGGACTATTTATTAAGCAGTGTCCACGCCTGCTCGACACAATTGAGATCGGGAGCATAGGCAGGCCATTCCATTCTGCGAATACCATTCTCCTGAAGAAAGGCATTGACAGTGCGGAAAGTGAAATTCGGGCCAAAATTGTCAGCATAGACTTTCACAACAGGTGCCAGGATAGTATCCCTGTAACGTATGGCTGTCATATGCCCTGGGATGTACACAAGAGGGGTTCGGCGACCATACATGATGCCACCACCTCCTTCCTGTTGGCATTGGTCTCGGATGAAGTTTTTGTAGGTGGAAGCGCCTACAAAAACTTCGATCAATCCTGAGGATTAAATGGGAAGACCGCATTACCAATATTGCTGTTCTTCAAAAGGCTCAAATCAACAGCATAGAATCATCCATAATAGGTCACCAATTTAGATGGATTGGTCATATCCATCGGATGGATGATGTGAGATTACCTCGTCAAATGCTATATGGTGAGTTATACTATGGCACCAGACCTCATGGTGGTCCTAAGAGGCGCTACAAGGACCAATTTAAACAGACCCTGAAATTGACAGGTCTTGATTCACAAACCTGGGACATGCTGGCTGAAGACCGCTCAACTTGGCGTCGTACCATCTCGGATACTGTAAAAACGCTTGAAAGGGATCGACGCACTCATGAAGAGGTCAAGCATCAAGCTAGGAAACTTCGAGCAGCCCAACCACGTCCTCCTCCAGCAATACTATGTGACTTGTGTGGACGCTTGTTCTATGCCAAGATTGGATTCATTAGTCACCGTAAACACATCCACAAACTGGACTGAAGGAAGAAGATTTATACTCGGATTCGAGTTAAAGCCGATGATGATGGTCTCGGATGAATAGGTCGTTCATACGTTCACTGGGTCGTCTCCAGCTCTCCACACTCGCACAGATCTATCCTCATTGACACAGGTGAGTGTACACAGCAGATATACATGCACGCAAGAACGACTTATGGGTTTGAGGCCACTACGACTCATGGCCAGCAATATGCAAAACTTTTTTTTGATGTGTGTAGATAAGTAGCAGTCACTTTTTCAAGATGTCACTTTGATCATTTGTATCCCACCATTAGGGTACCTCCTAATAGCTGCAGTGATTTGTGGATTCAGGTGAACCAAGTCAATATGAACAAGTAGGCTACCTAATAAAAAAATAGAGACGGTCAGTGTTGACTTGTGCAACCGAAGAGTAGAGAGACAGAAAAGTGTCACTTTCATTTGATTTTTGTTCATGTCGATATGTAGGTACCATGTATTGTCTCTTTCAAATTATCATTTTACAGTTGAGCAATGTAGTAATGTTGATTATTTTTGTAATTTGTAGCTTCTTACAACTATAAATAGTACATACACATTGTCTTCCGACTATATTTATTACTTTAATAATGAACAATGTTACCTTAAAGAGGAAATGTTTTTATTTTTACCATAATCTGAGAGATTATAATTTGTGTGCATATGAAAAACTACCAGTGTCCGGCTTCTAGTTTAGGAGATATTCATTAAACTGGTAAATATTTAAACTTATTTATCATGCATTGTTCCAATCCAGAACTCACTTACGTACATATGAAAATTAAGAGCAAAACACCAATACGGTATATCATATTCATATACATTAAAGTTGATTTTCCTTTTGGTAACTTGAGCATCCATTCTTCTAGATGATAAACCACTTAAAATACAGAAAACAACTATTAACTACTTAGATACAGGTGTATGTCAAAAATGTGAGAAAGGCCCAATGGGGGTTTCAGAGTTTAAGTGAACCAAGTCCATAGAAATCAGTTCTGAAAAAAAGGATGCCAAAGTTGAACAGCTGAAATTAACCATCAACTTCATAATTGTTCATACTGCTTTAATTATATTGAACTATGTTTAATTTACCTTATTTCTGTGCTTGATCATGGTTAGAAACTAGAAACCTCCAGTCTGCTCCACAAGGTGGCATCATTTTCATCCATTGCCAGTATTGGTACCGTACTAGATGGTATATTGGTGGCCCAGTACGACCCTAGTCATTTAAGTCATGGCCTCCTGGTCTATTTGGACTGTTCATTGCTGCAATGTGCTGTGTAGTAGCATATTACCTGTGATCGCAACATAGGCCTAGTCTTAAATTATTTCATTAGGGATGCATGAAGACAAAGTTCTGCATGAGATCACTGTCTTACGGAAACCAGCTAAGTGGTTAATCTGACTGGCTGATGAGAGGAGACATGATAGTATACACTCACACTTGTGCAGGAGACTCCTATAACTCCACGGAAAAGCCACACGGTAGGACAACTTTCCTACTATCATGCTAACAGATAATAATAATATGGCAAGTGGTCTAAGGAGTGACCTGTGCATCATGATGAGGATGAAATGAACAAACTCTCAGTCCCTGAGGTAGGAGAATTAACAGTATGAAGGTAAAATCCTATGATGCAGTCGCAAATTGAACCCAGGGCCCCTCAAACGAAAGGCAAGTGGCATATACACGAAGCCTCAAATCATGTGTTCTCAAGCAATATGATCTAAAATTTAAATATTGAAAGAGGTCTTCTTCTCCTTCACTTCCCGGTTTCAGTGATCTGGGTTGGGATGTGAATCAAGGACCTCCACACTTTTCTGTCTCTCCACCACTCTCGTCCTTCTTCCAGTATATCTTCCACTTTTACTTCTCTTTCCTCAATGCTCTCCCTCACTGTGATCCATCAACCTCATCCTCGGCCTTCACCATTGACGCCTTCCCGTGACTATCTCAGTAAATAATCACTTCAGGACTCAGTCTTCTCCCATTCGCATCAAATATACATACCATTTTAGTTTACTGTTCTCGATCTTGTCTTGTAACTTCGGGAATCCTCCCCCCCCCCCCCCTCTAATTTCCTTGTTTCTGATTTTGTCCATGCGAGTCTTTCAAATTATACCTCTAAGGAACTTCATCTCTGCTGCCTGGATTCTACTTTCATCCCGTTTACGTGCCTGCTATATACGTCAATATAGGTGTGTAATATTTTGAATACAAGATCTTTTTACATTTCTCGGGAACTGCCTGGTTACACACCAGACCCCTCACACTCGGGTATAACCCATTTGCTTATTGAATCCTCTTACCAATTTCCTCACTTATCCCTCCATCGTCTGTGAGGACACTCCCTAAGTATTTGAAGCATTTCAAGACTTCTAGTGGTTTTCCATCTACTGCAATATTCCCCCTACCATCTCGCAGTTTCTTGTTATCACTACCGTCTGAGACTTCTCCACACTAATCTCCATTCCATGCTCTTCTATCTCCTGGTTCCAAATATTAACTTGCTCTTGGATTTCCAATTCATCATCCCCCCATATCAATATGTCATCAGCAAAGAGAAAGGCCTTAGTCTTAATATTGACAAGAGTAAAATAAGATAACTGCAGTAATTATTAATTTGGGTTTAGCTATCTTATTGCCAGTTGGTCATCTTCAGCTAAGGAAAGAGTGAGGTGAAGAAATGAAGGGGAAACAATTACAGATGACTGTCAAATTCCAGTATCTTGGCAGGCTGGGGGTAACTTTCACAGAGTAATTAAATTATTTTATTACAAAAATGTTCATCCGTCAATCAACACTTTAAAAGGCCTTTAAAGTGTTGATTGACGGATGAACATTTTTGTAATAAAATAATCATCAAAGTCAACACGGACCAAAAATGGAGGAAGTAAATCCCACAACGAGGAATTAAATATCGAACACAGAACAAGGAAATGCCAATGAAATATCAGACCTACTATGTAAAATGCAAAGTATTTGTGATATCCATATTGATAGAGTTCTCAAAAATTCTTAAATATATCAATATAATCATTGAATGGCATATATTCAACAATTTTTGCGAAGACCTACTATGTGCCTATTTTAACTTATGGCTGTGAAACATAGACAATGAGTAAGATGGATAAGACAGAATTCAGGCAGCTGAGACAACATTTGTCAGGAGCATGGCAAGCTAAACAAGGTGTGATAAAATAAGGGATACAAATCACAGATCTGAATATTATCTCAGAGATTCAAATGGTACGGGCATTAGCGATGGATGGATACAGATTGAATTAAAAAAAAAGTACGACTTACACCCCATAACAACACATCAAATTTCAAAGAAAATCTCAGTTTGCCAGCGAGTAGGTAATATAAGCCGAAGCTGGCGCAGGGGCTAATGGGCAAGATGGCCGCCGTGCGCAACCAGCCCTATGTTATTCTTATGGAGGGGGTCAGTCAGAGCTAGCGCAGTGGCTAATGGGCAAAATGGCCGCCACGCTGTCACAGGGGGAGGTCGGCCGTATAGTTACTAACTGGAATATTTATAATAATAATAATAATAATTATTATTAATAATAATTTTATTAGGTAATTATTGATTGATAGCTTGCCACGGTGGGTGAGTGGTTATCGTGTCGGACTACCAACCCCAAGATTGCAGGTTCGCTCTTGGTCGTGGTAAGTGATTTTTGAAAGGCGGCAAAAATTAAACACGCATGTTATACGATGTTGGCATGTAAAAGAACCCAGGAAGAGGTCGGCTATGTAGTTGCTAAATGGAACATTTATTATTATTATTATTATTATTATTATTAGGTAATTATTGATTGATCATGTACAATCAAGACCAGCCTTATATTGCCCCACTTTATGGTGTATGGCTAGCATTTTTAGCTGTTACTGTGGAGGCTCGGGTTCGAGTCCTGGCTCTGTCAAGAAATTTAATTCTAGGCTGAGGGTTGGAATGGGGTACACTCAACCTTGTGAGGCAAAACTGACAGGAGTTGGCTTTTGATTCATACCGCAGCCATTCTGCCTAACCCAACTTTACCTAACCTAACCTAACTTTAAAGTCTGAATGTACAATACATTTATTGTTTTTTATACCCTCATTAATTAGATATAGAAAATGTCCACCACGATTTAGATCCTCGAGCACACTTTTCTGACATATATCATTAAAACGTGTAGAAAGGAATGTGTGAAAATTTTCACTAACACATAGTACACGTTCACCATACATTGTGTCCACTTTTTGAATGTTAATGATACGGAAAAGAGTATACATTGGTAATTCAGTGAGCTTTTTTTCTCTCTAATCAACAGTTCTGCCCCCATAGCATTGAGAATATTTATTGTAGTAGCCTATAAAGAAACAAAAAAAATCATATCTATTACAGTTTAGCTATAAGTGACCAGAACCACTATAACATTTTATTCTAATAAGGAGATTTCCATAATGATAAGAAAAAAAAAGCTTACCATAATGATGGATTGTGTAAGTAAACGTCTTTTGCTGCTTGATGCCACTACTAAACTGAAACTCATACAACAGACAAGCGAGTTCATGTTTCGCTGACGTAATCGTATGTTCCCACGCACTTCCTGTGTGTTGCACCCGCTGTAGTGGCTAAATTTGAAACTAAATGAAATGATTTGCTGATGTAATCGTATGTTCCCCGCACGCACACACAGGCCCCTGTGGACGGGTCCTTGTGGACGAGTCCCTGTGGAAGGGTCATTGTTGACAGGTCCTTGTGGACGAGCCCCTGTGGAAGGGTCCTTGTTGACGGGTCCTTTTTGACTAATCCCTTTAGACCGGTCCCTTTGGACTGGTCCCTAATGCTATAATGAAATTAAACGTTGTTCCACATGAAACGCAAGCGAAGAGCCGATCGCTACTATGAATTAACATGTTTTTTTTGTTTTTACACATGTGCACTTTGGTTTTTTTGTAAGAGGGCGGGCTTTTTGAATACAGATTTATAGATGAGTTATTTTTTTTAATTACCAAAATATCCAAAACTAATAGGTCATTAGCTTTTTAATATTTCATGAACCAATAAGGCTAGGGACTTGTATGAGAGGTCGTTGGACTTGAGGTGACATTCTGTTTTTGAATGTATTATTTATTTTTTGTCAAAAGGGCTTAACTACACTTTTGTTAATATCTCGCTAACTAATAATCAGAGAGGGTTAAGTGAGGTGTCATGGGACTCAGGATGGTCAACCCTTTTCCATGGCCAAGGAATTTACCCAAAATACCCAATATATTAAGGTCATTGACCTGAGATTTTATAAACTAATAATTGGATACGAACATGTGAGATGTTTACCATGTGTGATGAAACATAGCTAGGTAGAGAAAGTATTAGTGTAGGCTACATGTATGGTGACTGACAAGTCTTTTACCATTGAAACTTGTTTTCAGATCAAACTGCAGTATAGAGAGAGTATAGGTTGCAGGTATGAGTTAATAAATGAGAAACGGTGTACGCAAACTCTGATTTATCAAGAATTAAGAGTAGACTATCTTTAATTGATTGGTTGAAGATGATAGCTAAAACACAAAAATGCTCAGTGGTTACCGAGACAAAATGGTCGCTACACACAACAAGCTTTAAATACTTGAGGCTAATAATCTATACACACACACACACACTCGCTTGTTGTAAACTAAACTGTGTTGCTGTCAGTGCTCAGACAGTAGGCTGATGACAAAATGCATTGCTAACAGAAATATAATCATTTCCGGTTGTCTAATGTTACCAGCTATCCATTTTTTTGTGTGTTGCAGTGGTAAGCACTTTTAGCTCTTGTACTGGTGGTCTTAACTCGATTTCCAGGTCTGAGGCCTAGAACAAGTTGAACTTAGAAACAAGGGCATAGTGGTGCAGTGGTTAAGCTGTTAGCCTTTCACCAGGGGTTCGATTTCAGGTTAATATGCATGTCACAAACATATTAAACAAAACAGAGATAACGTTTAAAACTGATTACATTTGTGTCTTTTCAAATTATTACTTTACAAATACAAAGGTGAACTGGGTTTGATATACAGTTAATGCTGTCTATCACACACTAGACTGTAAGAAAACCAAAAGAGCAAAAGGCGTAGGTAGAGCAGTGGTAAAATTGCTATATGTAGAGAACTACCTGGCAAAGCTATATCGCATAAACAGTGCAGGATAAAATCCAGCATTCAAATTTGTATCTTGTGGAACAGAGAAATGCACTTACGTGAGAAAATGTAAGTTCATGTGTAATATGACCTAACACACAAGTGTTCACCTGTGCACATGCATGATAAGAGCTAACAAGTCACATTCTGTTTAGTTCGTACGTAACGTTAGGTTAGGGCTACGAAGCGCATGCCATTTGAGAGCAGGCCAAGGGATCTAACTTGGTGGATGGATGTGTTCTAACGAGTCATTTGTAGTTGAAAGAGAATAATACATGTTCTTAAGATGTTAAAACTGTGCAGATGGCACGTGCAGAAAAGACGTCTTGTTATATTTCCTGTGTCATATTACAGACATGGCAGAGAGCGCGCAGATCTGTTGCTATGGCTAACGCTGCAGTAATTTGAAACCCCACGTGTTCATCAAGACAATGGGTGATGATCATGGAAAGTTAGTAGTTATTGGATATTACACAGGTGTTCCTTCCGGTGTCATGTTGCTGACATGCCAGAGAGCGCACACTGCTGTTGCTATGACTGACGCTGCAGTAATTTGAAACCTCAGCTGTTGATCAAGACAATGGGTGATGATCATGCAAAGTCAGCAGTAATTGGATACCACACATCAACATGGACTAAATCATAAACGTGTTGTCATAACCTGCAGAAACCTCATTTAAAGATTTTAGATTTTACATTTTAAATTTAAGATTTTTTTGATTTTTAGATTTTACTTTTTTCACATTTTTCTAAAAGAGTAAACTACAAGGTCACATACCTAACCTTATTAAACCTAACTTTACCAAACCTAACTTAAGCTAATCCAAAGGCTAATGCACATACACAATGTATATAAGGTACATGCAACTATCCTTATGCTAGTCTTACAGGTTACTGTACAACATGATCACTACCCCAAACGGAATTTTTTTTCATTTTGTCGTTTACACATATGTCAATTTTCCAATTTCCCATTATCAGTTTTTTTAAATGTCAGTTTTTAGTTTTTCAATTTCATAATATGGAAAACATGGATTTTGCATTTTGTTGTTTACACATTTATTAATTTCACAATTTCCAATTTTCAGTTCTTAAAATGTCAGTTTAACGTTTTTCAATTTCATGATATAGAAACATGGATTTTCTAATTTGTTGTTTTCACATTTATTAATTTACCAAATTCACTTTTGCAGTTTTTTAAATTTTCAGTTTAATGTTTTTTGTTCTATTTGTTAATATGGAAACATGGATGTTTTACAATTTGTGTTTTACATGTCATGCAACTATCCTTATGCTAGTCTTATAGGTTACTATACAACATGATCACTACCCCCACCCGATATTTTTTTTTCATTTGTTTACACATATGTCAATTTTCCAATTTCACATTTTCAGTTTTTTTAGTGTCAGTTTTAAGTTTTTCAATTTCATAATATAGAAATATGGATTTCACATTTTGTTGTTTACACATTTATCAATTTCACAATTTCCCATTTACAGTTCTTAAAATGTCAGTTTAAAGTTTTTCAATTTCATGATATAGAAACATGGATATTCCAATTTGTTGTTTTCACATTGGTCAATTTACCAAATTTCCATTTACAGTTTTTAAAATTTCAATTTAATGTTTTTTTTTTCTATTTGTCAATATGGAAACATGGATTTTTTCAATTTGTGTTTCACATGCTCATTTTGCATTAGGAGTGGAGAAAAGGGGGGGGGGGGGGGTAGTAATTAAAAATGAGCAAGCAGTGTCCATTGTTGACAGGTCATTGTTGACGAGTCCTTTTCATACAACAGACAAGTGAGTTCATGTTTCGCATGCATTACCTAAAATGTAATACCATGCAAGTGTTTAACATTTTTACAAATTAGCTTATGTATTAGTTTATGTGGGGGTCTTATGTTGGGCATTTTGTGTTGGCTTATTTGACAAGTTATTTTGTCAATGCATTTAGTGGATTTTCTCTTGGTCTTGGAAAGTATATCAGTCCATTTTATCACAACATAATGCTTACTGCCATGTTTGTAAGCAACAACAACAACAACACACTAAACTTTCAAAAAATCTAAAGTACTCTAAGGTACTCTCAACTCGTACTCTTACCTCTACCCCTTGCCTAGTCAAGAACATTATTTTCTTTCCAAAAAAAGGTGAATGGGGAAAGTAGACTATATGTTTAAACTAAAAAAATCATATAAAATCATATGTTAACTCTAACACCTACCAATCGCGCCTACTACCAATTGCGCCTACTACTAATCGCGCCTACTATCAATCACGCCTACTGTCAATTGAACCTACTATCAATCGCACCTACTATCAATCGCGCCTACTAGCAATTACGTCCACTACCAATCGCGCCTACTGTCAATTGCGCCTAATATCAATCGCGCCTACTATCAATCGCGCCTACTATCAATCGCACCTACTATCAATAGCGCCTACTATCAATTACGTCCACTACCCATCGCGCCTACTATCAATCGCGTCTACTAGTAATTGCGTCTACTACCAATTGCGCCTACTACCAATCGCGCCTACTATCAATCGCGCCTACTGTCAATTGAACCTACTATCAATAACCTACGTCTATCCCACTCTCAGTCAAAAAATATAACATTCTTTAAATTTTTTCCAAAACAATATTTGGAAAGTAGGCCATATTTTGAAAACTAATCATCCTATAAAGTCATATATAGACTCAAACCAATGGCTTTTAAATCCTTAATCGTAAGAACAAAATATGGAATTCTTGACATTTTTTCCAAAAATGTTCATTTTAAAACGGGGGCTATATTTTGGAAACTAGGAATTTTACAAAAAAAAGTTTGTTTAACGTAAATGACAGGTATTTACCCCCACTACCCACAAACCAAGTCCCAGGTCTCTGGGACAAAATCCAAAAAAGTTCAATTTGTAAAGTAGGCGATATTTTGAAAACTAATCATCCTAAGAAAGTCATATATAGACTCAAACCAATGGCTTTTATGTCCTTAATTGGTAGAACAAAACTTAACATTTTTTTCAGTTTTTCCAAAAAAGTCCAATTTTCAAAATTGTCTATATTTTGGGAACTATGAATTTTACAAAAACGTTTGTTTAACGTAAATGAAAGGTCTTTACCCCCTCTACCCAAAAAATAAATTTCAGGTCCCTAGGACAAAAACTGTGCAGTAGTGTGTTTTGGATGGTTCAGATGCCACCACCACCGCTCCACCGCCAAGATGGCGGCCGTAGCTTAACTTAACCTAGCCTAACCTAACAAGATGGCGGCCGTAGCTTAACTTAACCTAGCCTAACCTAACAAGATGGCGGCCGTAGCTTAACTTAACCTAACCTAACCTACGAGGTGTGATCAAAAATTTCCAAAAAGGTGGCTGCGACTTAACCAAACCTAGCCTAACATAACCTAACCTACAAAGTGTGTTCAAAAAGTTTCAAAATGGTGGCCGTAGCTTTACTTAACTTAACCTAACTTAACCTAAACCTACGAGGTGTGATCAAAAATTTTTCAAAATAGTGGTTAAGCAAAAAGTTCCAAAATGACTGCCGTAGCTTAACTGATTGATCCCTGTTGATTGAGCCCTTTTGATTGATCTCTGTTGATGCATCCCTTTGGACTGGTCCCTGTTGACTAGCCCCCCCCTTTGGACGGGTCCTTTTTGAAGAGAGTCATTATTTTTACGGGTCCCGGAGGACGGGTCCTTGTTGACGGGTCCCTGTGGGCGGGTCCCCTTTGACATAATTTGGATAAAATGCAAGGGCCAGTCCATAGGGATCAGTCCAAAAGACCCGCCACAGGGACCCGTCAACAAGGACCCGTCCTCAGGGACCCGTAAAAAAATGACTCCCTTCAAAAAGGACCCATCCAAAGGGGGGCTAGTCAACAGGGACCCGTCCAAAGGGATACATCAACAGAGATCAATCAAAAGGGGTCAATAAACAGGGATCAATCAGTTAAGCTACGGCAGCCATTTTGGAACTTTTTGATCACACCTCGTAGGGTAGGTTAGGTTGAGTTAAGCTACGACCGCCATCTTGGGACTTTATGATCACACCTCGTAGGTTTAGGTTAGGTTAGGCTAGGTTCAGTTAAGCTATGACCACTATTTTGAAAATTTTTTGATCACACCTCGTAGGTTTAGGTTAAGTTAGGTTAGGTTAAGTAAAGCTACGGCCACCATTTTGAAACTTTTTGAACACACTTTGTAGGTTAGATTAGGTTAGGCTAGGTTTGGTTAAGTCGCAGCCACCTTTTTGGAACTTTTTGATCACACCTCGTAGGTTAGGTTAGGTTAAGTTAAGCTACGGCTGCCATCTTGTTAGGTTACGCTAGGTTAAGTTAAGCTACGGCCGCCATCTTGTTAGGTTAGGATAGGTTAAGTTAAGCTACGGCCGCCATCTTGGCGGTGGAGCGGTGGCGGTGGCATCTGAACCATCCAAAACACACTACTGCACAGTTTTTGTCCTAGGGACCTGAAATTTATTTTTTGGGTAGAGGGGGTAAAGACCTTTCATTTACGTTAAACAAACGTTTTTGTAAAATTCTTAGCTCCCAAAATATAGACAATTTTGAAAATTTTTTGGAAAAACTGAAAAAAAAATGTTAAGTTTTGTTCTACCAATTAAGGACATAAAAGCCATTGGTTTGAGTCTATATGACTTTTTTAGGATGATTAGTTTTCAAAATATCGCCTACTTTCCAAATTGAACTTTTTTGGATTTTGTCCCAGAGACCTGGGACTTGGTTTGTGGGTAGTGGGGGGTAAATACCTATCATTTACGTTAAACAAACTTTTTTTTGTAAAATTCCTGGTTTCCAAAATATAGCCCCCATTTTAAAATGAACATTTTTGGAAAAAATTTCAAAAATTCCATATTTTGTTCTTACGATTAAGGATTTAAAAGTCATTGGTTTGAGTCTATATATGACTTTATAGGATGATTAGTTTTCAAAATATGGCCTACTTTCCAAATATTGTTTTGGAAAAAATTTAAAGAATATTATATTTTTTGACTGAGAGTGGGATAGACGTAGGTTATTGATAGTAGGTTCAATTGACAGTAGGCGCGATTGATAGTAGGCACGATTAGTAGTAGGCGCGATTGGTAGTAGACGCAATTACTAGTAGACGCGATTGATAGTAGGCGAGATTGGTAGTGGACGTAATTGGTAGTAGGCGCTATTGATAGTAGGTGCGATTGATAGTAGGCGTGATTGGTAGTAGGCGCGATTGGTAGTGGACGTAATTGCTAGTAGGTGCTATTGATATTAGGCGCGATTGATAGTAGGTTCAATTGACAGTAGGCGTGATTGATAGTAGGCGCGATTAGTAGTAGGCGCAATTGGTAGTAGGCGCGATTGGTAGGTGTTAGAGTTAACATATGACTTTATATGATTTTTTTAGTTTAAACATATAGTCTACTTTCCCCATTCACCTTTTTTTTGGAAAGAAAATAATGTTCTTGACTAGGCAAGGGGTAGAGGTAAGAGTACGAGTTCAGAGTACCTTAGAGTACTTTAGATTTTTTGAAAGTTTAGTGTGGTGTTGTTGTTGCTTACAAACATGGCAGTAAGCATTATGTTGTGATAAAATGGACTGATATACTTTCCAAGACCAAGAGAAAATCCACTAAATGCATTGACAAAATAACTTGTCAAATAAGCCAACACAAAATGCCCAACATAAGACCCCCACATAAACTAATACATAAGCTAATTTGTAAAAATGTTAAACACTTGCATGGTATTACATTTTAGGTAATGCATGCGAAACATGAACTCACTTGTCTGTTGTATGAAAAGGACTCGTCGACAATGACCTGTCAACAATGGACACTGCTTGCACATTTTTAATTACTACCCCCCTTTCTCCACTCCTAATGCAAAATGAGCATGTAAAACACAAATTGAAAAAATCCATGTTTCCATATTGACAAATAGAAAAAAAAAACATTAAATTGAAATTTTAAAAACTGTAAATGGAAATTTGGTAAATTGACCAATGTGAAAACAACAAATTGGAATATCCATGTTTCTATATCATGAAATTGAAAAACTTTAAACTGACATTTTAAGAACTGTAAATGGGAAATTGTGAAATTGATAAATGTGTAAACAACAAAATGTGAAATCCATATTTCTATATTATGAAATTGAAAAACTTAAAACTGACATTAAAAAAAAACTGAAAATGGGAAATTGGAAAATTGACATATGTGTAAACAACAAATGAAAAAAAAAATATCCGGTGGGGGTAGTGATCATGTTGTATAGTAACCTATAAGACTAGCATAAGGATAGTTGCATGACATGTAAAACACACATTGTAAAACATCCATGTTTCCATATTAACCAATAGAACAAAAAACATTAAACTGAAAATTTAAAAAACTGCAAATGTGAATTTGGTAAATTAATAAATGTGAAAACAACAAATTAGAAAATCCATGTTTCTATATCATGAAATTGAAAAACTTTAAACTGACATTTTAAGAACTGAAAATGGGAAATTGTGAAATTAATAAATATGTAAACAAAATGCAAAATCCATGTTTTCCATATTATGAAATTGAAAAACTAAAAACTGACATTAAAAAAAAACTGATAATGGGAAATTGGAAAATTGACATATGTGTAAACGACAAATTGAAAAAAAAAATCCGTTTGGGGTAGTGATCATGTTGTACAGTAACCTGTAAGACTAGCATAAGGATAGTTGCATGTACCTTGTATACATTGTGTATGTGCATTAGCCTTTGGATTAGCTTAAGTTAGGTTTGGTAAAGTTAGGTTTAATGAGGTTAGGTATGTGACCTTGTAGTTTACTCTTTTAGAAAAATGTAAACAAAGTAAAATCTAAAAATCAAAAAAATCTTAAATTTAAAATGTAAAATCTAAAATCTTTAAATGAGGTTCCTGCAGGTTATGACAACACGTTTATGATTTAGTCCATGTTGATGTGTGGTATCCAATTACTGCTGACTTTGCATGATCATCACCCATTGTCTTGATCAACAGCTGAGGTTTCAAATTACTGCAGCGTTAGTCATAGCAACAGATCTGCGCGCTCTCTGCCATGTCTGTAATATGACACAGGAAATATAACAAGACGTCTTACTGCACGTGCCATCTGCACAGTTTTAACATCTTAAGAACATGTTTTATTCTCTTTCAACTACAAATGACTCGTTAGAACACATCCATCCACCAAGTTAGATCCCTTGGCCTGCTCTCAAATGGCATGCGCCTCGTAGCCCTAACCTGACATTACGTACGAACTAAACAGAATGTGACTTGTTAGCTCTTATCATGCATGTGCACAGGTGAACACTTGTGTGTTAGGTCATATTACACATGAACTTACATTTTCTCACGTAAGTGCATTTCTCTGTTCCACAAGATACAAATTTGATTGCTGGATTGTATCCTGCACTGTTTATGCGATATAGCTTTGCCAGGTAGTTCTCTACATATAGCAATTTTACCACTGCTCTACCTACGCCTTTTGCTCTTTTGGCTTTCTTACAGTCTACTGTGTGATAGACAGCATTAACTGTATATCAAACCCAGTTCATCTTTGTATTTGTAATCCAAGTAATAATTTGAAAAGACACAAATGTAATCAGTTTTAAACGTTATCTCTGTTTTGTTTTGTTTAATATGTTTATGACATGCATATTAACCTGAAATCGAACCCCTGGTGAAAGGCTAACAGCTTAACCACTGCACCACTATGCTCTTGTTTCTAAGTTCAACTTGTTCTAGGCCTCAGACCTGGAAATCGAGTTAAGACCACCAGTGCAAGAGCTAAAAGTGCTTACCACTGCAACACAAAAAAAAATGGATAGCTGGTAACATTAGACAACCGGAAATGATTATATTTCTGTTAGCAATGCATTTTGTCATCAGCCTACTGTCTGAGCACTGACAGCAACACAGTTTAGTTTACAACAAGCGAATGTGTGTGTGTGTGTGTGTGTATAGATTATTAGCGTCAAGTATTTAAAGCTTGTTGTGTGTAGCGACCATTTTGTCTCGGTAACCACTGAGCATTTTTGTGTTTTAGCTATCATCTTCAACCAATCAATTAAAGATAGTCTACTCTTAATTCTTGATAAATCAGAATTTGCGTACACCGTTTCTCATTTATTAACCCATACCTGCAACCTATACTCTCTCTATACTGCAGTTTGATCTGAAAACAAGTTTCAATGGTAAAAGACTTGTCAGTCACCATACATGTAGCCTACACTAATTCTTTCTCTACCTAGCTATGTTTCATCACACATGGTAAACATCTCACATGCTCGAATCCAATTATTAGTTTATAAAATCTCAGGTCAATGACCTTAATGTATTGGGTATTTTGGGTAAATTCCTTGGCCATGGAAATGGGTTGACCATCCTGAGTCCCATGACACCTCACTTAACCCTCTCTGATTATTAGTTAGCGAGATATTAACAAAAGTGTAGTTAAGCCCTTTCGACAAAAAATAAATAATACATTCAAAAACAGAATGTCACCTCAAGTCCAACGACCTCTCATACAAGTCCCTAGCCTTATTGGTTCATGAAATATTAAAAAGCTAATGACCTATTAGTTTTGGATCTTTTGGTAATTAAAAAAAATAACTCATCTATAAATCTGTATTCAAAAAGCCCGCCCTCTTACAAAAAACCCAAGTGCACATGTGTAAAAACAAAAAAAACATGTTAATTCATAGTAGCGATCGGCTCTTCGCTTGCGTTTCATGTGGAACAACGTTTAATTTCATTATAGCATTAGGGACCAGTCCAAAGGGACCGGTCTAAAGGGATTAGTCAAAAAGGACCCGTCAACAAAGACCCGTCAACAAGGACCCTTCCACAGGGGCTCGTCCACAAGGACCCGTCAACAATGACCCGTCCCCAGGGACTCGTCCACAAGGACCCGTCCACAGGGGCCTGTGTGTGCGTGCGGGGGAACATACGATTACATCAGCAAATCATTTCATTTAGTTTCAAATTTAGCCACTACAGCGCGTGCAACACACAGGAAGTGCGTGGAAACATACGATTACGTCAGCGAAACATGAACTCGCTTGTCTGTTGTATGAGTTTCAGTTTAGTAGTGGCATCAAGCAGCAAAAGACGTTTACTTTCACAATCCATCATTATGGTAAGCTTTTTTTTCTTCTTATCATTATGGAAATCTCCTTATTAGAATAAAATGTTATAGTGGTTCTGGTCACTTATAGCTAAACTGTAATAGATATGATTTTTTTTGTTTCTTTATAGGCTACTACAATAAATATTCTCAATGCTATGGGGGCAGAACTGTTGATTAGAGAGAAAAAAGCTCACTGAATTACCAATGCATACTCTTTTCCGTATCATTAACATTCAAAAAGTGGACACAATGTATGGTGAACGAGTACTATGTGTTAGTGAAAATTTTCACACATTCCTTTCTACACATTTTAATGATATATGTCAGAAAAGTGTGCTTGAGGATCTAAATCGTGGTGGACATTTTCTATATCTAATTAATGAGGGTATAAAACACAATAAATGTATTGTACATTCAGACTTTAAAGTTAGGTTAGGTTAGGTTAGGTAAAGTTGGGTTAGGCAGAATGGCTGCGGTATGAATCAAAAGCCAACTCCTGTCAGTTTTGCCTCACAAGGTTGAGTGTACCCCATTCCAACCCTCAGCCTAGAATTAAATTTCTTGACAGAGCCAGGACTCGAACCTGAGCCTCCACAGTAACAGCTAAAAAAGGTAGCCATACACCATAAAGTGGGGCAATATAAGGCTGGTCTTGATTGTACATAATCAATCAATAATTACCTAATAATAATAATTTAATTTAATTTTAATTTAATTTATTTATTAAGTACTATTTATGTTACATTATTGTGATATGTCTCACGAATCTGATGACAGTACAGATTATCTGTGAGACATATTAATTATTATTTACAACATATATACAGATTATATTTCAGTACAAGAGTGCATGCATTTTTTTTGTAATGTTAATGATAAAATATTAATGTAAATAATTAAAGATACAAAAAATTACACTATGGTAGTTATATTAATAAATTTATGTTATGAGTTAATGTTTGGTTAAGTAATATTTTTTAATGCGACTTATAGCTAGTTGTTTGCTGTTAATGTTTGTCAGTCCAGGTGGTAGTTCATTAAGTAGTGATGGTATAATATAATTTAGTCTCTTGAAACCATAGCTATTTATACATAAAGGTTTAACATGTTTAGTACTTGTTATGGCTCTTGTTTGAATGCTGTGAGAGACCTTATGCCTGAATCTTGGATCATGGTAGTAGAGATTCAGTACAGTAATTTGAAACAACTCTTTAATATTAAAATAAGGGATATCAGTGAAATATTTAAAGAACCTGATTTGGCTATCTTGAAGATTATTAATTAAAGTTGTGTTTTGATTTCCCCAAGCTGCTATAGCATATCTTAATTTGCTTTCAATCAGAGCACTGTAAATTGTTTTGTAAGTTTTCCTATCTACATAAAATCGGAGATTGTAGAAGGTGTAGAGGTTTGCTCTTAGTTTTTTTTATTATGTTTACTGTGTGTGTGTTCATTTTAAAGTGTTCATCAAGGGTAATTCCTAGGTATTTTTGTGTCAAAGTACTATTTATGAAGGTGTTACATTTGCAACCTGCCAGGATGTTTTGGTGTATGCATGATAAGCTGTGGTGCGTTAGTTTGTATTTTTCTTGTGTCAAGTAATCAACTCTGATGTGCATTATTTTAGATTTGGTTGTATTTATATACAAATTATTGTCATGACACCATCTTGTGATGTTATTGAAGTCTTCTTGAAGCCTATCAAAAGCTGTTTTAGAGTCTTTATGTATGGTATATATAGTGGTGTCATCAGCATAAATAAATATTTTACTGTGTTTAATGGCTTCATTCATGTCGTTTACGAACAGGTTATATAGTGTAGGTGAAATAATGCTGCCTTGAGGGATACCTTGTGTTCCTTCTACTGCGTCACTGATAGTGTTATTGACCATAACTGCCATTTCCCTGTTTTTCAGATAGCTTTCAAATAGTTTGTAAGTCGTGCCTCTTATTCCAATATCGTGTAATTTAGCAAGTAGTTTATTGTGATTTATTGTGTCAAATGCTTTAGAAAAGTTAAGAAAAAGTACCATTATGTGATTGTTCTTATTTAAGGCATTATTTATTACATTGGCAAATTCAGCCAGGAGTAGTTCAGTACTTTTTCCCTTCCTAAAACCGTATAGGTGTCCCTTTAAAATATCATATTTATTTAGGAAATTCTTCAATCTCTTATCCAAGCATTTTTCCATTATTTTGTGGAGGATTGATAAAATGCATATTGGTCTGTAGTTGCCAAAGTGTAAGTGATCGCCATTCTTATATATTGGTTTAATAATTGTGTATTTCAGATATTTTGGTATTATGCCTGATTCGAATATCTTGTTTATGAGATGTGTTATGATTGGTATAGTTTTTTTGGATGTTGCCTTTATGTCTTTCAAGCGTATATTGTCTGCCCCAGGCGATTTGTCTGTTTTTAATTCCTTAATTATGTTTTCTATTTCATATTCATCAGTTTCAAGTAATGTAAAGGAATTCATTAATGTGTTTCTTTTTGATTGCCATATGTTGATACTACAGTTATGAGCTAGGCTGTTTATTTTTTCACTAAAGGTATTGATGAATTTATTGACTATCACTTCGTTAGTATAATGTAATATTAAATGTTTGTTTATGACTTCATTGACAGTTTGTGTTTTCCGACCTGTTATATCATTAATGACTTTCCACATTCCTTTATTATTGTTTTTGGAACTATTTATCTTATTTTTATAATATTGATGTTTTGTTTATTAGCTTATTTAATTTGTTTCTGAAAGCTTTGTATTCATTTTTATTGTAATATTATCCTTGTTTCTGAGCATTGTTTTGTAAAGTCTGTCTCTTTCCTTACATTGTATTTTTAGGTCATAAGTGAACCATTGTTTGCTTTTTCTGTGTTTACGAGTTGTTATGTAAGATGCTTTTTGGTAGATTTCCTTAAATTTGATTGTTATATTGTTATATATGTCATTAGGATTTTTTAATTCAAGGCAATCTGTCCAGTCTGTGTTGTTAAGGCTTGTGTGTATTATAGTATCGTTCATTAGCGTAATGTACGATTCATTATCTTGTAATTGTGTCTTATCATTTTTTGGCCAAATACCTGCATATGTTATGTAGTGGTCAGAGATATCTGATTGTATGACTGCAGAAGTATATTGATCTAGTCTGCTACGATAGTATATGTGATCAATACATGTTCTCGAGTCTAAATTTGGATCATAACGAGTACATTGAGTGATAAGTGGTAGGAAACCATGAGTTGCCATAATATTTGTATATTTGATAGCTGATAGACTGATGTCATTAGATAATGTATCAATGTTGATATAGCTTGCCACGGTGGGTGAGTGGTTATAGTGTCGGACTACCAACCCCAAGATTGCAGGTTCGCCCCTGGCCATGGTAAGTGATTTTTGAAGGCGACAAAAATCACGACACTCATGTCATACGTTGTTGGCATGTTAAAGAACCCATTTGAATTTAGTAGGCCGTGTTCAAGGGCAAAATTAATCTCGGGATTTTCCGCCAACACAAAGTTCCTCCATTGTCTACTTGAAAGCGCTGTAGTGTCAAGGAGTTTAGATATCTAACCTCCTTGACTTTCATAGCGTTCAAAGGAACGACGAAATTCGACATGCAAGCTACCTTCTGGGTGTCAATTAACAAAGCTTGCACCAGGCACCCGAGGCCATACGATATTATTATTATTAATGTTGATATCTCCTAAAATGGCGTATTCGCTGTACTTACTGGTGTGTTGTGTTATATGTGTCTCCAGTTCATGAAGAAAGTCATTTATGTTATTGCTAGGTGGTCTGTAAATGCATGTTAATCCAATCTTTTTGTTCATGTGAAGTATTTCTATTACCATTGATTCATGAGTATTGGAAATGTATGAATTGTGTGTTCTAATAGCCATGTTGTTCTTTACATATATGGCTATGCCTCCTCCTTTACGATTTGTTCTATTACAAAATACAACATTAAAATTATCCAAAGTAAATAGGTAATTATTAGATTCAAGTATGTTAAGTTCTGTTAAGCAAATAATATCCAGATCATTAATTTTCTTGCCTAAGGTTATGGTTAAATAATCCCAGTTTTTTGATATAGATTGAATATTTAGAGAGAGGATATTGATTTCAGCATTATTTCTAGTCTTATTACCATTTTCGATGAAATCGGGTATATTGAGAAATGTGAGTTCATTTTGTATTCCAGAAACATTTATATTGCTATCCCAACTGTTCATAATATCAATTAATATAATAATTCAATAATAATTCTTTCTTTTTGGCGGGGGGTGGGGTGTTACCTAATTTTGTTAATGTCTTCCTCACGGGAGATTCTCAATATACCAGATTCGTCGTTTTTTCGCGCTAGTATTTTGCCATTTTTAACCCAAATGAATTTCCAGTTATTTTCTCTGGCCTGATTTTTAGTTTTCCATAGTAGCTCCCTGTAAAATGACGTTAGACTTTCGTTAATGAAAAACCTAGATTTCCATGAGTGAGGAAATTTTGTCCTTTTCTTTTCTGTAAAAATTCATTCTTTTTGGATATGGAGTTGAATTTTACCACTACTGGGGGGATTTTGTTCTTTCTTTGCAGTGGGGGCCTGTAAACTTCCTCTACATCAAACATGTTTAGATCTACTTCTAGAGTCTCAGCAATTTTGTGGACGATTTCATCCAGGCATTCATCTTTCGCGCGTGGCACTTCACATATTTGAATGTATTGTTGCCTACCGTTCTGTTCCATTGAGTGCACTTTCTCGTTTAGATGGGAGTCCTTCTTGACAGCGGTCGCAAACCATTTCCTTGCTATACTTAACTTTTTGCGGAGCACTCAGGTACACGTCTACTTCCTCCGGTGTCTCACTTAATAATAATAATAATAATAAATAATAGTAATAATAATAATAATAATAAATATTCCATTTAGCAACTACATAGCCGACCTCTCCCTGGGTTCTTTTACATGCCAACATCGTATAACATGCGTGTTTAATTTTTGCCGCCTTTCAAAAATCACTTACCACGACCAAGAGCGAACCTGCAATCTTGGGGTTGGTAGTCCGACACGATAACCACTCACCCACCGTGGCAAGCTATTAATCAATATAAAATTATTATTAATAATAATAATATTAATTATTATTATTATAATAAATATTCCATTTAGTAACTACACGGCCGACCTCCCCCTGTGACAGCGTGGCGGCCATTTTGCCCATTAGCCACTGCGCTAGCTCTGACTGACCCCTCCATAAGAATAACATAGGGCTGGTTGCGCGCGGCGGCCATCTTGCCTATTAGCCCCTGCGCCAGCTTCGGCTTATATTACCTACTCCAGCGTATTGCCCCGTGTACCATTGGGCTCATCAGATTGGAGAATTGCAATATTTTCAAGTTTCTCTGAAATTTGATTTGATGTCACGACATTCAAGCAGAATAGTTTTCTTTGGGAAACAAGATATTCCAATTTATACCTAGAACACAAAAGATCAAGACTGAGGTCCTTTATAAAAATTCGCCTTCTAATATAGTAATGTATATTATTCTCGACTTCCAAATGCCGTCAGCCATAATATTATAATACATTGCACATGTAACTCTTAAACTTGGAAGTAGGCCTAGTCTATGATTCGCACTCGGTTGGTGGTAGTGAATGTATTGGTGATTATTTATGAAGCTTATAACTTATGTACTTGGCTACTGACCTATAGCCTACTTAGTAGTAGGCAGATAAAATATTTATATTAAGCCTATTTTTATTTGTTTCAGTCATGGTTGGGACAGAGTAGTGTGATGCCCTTCAACGAACTTCAAGGGTTGTGCAACATGAATCAATCATCATTCTGAAGAGCCATATACTCACATGTGCATGGTATATGCACTGCGCAAGAGTCACATATGCAAATTTTCAGAGAATACCAACAATATCTCATAGCTCTCTTTTAGTTCTCGACATAAGTTACTGCACCACTGAATGTCTGGGTGAAAATTACTGATGTACTAATGTTGGGTGAGACAAAGTCATTGTTCGCTACTTGGTTAGATGACACGGTTTGGGCGAAGCCACGGGTTGCAATAAGTTATAAATATTGGTCGCAGCTATAGCCTACTTGTATTATTAATTCTGAATGAAAGTAGAAAGTGGCTTATACACCTGCATCGGACATGATTGTGACTGTATGCTGTGATGGCTGCGCTAGAATTAGTAGCTCACAGGTAACGATATTTGTAGGCTATACATTATACGGTAATAGAAAACTAAAAATTTCATAGATCTCGTAGGCCTATACTACACAGCTTGGACATTGGACGTGAATAATGAAATAAAACCATTGGTCTGGATAAAGATTATTGATGCTTGACTACCCCCACTGTGCATGACAAAAACCGGGGGTGTTATATATTAGCTAACGCGGCCCGCGTTACCTCAATTTTTCATATTAAAGCATTGTTGTTGTTTCTTATGGCTAGCCCAGATTCCAATCCATCAGCTTTCTTGCATTCCAATAGAGTTGTGTGAGGCTTCCTGAAGTTCTAGCAGTCTCATCAAGTTTGTTGCAATGTGGCAGGTGCCCCTTATCCATTTTACTTCCAGGTTCGTGACAAAGTGTGCATTTTTCAGATCTCAGGATGTCCCAAATAGGATCATGACTTATATAGATGGAATTCCAGCTGAGTCTGCCATTTTCGCTGTTAATTATGCACAAGTACAGTATTGCCAATCCCACACTTACGAGACTACTTTGTATAAGTGCGGTACCATGAAACAAAATAGCGCCAAGTTTGAACCAGTTCGCAATGGATTGTGCAAGCTGTTTTTGTCTAAACCAATAATTGTTAATTCATTAGGCCATACAAACACCCCTGGATTTTGTCACGCACAGTGGGGGTGGATACGCATCAATAATTTTCATCCAAACCCATGGTTTGTGCCTAGACCAATAACTTTTAGGCAGTGAGGCGCTGGTTTTTTCCCGATTAGTTCGAAACATGAAATTCTTGCGATCAGCGTTCATTACAGTGGTAAATACTGTTCTACATACAAAACAAACCTAACCTGGGGCTTATGCCCAGACCTCCTTGCTTGTAGTGCAATCGGTAATTTTCGTCCAGACAGTCGTCTAAACAAGTAGCGACCAATGGTTTCGTCCAGTCAGTCGTCTAACTAAGAAGAGCTCGTTTATTTCTTTTTCTCACATAATTACAACATTACATGTGTCGTCTAATGTAGGCCTATTTAGTATCGGATATGTTGGTAACTAATGACGTCAATGTGATCGCTCACTGCGGCAGTTTCACATACCAAATATGCTGTTGAACATGGCTGCGGTTGTTAAATATACAATAAATAAAAACACAGATCTACATGACCATGATGTCACAAAGCCTCAAAATCAACCAACTGCTGCTTTCTACCATTCCAAGACGAAATCTTCGAGTTGCCATTAGTCTAATGCCCCTAAAATCCACGACTAGTTCGAATGGTTTTAGGCCTAAGCATTGGATCAACCATCTTCTTGCATCTCTATAGGGATTTGCCAACAGGCTTTCAACAGCTTGTCTCAATTCTGCCTTCATATATGTAGGCCTATTGGCAACTCCAGCTATCTGATATGACATCTAGCAGTAAAAATTAGAAACTTACCAAGTAGGGTACATTTGTCACGTGGTGACTGTTTGTATATGGTTTCTTGTATTCGTAAGCAGATCGAGGTAATTTCTTCGTGTCTTTATACATAAGTAATGAGTTTTACTCGTTGATGGAGTGTAAAATAAGTAAAAGCAACGTATATTGCTCAGTTTACGGCTGTAAGTCGATGCATAAAAGAGGGCTGCGGATATAAGTTTTCATCACTTTCCAAAAGATGTAAATAGCAATAGCCAAAAGGTGACGATACCAAATAAATACGGGCAACAGGAGCGGGTTGGACCACTCACCACTACACTCACTGACGACAGGACGGGTTGTTCACTGTTTACGCCGAGCCAAGCCGTACCAAGACAGCTAGGCCTACACCAGCCGACTACAGCCAAGCTTCATCAGTCAGGTATCCTTCCCCCTCCCTAGTTCATTTCCAATTACCCTACCAATCGCCATCACCTCGCTCTGCGATATCCGAGCCATTCCACTACGAGTCATATAGGCCTAATTTGACTTCGCAGGGTAAATATCTACTCTGCGAGAACCTGCTACCAGTCCGATATTCTACACCAAACCCACCAGCTAACCATCTAAATCAAGCAATTCCTGTGTCCCCCGAGCTTTAATACAAGTTTAACTCATCCCTTCGCCCTACCAAGCAGCAAATAATTTCTACAGTCTATGGTACAGTGAGCAAACTCAAATATAGCTTTTAAAGTAACAGCGCCATGACTCGAACTGCTCAAAAAGAGATACCAGCAGACAACCGATGCTTGATAATATGCAATTGACACATAAAATCCAGTGGAACACACAAATTAGATCACGTGTATCGCACAGTTATACATATATACAATCAAAAATAACTGTCATTATTTTAGGGACCACATTTACTGATTATAACTGAAAAATAAAAAGTGTTCCATAATAAACGCGTGTTATTGAGTATTTTTACCCTACTTATCCAGACCGACTGCAGCGCCCCAAGTGTTAGTTTGAGTTGCCAATACATGCAAGAAATGAGTACGGTACTTATCAAAAATAAAGAAATAATAAGCTAATATGTACCCTACTATTATATTTCTCTCCTACTCCTAAATCCTTCTCTGAACTCTCATCTTAAAACAGAATGGTCTGCATTTTTGGACTAGGCCTAATTATAACAAGTAGTTCCGTGAAGAACTATACAGCCTATTTTCATATATCCTACTTATGTTAACTGCCACAATCAACATACAAAATTTCAGTTTAATTGCTGTAACAGATTCGTAGATATTGAGAACCGTCTAAATATTTCAGATGTTCGCCAGGTTGGATTTTTATTTTTGTACTATTACATTAAGATTATTGTGTACGTGTGGTATTCAAACTTCAATCCCATGATTAGACAACAAGAAGTAAAAACGAGATTTTAAAATTACGCACAGCAGCCATCTTGTGATAATGCAAACCATTGAAATAAATTAGATGCCAGTGGATCAACATTTGTATAAGCATTTAACGTGCAACGTTTCACGGCACTCGGATAGTTAATTTGCGAGAAACGTCCATTTAAATATTTATACTTCGCGTCGCCGCCATGTTGGATTTGTGCTCACCAGGTTCCTGAAAGTCCTACAGGTGAACATATGTTCATAGTCTCTATGAACATAAAAAAAATCAGTTTGGTTGCTGTAAAAGATTCATAGATATTGAGAACCGTCTAAATATTTCGGGAGCTCACCATTTAGGAGTGTTATGTGTATAGGCCATAGAGTTAAGTACCATTCAAGGACAATTATTGCCTAGGTTCATTATTCAAACTTTCACTTCGATCGCATGATTACGACACAAGAAATTAGAACTTAATTTTAAAATTTCGCACAGCCGCCATCTTGAGGTTATGTAAGCAATTGAATTAAATTAGATGGCAGTGCATTACAATCTGCAAAATCAATTACTGTACCACATTTCACTGCGCTCCGAGAGTTAAATCACGAGAAAAGTCTATTAAAATATTTTAAATTCGCTTGGTCGCCATGTTCGTTTCGTACTTTACAGGTTTATGAAATATACGTAGGTATACCTGTATCAGTACCCTTTATCACCGTACAAAATTGCAGGGTGATATCTGTAATAGTTTCGGAGATATAGAATGTCAGTGAAATATTTCGCACAGCCGCCATTTTGAGGTTATGTAAACAATTGAACTAAATTAGACTCCAGTGCATTACAATGTGTATAAACATTTGCTGTACCAAGTTTCTTTACATTTAGATAGTTAAATCGCGAGAAAAGTCTATTTAAATGTCTCAACTTCGCTTGGCCGCCATGTTGGTTTTGTAGTCACCAGGTTTTTGAAAGTCTCATAGGTGAACTTCTAGTAGTGCCCTTTATCACCGTACACAATTTCAGGGCAATATCGGTAATAGTTTAGGAGATATTGAATGCTAGTGAAATATTTCGCACAGCCGCCATGTTGGATTGGAGAGACGTAACAAAATTTGAAGGGCACGGTCGAGGTCGCCGGGAATAGTGCTATGAACATTCCGAGTTTCATTGAAATCGCTCCAGCCGTTTCGATTTTATTAGGGGGGGACACACACACGAATCACACACACACGCACACACACACGGACAAAAGGTGATCTCATAAGCCTATTTTTTCAAAATTGAAAATAGGCTAGAAATGAACATGCTCATCTTTAGCTCCCTGGCGAAAATAATTGAGTAAGTATTAATGTTCCTGTTCTTATGCATTTTATATGATTCTTTAAAAATCAATCTAGAAGTGATAATTTAAGTTAACTTCACTACCATAATACTGCTTAAGAGTTACGGTCGAGGACTGATGACCAAGATGTCCCTAACTTGAGCAAGGACTGCTTCACAACTTCATGTAAAACGTATTTTCGTAAAAGAGCCTTTACTTAGTTTGGATCATTTGCGATAGATGTTACATGGATGTGTGTGCTGACTTTTTGGTGTTAAATGATGTAAGTTGGCAACACCAAATATGGCGGCCATGTTGGTTTTCTAGTAACTTATTTAAGGTGTCCTGGACTATAGCACGTTACATGTGTTATAGTCATCACATATAAAGTTATGGGCTTTTTTAAAATACACTGTTAAATTACATGCACATGTCTTACGAAAATATATGGTTACGTTGGATACTACAGACTAGATACATCGTGTTGAAAGTAGTCAAATTAAAGTTCTCGGTGGTATCACTTGATATCACTAATACTGACTGATAACAAATCACTCTTTTGTCACCTTTTTCACAAGCATTTGAACACGAGTTATGATAAAGGTTGACTTGCAGTGAATCCCAGTTCCTTGGTCTTTGCCGTCGTGTGAACAGTGCTCTCTAGCTTTATGCAAGTGCAGTGTCTTGTATGTGGGACTTGCTTGTTTTAATTGGTATACATGACAAAACTTGCTAGGGCAAATCATTTCAGTATATTACCATAGTAGAGGTGCACTCACATCATAACACAGCAAGGAGCATATTCCTGCCATGGATCTACTCGTGATCTGTCTATAGAAGCTGTCCTCCAGTGTAGTTTGGCATCGAGCCTAAAATACATTTATTGGTCCACCACCACTGTCAACTGACACTGCTTCATGTAAGGTGACACTCCGGAGATAAAAATCGATATTTTGGTCATATTGGCGAAAACATTTTTATGACTGAAATTGAAAAGATTGAGTTTCTTCTTTCTTGTCACGAAGTTATTCCGTTAAATTCAAACAATTTATCACTTTAACCCCCTTAGCGTGTACGTCACAACGGTGCGCCCACTAGTCTGCTACATTCAGAGCGTGTACGACACCGTGGTGCGGTGTTGAGTTTGAAACGCCCGCTACGTGGATTTCGTAATAGTTATTTATTTGGTCGTAAGATGGCAGGAAGAGGCAACTTTCGGATACTACACTTCGAGCTACTTATTATTGCCAGGAGGTGTCGCATATCTTCACAGTACGGTAATTTATTTTTCAGATCTCTGCACTCGTGTTCCCTCTCTAGCGGACCTTGAGTTTGTTTGTAAACATGGCAGGTCCTGGGGAGTTATTGATAAAGAAGGAATAGCTAATTTGCTCGATAATAGTGCAAATGAAAGTGATTCGGAGTGTGACAGAGATATTGAGGATGAGTTCGCTTTAACTTCCAGTGAAGATAGTGACGCTGACGATGTAATTTGTGATAATATGCCAAGAAATACGAACACAGGGATAATCAGGTTATTGTAAGTTTATAATGTTATGTTGTTATTGTGTTTTTTGAAAACTTTTGCCAGTGCGTTTGGAAATTATAGTGAAATGCATATGATACCATGCTTACCATTAGGAGTAGGCTATAAATAATGCACGATGTGGGTGCAGCCCAGAGTTTCACAATATCATGCTTGAGGGGTTAATAATGCTTTGTTTGCCAGTCTGCACACAGTAGAAATGAGCTTGGCATCTGCCAAACTGCTTTGTTAGGTTATGATGTCATTGTCATGTTCTTTGCAATTATGCATCCCGGAGATCCCCCCCCCCGATATATTTATACTGAATCGAGCTGTAAGATCTAAAGTCTGCTATGGACTAAAAGTTTAGTACGCGACTGTCATTTGAGCAACATTGTGTGCTATTATTGTTGAAATATAGTGTGCTGTAATAATTGATAGCTTGTATCCAAGGGAAAAACAATATGGGCAAAAATAAATCCACCTTATCTAAGCGACGAAATGCTCAACTTTTGATAAGAAAGAGAAGAGAATCAGCAATTCATCATCATCATCGGCTTTAACTCGAATCCGAGTATAAATCTTCTTCCTTCAGTCCAGTTTGTGGATGTGTTTACGGTGACTAAGAGTCCAATCCTGGCATGGAACAAGCGTCCACACAAGTCACATAGTATTGCTGGAGGAGGACGTGGTTGGGCTGCTGGAAGTTTCCTAGCTTGGCCTCTTCATGTGTGCGTCGATCCCTTTCAAACGTCTTTACAGTATCTGAGATGGTACGGCACCAAGTTGAGCGGTCTTCAGCCAGCATGTCCCAGGTTTGTGAATCAAGACCTGTCAATTTCAGGGTCTGCTTAAATTGGTCCTTGTAGCGCCTCTTAGGACCACCATGAGGTCTGGTGCCATAGCATAACTCACCATATAGCATTTGACGAGGTAATCTCACATCATCCATCCGATGGACATGACCAATCCATCTAAATTGGTGACCTATTATGGATGATTCTATGCTGTTGATTTGAGCCTTTTCCAGAACAGCAATATTGGTAATGCGGTCTTCCCATTTAATCCTCAGGATTGATCGAAGTTTTTGTAGGTGGAAACGCTCAAGCTTCCTAAGATCACGTCGGTAAAGGGTCCATGTTTCACAGCCATACAACAATGTAGAAATGACTACTGCTTTGTACACCATAAGCTTTGTCCTCATGGACAGGTCTTTATTCATGAAGACCCGGTGCGCTAATCGTCCATATGCTGCATGGGCTGCGCCAATTCTCTTATCCACATCCTGCTCACAGGTACAGCTCACAGAAATGGTATTGCCCAGGTACGAGAAGTGATCTACCTGTTCTAATGGCAAATTTGAGATGGAGATATTGAACTGAGGAAGAGGTATGCCTGGTGAAGGTTGTGCCAAGACTTTAGTCTTATTGACATTTATAGTAAGACCAAAGCGATCACATGCACTTTTGTAACAATTAACTGACTCTTGCAGCTCTTCTGGTGTGAGAGTTGGCGATGCAGCATCATCTGCATACAACATGTTAGTAACCTTAGTAACCTGAGTTTTCCTCGAGGAGCGGAGACGAGTTAGGTTGAAAAGCCCTCCATCAAAACGATACTTGACCTCCACACCTGGGATGTTTGTGGGTGAATCATAAAGCATTGCAGCCAAGTACAGCGCAAAAAGCATTGGAGCCAGTACACATCCTTTTTTCAGTCCATGGGTAATGGGAATTTCTTCGGACATCTTATTCTGATGGCAAACCTGACCTGTCATGCCATCATGGAGAGCCTTGATTAGATCTACAAAACGCTGAGGGCAACCAAACCGCTTCAGCACCGCCCACATGGCTGGTCTTGGAACCGAATCAAATGCCTTTTCCAAGTCATAAAAGACTAAGAAGAGTGGATTCTGTTGTTCTCTACATTTTTCTTGTAGCTGTCTCACACAGTAAATCAAGACAATTGTGCTTCTGGAAGCTCTAAATCCGCATTGTGACTCTGGGAGGATCTTCTCAGAGATAACCTTGAGGCAGTTAAGTAGAATTCTTGCTAGAATCTTCCCCACAATTGATAGCAGTGATAACCCACGGTAGTTGCCACAAACACTGCGATCACCCTTTTAAAAGATAGTGACGATAGTGGCATTCTTTAGGTCTCCAGGTACGTTTCTTGATTCCCATATTCTGAGGATAAGGATGAAAATTCTTGTTTTGAGGGAATGACCTCCGGCTTGAATTAGTTCCAGAGGGATGTTATCTGGGCCAGGTGCTTTTCTGGGTTTCAATTGGGTGAGAGCTGCACTGAATTCATGATAAGTAGGAGGTACTGCCAACCACAGTTGTTCAGGTTGTTGCGGCACATCACAGAGGAAGTCATCAGCAGCTTCTGATGGACGATTTAGGAGATTGGAGAAGTGCTCCTTCCAGCATTCCAAGATTTCTTGACTATCAGTAAAGGTAGTAGAATTACCAGTGCTTTTCAGTGTACCTGATGATGAGCGAGATGGTCCATATATTTCCTTGAGTACTGCATAGAAGTTCCTCAAGTCTCGAGCATTCGATAGTCTCTGCAGTTCCTGAGCCTTCTGTTGCCACCAAGTATTTTTAATCTGCCTTATCTGCGTCTGGCATTTACCCTTGAGTTCCAGTAGTTTATCTCTCTTTGTGTTGGAAGTTGGGTCTTGAAGATGGGCAAGATAGGCATTCCTTTTGGCATTGATGAGAGACAGAATTTCCTCATTGTTGTCATCAAACCAGTCTTGTCTTTTCCGCACTATAAAACCAATGGTTTCCTCAGCTGACTGTGATAATCTTCTGTAATGTGGCCCATTCTTGCTGAATATCATTTGTTACTGGGTTTTCTGATAACTGGGTTACGATCCGGTTTCCAAAATGTTTGTACATGGATTCATCCTGAAGTTTGGATGTATTAAACTTCTTTCTTGGCAAATTTTTGATGTTCCTAGGTGGTTTAGGTCTGATGGATATCCTGAGCTTACATATAAGAAGTTTATGATCTGTCCAACAATCGTCTATATTCCTTGCTGTTCTGGTAATAATAGTGTCCTTCTTATCACATTGCCGGGTATGATATAATCAAGAATGTGCCAATGTTTGGAACGAGGATGCATCCACGTGGTTTTGAAGCGGTCAGGTAGCCGGAACTGCGTGTTGGTAATGAAAAGTTCAGGTTCTGCACAAAGACCAAGAAGCAACAGTCCATTGGGATTACATTTTCCAAGTCCCTGTTTGCCCATCACATTATTCCATAGCCTGTGATCTTTCCCAACTCTGGCATTGAAGTCACCAAGAAGCAAGAGTTTATCTGCAGATCTGGAGATGATTTCACTTAGCTGATTATAGAACTGAGCCTTTACTTCATCATCAGAATCTAAGGTAGGAGCATAGGCAGAGATGAGTGTCATAAAGGAACCTCCTGAGAGTGGTATGCGGAGAGTCATGAGCCTTTCGCTGATTGCAATGGGCGTATGTTGGTGATAATTCACCAGTTTGGTCTTCACAGCGAAGCCCACACCATGAATACGACATTCACCCTCCTCTTTTCCTTTCGAGAAGATGGTATATCCTGTTCCAGATTCAGTAATCTTGCCTTCAGAAGACAGCCTAGTTTCACTGAGAGCAGCAATGTCAACGTTGAGTCTTGATAACTCGTGGGTACGAGAACTGACTCAGGTCTAACGTTATTGTCCAAATCAAGCAAGGTTCTGATGTTCCATGATCCAATAATCAATTTGTGATTCATTACTGTTTTTGAGTTTCGACCGCACGAGGGGTGACCTGCTGAGTGCGGTTGTCCAGCCGGACCAAGATTGTGACTTCCGATGTATAGCCCACCTTTTCTAGGGCCTTCCCCATGTGGGGTGGGCAGCGGTGATCCTAAATAGGCCTGCCCAAACACAGAGCAGGACCGAATTCCTGAGTAGTCACAGAGTCTCCGGAAGACGACCATCACACATCTGCTGCCAACGTGCAGGTCCAAACCAGGGGCTTCCAGTTACACCCATAACCTGCCCCCACCGTCCATATCCCATCGCCGTTGGACTTTGAAAAGTGATGTTCGGAAGAAGTGCCACTGGCGTGAATTTGTTTAGGGTGGATCTCGGCTTGCCAGGATGAGACCCACACACTATGATCTCTGAGCCTTATCCTGCGGCTCACAAAGAATGAGACATGCAGGACCGAACACAGAGACTGCAACGAACTGCCGCATACTCAAGTACTACTGAGGTGCGCCTTTACAGCCAGTCCGTCTGGCGTGGCCTCTTCCGCCTCTATGACCGTTGGGGGCCATGAGAGTGATTGGCTCCTCCTCCGCTCATTTTGCCGTTGGGCCAAAACCTGCCCATCATAACTATGGACAATAGTTTGCCCTATTAAACCTGAGCAATAGGCTGCCTCTTCTGCCAACCACACTGTGCCAGAGTTCACCTCTTTCACTGCAGGTACCGTTGAGGACTTCACCGTAACCCTGGCAAGGGACCCTAACAAGGTACTACCAGCCGGGCCAGCTGTACCAGGTTTCTTTAAATAGGTGTTACTCCTCTATAATCAGCAATTACCAAACAGGAGTCTCCATTGAAGAAACCAGGGACAAACGGTCAAGAAATGTTATCGGAACCAGATTGTTCTCATCAGGAAAGTGTCGCACTGTAATGTCTGTGCCAGAAGCAAATTCACTGGTCAACCAAGGAGAATATAATACTGAAGTTGCCAAAATACAGGAGCCCGATGTGCGAAGTGGAGGGATTGTCGTAGAGTGAAACAAAGTGCCCACCGTTCTTTGAAGATGGAGAAAAAGAAGAAGAAGAAAAGAAGCTTCCAGAGATGCCAATATTCGTGCAGAAGATGCCAAGAAAGAGAAGGAAGGAAGAGCATATTGGTCTGGTGACTTTTAGGCAATGGATGAGGAAGAAAACTCCACTGGAACTTTGCTTTAATTTTCCTCCCAATTTTAATTTTACATTTAAATCCCATTTTTCTCCCATAATATTCTACCAAATGTAACAAAATTTGTATGGCATGTGTATTACAGCTATATTAGGAAACCTGCATATGGAATTTTTGATTGCAGAATTCTTTCAAGTAGTAGGGATTTTTAAGTCCAAAATTTCAGAACATAAAAATTATACAAACTTTATTACAATATATCTCCTTACATAAATTATGTACAGAAAAAAATCGATATGCAGTGCTTTTTAAAGAACTATTAACATGTCAATTACATTTCATAAAAAAAAAGTCCTCTCGGCACGCCGGAAGGCGGAGGTAGATTTCACCGGACAAACTTGGGGATAGGCGAAAATAGGCAGAATATGCAGGTTTTCGTAAAAGGATCAGACCTCATTTATTGCGAGAAGATATTTTATAATTGGAGCTTAATTAACTTTGTTTTTCGTCATTTTATGCTGATTTTAAACATTTTATTGTCTTATGGGAACGGTAACCTTCTTGTCATTAGGGGTCCATTTTTATACTTGTGGTCACACTGTCCTTATGCAAGGTTTCGACACTGATGTGTGACTATGTAACGGTCTGTTACTTCTTCACGCAAAATTATATCTCCCGCAGAGATTTTGGTTGGTTGCTGAGTTTAGGGGCTGCGACAACGCGGTCATGTAACCCCGTGTACGTAGGGATGGCTGTATTAGTCTGTAATTCAGGTAAGGACTGCAGACGGTCAATTTCAAGCAGTAGTTCCTAATGTTGGTACCAGATACTACCGTCAACGACACCTAGCTGTGAACTTGGCTACTAGATGCCACCACAACCAGCAACTCGCAACGAACGTTGGAACTTCCCCTCCAAAGGAAAGCATACTGAGGGATTTTTAGCACTCTTAGGAAATCCGACGACTTCGGACGACTTTGAACTCGCGACCTTGGGCATAGACATTCAGCATGCTACCAGTTACGTCACCGAAGCCGCTTCACACTTAGTCAGATGAAAATCTGAATCTGATCTCGTGCAAGTGCGTTATCTTGGCAACGTCTGATGGCTCATCCCTCATCAATTTAGTAGTGTTGCCATGGCAACCACTGATAGCTCTTGGCATTTTCTTATAATTCTGAAATCATTTTTCTCATCCCTTGGCATAATGGTGGGTCATATCAAAAATTCTTTCAGACAAAAGTTTTAGGTAATTATTAGGGGAATATTGTCCATTTTGTACGGTTTTGATATTGTGCCTATTAAGAGAAATATGATTAATGTTTCCCGAAAAACCCACTTTTTCCCACCCCTTTGGTCAATGTTTGGTGCTATAAAAAAACTCTTCAAACATAAATTTTTGGGCTTTATCCGACACATAGTATGAACGTTGAACGGATTCGATATGTCACATATTAAGAGAGTTATTGCAATATTTCACTTTTTCGAAAAAAGCCCCCCATTTTCACCCCCTTCGACCATTTTAGCCCAGTAACGAACTCGACCGAAATGTTATAGGTATACATATTCGGTAAAAAATGCAAAGTGATTGGTGCAAAATTACGGCAGTTATCGTGTCCACAAGAAACTGATATATATATATATATATATATACATACATAAATTATATATAAACTTTTGAACTGACGGTGGTTTTGGGGTCTGGGGGATGTGAAACGCGAAGATATGTCGAAATTTTCTGGAAGTCGAAACATGGTACCCATTGCTATAGTTAGCTTTCTAATGAAATCTAACTCTGTTGGTTCCTCAGTTTAGGGGCTGCGACAACGCGGTCATCTAACCCCGTGTACTTTGGGTGAGTGTAGAATCTGTCTGATAAACGGTGTGAATTGTAATGGCTGTATTTGTCTTAATTCAGGTAAGGACTGCAGATGGTCAATTTCAAGCAGTAGTTCCTAATGTTGCTACCAGGTACTACCATCAACGACACCTAGCTGTGAACTTGGCTAATAGATGCCACCCCAACCAGCAACTCGCAACGAACGTTGGAACTTCCCCTCCAAAGGAAAGCATACTGAGGGATTTTAACGCTCTTAGAAAATCTGACGACTTCGGCCGGCTTTGAAACCGCGACCTTGGGCATAGACATTCAGCATGCTACCAGTTACGTCACCGAAGCCGCTTCCCACTTAGTCAGATGGAAATACTGAATCTGATCTCGTGCAAGTGCGTTGTCATGGCAACAATGAAGGCTCATCCCTCATCAATTTAGTAGTGTTGCCATGGCAACCTCTGATAGCTCTTGGCATTTTCTTATAATTCCGAAATCATTTTTCTCATCCCTTGGCGTAATGGTGGGTCATATCAAAAATTCTTTCAGACAAAAGTTTTAGGTAATTATTAGGGGAATATTGTCCATTTTGAACGGTTTTGATATTGTGCCTATTAAGAGAGATATGATTAATGTTTCCCGAAAAACCCACTTTTTCCCACCCCTTTGGTCAATGGTTGGTGCTATAAAAAACTCTTCAAACATAAATTTTTGGGCTTTATCCGACACATAGTATGAACGTTGAACGGATTCGATATGTCACATATTAAGAGAGTTATAGCAATATTTCACTTTTTCGAAAAAAGACCCCCATTTTCACCCCCTTCGACCGATTTAGCCCAGTAACGAACTCGACCGAGATTTTATAGGTATACATATTCGGTAAAAAATTCAAAGTGATTGGTGCAAAATTACGGCAGTTATCGTGTCCATAAGAAACTGATACACATATATATATATATATATACATACATAAATTATATATAAACTTTTGAACTGACGGTGGTTTTGGGGTCTGGGGGATGTGAAACGCGAAGATATGTCGAAATTTTCCGGAAGTCGAAACATGGTACCCATTGCAATAGTTAGCTTTCTAATGAAATCTACCTAATTGAATTAAAAATCTCAAAAAAATATTTTTAAAATGTTTGTTTTGGAAAAGCTATTAATTGTATATGAAAGAAATTTTTGTGATATCTCTACTTTTATTATTTTAAGTTTTGTGAAAATCCATGTAAAATATCTGTTTTTATCTCAAGAGTGTCGCCTTAAGGAGGGACTCTCCGGAATGAGACAACTTATGCATGGCATATGTTTGTTGGCTTATAAAGCTCTTCTTGCAGATGGAACAAGAGTATAACTTTATTGATATGTTCTCTCTTCTCTGTTGAGTTTCATGAACGGACAAATGATTATTGAGAGCTCTTTTACTAGAAAAGCGCTTCTCACAGAAGAAACATACGAAACAAGGAAACTGATTATACTTTTGAGTATGGAACACCTTGTGCGAGGTGTATTGCTCTTGGTTCATGAAACGCTTCTTACACCTGGTACATGAATAATATTTTTCTGATGCATGCTTTCGCCTATGTAGGACGACAGAATTATGATCAGTAAATACTGAATCACAATCTTGACACCAGTAAGGTGTTAAATTATGATTCTTTATATGTTCGACTACATGAAGACGTTCAAGAAAGGCTTCCTGACAATGTGTTACTGGACAGTGATAAGGCATGCCGCTAATGTGGGTCGCAATGTGCTCACGAAATGAAAAGTCGTTTGTAAATTGCATGGTGCAATGTCTGCAGGATACAGCAATGCTATCATGTTCCTCCATGTGGTTCAAAAGACCAGAAAAATTACAGCAAGTATGCTGGCACAGCCTACATGAATACACTTCCAGTCCTGTAGTTTGATGCTGCCGAAGTTCAGACGGGCTGAAGAAAGCTTTCTTGCATTGCTGACAAGCATGCACCTCAATGCCAAGGACATGTCGACCTTGCGTAGACTGGCAGCTATACGAAGATGAACTGTTTCTGGAAAGAGAAGAGAAAGAAGCAACACTGAGTCCTTGAACTCGACCTTGTCTTTATATCAATCAAAACAGAACATCAAGTTTAGAATTAATTTCAACCCTAAACCTTTAACCCCCTTGTCACTTTGTGCAACTTTAGTTGAATGGTAATCATATATATTAGAGTATTATTCTCCAGGAATATTCGCAAATTTTAACAATTTTTTAAATCAACAAGAAAGAGATGCCTTAGGGCACAGCAGATCAACAGACATGAATCAATGGCTACATGGATCAAGTTTTTAACATGTTTTTAAGTGTATATTTTAATATTTAGCAAGTTTAGTTTAACAATGTTAATTTTAATAACATGAATTCGGCACACTACTAATCACAGTTTAAACACAAATTGTGCTAAATGTTCCGGCATAACTCAACAAAATGACAGTGTTTCGCCCCGGTGTGCAATTGGGCTCTTCAGTTGGTTAAAGCACACCTCACCAAGACACTGTCTAGTACACACTGGGAAGGCCATTGCAAGACGTATTTGATACATGTGTATCCACGTCACGAGCAAAGCCAGTGCACTATGGGAGTCGAAACTCCATTCCAAAGCAATTATAACCTTAACTTTGGCATTGAATATATAATTTTCAAAAGAAAAATATGTATTGTCCGTTGAGCCATTATATATTTAAACACAAATTGTGCTAAATGTTCCGGCAAAACTCAACAAAATGACAGTGTTTCACCCCGATGTGCAATTGGGCTCTTCAGTTGGTTTTGTCGAGTTATGCCGGAACATTTAGCACAATTTGTGTTTAAATATATAATGGCTCAACAGACAATACATATTTTTCTTTTGAAAATTATATATTCAATGCCAAGGTAAGGTTATAATTGCTTGTTGTTTGTTGTTGTTGTTTCCTATGGCTAGCCCAGATTCCAATCCATCAGCTTTCTTGCGTTCCAATAGAGTTGTGTGAGGTTTCCTGAAGTTCTAGCAGTCACATCAAGTTTGTTGCAATGTAGCAGGTGCCCCTTATCCATTTTACTTCCAGGTTCGTGACAAAGTGTGCATTCTTCAGATCTCAGGATGTTGATTCGTTTCAGATGAGCTGCAAGGCAGTCGTGGCCAGTGTTAAGTCTGAAGAAGGCTACAGCTTCTCTTCTTGGTGTTAATTTATATTGATCCCATTTGGCATCAAGGTTATAATTGCTTTGTAATGGAGTTTCGACTCCCATAGTGCACTGGCTTTGCTCGTGACGTGGATACAGATGTATCAAATACGTCTTGCAATGGCCTTCCCAGTGTGTACTAGACAGTGTCTTGGTGAGGTGAGCTTTAACCAACTGAAGAGCCCAATTGCACACCGGGGCGAAACACTGTCATTTTGTTGAGTTATGCAGGAACATTTAGCACAATTTGTGTTTATATATATAATGGCTCAACGGACAATGCATATTTTTCTTTTGAAAATTATATAATCACACTTTGTCTCATAAAAATAACAATAGAAAGGAATATTCGCAAATTTTAACAGTTTTTAAATTAACAAGTAAGAGGTGCCTTAGGACACAGTAGAGCATCAGATATGAATCAATGGACAAATGGATCAAAGTTTTCAACATGTGTTTAAGTGCTTATTTTAATATTTAGCAAGTTATTTTAACAATGTCAATTTTAATAATAATTAAGTTAGTGTCAATTTTATATTTAAGTCTAATGGACTATGTGTATTTATAAGTGTTTTATCCATGTTTTATTTGTTTGTATATCGGCTGCAGAAGAACGGAGTTGACCATTCGAAAAATGTCCCAATTTTAAAATAAAATAATAAATTTGTATTGAAAAGATGGAAATAGTATAGTGAAAGTTGGTAATCACATTCCATTCACTACCAAATTGAAATTTAATCCATGGCCTCAGAATTATAAAACTGTTTGATCCACGTTCGACTGAAGTCTAGAAGGGGAGTGATTGTATTTGTACTGCTCTGCGCTGTGCTGCCCCCTAGCGGTAATGCCAGAAAGTTCAGATTTATTTATATTTGCAGTGTAGTTCCATATACTGTCAACATTTACATTACAAGTATTACTTGTCAGTGTTCTTGAATTTGTGGATTAACAGTACGTCAATTCATGTCCTTGAACTGTTAGTAAGACAAAATCAATGGTTTTACCATAAAAGAAAGTTTGAATATTATTCTACTATTATTTTGGTTGTACAGTATATTTCAAGAAAGTGTTTCTTTTGGTGAAATACTCTTTTACAATGTTCTTGAGTATGTCGGTGCTAATATCAAATTATTTAAGATAAAAATTAAGATTATTTTTCTGTCCTTTTGAGAAATAAGTTCAAAATTGAATTCATTAGGATAGGAATTCATTTAAAATAAATACGAGACTTGAAAAATTTGAAACAGTTAATTAGAAAATAAATTTGAAGTTCAAGAAATTCTTTATCTCAACAGGCACACAAATCTGTCAGCAGTTTACAAGAACAGCTATGGTTTGAGGCTACACCAAGATTGTTACCTCTTTAAGTACATGCATCGTTCAATGAGTCAAGTAGTTTACACTTCAGCCCTCAAAGAATTTGGTGTTTTGTAAATTTAAAACTTCTTCCACTTTCATAGAACAAGCAATGAAGGAAATTAGAGAAACATTAAAGTAGGAGTAAAAATTAAAGGAGAAATAATTTCAACACTGAAATATGCTGACATCATCATCTTACAAGGGGAGGATACGATGCATGGGTCACCGATTCGAACCATCTTTAGTACATGCATAATGAATAGAATAAGAAGTGATATCACTGGCCTAGTACGCCTGGTCCGCCGCAGCGCAGCGCTGGCTCCGATCTGTGATGTAAGTTAGCATTGGCACTTACGAGACTTAAAACCTTGCGACCTGTTTTACATGTTAAAACACCGCAAGATATCCTCATAGGTGCTAATAAGTTCGACATCTACACTTAATTTACTGTGCCCAATTATAATTTAATAAGTCGTATCCTGTAATAGTCCAGTTTTGACAATAAGCGAAGACAGAGAGCAAGTTCAAAATGCAATTAGTTTTGCCAGCTATCGGTATCGTAAATTAAAAAAAAAAAAAGAACGGAAAAATGAACCTCGCTATCAGAAAGGATTTCTTCACATTGTTACACATTTTACATTCCCTTAACAGACTTGCAACACAGCCAAAAATAAAAATAAAATAAAAAACAGTACGAACGCAACTCGCGTAGGGCATTGACATTCAAAAGGAATATTACCTGAAATAAACAGGAACAATAAGAGAGAATATAATTCGCAGCGGAAAGTGAAACACATAATTCAAATTTTTAATAATAATAATAATAATAACAACACAATAATAACAAAACTGAGGAGTCATATTCTTTCTTTTAATTCTTACCTTCAGTTCGATACCTTAGAAAATTTCCTGGTAGATTTTGACATTTTCCCTGATCTCAGTTCCTTCCGGAGTTCCTTCATCTTGAAGTAGAAACGACACTTCATGTAGTGAAAGATAGTTTTGGTACCGTCTCAATTGCATGTTGCTCATTACACCCCAAGCCTAAAGGTTGAAACCAGAGGGAGATGAGAGGTGGGCACTTATTGTCTCTTCTGCCTGAAGCAAGACATTAAATAATGCCTCTGAGGGGTGGCATAAATAGTTTTGTCCCACTTGAGAGCCATAGTCCCGTAAGTTTGTAAAGAGGGCAAAATAATTAGTTGTTACTGCTGATGTCTTGATAACATCAACACAGGAAACACACTTCAGAATTCTGGGGGCCTGATGTACAATATAACCAGCTAAATTGTAAACCATACATCTTTTAACACTACCAAGGGCACTGACGGATGAATTTTCTCCCTGCACTGAAAGACTTTCACAACCACTTTCAAAAACAATCTTTTCCTCTAAACTGCCCAACACTGATGCTTTTATGTCCCTATGTTCCTTCTCAGTCTTCTTTGCTAGAATTCTGATCTGGTTGACATATGATGTTAAGGAGCATTCTGTCCTTAGTTCACAATGCCCTCCTTTTGATAAAACATTTTTTACTGGAACATAAATAGATTGCAACATGTGTAAGTGCAAGAAATCAACTGTTGAAGGATGGTCATCACAGGTCAATGATCGCATGATGCCAAAATGTCTCTCTAGTGGATCCTGATTAAATTTGCCTGTCAATACATAGTTTCAACCTTGACCACACATAAACAGCAATTTCCAGTGTGCTCTGAATAGTAACTCTCAATGATTCTAATGTTCTGTTGGAAGCAAAAGTACTATCTGAATTATCTAGAATTACAGACATGTCTAGTAAAATTTTATGATGTTTAGAATCTTTTCTCAATGCAAATGATGGTGTGGTGGAATTTAAAGCATCAGCCATATCATTCAACACCTGCGTGAATCTTTCAGTCGCTTCACTCTCTTCAAAACCTGGAATGCCAGTTTCTCTAACAAAATGTAAGGCCTTTGCCATGCTAGTGCTAAATAATTGAAAGGCAAGTCGGGCATTCATCCGCTGGAAGGAGGTTGGATGTAAATGTGATAAAGTCAATTTACTGCATGCCTTTACACCAGCGAGTTCTGATGAATTGTCAGTATTATACACAAGTTCATAAAAGCGATAGTCCACTGTGTCTGTATCAAACACGACAGCACACTTGTCATGGAAGTGGTTGCGTATACATTTTAAAATATGTACTGCGTCTGAAAAAGCCATTACATTCCTACTTCCATCAACAGGGTTAGAGAAACAACACTTAACATATCCTTTCTTTCCTGATATTTGTAAATGCCTCCAGGCCTGTTTGTTTGATTGGCTGCCATCACATGTGAACCCTACCACTTTACACCCTGCCTGTTCAAGTTGGATTATAATTTGTACTAATATTTTAGCCAAAAGCTCTCCACGAGTAGCATTTTTACTAGCAAAGACAGCAACTGGTTGCACCCAACTGTGTAAGAGAGGTACAAACAAAAAAACGGCGCTTGGTCAGCCAACACATTACACTGGTCTTCAGGTGTTACATTACCGAAGTCCACAAATCCATCTATGAACAAAGAGGACCCATTAAATTGTACATCTTCTCTTAGTTTCACCTCATCAAAAATGACAATCCCTGTCTTTTTATTCTCATCCCTTTCTTCACTGAAGTAGTCTTTAATGGCATCAAGAGCATTTTTATTTACACCATATGAGCATTTTAAACCCTTTAACAACCTCCTTAAATGCACCTCAGATGGAAGGGGCAGCAAACCATGTTTCAGGCAATGTCTATAACCCTTGGGTGATTTTATGTGTAGCAAAAAACTATCTAAAAGAAACTCACTGTCATACCTCATACCTTTGGGGTTCTTTCTCTGACACATTTGCAACATAGTGTCCACAATAACTTTTTGTTTCCTAGATAGCACTTCTTTACACTGACAGGCACCTTGTCCTGAAAGTCTGTTTTTCATCCTACCAAGTTCATTTTGCAGAACAGAAACTTTAGCCCTCTCTAACTTAATCGTTTTGTTTGCCCTAGCCAACTTCCGTTTTAAGTTCCTTAATTGTTGTTTTAATTCTAACACTTCAGATTGAGAGTCGTCGGATTTAGGTATGTTGGAAAACTGGATATTGCTGTTGTCACAAGCGGATTCAGAATCAAATTTCGAACATTTGCGGGGTGTCTTTGCCAGAAGATTATCTGACGATTTTCTTTTTTGGGGAGATTTCCTTCGAGTTACAGTACTGGACAAATTAGGAAATATATGTGGAACAGAATAGTCTTTCAATCGCCAGTTGGTTCTTGGGAGAAGTACTTCCTTCCCTTCTATCAGAAATTTGTTAAATTTAACAATTAAATCTTCTGAAAAGTGAGCATCACAGATGTAGGACTTTTCAGTAAGTTCCCTATCCTTCCTTGGTATGGCCCCTTTCCACTTGATAAAACGTTCCTTATCTTTAGGGGGTTTGAAAAACCATCTTACCTCTTTACAGTCCCCATAGCCAGTTCTGCATCCTGGTACAAAACAACAAGGCATCTTCACTACTCACATTAAGCACTCATGAAAATGTAAGGGCTAAACTGCTGTTTACTTGCATTAAATAATAATAAAATTAACACACGAAGATAACCTCAACACACGACAAGAAATTAAATTCCCTTTCAGTTAATGCTTCCTACAATAGCATTTCAGGTATTAATACTATGAGATAATAGTGTAAGCACTTGTATATCAATAAAAGTTTGTACAGAACACCACCAAAACACTCCGACCGATTAAATACTTAATATATCGCACATAAACACATAAACATACGTGGAAATCAGCAATCACAAATCGACTGAAGCGCTGCGTAGCGGCGAGTGCCAACCCGATTCGTATTCATTACGCGCTATTGAGGGAGAAGAGCTCACACTTCTTATTCTATTCGTTATGGTACATGTGTAGGGCATGACCAGGTGTATACTAGGTGCAAGTAGTAAGGTGCGCTTCACAGCCGTTTCCGAGAAATTAATTAATTGCAATTACAGTGCGGCGTCTATGTGCGTTGAACGCTAGAAAGTATCTAACGAGCGCGTGGTGCAGTGGTAAGAGCCCTGCTTTGTAAGCGCGGGATCGCTGGATCGAATTCCACCGGTGAGCTTTAGCAGTGTGTTGTGTTTCTTTTTTCTTTTTGTAAACATTGGCAATTTCCAACCAATACCCATAGCATGAGTCACTGCTTGAGGAGTATGGGATGGTCTGATGGTTCACAGACGTGCAATGAGCGGAAGAGGCTGGGCCTTCAATGTAGAAATGTATACTGGTACACCTGACCGTGTATAATACCAATGTATTTGCAATGCCGATACTGTACATTATGTAATGTCACAAATGTTGACCCCCATGCAATGATTTCAGAATCTCTTTTCCCGCTCACATAACACGTTATTACAATTGACTGCAAAATAAACATTATTCACGACACCTACAGTTGTACGAATTGCCAATATTTACCACAAAAAAAACCACACACACACAAAACACTGCAGAGGCTCACCGGTGGGATTCGATCCAGCGATCCCGCGCTTACAAAGCAGGGCTCTTACCGCTGCACCACGCGCTCGTTGGCTTCTTGCTAGTGTACGACGTACTTAGACGCCACACTGTAATTGCAATTAATTAATTTCTTGGAAACGGCTGAGAAGCGCACCTTACTACCTGCACCTGGTCATGCCCTACAAGTGTACTAAAGATGGTTCGAATCGGTGACCCATGCACCCTTGTTAGCCGATTCACCGGAGGATTTGAATGAGTTTTTAAATGGTATGGTCTCCATCTTGAGGAAGGAATTCATGATGAAAATCAATAAATGTAAAACAAAAATAATGGAATGCAGCTGAAAGAAATGAGAAACCCCAATTGACGTCAAATTGGCAGATGAACAGCTAAAGGAAGTAGGAGTCTTCTGCTATTAAGGAAGCAAAATAACCAGTGGTGGACGAAGCAAAGAGAATATAAAAAGTAGGTTGACTCAGGCAAGGACAGCATTTCCACAGAAAAGAAATCTGTTGACATCAAATATAGAATTAGGTATTAGAAAGTCATTTTTTGAGAGCCTTTGTCTGGAGCATGGCGCTGTACGAAAGTGAAACTTGGACTGTTGGCGCAGCAGAAAAGAGGAGAATAAAAGAGTTTGAAATGTGGTGATAGCGGCTTCGGTGGCGTAGTTGGTAGCATGCTGAGCTTCTATGTCCAAGATCGCGGGTTCAAACCCGGCCGAGCCGTCGGATTTTTTAAGAGCGTTAAAAATCCCTCAGTATGCCTTCCTTCGGAGGGGAAGTAAAGCCGGCGGTCCCATGTCATAGATTTATGGCATGTTAAAGAACCTTCCACTAATTACACCTGTGTGAAGCTAAATTATATATACATATATGTTATATATTCGACAAACGCTCTTAGGTTCCGACGTTCGTCGCCAGGAGCCGACTGCGGTGGCATCTGGTAATCAAGTTCTGAACTAGTAGTCGTTGACGGTGGTGTTTGGCGGCAAAAGTAGGAACTACTTGAAAAAAAAAAAAAACAATGTCTGCAGTCCTCACTTGAATTGGATACAGATAACACACACTAATACAGTCATCACAATTAACACCAGTTTTCAGACAGATTCTACACACACCCAAAGTACACGGGGCTACATGACCGCGCTGTCGCAGCCCCTAAACTGAGGAACCAACCAACCAAATGTGGTGTAACAGGAAAATGGTGCAGATCCTATGGGCAGATAGAGTAACGAATGAAGAGGTATTAAGACGAGTGGGAGAGGAGAGATATTTCTGGCAACTGCTAATGAAGAAAAGAGATAGGTTGGTAGGACACACATTAAGACATCCAGGAATAGCAAACTTAGTTATGGAACGTCGAGGATAAGAACTGTAGGGGTAGACCAAGCATAGAATGTGTTCAACAGATTGCCTTGGATGTACAGTGTGGTAGCTATGTAGAGATGAAACGATTAGCTCAGGACAGGGAGGCATGGACACTGCATCAAACCAGTCAAAAGACAGAAGACTCAAACACAAACACATCAACATATACTACAACAACAACAACAAGGTTCTCAAGACCTGGACAGCTATAAACATCAGCCATAGGGATCACTTGGCTTGTTCATGTATTAATCTATAATTATAAGATTCATCTTCTAGAATGTAGTTTAATTAGTAAACCACCTTCTAGTGTTTGACAAGGCGAATCCTATAATTATAGATTAACCCAAGAACCGGCAATGTGAAATTCTGTACCGGCAGCCAATTTGTGTGATATTTTCCTACAAAGTGGATTCTTATTTTCAAACCTATTGTGAACAATGTTCCATGGCACTGTTGCATATCGTTGAAAAGCTAATAAACCACAGTTTCAGATGGGAATGTTAACTTTTCTGTGAAGCTTGATAAAAAATGAAATTGAGAATTGAAAATGGTGGAATTATTATTTCATGAGCAATATCAAAATTCTAACAACCTAAAATATGAGATAAAACATGAAACACTAAATCCAAGATATTCAAAATGATGCACATATATGTACATAATATGTGTGAAAGTTTCAAGTCCATGCAATAATATTTGTTTGATTGATAACAAAAAATTAGGTATCTTCCATGAGCCGGTTCTAAGGTTAATATTCAGTAAACACGGATAATAGTTATACCATCTTCATAATGGTTCATGTCTACGCATTTTGTTCATATATATATATAAAGCCTAAGTTATGATGTAGCAGTAACAAAACATATTCGTCTCTTTGAATTACTGTATAAGTATCGCTCACATTTCTACGAGTCTGCTTGCCTTCGTCGCTATGGAAACTAGGTGTTGGAGATTTGTCCATGCCAATACCAGGAAGACTCTCAGCCCTAAAACATGTTTATATTAAAACTATAGCTTCAAAGAAACAAGCCCATCATCCCATTCACTCCAGCAGAAAGAAAAATACAGACCACAGCTGGACTCAGCCTAACCAAGACTGTACGGCTACAAACACAAAATGTGTGCTCCAGAAGCATCTTTCACATGCTTGATAACAACTTATGCCACAGACAATGCACATAGTGTCACAGCCTACAGTGCAATGCCATGGTAAAATCCATACTGTGACAGCTACGGAAGACTGCGAGATGTAAACCATGCATTGTTAAAAATGCAAAGCTTGTGGGTCAAATTTTACCGCCCAATCAATACTACTTTGTACAAATGAAACTATTTTTATTAGCTTAATCCATTCTTAAGGGATATGTTTCGAGTGCCTTTGCACTCTTCTTCAGCCTTTACAAGGACATCAACATTGTGCACACACTTAATTTATACAGAACATGCATATAAACATTAATATGGGATGGCTTTTCACCTTAGCTTAAAAATGAGTAATAAAAACTAGATTAAAAAAACATAAAAACTATAAAAACTTTACTCTACATACACACTGCTGTTTAAGGAGGGTGAAGACTGGCAATAACTGCCCTTTCTAACAGGTAGGACTTTGTGGTGATGTCTAATGGGCTAGTCTGTGTCCTTTATGACTAACATGTACATGCTATGAAATTTACTCCTGTTGATACATTCTTTTAGAATAGTGAGGGACATTTTTACGAATCTTTAATTCTTGCATTGTGTCCCTTATGACTAACATGTACATGCTATGAAATTTACTCCTGTTGATACATCCTTTTAGAATAGTGAGGGACATTTTTACGAATCTTTAATTCTTGCATTGTTGTTGACTTGATCCGTGAATGTGATAAGACGAACCATGCCTTAGAAGCGAACATGTGGGTGGGGTCAACTGTGAAGTAAAAGAAAAAGAACATTTCTTATATCAATGAATTGCGTTTGAGAAGAAAACCTTGGTTATAAATGCAAAAAATTGATTACATTTATAGCAATTGGACTTACTATTGAATCTGTTGTGTTTAGACTCATCTGTGGAGATAGGTGCAAACCTCTACTGCTTGGAAACTGTAATTAATAGATAAAAACGAACCGTCCGTGAGACTGTATGAATAGGTGGGTATGCTGCTGAATAGAATAAGAAAAGATATTGTCATACCTGTGCTTGCGCAGCATGTTTGTGGACGTGTGTCACTGAGCTATGTTTGTGCTTGAGTGATAACGCTGTGTGGCTCACTCTGAGCCTGATGATGTGGTATCGTATGACGGAGGGGAAAGAGGGATGGGGAAAAGAGGTGCGGGTGGCACACGTGACGTCAAGTTGTTGACAAATTGGTTTTGAGGTTCAGGAGGGATGGAGGGGTGGCAGTATAGTGGGTGGGTGCTTGGATTGAGTATATTTTTTGGAAGTTATGAGTTTAGGAAATAATTTATTGATGTTTTCGTAAAGGATGTTGACTTCAAAGTTAATTTCGTCAGATTATGTGCGGGATATGGGATGAAATTTAACATAAATAAGAGTGAGATGGTGATCACAACAAGGAAGAAGGAAAGAACCACAACGGGAATAACAATTGGTGGGGAACCGCTGAAGAAAGTGGAGAGTTTCAAGTATCTGGGAAGCCTGATACAAGAGAATGGAAGAAACGATAGAGAAATAAATGAGCGGGGGAGACAGGCAGAAGCATTCCGGAGGAGTGTGAGAAGCATGTTATGGAGCAAGGATGTCCCTCAGAACAGCAAAAAGATCATATATCGGACGTACTATGTCCCTATCCTGACGTATGCCTCGGAGACCTGGGTTATGAAAGGAAGGGAGAAGAGCAAAATACAGGCCAGTGAGATGAGGTTCTTGAGAAGCAGTATTGGAGCTACAAAGATGGACAGAATAAGAAATGAGAGGATCAGAGAATGAATGAAGAAGGATCCCTTACAGGATGGTATAGAGAAATCAAGACTTAGATGGTATGGACATGTAAAACGAATGGAGGAGAAGAGGATACCCAGGAGGATACACGAGACGAAGTGGGAAGGAAAGAGACCGAGAGGAAGACCGAGAAACAGGTGGCTGAAGGGGGTGGAAGAAAGCATGAAGAAGAGAGGAGAAGACTGGACAAGGGTGGAGGCTGAGAGATGGTGGGAAGACAGAAGACGTTGGAGAGGCTTGTGTTCCAAACAGACCCGGCCAGTGGCTGGAAACTGTGCAAGATGGTGATGATGATGATATGTGCGGGGTTGAAGCGTTGAGCGTTGTCGATTTCTATTAGTTCTAATATGTTCATGATGGCCCCTTTTTTGGTGTAGTGGATAATCTCCATGTCACTCTGGATGTCGGTGAATTTATGTTTGGTCTCGGACATATGGTTACCATGGCTGAAAATTTCTTATGTTTAACGGCGTTAACATGTTCATGGTATTGTACAGCCCGGGGGGGGGGGGGGGCAGTACCCCCTGAGAGCCACCCCCCATCTTTTATCAAAACCACCCCAACTGGCAACACCATAAGACCAGGACATTATCTATACACAGCAAGCGGCGGCCGCCTAAGCTAGGAGGTTAGCCAACTGCTTGCAAAACATACACAAACATTTACACTTACAACTATCTGGGGCAGCTACATTTACGCAATGCTGACCAAGCAGCGCCGGGAGGTATAAGAATGGAGTCCAAACCGGGGCCATTATCTGTTCTACTCTGTGCTTCGCCAGCGGCCCGGCCCAACGTCTGTTCCAGTTTCATCATCAGGTGAGATTCAGCTCGTGCTCAGACTCCTTTATTTTGTGAACACCTACCCCTAACTTGTACACACCAATTGTATTTTATACTTGTCTAAATTCCCCAAGAGGGACATACCAATCTACATCTATTGACCAATAAACACATGGTCAGTAAGCTACACTTGCATTACTAATTACACTCCACTTCACATCCTCATACCCCACCTGGCCTTCGTCACAATTGCCCGTGACCGTAGTAGCCAGTAATTGCTTTGTCAGACTACATTGTACTCACAGCACGCGACTCGACTGCATAGCGTCGAACCGCTGACTTAGCACGTCTATTGTATTACTCATTCCGCCCAGCTGGCAGGCCAGTACAGTAGCCTGCATTTAGAGATCCATCCCCTAGCAAATACTTGCATCTTGCAGGAACACCCCCGAGAGATTAAACACTAAACATCAACACACTACACTAGTAAGCTCTCCCAGCTACGGGAAGCTACTCTCACCTAGGAACAATCTTCTAAATTAGCACAGTGACACAACGTGTTTTATCCCAACTACCCCCCCCCCCCCAACCAAGGGATTAAATCATATTTGGTGGAGGCGCTACTACCACGCACAATAAGGGTAGGACTCAAACAACGAGCCCTCGTGGTAGAACGAGCCGTACCACAAGCAGCCAAGCGAGACTAATTTTTTTTTTCTCCTTAATTACGTCCCACACTTTTTCTTTTTATCTACCCCCCTTTATTACACGGGGATTTGTATTATTACACCCACTCCCACCCTCCCCATAGTGCAAGATTGGTGGAAATTAAATGACCACGTTTAGAACCACACTAAGGGACTTTGCGCACCATTTGTCGGCTAGCACAACTCCACTCCTGCCGAAAAGAACAGTGACTTGATAACTGACCAGACTGCGATACAACTCCTTAAAGAACTCGAATTAAAGGCATCAGAGATCCGCGCTCAACACCCTGCAGAGGCAGCACAAATCCCAACAGACAACGCAGACATAAGACACGGAGCATTACACGGGATCGCGGGTCCGAATGCCCAATAAAAGCGGACGCCGTGGAAAAGAAGAATTGTCGACCGACGAAAGATCACGGGCAGCATCCCACAAATAGCATGCATACATCATCCCCTACAGAAAAAACCATAGAGTACCATACAGACACGGTGCCCCATAGAGTGGACCCAAGAATGAAAACAGGCATTAGAATGTTTAAATTAAATGGCATGTTATCACAGAGTACACGCTTTAAACAGACACTAGAGGTGGCAAATGCATTTCAATAGTGCCGTACACAAGCACATAAACGGGTGAGCCACACAATTATGAACACAGGGAGGTTCTTTAACATACATACACGAGCATAGATTTGTTCCAAGGTACTCGCTACAACAGCCTACCTAGGGCATTAGCGGGGGACGCCACTCTCACAGACACAAAACAGGTAACACCACATTTCTACGGCCAGAAATCATGGCAAAACTGGATTACCCCGAACATAGGAAATAGACTTCCTAGACACAAATTATAGATAGTTACACAAGGCAAAGGTCTTGCGGAAGAAATGTCCACACAACATCGGTAGCAAAAACAGGACAGGTTAACACATTGGCCCTCCCAGAATGCAAAACAATGTCAACATACAAACAATGGCAAAAGTCACGTTCCGTCAGCCACCATACATAACATCAGAGACTTTCCGTATACAAGGACGAAAAAAAAACAAAAAAAAAAAAAAAACACTGAGTTGCGAATTCTAGTGCATTGCGGCACTGTTGCGGTAGACATTCCCAGCATAGCCAGACGTGACAATGACACGCGACCATGATGATACTATCATACAAAACAAACAATAATAATAGCATACAGTTGACACAGGATTCAGCGCTCTCACAACAGGCCGGGCATCCAGTGATGTACAAATACTATAGGCCGGATTCATCTTAGGAACACAGGAGCATGTATACAGGGATGTTAACAAGCTACACGCGTCACCTGACAATTAGCCACACGACACACGATAAGACTTATCCGATAACGGCCCACGCGCCAGCGTGCGGTAGCGGAACGCAACCACACACACGCAGCCGCGCTAATCACAGCTACGGCCACGTCCTTCCCACACGCGCCCACCAATCAGGGGCGGATACAGACAGATTCCTTGAGGGAACAAAACCCCCCCAATAACTTCTTCTCCTGGGTTTTTTTATCTTTAAAAACCATCATAGGCGATCAGGACATGACCATTTACACTTACAATCACTTGCTACCCTAACGGTATGAATAGGAGACCACATTAGGCCGTGACGTCACAGCATCACCGCACTTAACCATCCCAAAGGACAGCCCGAAGGCGACGCTCACAGACACAAACATTTATACACAACATGGGTATCACAGACCCACAGGCATTCTACAGACTGGTATTCTAGAACATAGTAGATGCTTTATGGTATCTCAATTTCACCAGTGCACATCCCAAGGAGCGGATAGAAAACAAATAGTGACCAAGTGAGAATGACAGGAGCAGAGATGGATAGTGCCATCAGGATGGCCAAGATACCGACTACGGGCTACCATCCTAGCACCCTTCTCCCTACATAACCAGTCACTTACAACACTATTCAACACAAACACACAGACACATAAAAACAGCTAGACTACATTCCAAAATATACATCGGGGTTGATAGACTTCATGCTCCTACCCAAAATTCGGGTATGCTACACCCTGGCCCCAAATGCCTACACCCGAGTATTAGGGGTGAGTCGGAAACAGTATCAAGCTAATGCACATCTCTATGTAAAGAGATGAGGCCGCATCTACACTAACAAATATTTTCTTACTAAATAATCCCGCATGCAAGGGACATAGAGTTATTATACCTCGACCCATACTTTATCCTCAAATGAGAGCGGATACGCCTCATATCCATCCCCATGCATGGAATATCCCACCCACATACCAGGGTTTATTATCATTACACCTGCATAGAATTTTTAAAATTTTTGCACACCTGGGAAGTACCTACCCCGTCCACTCACTGTAAAGACATCCTAGCAGCATCATCGGCTCCCGGCCACCATTAACATGGAGACCAACGATGCACGACCCTTTCCTACCACGCTTTAAGCCAATTCAGCAAATAACACCCCCGGATCCCAATAACAAGGGACCCAACGCCACAAAAACCTACTAACGCCTCCAGGAAATTACCAAGGCATTACCGCTGGAAATCCGACATGGCGAATACAGGCCTGAAGTAGTCCATGCATTTAGAAGATCCTACAACCCCAGAACACTTAAAATTTACATAATTACATGGTAAATTATTTACATATCACACTTATTAAAAAAAAAAAGGAATCTGATGTCACACTGAATGGTGATGAGATGTGAACGGAGGGAGCGGAAGCTCCACAGAAGGGCAGGGACGGGGCAAGCCGCCAACAGATCCTGACCCAGACTAAAAGACGGAACTACGTAAGGTTGAAGCATCGATGACGCGGGCAAACGTCAAGATCTAGGGGTGCGTCTAGCCTACCCCCCTTGTCGGAGACAGTTATACCCACTATGCGCCACGGTCATCGAAGCCAAAACCTGCAGGGGAGACTTTTGACGGCTGGTGGGAGAATTAGCCTGCTCCACACTAGACTCAGGAGACAAACCTAGAGACGACCACACTAGGACTAGACTTCTAGTTAGTATGTAACTTAAGTAGAGCTTCCATGGCGGGAAGTTAGTCTTCCATTCGCATGAAGTGAAGAAGGATCTCAGGATTCAGCGGGATCAATCCTAGATCCGCCAAGTCCTTGCCCCGCGAGGCGAGGTGAAGACGATCTAACAAATAAATGATAATAAATGAATAATGAATAATGCGTATGGAATGAATGCGATCATTCGGTCCCGCGCCCACATAAATGGATGACACCGGGTCTCCAGAGCTTAAATGGTCACGCACCGGGCGGCCAGAGATGTAAATGAGGAATGCGGCGAGCTCTCACAAGGGTCTCGTGGGCAACCCAGCAATAAACATAAACAAATGATAAATGAAGAATAATGCCGACAGAGGCAAGTAGAACAACGACGAACAGGATATCCGAGCGAGGCGTTTGCTCTTCAGCAGCGCAGTCGCTCAGGACTATACTAGTTATTAAGAGGTAGTATCGACAATTAATATTAAGACGGAGGGGACTACGAGCCATTGTTGGGTTCCGGTCCCGACAATGAACTACAAGGGCCCCCGGAAGAGAAATCGACCGAACGAGCCTCCATCAAAATTCTAGCATATAAGTTACAGTGCCATTTCAAAGGCAACTTAGATTTAAACAAATTTAATAAGCACTGTTACAAAACAGTAGCTATACCACATTTCGGCATTAGGTTAAGGTCCACCTCGGCATGTATATACAGAATATTTTCTCATTTAGTATTAATTAATATAGTTTAGGTCAAACTTTTTTGAAGATTAAGATAACAACGCTCGGCACCTGGTAACCAAAATCCGTTACCAGGGTAAGCCCGACAACACATAGCATAAATAAGATTAAGATAACAGCGCTCGGCACCTGGTGACCAAAATCCGTTACCAGGGTAAGCCCGACAACACATAGGCTAAGCTAGACTAACATAAGGCTAACCTAGACTTAAGCGGCGCCACAATTGATTTTTATTACACTATGTGCAGCGATTGCAAAACTATATGTATTGTAATAATATACATCTTTTGCAGGTTCACAAGGAGCCAACATGAATGACACTAACATATTTAATTTTCAGGAAGGCAGACACATATGAATTCACCCCCTGTAAATATAGCCCCCAAACACACATATCCTACACTAAATATGTCACACACAAACACATTACTCATCGGTTTCAGTTGCACCCTTAAAGGTGACAACGTCAGCGGCCAGCAGTGAACAGCATACGTGGGATGCTGAACATTGCTGAACACAAACACATCTCCACACGCAAATGAAGCGTGACTTCAGGATCTAAGGGCGGCACGGAAGTTGTAAGTGCTGAACCTTCGACCCTAAGGTGGAATTCCGACCCACGACGGAAAACCACGAGGTTCCATAATAAGTATAACGAAAGAATAGCGGACTAGCCACTAAATCGCACCAGGAACAGCTGAGTAAGGAATGGTATACAAGGCACGATGGTAGAGTGCGCACGAGACTAAGAGGTATAGACAAATGGCCAAAGCGAGAGATCTCTAAGGTATTGTACAAAAAACAAAATTGTAAACTATAGTTATAAGGTAAGAGTACACAAGCAAAGGTAGGATCACCGTATCCAGAAAATAACATTACCCCAGCATTATGGACACCACTATTGATAACATAAATATAGCGCCAAGCGCACACTCACATTGTTCTATTGTACTAGCATGATTATTATTATTATTATTATTGAAATTATGATTATTATTATTACTACCATCATAACCAATGTATCCTATACTGTATCAAAAACGTTATCACAGTCTTACATAATATGTCACACCATTTAACACTGCCACACGGTGAAAACACTTTTAATTCTTTCCTTTCCATTCTAATAACGACAAAACTTGTGAAGGTGTCCCGTTTTACTCCAACACAATAAACCATTTTATATATATTCCTTTAACTTATACCCTGGGGCACCTATTTTTTCTATTTTCTTCCATCTTTTACACAATACACTGCAGGGAGCAATTTTTTTCTCCAACACAGCGCCGGACGGTACAACCACCCGTCCAGCCATGGTTCTTTTTTACTCCCTGGATAACACCAACATATATATATATAATGTCAAAAACATGTATTTTTTTTGTATTTTTACTATTACTATTTCAAATGTCAACTTTTAAAATGAGCAATTCTAGACTAACTATAACATGTACCCAAAACCTACCCCTCTGAGCACACGTTGGACTCGCATCACCACGACATCGCTACATCTACACGACACCGACACGGAAGACAAAGAAGAAGAGGTACGAGGAGGAACCAAGAAGAAACCATCACATCGACACCCCCACTCTACTTCCCGTTCGCGGGGACGCGAACTAATCGATGAGGGGGACTTGTACAGCCCGGGGGGGGGGGGGGGGCAGTACCCCCTGAGAGCCACCCCCCATCTTTTATCAAAACCACCCCAACTGGCAACACCATAAGACCAGGACATTATCTATACACAGCAAGCGGCGGCCGCCTAAGCTAGGAGGTTAGCCAACTGCTTGCAAAACATACACAAACATTTACACTTACAACTATCTGGCGCAGCTACATTTACGCAATGCTGACCAAGCAGTGCCGGGAGGTATAAGAATGGAGTCCAAACTGGAGCCATTATCTGTTCTACTCTGTGCTTCGCCAGCGGCCCGGCCCGACGTCTGTTCCAGTTTCATCATCAGGTGAGATTCAGCTCGTGCTCAGACTCCGTTATTTTGTGAACACCTACCCCTAACTTGTACACACCAATTGTATTTTATACTTGTCTAAATTCCCCAAGAGGGACATACCAATCTACATCTACTGACCAATAAACACATGATCAGTAAGCTACACTTGCATTACTAATTACACTCCACTTCACATCCTCATACCCCACCTGACCTTCGTCACAATTGCCCGTGACCGTAGTAGCCAGTAATTGCTTTGTCAGACTACATTGTACTCACAGCACGCGACTCGACTGCATAGCGTCGAGCCGCTGACTTAGCACATCTATTGTATTACTCATTCCGCCCCCTAGCAAATACTTGCATCTTGCAGGAACACCCCCGAGAGATTAAACACTAAACATCAACACACTACACTAGTAAGCTCTCCCAGCTACGGGAAACTACTCTCACCTAGGAACAATCTTCTAAATTAGCACAGTGACACAATGTGTTTTATCCCAACTACCCCCCCAACCAAGGGATTAAAACAGTATCTTATGGTGAAGCTGCGGCCCGTTTGTCCTGTATAATCTGTGTTACATTGTTGGCATTTGAGTTTGTAAATTCCAGATGAGTGGTACTTATTTGATTCATTAACTTTTTGGAGTCGAAAATTATTTTATGGTTATTATTATTATTATTTTTGAGGGCGATTTCTGTGTTGTACTTTTTAAATATGCTTGTTACATCGTAGGTGTGTTGATTTACGTAGGTAAACACTGCGAAGGCTTTTCTTATGGTGGATAGTTGGGTTTGTGGCTTGTTTTTAATTTTATTAATTAATCTTGTAATGTCTGATCAGGTGTATCCGTTGGCTTCAGCAATTTGAAAAATTATAGAGATTTCGTGTTGGTAGTCCTGTTTGGACATGGGAATGCTGATTGCTACGAATGCCACTCTTTTGTGACCTTGAGGGTAATTTGATTCTTTCTTGATTACCGGTACTGTGTTTGTTTGCGTTGGTTTCCTATAAATGCTATAATTCATTTTTCCGTTCTTAATGGTTATGTTGAGGTCTAGGTAATTGTATTGTTATTGGTTGATTCTCCAGTGAATTTTATATTCTTGTCTATTTTATTGAATTCGGTGAGTAATTTTTCAATTCTGATCGTGTCATCTTCCAGAATGACAAAGATATCGTCCACATACCTCCCCCAGAACTGTATGCCCTCAATTTTATTAAGTATTTTATTGGCTTCTAAATGGTCAATGTAAATGTTTGCAAGAATGCCTGAGGCTGGGGAACCCATGGCTAAACCTCGATTTTGATCGTAGATTTTATTGTTGAATTTAAAATGGTTGTTATTAAGAGTGAAACTAAGAATTTCAATAAATTCATCTATTTCAACTTCTGATAACTTATCATTATCTTTCAGATTCTCTTTGATTATATCTATTGTTGCTTGGCTGGGTATATTAGTGTACATGTCTTTGATATCTATGGTGTGAATGGAGTGCGTGATCTTGACATCTAATTTTCTAGTTTTTTCACAAAATTGAAGGGAATTTCTGAATAATTTGTTGGCTTTAAATGTGTAATTGGTTCGGAGGAATTTTTGTATGAATTGTGCTGTTCTATAAATAGGACTGTTCCTATAGTTTACAGTTGGCCTGATTGGGATGTTGGTTTTGTGGATTTTAGGGAGCGATCTTAAGGTAGGAATGCTAGGGTACATGTTAATTAATCTTCTTCTTCTTCTTCTTGTTTCGAATGGGCCTACTTTGGACCACGCTTGTTCAACTGTTGAGCTTTGATCTTTGCCCAGTGTTGTCGCATTTTCTGCCGGTGTAACTCCTTCCTTTCATCTGTCCAAGGGGTACCTTTCTTCCGGGGTTTTTCCTGAAATCCATGGACTTCCTTCAGGGCATGTCTCACAGATTGCCTGTCTTGAAGATCTGATATTCCCAGTTCATTAATGTCTTTCTCAGTTTCTGTCAGCCAAGTGGTACGAACCTTCTTGTTCTGCCAGAAAGTGAACAGCCTATTGGTCAGTCTTTTGGGAGGCAATCTTGCCACATGACCATAGAATGCTACTCTCCTTTTCCTAGCACAGTCAGAGAGCCTTTCTATATGTTCGTAGAGCTCGGAATTGTGCCGCCTACGTTATTCCTCATCTTCCTTTACCGGACCTAGGATCTTCCTGAGAATTCTCCTCTCTCTAACTTCCATTTTCTCCATCAGACCACTTCGGTTCAATGAGAGACACTCCATGGCATACAGGGCTTCTGGTCGTATGACTGAGGTGTAGTGCTTCAGTTTCAGGTTGCGTGACAGGCATTTCTTGTTGTAGATGTTCTTTGTCAGTCGATAAGCCAGTTCCAGCTTGTTGACTCTCATGGATAATGATGCTCTTTCTGATAAGTTGGGTTCAATCCATTCGCCGAGATACTTAAATTTCTCAATCCTCTTGATTTTTCCCTGTTCTAGTAGCATCTCTCTGTTAGCTTCTTTGATGTTGGTGAAGAATTCTGTTTTTTCCAGCGACACTTGAAGACCCACTTTAGCTGCCTGTCTTCTGAGGCAATTGACCTGCATTGTTGCTGTATCCAGAGAATCGGCAATAAGTGCCATGTCGTCAGCAAAGGCCAGGCAATCTACAACCAGTCCTTCCTTCCTACGCCCCAGGTATATCCCACTCTGGACACCCATATTGGTCAGTTCCTTGCGCCATTCTCTCACAACCTTTTCAAGGACACAGTTGAAAAGAAGTGGAGAAAGTCCATCCCCTTGTCTCACCCCTGTTTTTATCTCGAAGCTTGCTGAGAACTCGCCTCTAAATTTAACCTTGGAATGGGTATTGGTCAAGGTTTCTAGAATGAGTTTGCGGGTTTTGTTGTCTAACCCTAGTTCTTGGAGAATTCTATTAAGTGTTTCCCTATCAACAGAGTCGTAGGCCTTCCTAAAATCAACAAAGGTGACAACCACCTTGCGGTTTCTCAATTTGGAGTATGCAAGTACAGTTTTCAGGTTGAGGATCTGTTCAGCACAGGATCGGCCCTTCCTGAAGCCTCCCTGATATTCTCCGAGTTGACTGTCCAGTTGACTTTCTGCCCGTGTTAGTAATGCCTTGGAGAAAATCTTGTATGTTACCGGGACGAGAGAAATCCCACGGTAGTTGTTTAGGTCAGTAAAATCTCCTTTCTTGTGGAGGGGATGGATCAGAGCTGAGGTCCAGTCAGGTGGTAATTTCTCTGTTTCCCAGATGTTCTGTATGATCTCGGTGAGTTTGCACACAGCATTGCTTCCAGCACATTTCCAGAGTTCACCAACAATGGAGTCCTCTCCTGCTGCCTTGTTGTCCTTAAGAAGTTGAATGATTTCACGAACTTCTTCCAGTGAAGGAGGCAGCGAGTCCGGGTTTGGTGTTGTTTGTATGTAGTCAAAGTCTTCGCTGGGTGGATCACAGTTGAGCAAGTTCTTAAAGTACTGAGCTAAGAGGCGACAGTTGTCCTTGTCGTTAAAAGCCAGTTTGCCCTGTGAGTCTTTGAAGTGGAGACTTGGTGGAGTGTATTTTCCGAGTGACTGCTTGAATGTTTTGTAAAAGTCTCTGGTGTTATTTTTAGCGAAGTTCTCTTCGATTTGGGTTAGTTGGTTGCGTGTGAAGGCCCGTTTGGTTCCTCGGATTATCTTGGTTGTAAGCTTCCTTTGTTCCAAGTAGTTCTCCCAATTTTCCTTAGTCTTTTTAGAGTTCCATTTCATCCAGGCTGTCTGTCTTTGAGCTATTGTGTTGTCACAGTCTTCAGTCCACCACGGATGTTTCTTTCTTCTAGTGAGGGGAGCAAGTTCACTAGCCGTCTTGACAAGAGCTTCTTTCAGTTGGTCCCAGTTGTTAAGATCTGCACTGTTCAGTCTTCGACTGACTTCTTGATTGTTCTTAAGTCGCTCTATATCAAATCTGACCATCTTGGAGGTTCTGTGTAATCTATTGTTTCTAGGTTGGAGTCGCAGTTTGATCTTTGAGAGGTAGTGGTCTGAGTCCAGATTGGCGCTTCTTAATACCTTCACGTTTTGTATTTCCTTTTGGGATTTTCTTGAGATGGCCACATGATCTATCTGGAATTCACCCAGGTTGATGTTAGGAGAGATCCAAGTCTTTTGCTTTCTTGGCAGATGTTTAAATGCTGTAGACTTCATAACCAAGTCGAAAGCCCTGCACAGTTCCACCAATCGTTCTCCATTGCGATTAGTTCGTTTATGCGCTGGATAGTTGCCCACTATGTTTCTGTATTTTTTCTCCCTTCCTAACTGGGCATTGAAGTCACCAAGCAGTATGGTGGTATGTCGGTCTGGGATTTTAGAGAGAATATCTTCTAGGTCTTCCCAGAATTTGTCAGTTCTGTCTGGGTTGCGCTTGTTGTCCTGGTTGGTTGGGGCGTGTACATTGACTAAAGTGTAGCCCTTGTTAGCACATTTGAGAGAGAGGATAGATACACGACTGCTTGGAGAACTAAAGTCGATGACTGAATCCAGTATCTTATGGCTGATTATAAATCCTGTACCTAAGTGCGGTACGTTCTTCATTACTCGCTGACCGACTTTTCCTTTGAGGATTCTGTACCCTTGGGATTCAAGGGCATGGTCATCAGTGAATCTGGTTTCCTGTACTGCTGTCAGTACTATGTTATGTCGTGTTAGTGAGTCTGTCAGATGTTTCAGTTTACCCACTTTGAGCAGTGAATTGGCGTTAAATGTTGCGAAGAAACTTTGCCGTCTTGATCTGAGTTTACGTCCAGGAATTTCAGGATGCTCCGACTCATCCTTAAAGCATGTTAGTGCGGACTCCCCAGAATCCGAAGGTCCACTAACGTTGCCATGGGCAACGGTGGATTGGTTACCACCTGGGGTAGTGCATTTAGCGAAATTTTCCTCCATGCTCAGTTGAAGATCATTCTTCATGGGGCAGCGACGAGTCACTGTCCAAGGTACTGCTCAAGTTGTTAGCTTGAGAGGCTTATTATTCGGGGTTGTCACCCCTAGACAGGTTGCCTTCACTGTGGCTAAGGAGCCCTGTCTACCCCACCCTTGCCAGGGACTACCCTCCGGGCCAGAGGGACCTGGGGCTGCTTGGGCAGGGGCGCCACTCCCTGAGTGGAGCTATCCATTAGGAGTCTCCACTAGCTACCCTTATGTTAATTAATCTATTGTTTTGTTTTTCGTCTAATATGAATATTGTGTCTTTAAGTATTCGTTTGAGTTTCCTTTGAATATCTGTGGTCAGATCTTTATTTAAGGTTGAAAAATTTTGGCTGTCAAAAAATTCTTCAATTTTTCTGATATATTCGTCCTTGTGTATAATGACGGTAGTGTTACCCTTGTCTGCTTTGGTGACTATTAGTTTGTTTTCTTTGATTTTGTTGTTGAGTTGAATTAATTCTTGTTTGTTATTGTTAATGGTATTGTTGGTTTTTCTGCGCTTCAAAATCTTATTAATCCTTTTGTTAACCTCGTGGCGTGCTTCGTTTTGTACGTCATAGGGCAGTTTCTCAACGGCAACCTCTGCTTCAGCGATAAGTAGTGTGCTGTTCCTTTTATTGTGTTCCATTTCCCAGTAAAATTGGGCCCCTTTTTTTAGGATTTTTAATTCTGGTTGTGTGAAATTAACTTGAGTGAGGTTTTTTATGGGTTCCTGAAATTTGTGTGTGGGTGGTTCAGTGGGACGTGTGTCTTTGGCACTTTTTAGGTTGAGAAGATGTGTGAGCTTATTATTTAATGTTTCTCTTTCTTGTTTATTACGTTCTTGATGACGTTATGTGTATAGAAAAGGAACTCGTCCCAATCTTCGTCTTTGGATATACTAGGAGTTTCCAAGTGGGTGAGGTATAATATATTATTCAGGTGGTTTTTCTTTATATGCAGGAATTTAATTTCTCTTTGAAGTAATCTGTTATTAATTAATTCTTAATTTGACCCAGAAGCTTTGCATTTGTAAGTGTCAATACGGACCTAAAATGGAAAATATTCCAAGTAATCTTAATGCATTGTTATGCAACGAAATTCGTGCCAAAGCTGCTGATGGCAGATCAAAAGCAACTTCGTGTTGAAGTCTCACAGGACATGCTGGACTCCACAAACAGTGACCCCGACTTCATGAACACCATAATAACTTGTGACGAGTCCTGGGTGTACGGGTACGACCTGGAAACCAAATCCCAGTCCTTGCAATGAAAAACTTCACTCAAATGCTGCTTGCCGGCAAGAGACGCTATCGACAGGTGGGAAAATCTTTACGAATGGCACGAAGGTTCAGGTTGCCTCAGGCAAGCGTGCTTGAATCAAATCAATCAGGTTTTCGAAAAAAAAAAAAAAAAAGTTGGAAACTTTTCAAACATACACCAATTTTAAAAAAAGGAACTGTATCACCCTTTTCAAGCCACTGCCATCTATGAGTATTCTCAATTTTCATTACAACACTGAATCAACCCTATTTCTGAACTAGGGGGAAAATTCTTTTCCAGTCAGAAATAAACCCAAGAACATCTAAAGAACTGTCAAACATGGTAACAACCGTATCAGCACAGTGGTAAAAGTGAAAGATCATCTTTTCCAAGAGTGTAGAACTAAAGACACTAGTTCAAAAAATTATTTGAAAGTGACTTACAGAAAATCACTGTCAATGCTAGGTGCTGAGGTGTGATCATTTTCTTCAATAGGGTGTTCTACCTTCAGAGCTGGGAACTCAGTCTTGATGTCATTAACTTCAGCTTTTATATTCTGTAAAGACAAAACAAACAGTATTATTGCCCACTACCATATATTACAGCGACTATATAAAGGCCCATAATTGTTATCGATCTGATTATTTTAACTATTTTGATATATTTTTTATAATTTTTCAAAGATAAAAATCAAAGTACAGTAAAGCCCCAATTATCTGCGACGAGTAAGCTTCAGAATATGTTACACAAATTTATACCACATTATTCTTAGAGAATAATTTTAGATACTTTAGCAAAAGTCTGCAATCTCGTATCAATGAGTTATACTTCTATAAATTTTGCTTATGATATATCCAGCAGTCTTTTGATCCATTATGTTGTTGCTAATTCATTATAAGGGCATGGTACAACTTGGTCATCAACCCCATCTACTTGGGTGTCTGTAAATTTTTTCAGATGAGCTGTCTTTTGGTGGTAACTGGAATACAATATGTATAACAAGGGTCTAAAAGTTCTGGTGCGGTACCCCAGGACTACTACTATCTCTATCTCCAAATTTACCTTGAGTATGGAAAGACCACACCCAAGATGGTTGCCATCAGTTCGGGAATTTGAATCTTCGATCTCCAGACTTCGCGTTCTCCTTTGCAGTTACAGTGTGACTTTATGCACATTGCTGGTCGCCTTTTTAGATTCATCTTGATAAGTGTTTGTTTGTGATTTCTGTAGTGAAGAATAGTTGATTTACTGTTGCGGCTGGAGAAATCAAATATTAACAACCTGTTTTTGCTCAACTTCACCACATATTTGCACTTTAAGGTGAGCAGATGTTTGATGAGAAACAGTCTTTGTTTCTGACATCTGTAAGATTTAGGCCTATGCATAAATCACTTAATTTGGTAGTTCTTGATTTTGGAGTGTTGGTTTTGAAATTCACTTTCTTTTATTTATACTTAAATTTATACATTATATTTGTTCAGAATGTTCAAGTATTAGAAGCTATTTTCAGTGTTGCTTAATTCTTTAATAAATAAAAATTATACCCTCTTTGCAACAAATTATCTCTATAATTAAAGCAGATAGAAATACCATTTGTATGTGTAATAATTGATTGTTATTATAATGATTATTGTTGTTTTAAAGGGCGGAACTCTGAGGTCATCTGAATGTGTAATAATTCAGTATAAAGTAAAAACTTTGCAACGTTTTCATTTGTTGCAGGATTGTAAACAAACACGGAGGAGCTGCAGTTATCATTTGAACAACAGAAGTGGGTACTAAAGTGTTACTGCAAAACAGAGAATATGAGTGAGGTTCGATAACGTTGGAGATGGGAATTTGGAAAACCAATACGGTTAACAATTACAAGAATCTGAGACAAGTTTGAAGTTGATGGGACAGTACAAGATGTGAAGAAGAGACATACTGAAAGAAAAAGTAGGTCAACAGACAATGCAAGTGTTGATGCAATGATGAGGTAGTCACACAATCCCTGAACAAGCCTGTGAAGCAATGCACTCGTGAGACTGGAATCTGCAAAACTAGTGTTCACAGAATTTTGTAAACTGAGAAATGAAAACATTACCATTTTGAATATTTACCATCTTAGTTAGCGTACACGAAACTACAAAAATTGTGTTTCTATCTAGTTTAATTAAAGAGACATTCTGTTTCAAAGAGAGTATTTATTTTTAGGGACACAAAGTATTTAAATACCATACTTAAATTGGTTTGATTATGCTTTGATAGAAATGGGCCTGAGGTTTATTGAAATGACTCCAGCCGAGTTCTAATGAATATCCATTGGTAGTTCTTGCCACCTAAGCATTGTGCTGCTACAATGATGATAGTTTTTGTCATAAATAGAAAATGTATTTTAATAGCATCTGCTTACCACACTTTCCTCCGATATGATAAACACTTCTTCTAGAGGTAGAGGCTCTCCATACGTCTCTCCCTGAATCCCATAACTGTAATCCTAGTAAGAACAAAATATTATAGTTAATTTCAGTTACTATTTTATCACCCATCTCCCTTTATAGGCAAATGTAGGGCACCAGGCATCCTGATTCTAACAGAACAGTACACATTTTGAACTATTTTCATAAATCTGATGAATTGATCTTGAGGCAACATGTGTCCCAATTTTCTTTCTATCTGCCAAATTTAAACTACTGGAATTATCTTTTGCAAAACCTCATTGAATTAGAAAGAAATAAAGGGATTATGCCTTTCCAATACTTGTATTGAACCTACTCACAGGTACATGTTTCGAAGGTAAAACTCCTTCTTCCTCAGCCTGTACATAAAAATAACAAAGATAAATAACCTTTATAAGAACATACATTGCATGAATAAAGATTGTGAAAAAAAAAAAATGAAGTTCAATTGTTTCCGTTTCTCCTTGGAAGATCTTCCAATTGGATATCCAGGCCTGGGTACATTAAAAAGCCGCTGAGTAAGGCCGGTGTTGTGAGTCGCTATTTGGTTGCGTCATCGTTTTTCGAACTAGTCTATGCTGTCCTTGGAGAACATCATGGCAAAGAAATCAACATTATCCCTGTAGTAGTGCCATGTCCCGCTGTATGTAGTGTGTTTGGGCGTGAACAACAGCAGATCAAAAAACGTGTCTCAAACAAATATCACTCCTTTGCTTGTCCAAAGACATACTAGGTGAGAAGGGGAAAGGAAATAGAGGACGGGAATAAAAATTAAGGAAAAAATAAATGTGGAATGTTTATGAAGTGCCGATGGCTGTTGTTTTGGGGTGGATGAATGCGAGAAAAGAGAGATATAATCATTATTGAATTTGGAAAATAAATGGTATGAATGGTGGAATACAGCTGATCAATTTATCTATTACTATATAATGCGTCTAGAAGCCTCCGTGGCTTAGGCGGCAGCACGCCGGCCTCTCACCGCTGGGTCCGTGGTTCAAATCCCGGTCACTCCATGTGAGATCTGTGCTGGACAGAACGGAGGCAGACAGGTTTTTCTCCGGGTACTCCGGTTTTCCCTGTCAACATTTCATTCCAGCAACACTCTCCACTATCATTTCATTTCATTTCATCTGTCATTCATTTAATCATTGCCCCAGAGGAGTGCGTCAGGCCTCGGCAGCCGGCACAGTTCATATCCTCGCCGCTAGATGGGGGCTTCATTCATTCCATTCCTGACCCGGTCGGAGACTGGACGCAGGCTGTGGATTTTTCATTTATATAATGCGTCTATTAGTGTTCTGTATAAAATACTGGTTTCAAAAACTATTTCATTAAGATTGTGGGAAGGGTTAAATCTCTGTGCTTTGTCAATCTCTATTTGTTCCAGAATATTCATGAGTGTGCCTTTGTTTTCTTGGTGTAAAATAACTAAATCGTTATCTATGGTTGTGAATTTGTGACCGGTTTCTACCATATGGTTGCCTATCGCCGAAAATTTATTATGTTTAGAGGCATTGACATGTTCCAAAATTCTGGTGTTGAATCCTCTTCCTGTTTGTCCCACGTAATCCACGTCACAATCATTACATTTTATTCTGTAGATGCGAGAATTATTATATTTGTTTGTTTTATTGAGAATATGCGAGTTGAATTTTTTTTATTGTGATTAGTGTTGTTGGTTCTGAAAGCTACTTTTACTTTATATTTTTTGAGTACACTAGTAACATTTTAAATGGATTGATTCACAAAGGTGAACATTGCATAAGTGGAAGGTTCTTTATCCTCTTTTGCTAATCTGGAAGCGGGTTTGTTCTTGATTTTGTTAATAATACTGTTAACATATTTTCTATTGAAACCATTAGCTTCAGCAATTTGGTGAATTATTGAAATTTCTTTAAGATATTCTATGTCAGACAGTGGGATGTTCAAAGCTCTGTTAATAAAACATGTGAAGGCTGCTCTTTTACGGGATGTGGGGTGGTTAGAATCTTGTCTAATAACAGTGCTGGTTTGAGTTGGTTTTCTGAATATTTGATAGCTCAGGAGATTGTTTTCACGTTTGACTAGTAGATCTAGGTAATTTATGGAACTGTTAATTTCATTCTCTGACGTGAATTTAATTTTGCTGTTTAATTGGTTCAAATGTAGCAAAAATTGTTCGATTCTGGTTTTAGAGTTGTCAAGGATTATGAAAACGTCATCAACATATCTTCCCCCAAAAAATAAACCATCATTTTTGTTTAAGATTAATTCGTGTTCCAGATTGTCTAAGAATATGTTTGCTATGATTCCTGATAAAGGAGAACCCATGGCGAGGCCTTCTCTTTGTTTATAGATTTTCTCACTGAAGCTGAATTGGTTGTTATTTAAGACGAATGTTAAGATGTTTAAAAATTCAGAGATTTCAACTTGCGATAAATCACTGTTGTTCTTCAAATTCTTCTCGATAACATCAATGGTGGCAGAAATCGGTATGCTTGTGTACATATCTTTTATGTCAATTGTATGTAAAGAATGGGTTTCAATTTCACAGAAATGTATTGAATTTTTGAAAGAAGCATTGGCCTTGAATATGTAATGTGATTTGAGAAATGAATGGGCAAATTGGGCGAGTTTGTATGTCGGACTATTTCTGAAATTAACTATTGGTCTGATGGGTATGTTAATTTTATGTATTTTAGGTAGAGATCTTAATGTTGGTAATTTCGGGTTCATGTTGACCATTTTGCTCTTTAGTTTATCATCAAGGATGAATATGGTGTTTTTCAAAAGCTGTTTGAGTTTCCTTTGTAGACTTTGGGTTAGGTCTTTATGATTTACTTCAAAATTTGGATTAGTGAGGAAATCTTCTGTTTTGTTAATATAATCATTTTTCTTGATGATAACTGTAGTGTTACCTTTGTCTGCTTTAGTTATGATTAATTGGTTCTGTTTTATTTTGGTAGATAAACTTTTGCAATCTTTCTGAAGTTGAAAATCCATTTTGTATTCGTTCTTGTTATGAATTATTTTCTTGATTTTCTTATTGATCTCATGCCGTGCTCCTCTTTGTACTTCTGGAGGTAGTCGTTTGATAGCTGCATCCGACTCAGCTGTTAATTTGGTAAGGTTATGTGCATTATAATTGGATTCCCAATTATGCTTGAAGCCTCTTTCTAATATTTGTAATTCAGACTGGTTGAAAATGGTGTCATTTAGATTGTTTACTGGTTTTACAGCAGGGATTTGACTAGGAAATCAGTGGTGGACTATATTCTATGCGGGAAGGAGACAAAGAAGAGTATCACGGATATAAGGGTAATACCTTCAGAAGCCCTGGACAGTGACCACCGTCTGCTGGTCGCCAAGGTGAGAGGACTGAAGGAAAAGAGGAGAACTGAGAACCAAGAAAGAAGAATAAGGACATGGAAGCTGAAGGAGGATGGAAATAAGGAGAAGTTCCAGATATTAGTGAGGAACAAATTACCGAAGGATGATCCGAAAACAGGTGAAGAAGAATGGAATAGGTTCAAGGACGTGTTGGTAGAAGCAGCGGAAGTCGTGTGTGGCAGAACTAGTGGAAAGAAAAGGTGGAAGGAAACACCATGGTGGAACCCCAGAACTAAGGAAGCAGTGAAAAAGAAAAATGAAGCATTCAGGAAATGGTTCCAACAGAGGACAGACAGAACAAGAGAAGAATACCAAGAGCGGAAGAAAGAAGCAGGAGAAGTAGTGAAGGAAGAGAAAAAGAAATGGCTGGAGAAATGGACAGAAATGGAGGAGGACTGTGATGGCAGTAAGAAAGTGTTGTATGGAATGATAAAGGCAAAGAGAAGAGATACAGGGGAAAATGTCAGAATGGTGGACAGGAATGGAAAGGAGGTCGAAAATATGGAAGAAGTAAAGGTTATCTGGAGAGAATACTTCAAGGAACTCCTAAATCCTAAAACCAGCATAGTGGACATTGTGGAGGAAGAAACAGACAGTGACCAAGACATTTCAGAGAAGGAATTGACATGGAAAGAAGTGGAGGAAGCATTAAAGAAGATGAAAGGGGGAAAGGCACCGGGAATAGACGAAGTGAGCGTGGAGATGGTGAGAGCAGCAGGGGTGATAGGAACACAGTGGCTCTTTCGAGTAATGAAAGTGATATGGAGGGAGAAGAAAATACCAGAGGACTGGAAAAGAGGGATAATAATACCCATATTTAAAAAGGGAAGTAGGAAGGAATGCAAGAACTACAGGGGAATTACACTCACGTGCCACTGCGCCAAAATATTTGAGAAGGTACTGGAGAGAAGGAAGCCTCCGTGGCTTAGGCGGCAGCACGCCAGCCTCTCACCGCTGGGTCCGTGGTTCAAATCCCGGTCACTCCATGTGAGATCTGTGTTGGACAAAACGGAGGCAGACAGGTTTTTCTCCGGGTACTCCGGTTTTCCCTGTCAATATTTCATTCCAGCAACACTCTCCACTATCATTTCATTTCATCTGTCATTCATTTAATCATTGCCCCAGAGGAGTGCGTCAGGCCTCGGCAGCCAGCACAGTTCATATCCTCGCCGCTCGATGGGGGCTTCATTCATTCCATTCCTGACCCGGTCGGAGACTGGAAGCAGGCTGTGGATTTTCATTTCATTTTCACTGGAGAGAAGAATTCGGACAGAAGTTGAAGATGGGCTGAGGGAAGAACAGTATGGATTCAGGCCAGGAAGGTCAACAGTTGACCTCATCTTTGCAGTAAGACAGCTACAAGAACACCATTATGAATATGGGAAAGATCTGGTGATGACCTTCTTGGATATTGAGAAAGCATATGATAGTATTAATAGAAACAAGGTATGGGAAGCAATGAGAGCAAAAGCAGTGAACAAGGAGACAGTGGCAAGAGTGAAAGCAATGTACGAGGGAAGCAAAAGCTGTGTAAAGGTGTGAAGAGAGAGAACGGAATGGTTTCAACTGGAGAGTGGTCTGAAACAGGGAAGTGCCCTCTCACCCCTGTTATTTATAGTGGTGATGGATGAAATCATACGAAAAGTGGTAAATAGCATTGGGGAAAGGAAAATGAAGGCAATGTTGTTTGCTGATGACCTTCTGGTATGGGGAGAGGATGAGGAAGAAGTACAAGAGCAATTAGATGAGTGGGAGAAGGTAGTGTTATCATATGGGATGAAGTTCTCAGCACAAAAGAGTGAAGTGGTCATCACAACGAGGAAGAAGAACAGACTGGATATGGGCATAACACTTGGAGGACAGCAGTTGCAGAAAGTAGAATGCTTCAAGTACTTGGGAAGCATAATTGAAGAAAAGGGAGGCAATAGGATGGAAATAAATGAGCGGGGAAGGTGCGCAGATGGATTTTTCAAGAGTGTTAAGGGGATGATATGGAATAAAGATGTACCACAAAAATGTAAAGGAATCATCTACAAGACCTACTTTGTGCCAATTTTGACATATGGTTCAGAAACATGGGTGATGAAGGAAAGGGACAAGAATAAAATACGAGCAGTGGAGAAGTTCCAGAGGAGTAGGGTAGGAGTGACAAGAATGGACAGAGTAAGGAATGAGAGAGTCAGGGAGATGGTAAGAGAGGAACCATTGCAAAATAGAATAGAGCGATCTAGGCTACAATGGTATGGACATGTGAGGAGGATGCAAGAGGAGAGGATACCGAAGAAGATGTTTGGAATGGAAATGACGGGAAGGAGGCCAAGGGGAAGACCAAGGGACAGATGGACAAAAGGAGTTAAGAAGAGTGTGGAGGAAAGAGGAGTGTGCTGGGACACAGTAAATGACGAGAGATGGTGGATGGACAGGAAACGATGGAGAGGCTTATGTTCCAAGCAGACCCGACCAGCGGTTGGAAACTGCTCAAGATGATGATGATGATGATGACTGGTTTTTGGAAAATGTGCTTGGCTGTATTGGGTTGCGCTTTTGATTTCTCACTGTTAATTCTAACCAGGTTATCAAATTTCCTCGCTAGTTTTGCCGTTTTCATGTTGACTTGGAGTTGCAAAGTTTGGTGTAGCTGGATCGTGAATTCATCCCATACTTTATCCTTTGACATATTAGAAGCTAATAAGTGGATGCCGTATAGTTTGATATTAATATTATTCTTTTTGATGTAGGGGAATTTTAATTCTCGTTGAATGATTGTGCGATTAACCACTTCTTGGGTCCTACGTTCATAATCGTTGTTAAACTTCTTGCGCTGAAAAGTTGCTAGATGCTTCGGTACTAACTTATTATTTCTACACTTCTTCATGAAATCTATGTCCTTTATAATATAGGAAAGCTTTAGTTTGATATCTTTGTATTATGAAACCTCATTGAGTCAACCAAATAAAAAATAACAATGTAATTTATCTACATAACTCAATCACTGCTACACTCATTATTCCAAAGGCTTGAAATGATTTTTTTTTAAATAAAGGAAGCATAGCTCTCATAGTTTATTGCCACTGCTCCTGGCATCATGTAACCTTGCAGTTGCCTTCCCAGTCAGTACTAGCCAAGTGTCTTGGGGAGGTGTACCATACTAATTGACAAGCTCAATGGTACACTGGGGCGAAATGCTGGCAATACTGAATTGAGCTAACTGGATCAAATTTTTGAAATATATGAAATTTAATGATTCTCTTATTAGTTATTACACTCTTCAGGAAACTGATTTTCCAATAAGAAATCTTCAACACGTCATTAAATCTACTGACACAACTCCCTCACATTTAGGCATGCTCAAATGCCAACTGACTGTGCCAGAATTCGATACTGCACCCTTGGAACAGCAGGTGAGAACGTTACTTCTGTGTCACTCAGCCAGTTCTAACAATAAGGGGTAGAATTACAGTACATTCTGGTTTATTAGATAATGCACTTACTTCAATTTCAGCCTCATCTGATGAAAACATGTCTTGCTTGATGGCTCCTTCTCCAGACATAGCCTATCTGCAAAACAAATATTGGACTACAGTATATAATTGGATATTACCAACATCAGATGTTCAGATATATAAGAAAACATTATCATGTTGGAAGCCATTTTTCAGTGTTGCCCTAGTAATCAAAATTGAATGGTTTTCAGTCAGTCAACATGATTGTTCAGAATAATATTATCCATTTCAGGTCCGTATTGAATATGTTTACTAATAAAACTATCAATATTCTCCGTCTTTTCAATACAATATTAATAATCTATTTATACAATTGGGTACATGTTTCGCACAAACGTTAGTGCTTCCTCAGCCCAAATATACATTAAGACATAAATAAATATTACGCACTTATGTATCGTGAATGGATTTACTAAGTCATAATCCTTCACAGGAGTGTTCAAAGCAACTCATCACAGTTTCATCGCAATCACATGAATGGTATACGAGCGCTTACGGGACTTTGTTGAAACGATTCTCGCGTCGTCACTCATTTGTTGAATCTACTCGTGCGCTACCTATTGTAAAATGGATTTACTAAGCCAGAACCCTTCGCAGGAGTGTACACAACAACTCACTAAAGTTTCATCGCAAATAAATGAATGGTATATGAACGCATACGAAACTTTGTTGAAACACTTCGCGCACCGTCACCCATTTGTTGAAACTACTCATACGCCACCTATTGTAAAATGGATTTACTAAATCAGAAACTTTCCCTGGAATGTACACAACAACTCTCCCAAGTTTCATCGCAATCGGATAATTCCCATTCTTGTTTTCACTGTTGCGCCTTATAGCGGCAAATTCACTGACCCTGGCTAACGTAGCGGGAAAATTCCAACACATTGATGGACTTTGTTGCAATATAACAGTTTATTTGTGGATACTGATAACATGGAAGTGTGGAAAGGTTTCCATATGATCTTTCGCAGAGATTCTGATATAATAATATGGTAAGCATATGCATTCATAGCTTTTAATAAGAACGGTACACATTTCACTATGGAAGTGGCAAATAAAGGAATACCAGTCCCTAAGCCAGGTGGTAGCAAAGCATAGATTGGCTGTTTAGGAGGCAACAAGTGGCAATATGTGATAAATGCAAAGCATAAGGGAAACTCCTTTCAAAGTGACAGTTAAGTGGCAGTAAGGTGGCAGTCAAGTACAATGAGCTCATGATGAAATGATATGTATTTGTGTCTGAACGGCCAATCAATGCTTGGCTAGTAGCCTACCTTGCTATAACCCTTATAGTGCCATGTTTATTATTTTGCTTGGAGCTAATTAAGATACGTGGTGATAAATATGACTAGCTATTTGAACGAAGGGGAAATAATTAAGGTTTCTATCGCTGAGTTAATTTCGACTGATTCTGCTGACGACAATCCACCGAATGCCGCAGTAGCCTACTGTATACGGTATACAGTACGCATATCGTTCTAGAAATATTGATCGTACGGTACTCGAAACATATTTGATAGAATTTAATTACTATAAACTTGGGATATTTATACACAATTCAATAAGTATTAACACGCGTATCACAAAATATACAATTTAGATCAGGCGTTCCCAACCTGGGGGGCGCGCCCCCAAAGGGGGGCATGGGGTGTTATCAAGGGGGGCGTGAAATGATTTCCAAATTAAGTTTTTTTAACTCGAATATTACAATTTTGTAAAATAAACATTTTTCGAATCTCTCCAAGTGATTGTCACACCCAGTCAATTGTTCAAAAGCACTGGTAATTGCCAACTGTTGGCACAAATCTCTGCGGAGCCACGAGGTGGGAGGTAAAATAAGAAATTTGCTGTGTTGTAAGGAGCAAAATCATGTCAATTTTATAGTCTCGTTGGCATATCTCTGTGATTTCTTTGAACAGTTTGAACTTAAAGCTCCAAGGCAAAAACTCCAATATTATGCATTCCTGGAAAAAACAATTATGGAAACGCCAGCTTCATTTGAACCACTTCTCATCCTTTCACCGCCTTAATTAAATTTTGCTGGAAAATGAACGTGATCGTAATAAACTTAGGTGCAAATTCAGTCACATTTGGATTCCCTGGCACAAGAATTCAACTCCTACTTTCCTAATTACTCGTCGGAAGAATGGTCCTAGATATCAACAAGAAATTTGTTTGCCATTGACATTGAAGCACTGCCTGCCAGCACAGCTTCAAGAAGAAGCCATAGATTTGAAGTGTAAATCAAAGCTAAAAGATGGATTCTAAAATATTAGGACTGGGTGACTTTTGGGTAAACTGTCTTGCAGTGTATCCTGTAATAGCCAAATTTGCATTGCGTGTAATTATCCCATTTTCAAAGACATTTATGCGAGTCAGGATTTTCAACGCTGAGTGTCATAGAAACAAAGCAGCAATGTCGGCTTGATGTTGCAAGTGTTGCTCTGTCAAATATCAAACCAAACATACTGAATCTTACCAAGAAAAAACAGTGTCAACCCTCTCACTGACATTTGTTGACTAATTTAAGGATTTGTTGTAAAAGTGTGCTCTTTGTATTGTGCTAAAATGAAGTTAGTATGTAATAGATAGGCCTATTCCATGGTGTAGTGTTATTAGGTTAGGTCTATATCCTCTGCGTCAACCGAAAGGTTATGGAAGCGATGAGTGGAGGGGGAGGGGGGAGGTGGTGCGATGAACTCCCGTATCTGAAAAGGGGGGCGTCAGCTGACAAAGGTTGGGAACCACTGATTTAGATTGTGCGGGCTGTCAAAATTACAGTACAATGCCCAATTAAAATCTTTTTAAACATACAGTAAATACTTTTTGAAGTAACTTATTTTTTTAATTGCACAAATGAAGGAAAATATCCATTAGCATCTAGTATGTTAACAATATGTTTACCTGCTACAGAAAAAATATCAACATTCTATATCTTGAAAAATAATGTAGGTAGGCTATAGTAGGAAGGTATAAAAATTTTTAAAAACTGAAATTACCTGATTTAATAGTTGGGAGGATATCAGGAGAGGATTGAAAATTAGATGTCCACTGCTCCGCTGCTATAGACCCACCAACCCGCCCAAATAGCAACACAACTTATATAGTTGAAATCGAAGTTCTGACCTCCATCTTTCTCACTGAGTCAGTAATGCCAACCCCACGCGTTTGGTACTATTTCGCACGTGATTCATGAAATCACTTTACTCAGTGGCAAGTGAACTCAATTACAATGTTTATTTATGTATTTATAATGTTTTACATACAAAAACAAACCTAACCTGGGGCTTACGCCCCAGACCCCCTTGCTTGTGGTACTAGCATTAATTTTCGACCAGGCAGTACCTAACCTAGTAGCGGACATAAATTCTATCTTATTAATGTGTTACATACAAAAACAAACCTAACCTGGGGCTTACGCCCCAGACCCCCTTGCTTGTGGTACTAGCAGTAATTTTCCGCAAGACAGTGCCTAAAAAGGCGTGTGGTGAATTTCTTTATTCATGTTGGTAACTTAGTCACATGATCGTCTTTCGGGTGTCACATGACTGTCCAAGATGGCGTCCGTAAGTGAAGGAAAATTGCATTATTTCCTTGAAATAAAAATTATTGCGGAGCAGCAGTGGCTATTGAGTATGAAGAGATTGTGAAACGAATCCCAACAACTCCCCGAAAGCTATGTATATCATAAATGATATATTTTCAATAAGCTAAGGTGTTAAAAGTGATGAAAAGGGAGGATGGTCTAAAGTGAACTATAAATGATAATTGACTATTTTAGCATAACCACTCATTAATTACTTGGTATCAAAAGTAGGCTACGGTATTCCTTTATTTGCCACTTAACTGCTATCTTATTCCTTAATTTACCATTTAACTGCCACCTTATTCCTTTGTGCTTCTAAAGTGTAATAAATGTATATAATTGAGATGGCCATTTGGCTGCAATAAATGTATTAATATAATCTGAAAATTACGGAGCAACATCAATGGTGCCACTCGGCCAAATAGACACCTCCTGCAGTGTTCTCTTAACACCAGCAAAAATGTAAAACCAGGACACACGCATTCAATACGTATAGGCCTACGTGAACTTGGGATTGAAGAGTAATAATACTGACTGAGCTTCTGCTTGGTAATTACAGTATATCACGAGGGTTGTGACGATATCTCGATGGTTTGTAATTAAGACATATTATCATCTTAACAGAGTCAAGAAATTGAATTAAAATCTACATTTGGTCTGGGATCTAACCCAATATATTTGTAAACTCAGCAAACTTACCTGGATGAAATGCGATCATCTCTTCAATATCATTAAACTGAAAATTGCCCACTTCGAAACAGCGTCTCGGAGAACCGAGACTCGCAGATACCGCCTGGCGAACGGGGCACTGTGGCTAGCAGCGTGTTGAACCAAGTATCGGCGCTAGCAACAGCGTAGCGTCCAACTAGTTTAACAAATTTTGCGCATTTTACCTACCGTTTAGAATACGGTAATTATAATCACTTGGATGGAGTAAGTAGTTGCTGGAAATGCTGTCCTTCAATTTCTAAACACACGTTGCACCGACGTAGGGAGTTGTGGTACACTCGCTGTAATTCATCCTGACTGACAGCGCAGTTATTTCGTTTTCGCCAGCCTCCAGAGAGCGCAGATTGTTTCTTTATAGCCTTCTTATTGTATTTCATCTTGGTAAGACGAACCATTAACAGTGACGAGTAGGCCTATTGTGCGACACTCCGTAGCCTACGTAAGTCCATCAAGAACAAACGGCCTGGACTGCTCACGAAGGGAGTGATTCTGCTCCCTGATAACGCTCGCCCACACATCTCTAACGCCACACAAGGTGTATTGGTCACGTTCAAGTGGGAGCAACTTGAGCATCTGCCCTAAATGCCGGACTTGTCACCCTGCTACTTCCTTCTGTTTGGTCCGTTAAAAAAAACATCTCAAGGGAAAACGTTTCCAATCGGACGACGAACTAAAGGACACCGTATAGGATTGGCTCCTGTCACAACCACAAGACTTTTGGGAACAGGGAATCCTGCGGCTAGTGAAGCAATGGGACACCTGTGCACAGGCCTGTGGTGATTACCTTTGAATAACGAATAAATTGTACCCACAGTATCGTTTCGTACCTATATTTATGCTCGAAGATTGCGAGCATGTATCACTCGTCAGTTGTTGATACACGATCACAAATGGAATTAACATATTAGATAGATAGATAGATAGTTTTATTAATTTCATTTGATCAAATACATGTATATAATACATTTCTGATATAGGACACGTCAGAATTTACATCTATAAAATAAAAGTACTAATAGGTATATACAGTTAATACTATAACTATTTATAACTCATTATAATAACAGATCTTAAGAGATACAATCTTATTGGACAACTATTTACACCTTATTCTATTATCATAATATGAAAACTTAATTCTATAAATACAACAACTTACAGGTAGGTATTACAATCAAAATAGAAAAGTAAAATATAATTATAGATTTCATCGATTCTATAGACTAAGATATTCAACTACAGAGTAAACTTATTGAATGTGCTGCTTGAAATTCACTTTCCATGTAAAGGTTTTATTGCAGTCAAGGCAGGTGAACCGCATGACCCCAGTATGAATGACTTGGTGACGCGTGGGACTCCCTCTGTTAGTGAACACCTTGGAGCATATTTGACAACTGACTGTTACCTGACGAGTGTGAACATGCATGTGGCGTTTGAGATCACTGAGCTGCAGAAAGGCCGAGTCCCTCATAGCCTATCTCATGGAACAGAGTGAAGGAGATGGCAAGGCTTATGTAGTCCACAAGTTCCAAGATTCACTTCTACAAATTGGGAACTTAACCTATGAAATGCAAACTCAATACGATTGTGCGATATCAACCTGGATTAAGCAATTGCCATACGGTGGTTTGACCAATCACTCAGAAACCTGGTTAAACTACTTCCGGCAAATTTCAGCATCATTCGTCATATTTCACAGAAAATACGGATTTCAACGGTCTTAACGTTCTAAGAACGACAGATTTTGTGCTGAGTTCCTGTACGTCTGATGTGGCTAAGGCAGCTATGAGAACAATTTTCTCCATCAGATTGAAACATTCCAATTCCATCTTATATAGGAAGAGGTTAATGGAAGTCACTAACACATCAGCACCACTGATACTCCTATAGAGTCCAGGCGAATTTCCTAGAAATTCGAGATTATCACAACATAAAATGTAAGTAGGCTACACTCAGTTATTTTATCACCCATTTACCTATAATTTCATCGGAATAAACTGTTCTTAGTGTACTGAACAGCTGATGTTGACAGTTTCGTTACGTGCGCCGCACGGCGCGTCTGGAATCTTGTGATGTCATCCACCTCCCAAGCGCTGATTGGTAAGTGAAAATTGAGGTAACATCTGTAGTTTATATTATGCCTTGAGCTTCACCAACATTGAAACGGACTTAAAAATTAAACACCTTGAACCGAAAGGAAGGGTTCTTGACATAAAGGAAGCAATCAAGATACACTTAGCTAAAATAAACAACCCTAGAAATCTTAACGAACACACTTTCATGGAGAATTCACCCCTCTTTAGAAAACGAGAAAAAATATAACGTCGCAGCCAAGCTAGATAAGGGAGCAACATAGGGAGACATGTTGCTGGATCAGGAAGAACTTTGTACCATATCTGCAATAAACCAAGGCCGGCGTTGACGGCAGTATTAAAGGTTCCGGGGCATTCTAATTAGACCGGGTAGTGCTTATAGGGCTTTTTAGCTTACGCGTGGCGAGAATAAAAATTGGCCTTCAATAGTTGAAGAAATCCAGAAAGTAACGATCGTTACAATACATTCTCTCCTGACCTCCCCTCGGCTAAACTCGAACCCTTACCATCACGAATTAACAACTGATAAGGCCGAGAATGGGACTGCCCTTCACAACCCGACAAATATTATAGCCTGCCAAATTCCATGAAAATGAACTCTGACTTATGGTGGGAAAATATGTGTACGATGAACGCGACTTTACTTCACTCGCCGGGAATGGAAACTTCTATTGTCTCGCACGAAACATTTGGAACATTCAAGAAGGTTTGATGAATATTCGGCAACGCTGTGGCAAATGGTCGGCGTATTAAGAAAGGCCAGACGCCACAGATCGGCGTCGGTCATGGGAAAAGTGGCGAGTAGGTTTCGGGATGTTTCGTGATGGGCGCCCAATCACCTTCGACAGGATTCCCGCAATCCTCGTGATCACAAGTCTGCGATTGGGCATGGGTTTTATGAATTCACGCTACCGGCGTCGATCTCGGTCCATTTGACGAGATTCTCGCTGGTAAGTCGTGCGGTCGGCCTATCGTCTTGAGGATGAACGTTCAAAGTAGGTATTCTGAGACGATTGCAAGAATAATACCACAAGAGGGCACATTTTCTTTCGAATTATACAAGTTTTCGAGACAACTGTGAGCCTAGCAGTGTGAGTTTAAATGATTTAAACCGACCTCAGCGAATTTTCGTTACCTCCAAATATCCAGACATAAAAATTGGGGTTGTTTCGTTACCTATTTGTAAAATTAGCTACTTTTTCGTTACTGGTAGACAACCTGATACACAGCTGCAGAAGAGTTTTCTACACGAGTTGGGAGTGGGAAATAAGCTGGGAGGCAGAGGTATCTCGTGAAACTAAAGAGAAGTTCCTCGAATGGACTCAGCAATTGCCTGGACTTGAAACTGTCAAAGTTCCTCGGCGTTTTACTTCAGCGGATTTTGGGGTGTTATATTCACTCCACACCTTCAGTGATGCCAGAAAATCAGCGTATGCTGTAGCTGTTTTCCTGAGAAGTAAACACCACAAGGACATAAGTGTACAGTTATTTGCCAAGGCAAGAGTTGCACCACTTAAGAGAACCACCATTCCCAGACTCGAGCGTATGGCACGTTGTATTGGTGTTCGAATATTAACCACAGTAAAGGAGAGCCTAGGTTGTGTTGAAAGGCTACCACAGTAGTTTTGGGCAGATTCTACCACCGCCTTTAGTAAGATCAAGCAGTGGCAGCCGGTAGTAAGGTTGCAGTGTTGCACAACATCCAGATTAATTCAAGAAAAACAATTAATACGGTCATAATATTTCTAGTAATAAAAGCTACACGTTTCCTTTTAAAGTCTATGTAGGCTATAGGAATTCATAATTTTGTGCTTTAATAATTCAGGAAATCTTATAGTAAGTTACTGTCAACTGTCTGAGAAAGCGAAGATTGCATACTGTCTAGGAGCGCTCGTCCGTTTCGTCGTTGCCAGGCAGGAGCACCGACCAGATATCAATAGTGAAGGGTATGGCAGAGATGCTACACCGAGTAAGCCCTATCCCAACACTTAACTCGGCTGGTCATTGCCCGCTAATTAGAACAAGGGAACCGAGGCGCGGACGGAGACATCCGAGATACTCCGTCAACTGCCGATGCCATGTCTTGCAATGTAATTTGCGCGTACTTGTGACACTCATTCCAGAAGATTTACATTCACGAGGATGTAACGTCGATGAACTCAAGGAGTCTAAATGGTGGGAAGGCCTTGCCTGGTTGAAGCTGTATCCATAATCCTGGCCATTGCAACGGAGATACTCAGGGAAAAGGAAAGTGAATCAATTACCAGCGCAACATCTTTAATAGAGCCTCAGTGGTAGGACCTCAGGTACGAAGATTGTCAGGATGTGGATATTCGCTGACAACACAAGAAAAACGTCATGTGAGAGAGTCATGGGGGGGGGGGGAGATACCAGTTGGCGAGCGTCAAAACGACTACTCATTTAGACTAGTGCAAGAAGAACCCCGAGAAAGAAATTCCCGTTTGAAGTCACTATGTACCTTCAAAGACGCAGAGGGGATTGTACGAGTGAAGACCAAGATAATGGAGAGGAAAGACAGCGAAGATTTTCGATGCCCAATGGTTCTACCAGGTAAGCATGGATTAGTTGAACTCCTTATACATGGAGAACACATGAAGATGCTACATGTTGGCACTGTGTGAAGTGGAAGAGGCATGCATCAAGCCGCGTCGAGTTACACCCAGGAACGCTATCAGAGGACAGGATCAATGATGATGTGGCTGTCTTTGAAGTGGAGGGAATAGACCTTGCTGGAGCCTTGATACTAAGAGGACACAGTCTGGATAGTAATATTTGCATGTACCGTATACAGAGAGTTGTGCAACAACCTCTCGGCAAGTGGATTCTTGTTGTCTCTTCGGAGATTCAGTGCACGTAGAGGAAGCCCAAAGGTGAACTGCAGTGGCAACGGCTCAAACTTTGTTGGAACTATCGATTGGAAACAGATAGAGACAGAGTTTTCAGTGCAGCGAATTCAGTGGAATTTTAATCCCCCAACGGCTGCTTGGGGGTGAAGAGTGGCGAAGAGAATTCTGCGATGCGTACTGAGAAAAGCATTAATCAAATACGAAGAGATGTCGACACTGCTATGTGAGGCCTTTATCAATTCTCATCCAATCACACATTTGCCTGAGAATCCAGATGACCTGCAATGTTTCTGCAAGATGACATTTCCTTAGGAACTATTGATTTGGATCAATTGGATTAATGAATTCATCTAAGAGTGCTGTATGCAGCAACTACGACAGGACTTACGGAAATGATTTAGAGACAAGTAGGCCTATGTATGTCTACCCCTTATTATTCCTGTTTCCAACGGGGTCGTGGATGAGATGTGGTGCAAGTCTATTTGGTGGATGGATTTTTACGGCCGGATGCCCTTCCTGACGCCAACCACACGGGATAAGTAAATGAGAGATGAAATGAATGAAACTGGACAAGGATGTGGAAGGAAGCAGCCGTGGCCTGTCAGAAGGTACCATCTCAGCATTTGCCTAGAGTTGGAAATGGGAAACCACGGAAAACCGGTGGGACTCAAACCCACGTCTACCGAGTCCGCATAGACTGCGCGTTAGAGAGTGTACCGCTGTCGGTGATTTAAAGATGGAATGGACACCGTATCTGCGCAAAATGTGCGAAGATGCCCTGAAATCTAACATGCATAAATGTATGATCAACACCAAAAACTGGGAGATCACAGCTTCTAACCGACAAGCATGGAGTCGGCTTGATCACGGAGGTCCTCAACACTTCGAACACGAAGACATGCAGTGAATATTCGACAGGCAAGGTAAGAACGAATGGCCGCCAAAGGAACAAACCTCAGCTAGTTGGGGATAAAATATATGTTTGTGAACATTGTGGAAGAGTTTGCGACTCCAGAATTGGTCTACACGGTCATTAGAGACCCACAGATTGAGGTCTTATAGTCCCAAAGAAGACATCATACTCGTTAGCGAGTGTTAGCCTATCATCATCAGAGATGAGTATTTGAGTCAATTACAGTAATTTATAGACCTAAGAAAACTTCATCCCCAATTGTGAAGGTAGGGGATGTGGTTCTTTTTGGATCTGATGGGAAGACGAGGGGCAAATGGCACGAGTGTTGGAAGTGTATCCTGGAAACAATGCTATAGAAAGAGTTGCAATACTGAAGATCGTTTCTGGTGAATTAATTCGCGCAATGCAGAAGTTGTTCCAATTGGAGTGCTCTGCATTAGAAACTGTTGACACTACTGAAAAGGGAAAAGAAGGACGATCTATCTTGGGAACTGAGTGCTTCTGAGAATGTTGATTCTCCATCTCCGGGTCTGGCTGCTTCGGATTCTATCAATTGTCCGGACATTTCCGAAAGTATGATAGCAACCAGGAGTGGAAGGATTAAATAATAATAATAAAAAAAAAGCTTTGTGATTTGTTATCGTACCGGTACTGAACCCGGAATTTGAATTATTTCGGACAAAAATGATGATATTTTTCCGAGCCCATGATAAAATTTAACATCGGTAAAGTGTTACAGGATTGTGGCACAAACGAGTTTTGTTGGCTAGCTCTAGCCGAGTGGAGGCTTGATCACGTGATTTGTGATGCTCGGAGACGCGTGACAAGGTCGTAGGCGCATAGTAACAAGGACTTTGCCGCGGATTGAAGCTATGCATTGTTATAAATTATGCTATTGGATATGAGAAGACAGCCAATGAGAAGAGGTTTAATGGATTGTCAGAACCTCATTAATATAATTAAATTATTGCATTTAGGCCCTTAAAAAGACATTTTATGGTTTGGAATACTGCAGAAAATTATAAGAAGATATTATCAGAACTTTGAAATCGCTGGAAGTACGCAGTACACTGTAATTTGTTTTATACATGTAAGCGCGTAAATTTTCCTGCGGGGTCGAAAATGGCGCCGGAAAAAGTTATGCTTGGAGAGTGGGAGAAGAGAAGAGGTGTTCTTATGTCTTGAGAGTTCGACGAGTACAGTCGTGAGTCCGGGAGAGTTCGATCCCAGGGGACTGAAGCCGAGTGCGGGGATAGACCACCGTCTAATGCAATGCCGTCGCGGGCAGAATTAATGCACGGCCTAGCTTGCTTCATTCTAGTGCGAGTTAATATAAGTTGAGCCGATACACAGTTTAAGGTCTTGTGAACAATTCTACGAGATTATCATAGTGCAGTTGAATTTAGAATATACATTCGAGTATCCACGGACATTTAATGAAACATTTTCGTCGCAGATTTTGAAATTAAGGCGAGTAACCGACGGTTTATTTCTGCTGTGGAAAAGAAACGCATTTCGAGCAGACGAACACTTCAGGACAGCATGATAGCAGTGAACGCTGTTATATTCTACAAGGAACGTGAGTAAGCAAATAATCTAGTGTGTTGTATGAACAATGAAGCCTATAACTACTTGAACGATATTATAATAAATAAACGGCCATTATGAAGAGTGATGAAAGGCTAGATTACGTCTTAGAGGTGACTGTTATTATGGAGTAGAGAAAGTATGCGATTGGGTTACGTTTAACAGAGCTATGAGTTGACAACATGGAGCAACGTTAACTAAAGAGCGTCTCAACCTTAAAAGACAGTATGTAATTAAATGTAGTAGTTGCCTCTCACTCGCACTCATATGTCCTGCAATTAGCTTCGTCCTCTTCCACCCCGGCGATGTTGCCATTTCCCAAATATTCAAAGTGACAAATCTAAGAAACTGTTTGATTGGTCTTATAGATAATTTCCCGCTCTTTATGATGATGTAAAAATAAAAGCGATAAATTATTAACACATGGTCCAATTTCCACAATTACGATATTTTAGCGCGAATCTATATTTTTGCAGATATAAAACTTATCACGCCATAGATAATGAACTAATGATCGCAACAGATCAAGAATTTATATTTAGATTACCTGATGTTGGTAGAAGATACTCTATTTCTCAGGGCAGTAATTATTTTCATAGTAAGAAAGTTATGATTTTTTTTCTTAAATGTTACTTGAAAAATCTGAGATGTTATCACAGGAAAGTTACGTAGCGACAAACGTTTTTGCTATTGACTTTACGTTGGTGACTAAGCGAGAAGAAATGTTCATTAATATGTGAAAAAGTTTTTAAAACAAACCCGAGCTCGATATCAGTTAGCATTCATAAGTTATCGCACTTATTCCTCCCGCCCAGCGCTGACGCTGCGTAAGTTTGTTTACTTAGGCGCCAGTATCTCCTCGACTGATGGTGTGAAGTTAAACTGTGAAATGAATTGGTCCTTGAGTTCTCTTTAAATTGTCCGCCTCGCTGCGTGCCGTAGTGGCTAGCATTCCTGGCTGTCACCGTGCTGTTACCGAGGAGGCCCAGGTTTGAATCCCGGCTCCGCCAAGAAATTTAATTCTGGTCTAAGGGCTGGAAAGGGGTGTACTCAACTTCATGAGACAAAACTGAGAAGAGGCGGGTTCGATTCCTACCTCAGCCATCCTCTAAGTGGTTTCCGTGGTTTGCCTTTGTTCATCCCGGGAATAACATATTATAATATTATCATATTCATGAATAATTGAAAAATATAAATTGTTACCATTTGTGCATTAAACTCGCGCTCTAAGGTTCGGCGTATCATATCTAAATATTGTAGTGTTGTTCGCTGCAAGGTATGAGCTACCGTTATATACAACAAACAAATATTTTGGAAATTTCCCGAGTTTTACGTAAAAGCACGCCTGTATACGACTTATATTACATCATGTGCCCGCCCTTGCAAAACTTTGTATATGCAGTAGATCTGGCATCAGCACGCCCCATTTAATGCGTACTGTCTTTTAAGGTAGAGACGCACTATACAGAACTACGTATAACATCATGTACTTCTACAATGCCAAGTACACATGTAACATTATGTACTACACCATCATATACATTAATGTATAACTATGTATAAATACTATCTAACTACGAGCAATTACTACAATTCATCGAACAACTACATGAATATTTACTACTACAATTGTGATACGATCTACAACCTAAAAATTTTATTTGCAACAATGGAGATCGATCAACAATATTGCTCAAATATGAACTGGAATTTCGAATGGAGTCAACGAATGAAGATTCATCACTGGAAGAAAGAAAAAAGCTTGAAACCTGGTATCCATTAACGAAATAAAGATGCAGTTCGATGCCCGAAAGATATTGAAGTTTACCAGGGAGGAACCACTTCCTTATCCGAGGTCGCAGCTTCAATGGTGCAGACGTGGATTCAAGATCGTCTTCTTTGGAACGTGAAACAGCGGGGTATTTTCCTTATACCTAATATGAACTTCAAGATTCTACATCAAGGTAGAAATGAGCACCTTTCATTACAGTAGTTAGAGTATGTTGATGGCATTTGAGCAACTATTTTCTCCATATGTTATGATGTATTTTCACTTCAACATTTATTTATTTATTTATTTATTTTATGCTTCGATATCATGTGGGATGATCATCTTTCTTCGTCTAAACATGAGATTTCAACTTAACAGTCTCTGAACTGACATGATTAAATTATTTAGGAATTTATTTCCTCATTTACGATTTTAATAAATTAGTACTCCACGTTTTCGATTTTATTAAACTGAATTTCAGGCACTTTTGTCATGGATGTCTATTTAAATTCATTTTGGTTAAAATGAATTGGGCATCTTATTGTAAGAAGAATTTATTAGTAGGGGAAGAAATCTACGTGTGATATACTGTCAAATATCATTAAATGTTATTTGAATAACATTCGTCGATCTGGCAAGTATTATTCGTCATGATTATGCTACGAATTCATGTACTCAAAGACATTCTTAATTGGAAGTACATTCATATATTTAACAAACCATTTATTTTGAGAGACAGCATTGAACGTTCTGTAAATAAAACTCATTGAGACACATCTTCTTAGAATATATTTTCTTCCAACAGCAGGGAAGTTAGGGGCATTCTATTCCAGTCGTGATTGATATTTATTGGACAGTTAAATAACATTGTTGTTATTTATACACAATTTGTAATGTAACGTTATATTGTTGACGTAATCTTGCAACAGTGTAAATTGAAGATAGATCAGTATGGTGAGACGCATTAATGTGTTTTTATTCCATGTTAGCAACAAAGGTATAATGACAGAGTAACTATACGGAGTAAACCTTCGTAAGATCGTCCATAATCAACTTCAATTGTCGTTAGGAGAATGAAAGCTACGTAATAACAACATATATTTTCTGGTAACAATATAAGCAGCTGTATTAGATAACGGAAATGTGAAAGTAAGTTTGAATAATGCAAGTACTACGTGAAAGTTGTTGGAAACAAATGTAAGGATGTTATAAGAATTTGTTTATGGGTATACGAGGAATGTGAATGCCGTATACGGAAGTATAGGATTTTGCGAGGACATATTTGATGAAATACGAGGGTGTTTTCCGTATTAAGAGGTTAATGCATTGTAGTACTGTAGTGAGGAAGTTGGGAACATTGTTATTCCTGAGGTTGAGTTAATGATATCTCAGATGTAGAAGTATGTCAACGATATTGAGGGGTAGATAGGCAGGGAGTCGACGGAAACGTATTTGAGAAAGAAATTAACCTTTGACTACTAATAATTATTAACAATTTGATTAAACCGGAGTTGAGTAATAATCATATGCACTTATCTTAACTGATTGGTCATATTAGACTGATGTAGAAATTTAAACCCAAATGCAGACTTGAAGGCATAGCAATCTTAAAATTTTTACGTGGGATAAATATGTATAGAGCGTTTGAGAACGTATATTTTGTTATGAGAGTGCAAGTTTGTGTAAGAGAATGAGAATGAGTGAGAATTCGGCAGTTGCAAATGCCGCAGTGACGTAGCCAAGGCGGGGGGTTACTGGGGGTTAGAACCCCCCCCCCCCCCAACTATTCGAAAATCGTTATGGTTGTGATTAGTGTCTGTTTCACCACCGCGCCGGCTATTTGGTGATGTACTGTTGTCGCCTTTAGGCCCGACTCCACACTTGAGGCTAGGCACGTCTTCATGACAACGTATAACCACAGTATATCTACACAGTCGCGAAGCTTGGCCCATATTTTCTACCGGCGCGCGTCGCGCGCCAACAATGCTGTTGCGCAGCCAGCAATCATGTGCCGATTGCGCTGGTGGGTGAATGTTATTGTTGCTGGATTTACTGTATGTTAACATTGTGTAACAGTTATATCTTTAATCATGTGTTTTACAAGAGGAGATGTGCAGTGAAATCAACAGATCAAATATTAAAAGCCATATTTCAGTATTGCTAAGTAGCGGCTTCGGTGGCGTAGTTGGTAGCATGCTGAACTGCTTTTCCCAAGATCGCGGAATCAAACCCGGCCGAAGTCGTCAGAGCGTTAAAATCCTTCAGTATGCCTCCTTCGGAGAGGAAGTAAAGCCGGCGGTCCCATGTCATAGATTTATGGCATGTAAAAGATCCTTCCACTAACTAAATTTGTGTGAAGCTAAATTTCTTTTCATGCTGACCAATTCTTACACTCATAGTAGGCCTATATAGATATTTTAATGGTTTATCCAGAGTAAACTGAAATGGCGCACGGACGTCAGGCTTTCTTCGACTCGATTCACTGAAACCGTTACTGCTCGGCTTCCTGTGGTCACAAATGAATGTTTTTCTACAGACACCTTCCAATAGAAATCCTTTACATAATGGTGAAAACCGCATCAAAATCCATCCAGTGGTTCTCGAGATTACTAGTTACATCCAAGAATCGGGGACCCAGTTTTATACTCCAGTAGGTTGGGATGCCCGCGACTATCATTGAAACAAATACATGAATTTATAAATAGTATGGGCTATTAATTCTACGTAAGACTCATTAAATACGTCATACAACTGTACCTGGGGATACATGTAGAGGACTGAACCAATAAAAACAGAGCATTTTTTTGTTCCCATGAATTAAAAGTGTACTGTATATCAACATTGTGATTTGACATGACTTATGTTTACAATGGAAATAATCATTCAGGTGAGTTAAAATTCATAAAACCCCTACAAAAGTGAAATCATCAGTTCCGCGAATAACGCGCTCAAGGCAGTTGCCAGCTTGCTGGCCGTCGCGAGCACTAGTGTCGCTCCATCTACCAAAAGGATGCAATTTCGTGACTGTGTATTTTAGACTGTGGTAATACAACTCCTGCCTCCCAGGTTTGCCAATCTAACTTTTCCCCCGCGAAATATAGCTTATTTCAAACTGAGGCTAGCGCCAAATAATTTTGAATCCCACATAGCGGGACAATATTAGCTCTTTTTCTTTTCTTGGCGGGAGATATGTTATCTGTAAATTAATCTATTTTTATTAAAAATAACGCGTTTTAATAAGAACTTTGAAAATTCTATGGGCACATTGCACTATTTGTGGGATAATTATAAACTTCTTTAGCATGAGAACGCCGTCAGCAGAATTACTTCATATAACGTTAATACAGTATACTGTATGTAATTCCCCGAATTACGGCTATCTCCCGGACACGAATGAGTGAAATTTGTCGCATGTGTAGTGTAAGCAACTAAACCTTTCTCCCTGCTGCAAATAGCATTTGTAAGGTGAAAAGGACTTAAGTTAGTAGGTGACAAAAATCTTCGAAAATGTTATTTTAGGCTTTCAGGTCTAATTGCATCATAAAGCACAGGATCTTGTTGAAAACACTGAATAAACATAAAAATGAGTAGCCTATCGTGTAACTCATAAATCAACATGATACACCGTGAGAGGACATGCCTACTTTTGCTGAGACTTCTGTAAATGTTTTCTCTTGTTGTCAGATACGCAGTAGCACAGATAGATTCGAGTTTATTTTGTTCCTGTCAGGAGAACAGGAATGTTCTAGATTTACCATTTCAGGCAAAAATTAACTTAATTTTTTACAGAACTTTCTTTTTGTTGTTGTTGTTGTCGTCTTTCCTGCATATTGTATTTCTCGAAAACTTATAGAGCAAAATACATGAAACTTTTCTTGTGTAATAATATCTCATTGAGAAATGGAAATATTTGTTGAGTTGTTAATTCCTATGAGGGGCTTGAGACATCTTGGTAATCTTGTGGGTTGAAGTTGTCTGGGAACCTGTATTGCTGCTATGATTGTAGTAATGTGTGTAAATGTATGAGAGACAGGGATGGGTAGAGGCTCCGGGACTTGAAGTAAGACACAATCCCAGCAATTTCCTTCCTGTAGGGAGTGTGGAAAAACCCGGGATAAACACACTCAGGATAACCGCTGTCAGCACCAGGATTCGAACCACCGATATCCGTACTTACTGCAGCTGCCCTCTCAGCCATGGTGCACGTTTGACGAGCGTGGCTACGCCGTGGGACGAAATGCTTGTAGAATTTGGCTTGAGTACCTATAACCCCCTCCATCAGCCGATGGAAATGACGTAAGTACTTTATTGGAGTGAATTGTTTTTATCGAATGTATTTTGTCATACCACTACATAAATGTGAAGTTTTTTAAGAAGTTAAAAGAATTAAGTTGATATTGTCAATATGAAAGAAATGCAACAACTTTACGTGTTAAAATGAACGGGAATTTAGAACTGGTGTGAAACGAGTAAGAGCCGGTTATGATTCAACGGCGAGCTTATGTAACAGGAATGCGCAGGTGTGTATACGCTGAAGAGGAGAATGAATGAAAGCGTGATTTAGTGCAGACGCGATGTCCAGCTGTATGCTCGACACGTATAAATATGGAATTTTTGTAATTTTTGTTAAATGATCAGTAAACTGCTGATACGAGAGTGAATGTTACTAATGCATGTAGAAAGTCATGTTGGACTTTATTTTTATTATTGGAGGAGGAATGCAAGCTTTATTGTTTTATTATATGGATTTCTGTTTATTTATAATTTAGGATTTTATTAATAAATGTATTTCGTTTTTTCTCTACGTCTTGTGTTACGTGACTTATTTTAATTACATTGGAGAATGTGTTGTGGGACCCTGGAACAGATAAGGTGCCCTTAACCTATTACGACCGGAGATTTTGGTAAGTATCTCACTCTACCAACCTATTATTTTTATTTTATCCATAACACGATCGTAGATACTGTGTATGATCATGAAGTGATTGTTGGTAGGATTTTGAGGGGGTTTCTTGCCGGGAAATTTCAAGATTCTGCTATCCAGTCGATCTTCGGATTCCCAGCAAGTGGCATCTTGATTTGTACGGGTACAGTACGTGAAAATGGTCGCCCAACTTTGGGGCTTCGAAAGAGGTTCGTAGAGCCATTTTTAGGTATAAAATGGCTACCAAACTTGTTGGCTATGAAATATTCATTCGTGGGGCCATGAAAGGCGATCGAAAGGTTTTCGATAAGCAGGAGAAAGGGCAGCCCATTTGTGGTGAAGTTGAGTGCGATAATATAGGCATGTTTATGAGTTTATTTTTAATAGTGTTGCACTCAAATAAAGATCAGATCTGTTGTAAACCTGAGAAAGGAATAATATGGGTTAGACTTATATGAAAATAACGTACGATCTGAATTTATTTCATATCAGACCGGCTCATGGCCTATGTTATTCATGTTTATTGTAAATGCAGTTTAACTTGTTTTGATGTTGGTAAACTTAAAATTTCATTATGGTAGTATAATTAATTTGAGTCACGTAGGAACAAATGATACTATTAAGTTATTATTAAAATTGTAGATAAACATTAAGATGTCCAATACATGGTTGAAATTGTTGCTCTAGATGTTGTCACCATACTCTGTTCTTGACGTATCCCTATAGCAGTTTGTGTATTATACTATTGCAATGGCAATGATGTCGGCAGAGGATGTCCAGAAGCTGATGAACGGGATGAAGGAGAATTTGCAGGAGAATCTTAAGGAAATGAAGGAGAGTTTCCAAAGGGTTGAACAGGACCTGGAAAATGTAAAGAAAGATAGGAAAGAGGATATTGACACTGTTGTTGTCAAAGTTGTTGAGAATGTAGTTGAAAATATTACCACAAGGGGAACAGAGAGTGTCAAAGAAAGTCTAAAGGAGGAAATACAAAGTGTACAGTCTTCCTTAGATGGATTGCAGGCTAGTGCTACTGCAGTCAATGTAAATGTGTCGCGTTTACAGGCCAACTTTACTGAGGTGAAACATAAAATAGACGAGATCCAGACTGATGTGAGCAATGTGCGGACAGATATCGGCAATGTTAAAACTTACGTCAATAATGTCCAAACTAAGGTCGACACTGTAAAAACAGATGTAGGTAAGGTACGCTACACATTGATGTCAATAATATACAGGTAGATGTTAACAACCGATGTTATTGGCATACAAATAGACATAAATAAAATGCAAACAGAGGTTAATAACATGTATATCGATGTCACTAGAGTTCAAACTGATATAAATAAAATTAGGACAAATGTAGAAGTGGTACACACTGATGGTAATGGTATTAGAACTGACATAGGAAAGTTGCAGACAGAAGGATCAAGTTCGAAAAAAGGGTTATTAAAATACAAAACAGTTCAGTGGATATGCAAACCAAACTCAACAGCATAGAAACTAGCAATGTAACCTTCCAAAGCGGTATCAGAAAAGATTTGAAAAGCTCTAAAACCCAATCCCGGGAAAATATAGGTGCTTTACAGTTACAATTTACTAATGATAACTTGAAAACAACTAATGCTTTGGAGGAACTTAAAGTAAATATAGATTCTTTACGCGCACAAGTTATTGATCAAAACAAAATTCTTAAGGAGGATATATAATTAGATATAGAAGGAATGTTGAAAGCTAATGTGGTTGCGTGGAAAGAGGAATGGAATAATTCCAGTAGTGAACACGTTAAAGAAATAGAAAGTAATATAGAGAAAAAGTTAGCAAGTACGCAGTTAACTATAAATAGAGAAGTAACTAATGTAAGATCAGACTTATGTAAACGTATTGATTTTCTTCAAGAGACACAAGTGGAATATCAAATCAATTTAGACAGGATTTGGAAAAGGAAACTAAAACTTTGAAAGATAATTTGGAGAAACTAAAACTTTAAAAGATTTTTTTGGCGTATGGCTTTTAGTGCTGGGAGTGTCCGAGGACATGTTCGGCTCGCCAGAGTTAGTAGCTGCGTCTATTCGGACACCCATGGGATGAGCTACAAGTATGGTCACGTGCGGAGTGTTGTCTGGGGGAGGAAAGTGTGAATGTAAGGACTAGGAATTGGAAGGTAGCGGCTGTGGCATCTAGTAAGGGACCAACACCGGCATTTGCCAGGAAGGAAGATAGAAAACCACAAAAAACATCTACAAGGTTGCTGGCGGGGGGATTCAAACCTCCTCGTCTCTCAGATGTTAGCGACTGCCTGCAGCCACGCCGTAACAACCACGGCTAACTCACCCGGTAAAAGATAAATTAAATAAGGTTGTCAATGACGCGAATGCGATAGGTGAAGGGAAGTCTACCGAGATAGAAGAATATATTAGTAGGAGTTTACAAAGTTTAAATCCTGGAGATTTAGCAAGTCTGGAGACCTACAAAGAAGATTTGAAGAACGAAGTAGGAACATATTTAAAGGAGATAATAAGTGATCTCGAAGAGAAAGAGAAGGAAAAAATAGATGATTGGGGAAGTCATACTAGGAGGAACGGTATAGGTGGAGAAGACAGAGAAACCAGACCATAATTAAGGCAATATAGACCTATGGAAAGACAGGAATATAGAAACCAGGAGCCCGAAAGAGAAATTCGAGATTATAGGACTAGTCTTCCTACAACTCAGACTAGGAATGTGACTGCAATACGTAACTTTGAGGATAAACCTCGTAAGTTTACTAACCAGGATGGTATCACACCGATAGAATTTGAACGTAATCTCCGGATATTTCATCGAAGCGCAGATTCCGAAGGAACGCGGGATGATGATAGTAGATCGCTATCTAGCTTCGGGACCGCTATAATGGTTTGTGCATTCAAGTACACCTTCATAATCTTTGAGGAGTTCGCAGAATCACTAATAATGAGGTTTTGGTCATTAGAAGCCCAGAACAGTCTACGCGCAGAAGTATACTCTCGAAAGTATTCGAGCAATCTACCAACACGCTACGCAGATTTCTTTACCAGTCAGCTAGCCCAACTGAGATTTTTGCAACCGCCTTTGTCAACGGGGAACTTATAGAAGCGATATCAAGAAAGCTTCCAGTCGAAGTCCCACGCTTCATTGTTTCGTCAGGGAATAAGGATTTGGCAAGTCTAGACGAACTTCTGAGAAAGTTAGGCTACACCAGTCTTACGCCGAATGTAACGTCCCAAAACCAGAGACAAGATCATAGGAACATAAATACGGTCTATAAAAATCAGATCCAACATACTGATAACCGTAACGAGCAGGAACAAGGAAGGATAGGTTCAGAAATGAATAATTACTTTAAGGACAGACGACCTGAGCCAAGGTATAGAAGGTTCCGTGAAGGAAGGCCATACCAGCAACAGCAAGGTAGAAATAACAACAGTAGAAATGGGTATTTTCACAGTAACTATAACTATCGGTACAATAACAACAGTAATTATAATCGGTATAACAGAAATAACCAGGGTTATAACCGGTATAGAAACTACCGAGATGACGTATTCACGAAGGAACAGTATGAAGAACGTCACAAGCAAGGGAAATAATATTTAAAGAATATTAGCCAAGAAAATGTGTCAGGAAATGGGAATGAGAAAAAACAGAGTGTTGATCCCAAGCCTAGTACCAGTCAGCAGTGAAATCATGAGAATGGCACTCATGGACAAAGGAAAACTCTGATAACTAAACGCAAGTAGGAGAGTTTGAAGATACTATGCCTTTACACCAGACTATGAAGAAGGAAAGATAGGTTGACTGACCTATGGAACGGACCCGTGAATCAGAAAGCAAGATAATGATATTCGTTTGGAAATAACTGCTATGAACTACAATGAGTCCGGGAATGTTCTCCGTAGCGACTACATGCGTCTGAGAGGGCTAGCTACAGAAGTTAAATTGGCAGCACGGCTGCCGCTTTCATCATATTAGCCTTTCACGAAATGATTGCCCGCGGTCGAGATGGGAACTAATCTTTGTTTACTTGTGTCACACGTCAGCCTTCTTCGTTGACAGGTACAATTGCGCGAGTAGGATATGACTTAGCTCAAGTAGCCTCTGTCATCGTTTAACTGTCCGTGGTGACATGAGCTCCTATGACGCGCAATGCTGCTTGACTTATGTGCAGAATGCATTCTGTCATCGCTGTGTTCCCTAATAAGAAGCAAACGGTATACTTTGTACTCACCACAGCCATTCATAACAGATGCTGGAGGTGCTGATGACACATACGCTCGCTAATTGCAATTCACACTGACGATTTCGACAGGCTACACGTGTGGATTCACCTGTCAAAGACACCGTGCTACCAACTAAACCGATGAGGTAACCACTCACAGATGCACGTAACCACTGCGGAGAACATTCTCGGGCGCCCTGTATTTGATGAAGAAAATGGTATCATACTTGGCAGATTCAACGCCAAGGATTTAAAGAAATATTTTGTGAAAGTAGGCTTAAAATAATTCAAAGTTCGAGTGCAGTGACATGTCTAAGGTCCTGATTCGATGTGATTAAAGAAATTTCGGAAATTGTATTTAACCTGAGTTAAGGGGGGAATGCACCCGGAATTTGAATTATTTCTGACAAAACTGATGATATTTTTCCGAGCCCATGATGCAGTTTAATATTGGTAAAGTGTTACAGGATTGTGGCACAAACGAGTTTTGTTGGCGAACTCTAGCCGAGCGGATGCTTGATCACGTGATTTGTGATGCTCGGAGACGCGTGACTAGGTCGTAGGCGCATAGTAACAAGGACTTTGCCGCGGATTGAAGTTATGTATAATGTATTGTTATAAATTATGCTATTGGATATGAGAAAACAGCCAATGAGAAGAGGTTTAATGGAAGGAAGCATTGTCAGAACCTCATTATATAATTAAATTATTGCATTTAGGCCCTTAGAAAGACATTTTACGGTTTGGAATACTGCAGAAAATTATAAGAAGATATTATCAGGACTTTGAAAGTTGCTGGAAATACGCAGTACACTGTAATATGTTTTATACATGTACGCGCGTAGATTTTCCCGCGGGATCGAAAATGGCACCGAAAACGTTATGCTTGGAGAGTGGGAGAAGAGAAGAGGTGTTCTTATGTCTTGCGAGTTTGACGAGTACAGTCGTGAGTCCGGGATAGTTCGATCCCAGGGGACTGAAGCCGAGTGCAGTGCCGTCTAGTGCAAGTTAATATAAGTTTAGCCGATACACAGTTTAAGGCCTTGTGAGCAATTCTACGAGATTATCATAGTGCCATTGAATTTAGAATATACTTTCGAGTATCCACGAACATTTAATGAAACATTTTCGTCGCAGATTCTGAAATTAAGGCGAGTAACCGACGGTTTATTTCTGCTGTGGAAAAGAAACGCATTTCAAGCAGACGAACACTTTAGTACAGCAAGATAGCAGTGAACGCTGTTATATGCTACAAGGAACGTGAGAAAGCAAATAATCTAGTGTGTTGTATGAACAGTGAATCCTATTTCTACTTAAACGATAGTATGGCTGCTATTATGAAGAGTGAAGAAAGGCTATATTACGTCTTAGAGATGACTGTTATTATGGAGTAGAGAAAGTAAGTGACTGGGATACGTTTAACAGAGCTGTGAGTTGACAATATGCAGCAACGTTAACTACAGAACTATGTATAACATCATGTACGTCTACAATGCCAAGTTCACATGTAACATTATGTTCCTCACCATCGTGTACATTAATGTATAACTATGTACAAGTACTATCTGACTACGAGCAATTACTACAATTATTCGAACAACTACATGAATATTTCCAACTACAATTGTGATTCGATCTACAACCTACAAATTTAATTTGCAACAATGGAGATCGATCTACAATATTGCTCAAATATGAACTGGAATTTCGAATGGAGTCAACGAATGGAGATTCATCACTGGAAGAAAGAAAATGTCAGGGCAATTCCCGGCAAAAGCTTGAAACCTGGTATCCATGAACGAGATGAATATGCAGTTCGATGCCCGAAAGATATTGAAGTTTATCAGGGAGGAACCACTTCCTTGCCCGAGGTCGCTGCTTCAATGGTGCAGGCGTGGATTCAAGATCGTATTTTTTTGGAACGTGAAACAGCGGGGTATTTTCCTAATACCTAATATGAACTTCAAGATTCTATATCAAGGTAGAAATGAACAGCTTTCATTACAGTAGTTAGAGTATTTTGATGGCATTTGAGCAACTATTTTCTCCATATATTATGATGTATTTTCACTTCGACATTTATTTATTTATTTATTTATTTATTTATTTATTTTATGCTTCGATATCATGTGGGATGATCGTCTTTCTTCGTCTAAACATCAGATTTCATCTTTACAGTTTCTGAACTGACATGATTAAATTATTTAGGAATTTTATTTCCTCATTAACGATTTTAATAAATTAGTATTCGACGTTTTCGATTTTATTAAACTGAATTTCAGACAGTTTTGTCATGGATGTCTATTTAATTCATTTTTCTTAAAATGAATTGGGCATCTTATTGTAAGAAGAATTTATTAGTAGGGGAAGACATCTTCGTGTGATATAATGTTAAATATCAGTAAATGTTATTTGTATAACATTCGTCGATCTGGCAAGTATTATTCGACATGATTATGCTACGAATTCGTGTACTCAAAGACATTCTTAATTGGAAGTACATTCATATATTTAACAAACCATTTATTTTGAGAGACAGCATTGAACGTTCTGCAAATAAAACTTTTATTGAGACTCATCTTCTTAGAATATATTTTCTTCTGACCGCAGGGAAGTAAGGGACATCCTATTCCAGTCGTGATTGTAATTTATTGGACACTTAAATAACATGGTTGTTATTTATACACAATTTGTAATGTTACGTTATATTGTAAACGTAATCTAGCAACAGTGTAAATTGAAGATCGATCAGTATGGTGAGACGTATTAATGTGTTTTTATTCCATGTTAGCAACAAAGGTATAATGACAGAGTAACTATTGTGCCCATTTAGCATGAAATATGCCAATCACAGTATACCAGCGTAGCTCAATTCGGGATTTCGGGGCAGTGGTAAGTTCCCCCACTCTGTGACCCACATATTTTGGATTAATTAGAGGATACAACAACAAAATCAACTCCTATTTAAACATATTTAATTAATAAAGTTAATGGCGCTACAAACATTTTAACACTTTAATTACTGAACAAAATATCAACTGCTTGTTCCAAATGAACAAGGGATCACAAAATAAAATAAACAAATATTGTATTCAAACCTATGGTTTCCACATAAACCAACAATTCTTACTTAGTCTCACTTCCATAAAGCACTAACATTAAGTTTACATAACTCCGAGCTATTTGGCTCCATGCATTTTCATTATTACGGTGTCATTCTTGTACACCTCAAACACTAGCTTTTATATTTACTTATTTCTCAAAAACAAATATATAATTATATTTAAAATCTAGGTTAATTATCTAACTCAATCTTTTTGGGCATGTCCACACATTCAGTTGTTATCATCTCTCTTTATTTCACAAACATATTAAGGTAATCAGAAAATCAATTGTGTACTCCAGAGCGTGAAGGTACTTGACACAGTCAAAAAAACTATAGTTACTCCCGAACTCAGTTGCCTTCAATCAACTCGTGGAATCCCACGTCCTTACATTATTACAATAGGGATTGTTATTTATCTCTTATGTCTTAATAGATCATTATCATATAAGAAACTACGATCTGAACCGGCAAACGAAATATCCATCTTTAAGGGCCTCGGTTCAATGCCCGGGTCGTTTACAACTCTAAACACTCCTGGTGTATTCGTCTCTCTTTACAACAGCTTACGAGACGGTCTCTGTTCCATCTCGCTTTAAAAGAGCTAGTCTCTACTACTGGGGTGCGATTTATGACCTGTTAGGGTGGTGGAGATTTCCCGTCTGACCCAACATTTTAGTAGCTTATTTTCAAGGCTTTCAAAACAAACCTTTCCATTCTATCCAGTTCTGAGGAGACCAGGCTTTATTGTACCGTAACATTCAAACAACTATTCTTTGGTTCACAGACCATTTTCATATCCTTGGCATTTATTAATTATGAGAGGGTCCTCATTGATTGGGAAGATTAAATACACATACGACGACGGAGAATTTCAGGGGCTTTTATCATAAGAAGATCCTGCATTCGAATCTCTTCAGGTGCCTCGGGAACTAATCCCATACAGAGGGCTTATACAAAATGCGATTTAGAGTCGGCCGTGGCCCATATGACATACGCTCAATAATACCATATATTAGCTCCCTTTTTAAATACATACACAATGCCTCGTGATACTAATGTCACAAATAGAGGACTTATACAATTATCATTCACTGCAATCAACTACCCTCCATAAGTAATGTACCAAGTATTTAACTACTACGCGTTCCGAGCGTGACACTTTAATATTATGTTTGCGCTCATTATGCGCTATGCATTATTTTAAGCCGAAAATGTCTTCCCAAGAACTGATAAAATCTCTTTAGTAACAATTCAATATTATTTTAATTCACATATTAATCTTTCCATGGTCGATAAATCGTTCCCTGTTTTAAAATATTCCATTGAACCTCATTTCTTACACATACGTTAAGGCTTAACGTTCTTATGTTCATATCAATTTATTTGATTTTTATTTAACATTTCCATATTTAATTATATTATTATTATCTTTATTCTTTATACAAGCTCAAAAGCTATTTCTTTCATATCTCAACTTTACTTTATTTCAATGTCTTTCATGATAATTAAATGATATTTCGCTTGCTCTTATGACATTTGTTAAATACATTAACCCTTTATTCACCTATTTCCTCTACGGAATTTATTCTTTACATAATTATTCATAATTTCTCTATTTATTTATTATTGTTCAGACCGTATTCTTGATTATTCAGCATTTATTCATTAAAACACATCCCTTTCACTCAAAACTCCGGTGAGTTGCACACAATCAATTTCTGACACCAAAATAAAAATGAATTTTGTACTTACATATTTTCAGATCATCCCATGATCTTAAATCTGGTGTGGTGTTTCATTTTTGGGGCCCACTTTGAACTTTTTACACCATATTGAAGGTATTCATCTTACGTAGAAACACTTTTTGACCTATATCTAGAACACTTAATATTGACGACATTTTTATATACTAGTGTGTCCCTTTTGAACACATAATAACACTAAAAATATTATCTAACACACAATCTTGATTATTTTACACTTCACAATTACTCGATCACTAGGCCGTACTTCTGAGCCTATCACACGTGATCTTCTTTAATTCCCGTCTCCAAGGGTGAGATTTATCTGATGTCGGCTTCCTATTCTGAAGAAATGCGAAAGTCCTGAAACATCTACTGTTCCCTGGAGTTCAATTCTGCTATTCCTATCCTGGATAACTGGCTATTATCTAGCTTGAACGGCTTCTCTGTCGATCTGTCTATTGATCCTAACGAAAGTCTATATGGATCGAGGTCTCCTCTAAGACCTATAGATTTAATTTCTAGCAGCTAGCACTTCTTGATTCTAGTACTATTAGAATTGTTCGCCTGATATCTGGAGCTAATGTTTATAGTCTCCTATTCTATTTATTGGAACTGTTTTTAACACTCTTACGTTCGAACCTATTCTGTTCTTCCTTTTTAGGTTGCTTCAATTTAAATAACAGTTTATCTGTCTGGTACGATACTTCCGTACATTATGATCTGTTCGTTCGAACATATAACGACCTATCGCCTTTAAGTCCGACGTTCGCAGCCTGCTCTGACTACATCTTGCGAATTTTCACTTTAACTTGTATACAGTCGGGCCTAAATCCTATAATTAGGATTTTCCTAATATTTCACTACGGCGATACTTTAAAATCTCGCCTTGAATGCTCCTTATGGAGGCAAGCAAGTCGTTACTACTGTGACGCCTGTGGCTATCGGACCTTGCTTCGGCGGTGTTAAACAGCGTTTCTCCCCTCAAGGAGTACTGGTAGCTGTTATCGATGTAACGCAGAGTTACGTCCCTTCACGGACTGTCGGAATAACTGCATGTGCTGATATAACTTCACGTCCTCCTGGACGGATTCGTGATGCGTGATGTGTGGCGATACCCCTCGGGCCGTTCGAATACTGCATGCTTGGCTTGGAAACGCCCGAAGCTTTATACTGTTTTACTACAAAAAAATAAGACTCAAGCCTTTCCTGTGGTCAACTTCTAAAATAATGGTGCCACAAATATAAAAATTATACCTTCCGAAAGCTCGTCTTCTCAATGTCAAATGATCTTATTGCACCTAAGAATCGATCGTGCAATTCGGAGATATTAATTAATTTCTCGTCCTCAATTGTGTGGGTGTTGCATTCTTTTTGCTCTCTCCCTTCCACAGAGGCTTAGGTAATTCACCGATGACGTCGTCTTACGTCGGCAGTTTATTTCTGCACAATTATTACATGGTTTCTCTATACTGAAAAATCTCTCATTCCAGATGATTCACTGTACTGTGCTTGTTTACTCATTATTATGCTCGTAAACGTGTTAATTTTAATTATTCCTCTTCTGGCGCGTATGCGACGTTGTCAATTTCCAGCCACGTCAGCTTGAATTCCGATTCAGGCTTCTCTTTCTATCACGGTGGAAGATTCCACTCAGTTATTAATACTCGTGACCAGCCCTCTCTGGCATGTCGAGTGGGGTGATCTCATCTAAGGAACATCTGTCCCTAGTCGCTTGCACAATGTTAAGCTATATTCCTGGCTTAAAATCTCTCTCCGTTCCTTTAAGAAACTATACTTTTCTTTCATTTCTTCCTTAAGGACATGGATTCGACCGTCATGGACCCTATGGCCCATGGGTTCACTATACGGAGTAAACCTTCGTAAGATCGTCCATAATCAACTTCAATTGTCGTTAGGAGAATGAAAGCTACGTAATAACATTATAACAACATATATTTTCTGGTAACAATGTAAGGTGTTGTATTAGACAACGCAAATATGAAAGTAATTTTGAATAATGCAAGTACTACGTGAAAGTTGTTGGAAACAAATGTAAGGAAGTAATAAGAATTTGTTAATGGGTATACGAGGAATGTTAATGCCGTATACGGAAGTATAGGAGTCTGCGAGGACATATTTGATGAAATACGAGGGTGTTTTCCGTATTAAGAGGTTAATGCATTGTACTACTGTAGTGAGGAAGTTGGGAACATTGTTATTCCTTAGGTTGAGTCAATGATAACTCAGATATTATTAACAATTTTATCAAACCGGAGTTGAGTAATAATCATATGCACTTATCTCAACAGATTTGTCATATTAATCTGATATATACATTTAAACCCTAATACAGACTTGAAGGCATAGCAATCTTAAAGAAAGTCAGAGAGGTAAGATTGATATTTGTGGATATTAGTATTAACGAGTCAGATACACTATAAACAATTAAACTTGAAGTGATAGACCGTTGTACATATTGTATATAATTATTTAATTACAGTGTTATTTTACCATAATAATAGTATTTATGTGGGATGAATATGTATAGAGCGTTTGAGAACGTGTGTTTTGTTATGAGAGTGCAAGTTTGTGTAAGAGAATGAGAATGAGTGAGAATTCGTCAGTTGCAAATGACGTAAGTACATTATTGGAGTGATTTGTTTTTATCGAGTGTATTTTGTCATACTACTACATAAACGTGAAGGTCTTTAAGAAGTTAAAAGAATTAAATTGATATTGTCGATATGAAAGGAATGTAATAATTTTACGTGTTAAATGAACGCGAGTTTGGAACAGGTGTGAAACGAGTAAGAGCCGGTTATGATACAACGGCGAGCTTATATAACAGGAATGCACAGGTGAGTATACGCTGAAGGGGGGAATGCATGTAAGCGTGATTTAGTGCAGACGTGATGTCCAGCTGTATGCTCGACACGTATAAATATTTTCAGTGTTGAAAGAATATCACAAACAATTGAATTTTTGTTGGACTTTATTTTCATTATTGGAGGAGAAATGCAAGCCTTATTGTTTTATTATATGGATTTTTGTTGATTTAGTTTAGGATTTCTATTAATACATTTATTTCGTTCTTTCTCTACGTCTTTCGTTGCATGACTTATTTTAATTATATTGGAGATTATGTTGTGGAATCCTGGAACAGGTAAGGTGCACCTTAACCTATTACGACCCGAGATTTTGGCAAGTGTCTCGCTCTACCAACCTATTATTTTATTTTATCCATAACACGATCGTACATACTGTGTATGATCATGAAGTGCTTGTTGGTAAGATTTTTGAGGGTTTTTCTAGCCGGGAACTTTCAAGATTCTGCGATCCAGCCAATCTTTCGATTCAGGCAAGTGGCTTCTTGATTTATACGGGTACAGTACTTTTCAGAAAATGGGATTTTGTAAATATTAGAATGCATTATATATATAATCAAAACTGGGGAAGATGTGGAGAACTTCATAGTATTTACTCCTGTGCTTTAGCTTCACTGTTACAGTAGCTCTTAAATAATTTCTTTGGTTTATTATATTTAAAAAAAGTATGACTGCTATGAAATCTTATGTGTTCAAATATAGAGCTGGGCTTGTTTTGCAATAAATACGATGAAATGTTCTACTTCGGAATATTCAGTTGGGTAAATTTATTGGTTCCCAATAATCACTGTGACTGTACCAATTTGACTTTAAGGAAGACCTTGAACTGATTCCCAGCATATAAATCACCCAGCACTACGATTACAATTTTTTAGGCATCAACAACGGAATTGGACTGTGGAGCAGTGGTCAACTGTGCTGTTTACAGATGAGTCACAATTTTGCCTCTGGTCACTTGGTGGTAGGGAGAGAGTGTGAAGAAGGCCTGGGGAGCGATATTCACCTTGCAACATTTCGAGAGGTCACCGTTTGGGGGTGGCTTCATCATGTTATGGGTAGGCATCAGCTTATAATTATCGATGTTAGTGCTCTAAATGCAGTTACATCGTACGCTACCTTTGTTGGTGAAAATTTCACCAGGATGAAAAACAATGCGCACCCTCATGTCAGAATATATTCGGGATACGAACCCTCGACTCTCCAGCTCGCAGTAAAACCCTTAATCTCATATTAACATCTGTGGGATATGCTTGGCCAAAATGTCTGGCGTTGCAACTTATAGCACCCGAAACGATGTGGGCATTACTGCCGTAAGAGTGGGCATTCATCCCCCACAATGCATGGCCTTCTAACTAGCATGCCGAGGAGGATTGAGGCAGCAGTCACTAACAGGGTTGGTGACATTCAATACTAGGGCAAGGTCATCACGAAAAGTTACTATGTTGTTAGAAAAATCTATGGTGTGTTCATAAGATAACTCATTGTAATATTATTTTCATAAATTACATTTTCTGGAAAAATTTGAAGAAAATTACTTTGAAAATGAAATATTCAGAGCACAAGCATTTTATAATATCGTGCGAATGAAAAATACCATAAACAAGGCTTAAGATTAATAAAATACGTTTCTTGCCCTTATTTTGAAGTAAATAATGTTATTGGCTTTATGTCCCTTTTAACTACTGTGGATTTTAGAGATGCCGGGGTGCTGGCGGAATTTTGCCCCGAAGGGGATCTTTAACGTGCCAGTAAATCTACTCACATGACTCCCTTGCATTAGCGCACCCTCAAATGCCAACTGACTGCGCCAGGATTCGATCCTACAACCTTGGCCACAGCAAGCGAGAACGTTACCGCTGAGCCACGCAGCCAGCGTGATCCACCAGTGTGATTCATTTGGGAACCTCTGAAGAGAGGAAGTTTTCTTTCTTTCATTGAATGAAGATTGCATCTCGCTTCCTACCAGTGAGAAAATAAAGGATGGAACATTTCAGAAATATGCAGGAATGCAAAGTTGCTTTCATTATAATTCTCAGTTTTTAATGCTTCTTGTGTGATACGAGTTGATGCTACATGCTTCTTTTTATAAAAACTATTCTATTCAACAATTCCAACTGAATCTAAGTTTTGGTATAAGATAACGCATCACAATCGGTTATAGAGGAAGAGGAATATCCGGTACCATTGCATACAATGCTTGTTTTCTATTCTTCAGCTGAGCGGCTTCGGTGCCGTAGTTGGCAGCATGCTGAGCCTCTATGCCCAAGATCGCGGGTTGAAACGCGACCGAAGTCGTCGGATTTTTAAGAGCGTTAAAATCCCTCAATATGCCTTCCTTCGGAGGGGAAGTAAAGCCTGCGATCCCATGTCATAGATTTACGGCAGGTTAAAGAACCTTCCACTAATTACTCCTGTGTAAAGCTAAATTATAGGTTAAATTTGAACAACGCATTAGGTTCCAACGTTCGTCGCCAGGAGCCGATTGCGGTGGCGTCTAGTAACCAAGTTCTGAACTAGTAGTCTTTGGCGGTGGCCTTTGGCAGCAAAAGTAGGAACTGCTTGAAATTCACTGTCTGCAGTCCTTACCTGAATTAAAACAGATAACACACACTAATACAGCCATCACAATTAACACCGGTTATCAGACACATTCTCCACACACCCAAAGTACATGGGGCTACATGACCGCGTTGTCGCAGCTCCTAAACTGAGGAACCAACCAACCAATCTTCAGCTGTTTCAAATTGACACCTTTTGGAACTGTTAACGTAGCTGCACAATTGAACAGTGCCTATAGAAGGTAAATTGCGGAATATAACGAAGAAGTTAGGCACAATAGGTATGTGTTAAATATTGTAATAAACTGTATTCGTTTCTGTGGCTCTTTCGAACTGGCCTTGCCTGATCATGATGAAAGTGTAACATCAACAAATACAGGTGTTTTCAGAGAACTAATTAATTTTAGCCCTGAGTTGGATGCTGTGTTAAAGGTCATTTGGTAAGGGCAACTGTTTTCTAAGGGACGTCCAAGACAATTCAAAATGAACTTCTACAGATTATGTTGGAGGTTTGCCAAGAAGAAGTATCAGAGCAAATAAAGGAATCGGAAATTTTAGCCATTATAGCAGATGAAACTAGTGATATTTCAAACATATTTCAGATGGATGTTGTGTACCGTTACGTAGTAAGAGGCAAACAAAACATGATGCACATACATTAGCAGCGTGTTTACTGGGTGAATTAAAGAAGCAGAAATTGAATGAAACTCCGCAAAAATGAATTGCGCAGACGTATGACAGAGCGCACGTTATGGCTGGTCCTCTGATAGGGTTGAAGTTATAGCAAAAAAAAAAAAACCTATCCTTATGCAGAATATGTGCCCGTCTTTGTTAGTAATACAATTTTCGTTAACGTACAAACTTTTCGGTTGCCACGTTTTTATGTTGAGAATGTTTGTTATCCCGGAGATTAGGACCCAACCGTAGACAACCTGCTGTGTTTAAAATTCTTCCCATTTACTCAGGCATAGGGCAACGTTTAAATACATACATCTGATTTTTTATGAATTCCTATAGGAAGAAGCCCAAAAGAGCCATTACAATTTTTCTATTTGTCGAACGTACAGTTATTTTGGAATGCCCATTTATTTCATTTTTTAATAGAAATGTAGTTTATCTAACGTTAATTCATTTTTGTTACAAGTGCAAACGTCCCATATAAAATTGCGACATCAGAAATGTTGGTTAACACTCAGCTTTACATACCACCAGCCGCCACTGACTAGAATGTAAAAGATTTAATAGTAGCGCAGTTAAACAATAAGCAGGCTTTGCTAATTATGTTCAGCAAAGTGACAATTATAATGATGAAAAGATGCTTACAAATTTGTAGGTCTGGATGGGAAGGAATTGTGTGGAATAAACCCTTAAATGATGCACACACACCTACTCAGCTTCTAGACGACGATAGCCTCCGGCGCACTTGGTAATCAATGAATTGGGACAGGTCCCCTTCCAGGGTGAGGGCCAGGTATTTATTGGGTTTGTAAATGCAGCGTCAGGATCAGCACATTCCTTACGGGTTATAGGCGTTGTATGAGAAAGTAAAGGTAGCTGGCCATGCTTAGGGAGTAATGGCCTGAGACTTAGACGGTGTGGCTGTTGTTGCTTCCTTGTTGTAGGTGTAGAAATGGGAGGTTGGTTGGTTGGTTCCTTAGTTAAGGGGCTGCGACAACGCGGTCATGTAGCCCCGTGTACTTTGAGTGTGTGTAGAATATGTCTGATAACCAGTGTTAATTGTGATGACTGTATTAGTGAGTGTATCTGTTTTTTTTTAAATTCAAGTATGGACTGCAACTTTGAATTTTTCAAATAGTTCCTACTTTTACCACCAAACGCCACCGTCAACGACTACTAGGGCTAGTTCAGAACTTAGCTACTCGACGACACCGCAGTCGGGTCTTGGCAACGAACGTAGCTACCTAAGAGCGTTGTTTACATTCTTAACCTATACAATTTAGTTTCACACAGGTGTAATTAGTGGAAAGTTCTTTAACATGCCATAAATCTATGACATGGGACCGCCGACTTTACTTCCCCTCCGAAGGAAGGCATACTGAGGGATTTTTAACGCTCTTAAAAAATCCGACGGCTTCGGCCGGGAGAGGGTTGGGGTGAAGAGTGGTAAGATGGGGCTGATATGGGGTAGGTGTACCCTGTGACGACCTCAGGGTACAGCAATATTTGCTTAATACAACAAAAGGATCGAATTCATTGGCGATTTTATCTTTTTTAAACATGAAGTTCATTTAGTTAGATAAGACTACAATTTTAATGGTTTACATAATAAATTATAGGAGTATAATGAAATTAGTCATCCACTTGTTTTTTTTTACTTCTTTTAAGATTCGTTCAAAAATGAAATGGGTTTCGAACTTAATTAATTATTCTTGGAGATGACTAATGCTAATGACTATCTTATGCATAATTGAAGAACTGTGTTCAATTTGAATTAAGTTGTCCTACATGGTGAAATGAAATTACACAAGATGTAGTTAATTACTGGTTTATTTGTTGAAAAATATACAAACTGCTCTAAAACAACCCACCCCACAAAATCTTGATTTTCAAATTTACATAGCTTTCTTACGAGATTTCTTAATGGCAAACTCGTTAATAATGTCCTCATATGAAAGTGGTTTTCTTGTATTTGCCTCAATACAATGTAATGAAACTGAGTTTATCCGTATTTCAGAAATACTAGTTCGCAGATAGTTCTTAACTCTTCTATTTACTCGGAACATCCGTGGAGTGCAAATTTCCTTCCCACACCCACTCTATATCCAATTCTACCCCCAATCTCATTCTCCTGTCACCTACCCTCATTACAAACCCTACCGTCCACCTTCTTACCACAATCGGCAGTGATCATCTCCCAGCGGCTTCGGTGGCGTATTTGGTAGCAGGCTGAACTGCTGTGCCCAAGATAGTGGGTTCAAGCCTGGCTGAAGTCGTCGGATTTTTTAAGAGCGTTAAAATCCTTCAGTATGCCTTCCTTCGGAGAGGAAGTAAAGCCGGCGGTCCCATGTCATTGATTTATGGCATGTAAAATCCCTCCACAGACTAAACTTGTGTGAAGCTACATTTCTGGGTTAGATTTCGTTGGAACGCCGTATGAATGTTCCAACGTTCACCACTAGGTTTCATTGACACCTGGTAGCGGAACTACTTGACATTGAACGGAACTTATAACTCACCCTATGGGTGTCCGCTAGAAGCAGCTACAGCCTCTCGCGAGCCAAACATGTCCTCGGACACTCCCGGCACCGAAGCCATACGATAAATAATCTCCCAGCCCTCATCACTTCCCAATATCTTTCTTCGCGATCCTGCCCCCGCTCGACCCCCGCCCCCTACTGGTCGCTTTATCCAAACCAACTGGCCTTTTTATCCAAGGTGGACCGGGTTCGATTCCCGGACAATGCATGTGAGATTTTCGAAGTGAAATGCCATGTCCTGTGGTTCGGATTCCACATAAAAAGGAGGCCCCTGGCTCATGATCGCACGATCAACGGTCACGTAAAACTAAATTCGTCCTTCCTTCTTTATCGCTCTACCTTCTTAGCTCACCTTCACAACCCTACCACCCTCCCTAACCTCCTCTCGCTCATTCACGAAATAGTTGAAAACGCTATTCTCACCACCGACCGTTTACACATTCCCCGCTACTTCTTCCACCCTACCAGACCCCCAATCCACCCGCAAGCCCTCCGTCTTGCTCACGACTTCTACAAAGCGTCAGTTCGAACCAGAAATCCTGCTGTCCTACATCAACATCGCCTCCATATGCGCCATGAAGTCCTACATCAAAGCCATCAAACGACAATATTGGACCACTTCCTGTACCCACCTTTCCCAAACCCCCGATCCTTCTCAATTCTGGAAAGCCTTTCGCCGTGTCACTAAAACCAAACCCCCTTCCCCCACCTACCGTACCGGATCCCTACGGTTATCCCCACCACCGACAATGCCAATCTCTTCTACAATGTCCTTTCCCCGGTCCCTAACCCCCGTTTTATTCACACAGAATCCCCCCTCGCCCACAGCCTCAATGACCCTACTACCACACCCTCTATCCAATCTTCCTTTGACCATTTCGCACATATCGACTTCACCCATCCACTCAATCGTCCTAGACTCCCACTGATAGCTCCAATGTCCTTCGCAACCGTAAAACCACCGCACCCGGCTCCGACACTATTACCTATCGACATATTCAAGAAGCGCCCCCTTTCCTCTGTCATCTCCTCAGTTCTGTATACTCCTTCATGCTCTATACTTGATATTATCCCGCCCTCTGGTGCTACGCTACTATTCTCAGTTTTCTTAAGCCTAAAAAGCCCCCTTCCGATCTTAACTCTTATCGTCCCATTAGCCTTCTTCCTATCCTCTCCAAAATTGTTGAATTGATCCTCGTCAAACGTATCAGCTCCTATCTCGAAACTCTCGCCCTCCTCCCTGAATCCCAAGCCGGTTTCCGTCGCCGCCGTTCCACCCACGACTACCTCTTCCATCTTACCACCTACTTTCATGCCTACGTCAAACCCCGCCACACAGCTGCCCTCCATTGTCTTGACGTTCAGAAAGCTTTCGATACTGTCTAACTCCCTGTTCTAATGTATAGACTTCGTCCCTTCCCTCCCTTCATTATTCGTATCCTCTATACTTATTTATACGCATTTGCTCCGCCACCTCTCGCTCCTTTTCTATCCGTGAGGGCGTGCCCCAGCGGTGAACCATATCCCCTTTACCGTACATATTACACTTCTGATATCCCCCACCCCCCACCACTCCTGAGACTCTACCAATTTGCCGACGACATAGCCATCCTTGGTCTTGCCTAGTGCTCCCTATTACCCGTGTACCCGCACAACCGTATTTTTAAAATCCGTGTGCTAAGAATCCGGGTTCTACTATTTACCCGTGTACCCGTGTAATTACGACCGGGTATATGGGTCGCACCGAATATTGTGAAAGAGTGCCGTGTCCGGTAACCTTGCTCTAACATCTCTTCACGGCGATATCGTGCCGTTTAAACATGAATTTAGAAATCGTGTTTGCGTGTGCAATTTGTTCGTGCGCGTTTATTCGAAGCAGTGTGAAATTAATTAATTATTTAATTGAGTAAAAGGTTAGTTCCGAGGATGAAAGAGGGGTAGATACAAAACTATATGTAACGGAATAATAATTTGTTATTTGCACTGTCATTTGACCAGAATGTAACCAAACAACAAAATGAAATATCAGGTGCAGGAAACGAATACTAAATAGAACAGTATAATAAGAACAACAATTTCTAGAATTATGACTCATTGACCAATTTACTTTAAGAAAACTTTATTTTGGAACAAGAATACTATCACGTTTACATTTTCTGGCAGAAGACAATTCCGTTTGGCTGTGACAATGTTTCCAGCAGAGGAAAACCACCTTTCGGAGCTTGTGGATGTTGCTTGAATACACAAGTATTTTTTTTTTCGCCAGAGCAGCAACCGCAGAATATTTTGTGTTCCCTTGCTTTCCACCACTCGAACGGGTTCGTGTCAAAACGTATCTGTGCCTCCGAAAGAAAATCTTCAAATTGAGATTCAGGGCTGTTCCTTCTCCCAGATGGCATTTGATACAAGAACTCCAGGGCACTACTGGTGGAGGGTTGATCGGGAAGAACCACGACTTCAGCAGGTGCATGGCTCTGAAGCGTATGAAGCACTCTGTCGCGAATACGTCGTCGAGCCTCTGCTGTCTCATCAACCAAATCCTTATACCTCGGATCGAGGAAAGATGCAATCTGTCTGGCTGTGACAGTACTAACATTTAGCCATAGGAGGCCGAACCGATCGTTCAATTCACAGACCAAGGTAGACTGACGTCCTCCAGGAAGCTGTCATCCGACAACTACTGGGTGCTGAGGTGGTTTTTAATTATCGTCTGTATTAGTGGCCGGACCATCGATATGGGAGAATTGTTACCGCACAAGAGAGTGGTTACCACTTCCACAGGTTTAAGGAGCTTGGTTAAAACCTCCATGTAATGCCACTCCTGTTCAGTTACTTGCAGCTTCTGTGTTGTGGCCTTTGGCTTGCATGTACGGTCACCTAGGACGTTGCTGACGGGGTTCCTGTTTTTCAAAAGGCACTCGATCATGGCAATAGTTGAATTCCAGCAGGTGTTGCAGCTCTGAATCAGGGGTTGTTCGGGCATTGAATGTTGTGCTTGCATTTTTGTCAGCGCACTGGAGGCAACGTTAGAGTGCCGAAAATGGCCAACTATCTTGCTTGCTTTCTGACACACATTAGCAGCCTTTTCATGAGCAAGAACCTTGTTTGCAACAAGCTGTACAGAATGTGCAGCACAAGTCACTTTATCCTTCTCCAGCTCATCAAGAGCGCGCACGGCGTTGACGACGTTTTACGCGTTGTCAGTGACGATGGCGGTGATCTTGTCCTGCACATACCATTCTTCTGCAACCAATTGCAATTCCGATACCAGATTTTCTGCAGTGTGGCGGTCTTCCATTTCATGCGTGGTAAGAGTCATCACCTTTGGAACCCACTGGGAGTCGATGGTGTGAGCCGTTACCGTCAGGAAAGACGTTTTTGAGCGAGATGTCCAACTGTCAGATGTAAGGGCAATGCTTGATGCCGCTCATAGTTCACCCCGCACATTCTCTCTGACACCATCGGCTGGTAGGGCCAGTCTCCGCTTAAGGGCATCCTCTGAAATACACAAGTAATTGGGCTCTACAACTGCCATGAACTATCTAAACCCATCACTGGCACAAAATGACAAAGACAGTTAGTTCACAGCCCATCCTCGTAAGAGCCTGGTGTATTTTCTCTGAGCGTATGGTATCGCACGGACGTTGTGCGTTACCTTACACGCGTCGCCTGCGTCGTCTCTTGGCTCGGGATGACCATACTGCTCGGGTCATAGCTCTGTGAACTTGCGGGGTGAGGGGAAGGGGCAGGGAAGGGTCAGGCGAGAAGAGAAGGTGTTGCCAACAGCCCACCGTGACTTGTGGTATTCCTTTCTATTCCAATATCGCTAACATAGGGTTGTTGTTCAAACCACTGTGTTGTTGCGAATGAGTGAGTGAATCGCCGACCAATGTATTTGGTTCTGTTACTACGTACGTACCGGGAAACCTCATCACTCGTCAACACCACTTCCCATAGTCCGCGATCCACATTCCTCTCAGGTTCACGCAGCTTGGACCCGAGCAGTACCTGCTCCTGCTCATCATCATCAACATGGTCACCATCTTCAGTGTCTTCCTTTGTGGCCTCCGCTTCATGCCTGTAATAATACCATAACATTTTTAATTTCGGTGCGAAATGAAACCCTTCACAACTAGGAAGGTCCTGTGCATTATAAGCGCAAATCGTGGAAAGTTGCATTGGAGATAAGCAAGATCACCACCTTTCTATTTCGCCGGTACGCGCCACCACCGCGAATATTGCACTTGACACCCATTGAAATGCACGCCTGTCCGGCCATTTCTGCGTGGAGATCTGGATGACTCAACTGATTTGCTAATATCTGTAAAAATGTCTATGAACACAGCCCATGCCTCCAGGCACAACCCCACGCTGCCGCACCGCCGCCGCCGAAAAAGTTGTCGGCGTGCCACCGGTGCGCCACCGCACGCTTGTCCTGAAACTCCCGTAGGCCGCCACCGTTGCGTTCCCGATAAGCCCATCTGTCTAATTTTTGGGACATTTTCTAATTTACGGCACGCGATTTCCCTCATTTTAACAATCCACCATCTAAATATTATAGCCTACGTCATCGGAAAAGTTGTATGACTTATGCGAAGAACTGTCGCCATTTATTTTAATTCCTTGTTGAAGTGTGTCTCCCACAAATTCAACCCCTCGTCCTCGTCGTGGGAGATGGGCAACGTAATTAAGTAGGGGATTGCCTGTAGGGGTGAAGTACAGTGGGGACTTTGTGTGTCTCAAAACCGCTACGGTAGCTGTGAAGGCCCTACAGGAACCCTGAAGAAATTGCGGCTAACGGGGCTCTGGTAAAATAACTGCTGCCTTGTAGTTTGGAGTTAGTTCTTCAAAGGCTAAGGGAAGAAACCCTGACAGAAAATCAGCCTGGTGCCTCAGGCTTAAGGTGGCAGCCAAACAAAGGCACTCGGAGGCAGTGGGTTAATCACTCACTCCTCTTAAATAAACTGATTACGGAAACTGAAGCGAAATTACAAAACCGGACGGATAACCTGATGACTTTTGGCATGAAGAGGACTACGAAAATCGGTTTCTGGAATGTGAGGACCTTGATGGAGAAAACCAGATTGAAACAAGTGACACGGGAGATGAAGAACTATGGGCTGGATATCCTAGGATTGAGTGAAGTGAGGTGGCCAGGATTTGGTGAAATACAGACAACAGATGGAATTACATTTCTCTATTCTGGGGGCGATGATGAAGAACACAGGGATGGAGTGGGGTTGCTGCTCAACAGAAATGCAAAGAGAAGCCTTATGGAGTGGAAGCCAATTTCTAGTAGGCTCATGTTTGCTAGGTTCAAGACAAAGATCAGGAATGTGATCATCATCCAATGCTATGCGCCTACAGAACAATCGGAGCCAGAGAAGAAGGAAGAATTCTACCAAATGCTGCGAGACGTCACAAGACAAACAAGTAAGAAGGACATTCTCATTGTTATGGGAGACTTCAACGCGAAGGTGGGCTCAAACAATGAGGGGTTAGAGCAGATCATGGGTAAACATGGCCTTGGTGAGATGAATGACAATGGGGAGAAATTTACGGAATATTGCGCCAGTCAGGATTTGCTGATGGGTGGCACGGTATTTCCTCATAGGCGGTGCCACAAGGTCACCTGGGTGTCTCCTGATCAAGTCACAGAAAATCAAATTGATCACATCGCGGTGAGCAGGAGGTTCAGAAGAAGCTTGGGAGATGTTAGGAACAAGAGAGGAGTGGACGTTGGTAGTGACCATCATCTTGTGGTTCCCAACTTCCGCATGAAGATCGTCGCAGTCCGTCGAAAGTTTAACACTCGGCACAACAAGTTTGATGTGGGCAAGCTTAAGAATCAGCAGAGATTGGACCAATTTAAACTGGAGCTCAGAAATAAATTCCAGGTGTTGGACTCCGAGACAGAGAAGGACGTGGAGACTGTGTGGAGCGAGGTAAAGAATATCTTCGTGGAAACCAGTGAGATGCAGCTCGGGTACAAGAACTACCTGCGGAAAGAATGGATATCTGATCAGACCTGGGACAAGATAAATTATAGGAAGGAGATTAAGGCCAAGCTCAACACCTGCAAGACTAGGCAGCAGAAGGCTCTCACACAAGCAAAGTATTCAACAGCAAACAGGGAGGTAAAGAGGAGTGTACGGAAGGATCATAGGAGGTGGATTGATGAGCAGGCGGAGAAAGCAGAAGAAGTGGCAAGAAGGGGCGACGTTAAGGAGCTCTATGGCATCACAAAGATGCTTTCGAAGAAAGGTTTTAATAAAACTAGGCCTGTGAAGAGCAAGACGGGCGAGATCCTCACGACGTGTGAACAGCAGCTGACAAGATGGAGAGAACACTTTGCGGAGGTTCTTAATAGAGATAGAGGACCAGAAAGTAAGCAGCGAGGAGAAGATGAAGAGGAAGCAGAAAGTGCCCCAAGCATCAGCCTCGACTCCCCAACTGGGGGCGAAATACGGACAGCGTTGAAGCAGATGAAATGCGGGAAGGCATCAGGTCTGGATAATATCCCAGCGGAAGTACTAAAAGCAGACCTGGATATTACGATCGATCTGCTGCACCCGCTGTTGGAGAAGATCTGGAAGGAGGAGAAAATACCAACCGACTGGAAGAAGGGGCTGATAGTCAAGTTGCCGAAGAAAGGGAACACCACAAACTGTAACAACTGGAGGGGTATCACCTTGCTGTCCATTCCAAGCAAAGTTCTGGCGAGAGTCATCCTGAATCGTATAAAAGACTGCGTAGAAAAAAGGCTTCGGAAGGAACAGGCTGGATTTCGACAACATCGCAGCTGTGTGGATCTCATCAACACCCTCCGAATCATCCTGGAGCAGAGTGTGGAGTGGCGGAATACCCTTTACCTCACATTTGTTGACTTCGAGAAAGCCTTCGACTCCGTAAATCAAAGAATCATGTGGAAGACCCTCGAGGAATATAAAATTCCAACAAAGATCATCAGAATCATGGAAGAGATGTACGAAGGGTATGAGTGCCAGGTTCTTCACGAAGGCAAATTAACAGAAAAGATAAAGGTCAGTTCCGGAGTGAGACAGAGGTGTGTCCTTTCCCCCACTCTGTTCCTGTTGGTCCTGGATAGAGTGATGAAGAAGGTAATGGGAGGACTTAAGAGGGGTATTCAATGGGGTATAAATGACAGGCCTGAAGATCTGGATTTCGCAGACGACATTTGTCTTATGGCACAACGGTACCGAGACATAGAATATAAGCTGCGGAGGTTGCAGAGAGAAGCAGAACGTGCAGGACTGATGATCAACACCAACAAGACCAAAGAGATGAGGATACATTCTGACAGCACGACTAGTTTGACAGTCAACGGAAAGGACATTGAGCGAGTTGAGTCCTTCCTCTACCTTGGAAGTATAGTCACAAATGATGGGGGAGCAGAGGAAGATGTTCGAAGCCGTATCAGGAAGGCAAATGGTGCCTTTGTCCAGCTCTACCCCATCTGGAGAAATAGAAACATTTCCAGGAAGACCAAGCTCCGCCTTTTCAATAGCAACGTAAAGTCGATTCTTCTCTACGGCTGTGAAACGTGGAAAGTCACAAAACCGATCAACAACCAGCTACAGGTGTTCATTAACAGATGTCTGCGTCGCATCATGAATGTGAGGTGGCCGGACATAATCTCAAATGAAGATCTTTGAACCATCACCAATCAACAACCGATTAGCATCCAGATCAAGGAGAGGAAATGGCGCTGGATTGGTCACACACTAAGGAAGCCGGGCGGAGCTATTGAGAGGGCGGCGCTAGACTGGAATCCTCAAGGCGCCAGGAAGCGAGGTCGACCTAAGAAGACCTGGAAGAGGACGATCGAAAATGAAATTGCAGAGGTGGACAAGAACTGGAGTCAAGTGAAGAGAATGGCCAGGAACCGTACTGCGTGGAGAAATTTTGCCAAGGCCCTATGCTCCGGAAGGAGCGGCAGGAATTAGTGTGTGTAAGTGTAAGTGTTCAAGTGTGCGCTAAAGACCGGTGCGCGATGGAGCGTCGGAGCAAGCGACGGCGTGCTGCCGTGGTGGCGCGCGGTAAGTCGATAAGTGAGTGTGACGGTGGCATGAACCGAAAATAATACAGATCGTAGCTAATCAGTCAAGTAGTCTGCACTAGACTGAAATGTATGGGAAAGCGTTAATTTTCAACATATTTCCAGTTCCATTCGGGGAAGGCAGTGCAGCGGCACCAGCGCGACACCATTTCGCCTTCGGCGCTGACGACATGGCTTCTGACCAAAGGCAGTGGGAGTGTAGCGGAAGCGCTTGCGTCTAGTCGTGAAAGTGTGTTGTTCACAGTAGTTGGTCGTATGTAAGATAACCTACGTAAACAGTACTATTTATTGTCAAATCCGAAAGACATTTCTGTAGGAGGTCGTGGTAACCGCGGTACGCTTACGCATATGGCGTTACACAATTTGCATACATAATTACTTACCGCGTTTGCTTGGCGACGTTTGTTGATTTTCCATCTTCCAGTGTATCATTTTCAAGTGGCGTCCAATCGCTCCCGTGGACCCACCAGCACAGGAATACTCATAGTTGTCGGTATGAGAACATACTTCCGCGTACTTCCCCAGTCAACTGCTTGTTTTCCCCATTTCTTGTCTACTACGCAGCGCGTGCCAGCTGTGGGTTGACTACTATGATCGTACTGAATTGAACGAGTGTTCTTCGATCAGGTTAGAATTTTGCCCACTAGGGGCGCCCTAACGAATAAGGGATGAGCGGTGCCGGAAAATTTGAATCACTCGGTGCCGTGTTCATGGTATTTCGAAAACATCCTTCTACAAAATACGTAGTGTTGTCGTTTCACTTATTCTTCGTAGTAGCAAGAACTTTATATTTTTATGTTTGTTGTGTTAGTTTTCCTCATTCTACATTTGTTTTCAATTAAACGGGACATTAATGCAACAAAATGTCAAAAACATTCTACCAAAGTTGAGAAAAGGTTTCAAGCAGCACACGGACACATGATAAGACATATATACCCGTGAAGCCCGAGTACGCGGACCTTCATACACGGGTACACGGGTGGTATTACTCGTGTACCCGTGTATTTACTGCTACCCGGATTCTTCGAGCGTACCTACACGTCAATCCGTGTCTCATCGGTAGCTCTAGTGTTGCCCGAACAGCTCCCTCTCTTTCCCGACAACGATACCTCAGTACCTTTTAATCTTGGTTTCACACGTCACATATCACGGTCAATCCTCTGAAAACCCAACTCATTGTCTTTCGCTCCAAAAGTCGTATTTGCCACCCTCGCCATAAAGTCCTCCTCACCCTTCACAATACTCCGATTCCAGAAACTCCCACTCTCACTTACCTTGGCATCACCTTTCAAAATAACCTCCGTTGGAATACTTTCCTTAATTCCCAATATCGCCGTGCATATCACCGTATAGCCGTCACTAGAACCCTCACTGGCCACACCTGGGGACTCAACCCCCCCCCCCCCCACCTAATCATTAACATCTACGACGTCCTTACCCGTCCCATCGTTTAGTAAGCATCCCTCTCCTGGCTAGGTGCTTCCCCTCCCCTCTATTTCAAACTCCCAAAGCTAGATCGACACGCTATCCGTATCGCTTACCACCTTCCATATTATCTCCCATCCGCTGAATTTGCTCCCTATTCCACCTTTCCGCCTATTCTCACTTCTATCAATGCCCTCCGTTTCAACTACCTCCGTAGAGCCCAACTCCTTAACACCCCTTTCTTCTTTGAAGCTCTTCCGCCGTCTCCCCTCGCCCAGGATCTCCTTGACGAGATACACACCCCAGGTAACTCGCATCTTTTTCCTCCACTTAGCTCCCTCGACCCTCATCCATCTCTGTAACCCCCCCCCCCCCCAAGTCTCTCCTATACCTCTCTCTTGGGCACGCAACTGCTCCTGGAGGGTGGTCCTCGTCCTGGCCTGCCACTACGCACAGTGATCGAGTGCTTAGGCGTATAGCCTGCTATGCTACGCATTTCTCACAGCACGTACCATCTCGTTTTTCCCAGTGATTGCAGTTCGCTCCGCAGTGTCTTCACAGACGTAGTGCTCAGTGTTTTCCCTCAGTGCTCATGTGCTTTTCATGTCTCTTTTATCTACTTGGACTTTATTGTAAAGCAAGATAAGTATTTTATTTATTTAAACCAAATCTACTTGTTAATTGTCACTTTAACTCAGAGAGTCATATCGTGACATACAGACAATAAACACATAGATAACATAAATTTACAGTATGGCGTTAGATAATTAAACCAAATGTTCATTCGGCATTTCATAGCTTCCTTGTTATTTCAAAACTTAATAATGCTTTGCAGTAGTTATCTTCATTCACAATATCACTGGGCAACTTTTCTGATGGAAACTGCACAAAGTTCTTTCTTAATCATAAATGTGGACACAGTGTTCTTCATTTTTTGACAGTTCTCCATGGGAGACACCTCACAGAAAGAATTACTTTTATTTCCCTATCGAGCCCTTACTGACTGTAAGAGTCTGATAAGTTTTGTAGTAAGGAAAAAACCCATCAAACTCACAGGAAAAATCTATAGACAGCAATATGTGGCTGTACTGTAGTAATCGTATAGGCTACCTAGTTAATACAGATAGGCTCTCCTAGGCTTTAACAAGATTTATAGCTTAGGAAGCCATCTCCTGTACTTGAATGCTTAATTTACATGCATTTTTGTTCTGAATCTCATCCGACGCTTTCTTATTCCACATTGCCCTGATGGTATTAAAATATTTTGCTAATTGACCTGCTTTCCCCCATTCCCTTTTAAGTAATTTAATTAAAGTGTGATACTCATTTTCATTTTCTATTCTGTTTAGATCTGCTTTGTCTACAAACTTTGCTCTTATCATTTTAATTTCCTTGCATTCCCTGATCAGGTGCGCTGCACCCATAACCTTCCCACAAAACAGGCAAATGTCCTCTTTTCCTACTTCTCTCAACGCTTTGTTCTTATACACCCCCATTAACCACCAAATTATCCCTCTCATTTCTCTTTTCATTAGGCATTGAGGCTTTATGCTCATAAAGTTCCTTATTTCGCAGAACTCCGTTAAGGTTCTCCTACTGGTGCACTCTTCTCTTAGCACCTGCTACTCTACGTCATTAACCCTTCTGCACACTCTTTTACACACCCTACCTTCCTCTCTTTGTAAGTCCCTATCCCATAGATAACCCATTCCTAATCTTTCCAGTACACTTCTTACCCCGTCCACCCAGTAGCCCTCTTGCTGATGCTTCATTTGGTGCAGGTAGGCTACCTTAAGCATTTCTCCCCCCCCCCTCCACCTGCTTTTAAACGAATCCAAGACTTTATGACCCTTTTTATGATATGTTGTCTAATGCTTACATCCTCACACAACATTCTCGCTCCACAATTCGCCGTGCAACTAGGTAGCCCCAAAATTATCTTGGCAAACCTACTTACAATACTGTCCAGGGTTTTCGTTCCTTCCTCTAAACCCCATACTTCCACTCCGTAGAGTGCTCTTGAAACGATGAGTGCGTTGAACACATTCTTATACACTTTGTAGTCAAGATTCGGTAACCTACGCTCTAACACTTTAACATTCGCCAATGCCGCTAGCCCTTTCGATTTTGCCCTTTTAATTTGTTCGGTCCATTTACCATTACTCGCCATTATCGTCTATAGATACTCAAGTTTTTTTTCACCGTCTCTAACTGAGACCCATACATGACCCACTTTCCATTCTTAGCCAGTTTAACTCCCTTTTTGCAGACCGTAACTTTGGTCTTACTCGGGTTAATTTTTAAGTTCCAGTCCTCACAGTATCTCACAATCTCGTGAATACTATATTGCATATTATAGGGTGTTAGAGTAAGCAGAAGGATGTCATCAGCAAAAGCTAGGCCCGGGATATCATAATTGTCCAAGCAAGGGTTGGACCGTTGCTCAAAGCCCTTTGAATCGAAAATATCGTTGATAAATAGCAAACAAAAAAAAGCACCGGGGATAATTTGCATCCCTGTTTTAATCCTATATTAGACGTTATATCTCCTACAATTATAAGCCTCCGTGGCTTAAGCGGCAGCACGCCGGCCTCTCACCGCTGAGTCCGTGGTTCAAATCCCGGTCACTCCATGTGAGATCTGTGCTGGACAGAACGGAGGCAGACATGTTTTTCTCCGGGTACTCCGGTTTCCCCTGTCAAAATTTCATTCCAGCAACACTCTCCACTATCATTTCATTTCATCTGTCATTCATATAATCATTGCCCCAGAGGAGTGCGTCAGGCCTCGGCAGCCGGCACAGTTCATATCCTCGCCGCTAGATAGGGGCTTCATTCATTCCATTCCTGACCCGGTCGGAGACTGGAAGCAGGCTGTGGATTTTCATTTCATCTCCTACAATTACATCATCTTTAGTTTTAATTGCACATTTCACTTCGGAATACACATTCTCAATTGTTCGTATCATTTTATGTGACACCCCGATTTTTCCCAGTTTAGCCATGACAGCTCCCCTGCTCACTGAGTCAAACGCCTTCTCGAAATCAATAGCTGTGATATACAGCTTACCTCTTTTCCTTCTTATGTACTTGTCCATCACCGTTTTAACCACCATTATATTGTCACTGGTCCTCATTCCTTTTCTGAACCCTGTCTGGAGTCTCGAGAACACCGAACAGCCCTCTGCCCATGCTATTAAACGCTTGGATAAGACCCCGGTGTACATTTTGCTCAAATTATCAAGCAAAGTTATGCCTCTATAGTTGCCTGGGTCTAGTTTGTCCCCACGCTTCTTATATATTGGACAAATTATCCCCTCCTGCCACGCCCTCGGAAATCTACCTCCTTCAAAGATTTTGTTAAAGATTTTTACCAAGCTGTCCATCATGAACCTATTGTTACTCAACTCTTGCCAAAATTCATTTTTATCCCCGAAATAGCACCTGACTTCCCTCCTTTACTTTGTGTTATTACTTCCTTAATTTCCTCTATCGATATGACTTGGTCCAGCATAGGCAGAGCGGCCTCCAGCCCCCTCGGGACGCCAAACTCATCCCTCTTCCTCCAATTATCTTCAGCATTTAACAGATTCTCATAATATGCAATCCATACTTCATCACTAATAGAGCTCCCCCCACCACTTCTGCTCCCACTACAGTAAGAATTTATCCTGCTCCACACTTTCCTACATTCGTTAGCTTTAGAATCCTTATTTAGTGCTGTTGCTTCCTTACCCTGCCATTCATCTTTCATTTTACTGAGCAGTTCCCTATATTCTTTCCTTAGACGACAAAATTCTCCTCTCATCGTATCATCCCCTCCTCTCTTGTATAACTTCAGTGCCCTAATAACTTCGGTTTTCTTCCTTCTACAAGATTCATCGTACCATCCTTTAATTCTCCCTAATTTTCCCCTAGCCTTCACGCGCATTTTCCGCCCGGCCATCATAATTGCATTCTCAATCATACGTATTACCCCTTCAATTTCATCATTACTGATCATTAAACTTATTCCTACCTTTATCAGCTCAAAATTTTCTCCCTGGAAGTAGTTCTGGAACACTCTGCAGTTTTCCTCCCTCCATCTGAATCTATTTACTTTTCTCTCTATAGCTTTAACTTGTGGGTTCCCTTTTGATTTTGTCACCGCTCCCTGCATGTTGACGACAATTGGTAGTTGGTGTGATTCCCCCCCATTCTTCAACAGTGAACCTCTTAATTAGGGCTAGTGCTCCTCTGGAACATATTGCTAAATCTATTACACTTCCTCCAATCTCTGTTATATACGTCAGGTTACCTTCTTCATCCCCCACACAGACACCATTTAATATATATATATATATATATATATATATATATATATAGCTCTTCTGCACCACATAGTTCCAAAATCTTTTCTCCGTTCTTGTTACATTCCTTGTCTTTGCTGTGCCTATCCCCACATACGGCCTCGGAAACCCTCTTGCTGTAAAGGGGCTTTCTGTCTGCAACCCTCGCATTGAAGTCCCCTAAAAGCACAATCTCTGCCTCTTCATATATATTTTGAATTCTGTTTATTTCAATAGCTAACTCATCGAAAAGGCTTTCTCTTACATACGGGGAATTCTCCGAAGGGTTGTAGACAAAGCCGAAACATACCGTTCCTTTCCCCCTCCCCCTAATATCTGCTTTTACCCACACTACTTCTTCCAGTTCTGAACTAATAAATTCTGACAATTCCCTCACCTCTTCTTTAATTAAAACAACAATTCCCCCCGGGAACCTACCGGTGCGAGCTTTCCTAATCTTAGGTTTTGTATATATATTGAAGCCATCTATTTTAACCTCGCAACCTACAGGGAGCCAACTCTCAACAAATCCTACAATCTGCATATCTTCTATTAGAGTCAAAACTACATCGTTCCCTCTCCTATTTAAAAAACCCTCTATATTTACGCTAGCAATATTCCAGTTTAGTTATTTTTTACCCCTACCCTCTTCGCTGGCGGTAGCTTTACTTCTATTGTCCGTCCAGAGTTAAGAGTGTACTACGGTCTCTTATGGGCTTTTACATTTAGCGGGCTCCCCCAGAATTGATGACTTTGAAGTCTTTAAAACTGGATTTTCGCTTAGTTATTTAATAGGTTAATGATCATGGGTGGAGAGTACATGATCTTCAGCATTCATTTAATGATATGTAATTCTTACATTCTTGATATGCAACATGATTTTGTAATGTATGTGACAGCAGTGTCTGCGCGCTGGATGGAACAGCGCGCGCCCTGTAGTACGTGCCTAAGCTCTCCATTGAACGCACGAGTCCAGATCTCTCCAAGATATTTGAAACAGTGTTAGAGTGGAAGGATCGTTTTGTGTAATATAAAAATAATTGTGATTTAGGTGTAAGTGGCATTAAATATATAGCTGATGTTCCGTTTACGAAACGTAAACCCGGGGAAATTTTAAGGCGCAGAGAACGACAGATAGTTTGTAATGTCTACAATTATATAAAGACCAAGAATCAGGAGAAAAGTGCTGCTGTACGTTTTTGAAAAACCCGTGTAACTACACTCCTGCAATAATGTGCGTAACAGAATTTTCATGCAGTTAAATTACGCGATTTGTGCCGAATGAGAAGCTTGTAGTTTTGTGTAAAATAAACCGCTAAGGCTCATTATGAAATGGATAATGATTGTTTTGAGAAATATTTTGAAGAACAGATTGTCGCAAATTTACCACATCAGTCTGTAGTATTTGCCATTCATTGTCCAATGTACGTTGTGCCACTGAATTTTTTGTTTACTTTCTTTCATCTATCTATACCGAGCTTGATAGCTGCAGTCGCCAGTATCCAGTATTCGGGAGATAGTGGGTTCGAACCCCACTGTCAGCAGCCGTGAAGATGGTTTTCCGTGGTTTCCCATTTTTCACACCAGGCAAATGTGAGTTTGCATTCACAAATTCTCATAGTGTGTTTCTTTTGTTTTTATATTTCTCATAGTGTTCTTCTTTTGTTTTTGTATACCGTACAAGTCAAATGTACTTTTTTGAATATAACCGTCTGTTTCCGGTTGTGACCAATGGATGTCGGTGTTTGTTTCTTCTCCCATCAATTTGGAGTTTAGGACTGTATTTAGTAAACCCTTTTTGCTAATTATTTTATGGCAGGTTATGAGCCCAGTTAAACGCTTATTGCTGTTAATGTGTGGACTTTGTTATGGGAGAATGTCGGTCGTTAAAGGGTGTTGATATGTGCGGCGCACATGTGGTCAGTTAAGTGTGCATCCAAGATAGTTTTTGGTGAATTTTGTGGACGATTTTTCTATTGTCAGGACTATTTGTACGCTTTATTTTAAGTATACATACTAACATGGATGCAGCTACGGGAAGCAGCGAGCGAGTAGTTGCAATAGTGAGGTTACAGGACGACAATTGGGAAGCGTGGAGCACCCGAACAAAGGCATTGCTTCAAACAAGGCGTCTGTGGGACGCGGTTCAAGGTTTCCCACGAAAGACCGATACAGGAGAGGTAGAAGATACACACGTTGAAGAGCACTCCGAGGCCCAACTGGGCAAAGATCAAGACGCGAAAAACTTGCTCATAGGTTTGGTCACCGACCCTTTCCTAGGTGATATCAAAGAAGCGGAGACAGCTAAGGAAGCATGGCAGAATCTTCTGACTTCATGTTGCGATACCGGAGTCCTTCAAATTGTGACGATGTTAGAAGAATTGTGTCTTTTTAAGAAAACTAGTGACATTAGCATGCGTACATTTGTTGATAAAGTGCTTACTTGGTGTGCACGGTTGGACGATGTAGGTATAAAATTTACGGATAAGGCCAAAGCTGCTTTTATTCTCCGAGGACTGGAAAAGCGGGAGTACGAAAATTTGATACGTTCATTGGAAAGCAATGAAGAAAACTTAAGTGTAAAGGTAGTGCGAGCCAAACTATTGTTGGAGGAGAGAAAGAACAAGTTGGACAAACTAAAGATGGAGCGAGAACAGGAGACTTATGCGAGGCTGAAGAAGGAAGAATCTGAGGGTGAAAGCGTGAAGGCAATGGTGGCAGCCATGCGCTTAAATTCCAAGGGGGTCGTCAACAGCAGCAAAAGTGTCAACAAGCCAACAGGTAGTGGTGGATTCATGTGCTACAAGTGCCAAGAACAGGGGCATATTGCGAAGTTCTGTGATTTACTTCATGAAGCAAGAAAGAAAGGTTCAGTTTTGTGTTTTAATTGTGCCAAGATAGGTCATACTTCCCGGAATTGTAGTAATGGACGCAAGGAAAATGTTAAGGTTAAGAATCGTGAGGTTATTGCTACGGTAAAGGACGATGAGGCGGCAAATGAATGTGTTCAGGTTAATGCTAGTAGTGTTAAGGTAAAGGCTTATGTGACAACTGAAAGCAAGGATGATGCATCTGATTGTGTATGCAGGTGGTATGTAGATTCAGGAGCCACTGAGCACCTGGCACCTTATAAGGATATTCTGTATGATTACACCCCAAAGGTTTCTGGTAGTGTAGACACAGCTGATGGATCCGTAATTAGTGTATGTGGTATGGGAAGTGTGCTTATGAAGCTATCTGACAAGTGTGGAGGTTCTTTTCTGAAACTGAAAAGAGTGTTGTATGTCCCAGGTCTTCAAGACAATTTAATATCTGTAGGTCAATTTGACAGGAAAGGTGCAGTCGTAACCATTAAAGATAGCAAAGTTGTATTGTCAGATCATGAGGGTATATTCCTTACGGGTGAGGCCGTTGGAAATATGTATAAGGTAAATTGTGATTATTTTATGGTAGAACAAGGGAAAGAATTTGCTTGTAATGACGAGGTGGAGGTTGTGTATGCTAAGAGCAACAAAGCTGTAACTAGCGGAATATGGCATCAGCGTTTTGGCCATGCTCTGAACATTCCAGATCGTGATTTTATACCCAAAGAAAAGAATCTTGATTGTGATACTTGTAAACAAGGTAAAATGAAAAGACTTAAATTTAATGAAAGAGATCATGTATCTCAGAAGCCATTATATGTTGTGTTCTCTGATGTATGCCAGCTAGAGCACCCATCGATTGGAGGTAGCAAATATTTTACTACATTTACTGATGATTGTACCAGATTCTCATATGTAAGGTTCCTTAAGCATAAGAGTGATGCATTTAATGAGTTTCTCAAGGTTAAGGCCCTAATGGAGACAGCACAAGGGACCAAGTTGAAATCTTTCCATTCAGACAACGGTGGAGAGTATTTGAGTACAGAGTTTTGTAACTATCTTGAAAAGGAAGGTATTGTTCGTAGGTTAACAATGGCTTACTCTCCCCAACAGAATGGCGTTGCTGAACGCCTCAACCAGCAACTTCTCACCACTAGTAGGTGCATGCTCATTCAGTCAGGCATGCCAGTTCAATTTTGGGGGGAAGCCATCAGCACAGCCTGCTATATAAAGAATAGGTGTGTGTCATCAACTGTAAAGAACATCCCATTTGAACTGTGGACGAGTAGAAAGTTGTCAGACCAGGAATTGCTTATGTTAAAATCATTTGGTTGTAAAGCTTGGATCCATAAACGTAATGTGGAAAAGTTAGTGCCAAGGACAAATGTTGGTGCAATGCTAGGGTACCCCGATGACTCGAGGGGCTACCGTGTATGGGACATCGAAAAGAAATGTGTCATTAAATCCAGGAATGTAGAATTTGTTGAAGATATATTTCCGTTTTCTGTAAAAGCCCAGGAAAAACCTGTAACTCAGATAGATTGTGAACCTAGAACAGTTGGAGAAGTGTTTATCGAGCAGAAATATTGTGGAGGTGACGTGTTTGAACACGAAGTAGCCGAATCAGGAAATGAAAATTCTGTAACAAGTGATAGTGATGCCTCTTTGTCAGATTCTGATGTCGTAATAGACTCTCCATTACAGCCTGAACACACAGTATTACGCAGGTCGAGTAGAGAGAGAAAACGTCCCAGTAAGTGTGTGTGTTGTAATGAAGTCAAGGTCAGATGTCGCATTGTCATGTTGAGGTGAGAATATAACGATCTGGTGACTTTTCAAGAAGCCACCTCACGAGATGACAAAGATAAATGGTTTGAGGCAATGAACCAAGAGATTGTCCTCTTGGAAAAACTTAATGTGTGGACACTTGCAGAAGATTCAGGTGGCAAGACTGTCATAGGCACCAAATGGATGTATAAAACTAAACGAAATCAAGAAGGTGAAGTACTTAGGTATAGAGCACGTTTAGTAGCTCAAGGTTTCAGTCAGATAAAGGGTACTGATTTCCTTGAATCCTACAGTCCTGTGGTAAAAAGGAAAACTATTAGGACCCTTATAGCCATAGGAGTAGAGCGTGAATGGGATAATTGTCACTTGGACATTGTATCGGCATACCTTAATAGCAAAATTAAGGAAACTGTATTTGTAAGTCAACCATAAGGTTTTCGCAGTGTAGATTACCCAGACTATGTGCTAAAACTCAACAAGAGTATTTACGGTTTGTGTCAAGCTGGTAAAGATTGGCACAATTGTATCACTGCACAACTTTTCAAGCTTGGCTTAAATCAAAGCAAATGTGATCCATGTCTGTATTTTAACCCTGTATGTTGCCCTTTGCTACCATACAAGGAATGATATGCAAATGTTTGTAGTTAGTGTAAGGCTAGTTATATATTTCTTTTTTGTTTAAAGTTTTTTTTGCAATTTGTGAATGGGGGGAAGTGTGAGTTTGCATTCACAAATTCTCATAGTGTGTTTCTTTTGTTTTTATATTTCTCATAGTGTTCTTCTTTTGTTTTTGTATACCGTACAAGTCAAATGTACTTTTTTGAATATAACCGTCTGTTTCCGGTTGTGACCAATGGATGTCGGTGTTTGTTTCTTCTCCCATCAATTTGGAGTTTAGGACTGTATTTAGTAAACCCTTTTTGCTAATTATTTTATGACAGCAAATGCTGGGGCTGTACCTTAATTAAGGTCACGGCCGCTTCCTTCCCACCCTAAGCCCTTTCCTGTCCCATCATCGCCATAAGACCTATCTGTGTCGATGCGAAGTAAAGCAACTTGTAAAGAAAATCTTTCATCTACGCATGTAATAATATGTGAAGTATCATATGAAAAGAACAAAATTACTTGTTATTTCCGGGTACTGTCTTCGCCTCTGCAGATAAAAGTGACTCACTGGGATCCGTGTAGATTTCGTTGCGACTGATGATTTGTATCCTGTCACTTGATCCGTATCTAACGGATGACTCAGGTTAGCTTTCATGTCATTTCAATTGTTTTGTCATAGCCATACCGTACGTAACTAAAATCCCAATGTAAATAAATAGTAAATTGCCGTAGTATTTATAATCCGTTCTAAGCATTGTTATGTAAATCAATTACTATCCTCGGCTCCCCCACTCCTTAAGGGAATAACTCAGTCTTTATCTTTATTAAAAACTGATCATCCAAATTCTGTTATTCTTACGGGAATTATAGTAAAAGGTTGCAGATTATAACGGCGCGAAGGATTGAAATTCCGTCGGGATGAGGAGCTTGCTGATACTCAGTCCGGCAGCGGGCTCTATTACTCGTGTGGAGTGCTGTACAATAGCTGCCCTTCTACACTCGCTAAGCGTGGCAACGCTTGTGCCATAAGAACCTGTAGTACTCTCTTAACTCTGGACGGACAATAGTAATTCTAGCTTTCTCAAGCTCTAGTATACTGCCACCTGGAGAAGAAATGACCTCCTTCTCCACATTAAACTGCTCTGTCAAGGTTTTCTTGCCCCATAGTTCTTTTAGACGAGTAACTCGTTGTTTGCCAGTCTCACCTTTCTGCAAACCACGCACTTGTCCGGTGTTCCTGGCGCTGACGTTAGTCGTTCCTGCTCGCGCCACTTCCGTGTTGGACTTGGAGGTCGATGCTCTCTGTTGGATCATCACCGCACTTCCCTCTGAACCGACAGCTGCTTCCACCTGGTTGCTAGGTCTAACTGTCTCCTGTTGTTGTTGCTTCTCCATATCCTGGAGTTGTGCCACTGTCAAAATCCGATCCCAGTTGTTGCCGCTAACCGCCAGTCTATTGCCTTTTACATAAGCCTTGAGACCAGAGCTCCTTCCCTTCCTTAAATGAAACTACAAGGTCCGTTGCTCGCTTGCCTCTTCTTTACTCATTTCTCTCCTTACCCATATCCTCTCCCCTTTCAGGTTCTTTGTGTTCGCCAGAATTCTGTAAGCCATCAGCGAAGAAACTAATGCACTTTCACGGGCCTCGTGCCCCTTCCCCGCCCTATCCTGGTCACATTGTCAATCTCTGAGACTCCAATGTTTGTCCGCATGCCTTCACTAATCACTCGGAGCACCTTGGATGTTAGATCCTCGGTGCTTTCCTTGGCATCTTCCTTTATTCCGTAAATGAAGATGTTTTTCTTTCTCTCATCCAGCTTGGTCTTCCTTAATTCATTTACCTCCACCTCTAATATCTTCACCTTTTCTCTTAGGTCTTTTATCTCTCTACTATTCTCAGTCAGCCTTTCTGTCACTATTCCCATCTCTTCTCTTATACATGTCTTCATCTCCTTGAATTCCTTACATTGCTCACGAAGAATGTCCCGGATCTGGTCATTTTGTGACACTTCCTTTACAATTTCCCTTATTTTTTCCATTTCTTGCCATCCCAGCTGACCTGGCCCTGGGTTTGACTCCACTCCTCCAATTAATAGTAGCGTCGCCACAACCAGCGCTACCATCCCCATCGCCAAAACCCCCATCTGTTCAGTGATGTTGCCCGCTATCACCTTCCCGACACCGAAATCGCACTTCACTCTAGCCTGCCAGCGGCCGATGACCGCCCGGTACTGCTGAATAGCGATTCCCATTCTTCCTTACACTTCACTGCACGTCTATTCACCTTGCTTGCTTGGTTGAAACTGTCTACTTGGACTTGCATTGAACGCTCATGGACAATTATACTCGTCTATATCAACATTTCTATTGTACTTTGCTCTGCTTCTTGTGTCTTTTTTCTGTGAATGTTTTGTTTTTGCCCACATTGCATTTCTTTTTCTTGTTTGTAACCATTGTATTGTTTTTTAAAATCAATAAACGGGACAGTAGTTGGGATTCTCTGCCCTGGCGAGGTGTGGTGCTTTGGTCTCGTCCTGGGGGACCTCTGCGCCATCAATCACTACTTTCTCCATTTACGTGTGGCTTATCACACCTATTCTGCAATTTTCTCTTTCAATTTGTTTTTTTCCTCCCCTTTCGCCTAAGGGCTGCTAGTCCAGCCGACGGCCCGCCTTCTTCCGCGTGGGATAAGGAATGAAATAACCAATTTTGAATTGAATGGACAATTCGCTTAAGGGTCAACTAGGTGTTCCTGGGTGAAACCCCACATAAGACACGGCATAAACCTGCAAAATTGCAGAGTTATAATTCACGGGCGTTAAGCCAATATACCACCTTTTTGGAAGCCTTCATAGGGGAGCTTTCAGCTCTCGCAGTTAATACGTGCGCTCATAAGAAGGGAGGTAGTGCACAGCTCGCTACTAAGGTTGACTCTCACTCGTAAGAGGACGAACACCTTGTCAGTGGCAGCAGACCTAAATAGTTGTTAACAGCTCACCAGGATGTGGAAGAAGAAGAAGAAGAAGAAGAAGACAACGAGCAGCGGGACCAGCCACTGGAGGAATCAGCCAACCAGGGAGCCAGCTAAGGGTCCCAGCATGCGCCATCGCCGCCGGAGAGGAAGAGGGCCGAACTCGGCAGGCTCCACGGGGTGAGATAACCCCCAATGAGCCCTCTCCTCCGGTGACGCGCGCTCGCCAGGCGGCCCAAAGCGAGAAGACGCCAGCCGTTGATGAAATTGGGGTATCTCAAAGCCCGGTTGGCGCACTCACCGTTGGAAGAGCACACGGCCAGGGGAGCATAGGAAGCTCGGATTCCGCGCAGCTTTCCCTGCACCCTGGGGCCGAGGCCCCGGGCTCCGTGACAACCGACGCTTCACCTAGCCCTTCCAAGCTAGGCGTATCCGAGAAGAGTTGGACACCAGGAGCGTCTAGCTCCCCACGACTGGACATCAGCACCAGCACCGAACCTAGGTTCAACACGACGAGCGATGTGAGCTCGGAGACCGTGCATGGGCACCCTGGGGCCACGACCACAGGCTCTGAGCAAACATGCGGCTACGATTCCGGCTTCTGGGCTTTTGTTTGTTTATTACAGACCCAGCTGCAAACAGGAAGAAGTGAAACACATCAGGGCCACCCTGGACCACGGCTACTACTGCAGCAGCGGAGGAGAGGAACGACACCATGAAGACATCGAGGCCTACCTCACGACCGGTGTCCTGGTGAGGCCTTCCCTGGCCTTGCTACCAGTACAGCGTGCAGCTAGCCGAGCTATGGCTGATCGTTGTGATACCCAGGGCCAACTCAGAGGGCCCACCGGGCTACCTCCACATCAGTAATGGAGCCCCCTTGACGAGGGACACCCAGACGGACGTCGCGACACAGGTGGGCCCCATGACCTTCACCAACACGACGCTGACGCCACAGCCAGTTCCAGATCCTCGGGCGAGGCCTTTAGCGGGCAACCTGCGCCCGCCACCATGGAGGGGACACCAGTGACGGCCGGGGCCACAGAAGCTGAAGAGGAAACGCCGCCGCAGACGTCGCCATCCGCGCTCCCAGGAGGGAGAGACAGGGCATTGCGACGCTGCTAACCCAGAGGGCTGACGCCACCCGCGCTCCAGGAGGGAGGGGCAGGGCATCGCGCTGCCGCCAGCCGCAGCAGCAGCAGCAGTCAGGTTGTATGAGGCCCCGCTCAGACCAGCTTTTACAGTGCTTCCACTGTCTGAGATGGGGCCACTCCCAGGGATCCTGTGGCTCCCCAGTCCGCTGTAACCGGTGCTCTGGTCCTCATCGCCACACCGGTTGCACGGTGCCACGGGACGCGCCGGTGTGCGTCAACTGCAGGGACGAACATCCGTCCTCCCACCGCAGTTGCCCCGTCAACCGGTCCATGGTAAGAGCAGAGAGGAAGAAGGCTCGTACCCGTGGACCACCCTCCAGACCCCTGCTCCGACAGGCGGGGCTCTTCCCACTCTCCGGTGACGGAAACTCGGTACCAGGCACCCCATGGAGACCGGGTTGTAGCACGAGTTATGGATGCGCTTGCGTCACTGCTCGGTAGCCGGCAAGGCCCGCGCTGATCCCAGCAGTGCTGAATTCTAACGGATTCCCCGGAGACAAACAGGCGAGAAGACGGACATGGATCAGGTGCATGATACCCTCTCCCAATACTACCAATAACCATACATGTCCTTCCGCATTCCTACCATGTGCTATCACCAAACTGCCAGGTTTTACGTGTAGGCAATCTTTCCTTTCTGCTTAAGCGGGGTTTCCCTGGCCCTTAAATCTAACCCTTCATATATATATATATATATGCATGAATTACCTATCTTAATATCCTTACATGATGCCTGGTACTTTGCAACTGCAATCAGACAGGCGCTAAGCCTCAAAGGGCATTTCCTTTCCAATCCCCCATTCTGCCTCTTCTACTATCGTAGTTTAATAGCATGTCGAAGGCAGCAGTAGTAAGGTCGGCTGCCACACGGGGGGTGCGGGAACATTTACGCCCCACCCCCTCCCACCCGAATAAAAAAATCTCGCTACTCCTGTGGGGTCCGGGGGCGTAACACCAAGAACCCGCTGATGAGTCAACTTCGTGTTCCTGGGAGAAATCCCACACAAGACACGACATAAACCTAGATAAATTGCCGAGTTTTAAGAGTATATGTGTTGGAGTTTCGCTGTTCACCTCTGCTTTTTTGAATTGCGTTTGGGACCTACCGTCCGTGTGCTTTTTAAGCTTACGCTTGGCAGACAGTTTAAGATACCGGACGAAGCTGGGGCAGGTTGCTAGTATTTTAAATAAATGTGCGACTTACATCGTGAACACTGCCCATGAAGTACGGCAAACAAAACACCACACAGGTCATGCTAAAGACATACCGTAGGTAATATTGCAATTATGTGAAAATAATTAATTGGCAAAACGGTTGGTCATGTGTGAATACTTCCACTGTGCGTGACAAAACCTAGTTTAGTCGCGCTACCTAGTAATTATTGGTCTAGGCAAACCCCGTGGTTTCTTGTTGATTGACGAGTGTATTTGTCCATAATTCACGCGTATAATGGCGAACAAACCTGGAATTTTACTAGACCTATATAAGTCGTGATCTAAATGGGACAGAGGGTGGGAAATGGCGGTTAGACGTATGGTTGGAATAGGTGCGCACATATTATGCAATGATAGAATAGCAATATTCCTTGAAATGCTGCAAAATGTTTACGGTACTTGATTTTGCCTTAAATACACGCTTTCTTCATATTCTGTGCCAAGAAGTTCCATTATCGTTGGCTTGGATGTCCCCGTGCCAATTTGAAAATGTTAAAAGCTGCAGATAATGTTTGGAGTAAATTTGCGGATAGTTCTTAGAATACAATCCGAACTTGTTGAATATCATTACTAGGTCCCGGATGTTTATGACATAGGCTATATTATTTTGCGCTATGTTTTTTTTTTTCATGACTAATGTAAGATGATTTAAGCTAATCTCATTCAAATTATGACATTAAGCACAATTAACACTCCGAACTGAAAAGGGTTGCAATTCTGACTGTATAACATTCATTTTAAACAAAGAACTTGACATACATAGCCTAAGGAAAATACTTTCTCCTCAAAACTAAATGTGTAGCTTTAATATTTTATCTAATTGAAAATATTATTGTAATGCCAGTAGATTCGGATAACAAACGTGCGGATGCGGGGAGGATAACGTTTTGTTCATCGGCGCAGGTAATCCCACTGTTACTGTTCTAATTTCACTCTAGGCATGATTGCTCACAGGAGTGGAACATTGAACACATTGACCACTCTTCTGTGGTAAGAGAATACGAGGCGTCCATTTCCAAAGGGTTCCTTGTCCAAGAAGTGAAATTGTTGGGAAAACGCGAAAAACGTTTTTCAGAGTTACTGCTTATCTTATGCTAATAATATTTTGCACACTTATTACTGTCAATCATGGAAGACTTTTGGAGGAATCACAGCTTATAGAACCCAATGATTCTTCGTAAAATAAAATAAAATTGAGAGCATTTATTAACAGTTGGCAGCCCTGGTGGCTCTTAAGGTTACGCTCTGTCATATCTGTTTATGTACACATAGCACATACGAAATTTGGTTGAAATCCAATTGATAGTGTAGAAGTTATATGCATTTAAAATTTGGACTTATCAGCAGGCTTATAATCATTTTGGCAACACTGCCATGTATGGCCTCCTGGAAATTAAACTGCAATATTATTATCTATACGTGTGCCAATTTTGAAATAGCTCCCATTCATACCTTCCAAGATATCCAACATAGAGGTCAAATTTCAATTGCGATTTTTCAGCAGTTGGTAGCACTGACATCATTTTCAAATATGGTCGTGAGATATTCAGGTATAGATCTTAACGCCTACCAAGTTTTGTTTTGATTGCTGTAGCCGTTTAGGAGTTGATAGGGGGGGGACCACACACACACACAGCCAGCCAGCCAGACAGACAGACATTTGCCCGATCTCATAAGTCTACTTTTTCCTCATTTTTGCAAAATGTGAAAAGTAGGCTAAAAATATAACTTGGACAAGGTGCCATTTGGAACCGCAAGCTGGACAAGGGCCATTTTGGAACAGTATGGAATGGACAAGGGAGGCTTTGTTTCTGTAAGAATTAAAACTTTTTTAAGGTAATAAGATGTGATGTTAGCTAATTTATTCATAAAACTAGAGAATATATTAGATTGTTGTTTAAAAACCAACTACGTCCACAATTATTCAGTTGAATGAACAACATCCTTCATCAGTCCTTCGTCCTCGGATACGTCTGAATTGTCTCTGGTGCAATTTGATAAGATGATGTTTTTGTAGAAAAGCAAATCGGGTACAGTATGCCAATCTTCATCATAATGAAGTTGAAGTAACCTCTTGACATCATCTTCTTTAGTTTGCTTCACCAGTATTCCAATTTCGACCTGCTGTGGATCAATGTCTGCTACCTTCTTATTTGACTTTGTAACCTTCCTCCCTACGTCCAGATCTGCGTTGTACATGGGCTGTTTTTTTAGTTTTGGCACCTTAGTTATAACTGGATTAATAACTCACTTAGATGGTTCCAAGTTTCACACGCCCTCGATGTAGTCCCCACCGTTGCGTACAACGTGTTCCCAGCGATGCGGAAGTCGTTGGATCCCGTTGGCACTGCCCAATCTATTGATGGTACGAAGAGACCGTTCGGCTGCCTGCTTAACGTCTTCAATGGTACGGAAGCGCTCCCCGCGCATTGTCATCTTCATCTTCGGGATGAGATCATAGTCGCGGGGACTGATGTCGGGAGAATATGGGGGAGGGGGGTTATAGAGGACCTCCCAGCCCCAGCGATCCAACAATGTCGACACAACGCCTGCTGTGTGTGCCCTAGCATTGTCATGCAGAACGATGGGCAGTGTAACCATGTGGTGGCGCCGTTTCCTTCTCAGAGCTCCTCGGAGATGGTCTTGCAGAAACGAACAATAGTACGCCGCATTAACGGTTTGCCCTCGGGGAACAGTATGGTGAATGATCACACCATCCCAATCATAGACAAGAATCAACATTACCGTCAGATTGGTGGGGGTTGGTCAAACTGTTTGTTTCCGTGGTGCCGCCACTCGTTCGATTGCCGTTTAAACTGTGGCTCATAAGATCTGGCCCACGTCTCGTCAATGGTTATGATACGCCGTAAGAAGGCCTCTCCTTCGCGCTCATAACGCTGCAAGTGCATACGACAAGTGTCATATCGCAGCTATTTGTGCATGTCGGTTAAGTCATGCGGAACCAATTTGGACGCAATCTTCCTCATTTTCAGTAAGTCCTTCAGGATATGGAGGACAGTTGAATGCGCCAGTCCGGTATCTTGCTCTAATTGACGAATCGTTACGTTCCGATCCACCTCTACTAACGCGGACACCATCTGTACATTGTCATCACTTACTGATGGGTGACCAGATCGAGGCATGTGCTCCACACGTTCGCGCCCATCTCGAAAGGCTGCAACCCATCTTGCTACCGTTCTGAACGGTAACGCAGCTTCCTCCAATCCTCGGTGACACTGTTTAGCACTGCGACCCCTAGCACACTGAATTTTTATCCACGTTCTCTGCTCCTGCTTGGAAAACATTGCGACTGTCTTTCGCGAGCGCTGGTCTCACACTACTCATCTAACAGGCGCGATTGCGCACAAGCGGTGGTGAGGATGGGCGAGGTCGTGTGCTCTGAGGGAGGGGATGCTGGGCAGCAACCGTCGGTGAATGTGGCAGCGCCCAACATTGTTCCAACTTGGCACAGAAGCATTGGTGCCAAAACTAAAAAACCAACCCATGTATGTACGCTCTCCTCGAACAAGAATATCTCCTTTAGGTGTCCTTTCTCGAGTGATGATAAATCTCTTGCGTACAGCAAATTGGAAGTGCCACTGGTTAGGTTTCTTCAAATTTTCTCCTGTTGCTGCTTCCAATTGTACACGTTCAAGTCTCTACCTATCTTCAGGACAGTCCCATTCTAAAGTACTATAGTACCGGTACTGTTCAGGTTTGCATATCGTGTTCAATTTCTTAATTTCTTTTTCCATGTGCCCAAATACCTGGTCGGGTGAAATGATTGAATGTCCGGGAACTGGGAAGATAAGTTGTGTCTCACGAATGTCGAGGGGGGCATTGTGCAACACCTTCATGAGCATCCCTATCATAATTGTGTTTTTATTTTGTCCCCAGCAACCATCAGCAAACAACCGTATTACTTCATAATCTTCTAAGTAGGTATCGGTTAGTAGATGGTAAACCGCAGAGGCAATTTCGCATGATCTTTTATGACTATTACTCACCTCATTCGAACCAATAGTTGACATCACTACAAAATTAATGTTTGGTGAAATTCGAATGTTTCGATTTTATTTATATACGAAAGCAATGTTGCCCACTGGAAAAAATGTATTATTCATTCATATCAAGCAAAGAGTTAATCATTCAATTTCTAATCAAGTTTGATAATAGGATATCTAACACATGGACAAGGGTCACTTTGGAACTCAGTAGCGCAGCTTGCCTACCCTCACAATGGGACAAGCAAACGTTTGTTATTGTATATTATTATGTTTGCCATATTGGATTTCTGGTATTGGACAAAGGCTACATTTGAACTGCGTAGGATATTCAAATGAAATTTTCGAGGGTTTTGGGTCGTTTTGGAACTGTAAGACAAATATAAATCAGTAGATGATGGACAGACGAAGCCATTGATACCAAAACATGAATTTTTCATGTAGGTGGACAAGGAACCCTTTGGAAATGGATGCCTCATTAGCTGCTTTCATGCAACAACTTTTCTTCCTTCATAAATATGGTGAATTGAGGGAAGAATTAACATTGGGATACAAAGAAAAGTAGATCTCTAAAACTCCTATAAAAATGCTATATAAGCACTACAGCATTAAATATTACGCATGTATAAAAATTGGCCAAAATACGTAATTGTAAAAAACTTGAAATCATGTTTTAACAAACTCAGGAAGTGCATAAGCATGAGGAAAGTAAAGGGAAACAAGAATGCTACACTAGTCAGAGAACACATTATGGGGAGATGAACCTTGAATATCTATATCTATCTATAGCTCATTTCTTCACAAAGTGTTTCACCAGAAAGTCGACGATCAGCTCACATGGATGGGCAGGACCCCCACCACTTTGCTCATCTGGTTTGCCACCCTAGAATAAAGTATCTGTATAGTATATTCCATTTCATTTGATCGAGGATTCCTCCACATATCTGGTAAAAGTTTGTGTTTAATTATCAGCATACATTCCTTTACTACTCGATGTTGATGCTTATTCCCAACCGAGGGTGTGGGTACATTTTGCAACGAGCAGCGTGGATTTCTTGCTCGCCTTTCAAGAGCCAAGATATTCTGCTCCCGATTCACGAGTGCTACCTTTGTTGCTAACTTCGTGGTTTTTACATAATTTCTATAAACTCTTTAATTTTTCTAGAATGCGTGAATTTCCTATAGTATTGTTTGGTAAATAAGTGCAATCGCCATGTAAGAACTAATGATTTTACTTTCCTAATCTCTACCCATGCTGTATATTATTAGCCACCCCATGTGCTCCCCTAATTAAAATGTCTTGGCGAAGCTACTGTTATTAAATTAATTACAGTAAGTTGCTCATTAACTAAAAGTATACATTTGCACCAATTCAGAGATCTGGTTATTATTAAACAGAATAGAAGATCAAGAGAGCCAACACAAGAACAGATATTACTGACACGAGGACATAAGCAGTTACATAGGGTGGCATGCTACCGTATGTAAGTGTTGGTCCCTACTCCAGAATGTGGTGTTAACAGAAGGAAACGCAGGGAAAAAAATCACATAATAATCCGTGCTTTTGATCATAGTTTTCTCCAAGTTGACAACATGATCCTACATTCCAATACAGTGTTTATCTGTTCCATAAATCAGAGTAGCTTTTAATCTTCAAGATACCAACAAGATGTTTATTCTGTATTCCTTGAAAAATATTTTACATTTGTATTGACAGAGCTTTTCTTATCTTTATTAGCTTTACTCTTTGTTGGTACACACCACCCCTAAGAACAATACACTCCAAGGAACACAAGGTCAAACAAGAGGCTGGGAAAACACTTTACGATCAATGGGAAATGTTGGACAATAAACAAAAAAAGAACAAGAATTTTTAACAATTCCCTATTCCAACACCTGTATTGTCTTTCCATTAAATATGTGGATGATAAAAGCATGTTTCATCCCAGTTTTGAAGAACTAAGAGCCAGCAGTAGCATCTTTGTCCACATCCTTGAGCTGACCTGTGATTGCATCTCTCTTCACCTTCCCTACAATTCTGCATGTTACCCTAGAGAAATTCAAATACAGCTTGAAGTCATTTTCTATGAGCCACTTTCTCGTTTGCTCATCCACCAGAAAGATGATGGTCTGTTTATTATCATCATCCCAAATTCTCCAGGTATTTGTGTGAAGACCAAAATTTTGTATCTTCAACTTCGTGAGAACATTTTTAGGATCTTCATGTTCTGGGCCAGGTATTTCAATGCATACTTTAATACTATATTGAGGAACATTCTTGAACTCAACGATTTTTATCTTAAAACTAAGCCGCTTAGCACCTCCACTATACTCGATACTCTTTTGTTTTTGTTTTATTCGAGACCCCAATTGGTTATATAAGGAATAACCATATTCATCAGAATAACTATATTCAACAGCCTGTACATCTGGTCCATTATTCAGCTTGACTACGGCTTCCAACCAAGTTAACGTTTTTGCCTCGGGGAATGTTACAATGAGAATCCCCTCTGCACTGTAAACACATGAATTGAAATGTGGGTGATGTTCTCGCTGAAAACCAGTTGCAAGTGTTGCAAGGATGTACTCTTTAATAAGGTTGGCCTCATCTATTGAGAGAGGATACTCTGGAAACTTAACATGCACGATTGCCATCTTAATAAATGTGGACGTGTTGAAAGTGTCTTCTGAACTGATTAAACTCATGATTACACCTCTATTCTATTCTTCTTCTCAATCAGTCAGAACCTGCAAAATAAAAAATAACACAATTTTATAAAGATAAGCTTTCGTGCAATTGATACATACTTTACAAAAATCATAATTTGATTTTTATTTATTTATTTACTTTTTCACTTTATCCCTTCCTAAGATGATGCTTTGATGGATCTGAGCAGAATATTCTTGTTTAAATTTCAAAATACCTAGGTATGTTATTTATATTTTATGCACTAAATTTAATTATAACACAGACAAATTTCTGTTAATACTAGAAGGTTAAGCTGCATCTGTTGGTCGTAGAGTTGAATTTTGCTATTGTATGTACTTAGGTTTATTGCATTAACCTCATTGGTCACTGCACTTTTTGTATATACACTCTGCAATGTTTCTACCAAACATACAACCTCCTTATTATTATCAAAACTAGAAGGAAGATCTGGATTCAATAGTGGCCAGCCCATAAAGACTCCTGGACGGTGTCCTTCCTAGACAACAAAAAGTGGTTTTTATTTTCTCTCAATTTTCTAAGTCGATAATGGGACACTAATAATACTAAGAAAATTACTTGTCATAGTAAAACTGTAGCTCTATCAACAAGGAAGACTCTGTTCTTCTTTTCGAGCGTATTTCCCGCATTGGCGCAGGGTCCGATTGCTTGTCGTTCGTCCATCCATCGTTTTGTTTAGGCGCCCACAGGGTCGATGACCTCCTGGATCGTATCGGAGGGCCACTTTTACCACAGAATCCTCATCTCTTCTAGTGACACACCCATACCAATGAAGACACGCTTCCCTCCTTTTGTCTTTAATTGTTCCAATTCCCATTTGCTTCCGTATGTGTTCATTTCTGGCATGGTCAAGCCTTGTAATACCCATGGACCAATGCACCATTTTTATTTCCATTCCATGGAGGGCTCGTTTGTATTTGACTGAAGCTAGCCAAAATTCTGTGCCGTTGAGTGCGACTGGCCTTGTAAACTTTTCCTTTCAGGTGGGTAGGCATTTTCTTATCTCACAGTACGCCAATGACTCGGTACCATTTTAGCCACGCAGCATTTACTCGTGCTTGGGCATAGAGAATGGTCTCGCCATCCTAAGTGATGAGAGAACCACGATACTTTAATTTAGTGGTTTTATTGAGTTGATGGTTAGTTAGTTAGTTAGTTATTGTTGTTTAAAGGGGCGGAACTACGAGGTGAGTTGATGGTCTGCAATGTTAATGGTACCATTGGTCTGTGTGTCACATTGCAGAATTTTTTTTTTTTTCCTATGTTGAGTTTGAAACAATTTTGGCCCAGGCGATCATTCCAGCACAGAGCACGATTCTTGAGATTTTCACGAGTTTGATCAGCATTTATCCATGGTATGTTGACTGTTACTGTATCCATGCACAAAATGAACAGAAGGGGTGAAAGTGCTGAACCTTCCTTGAATATATCAAATACAGCGTGCAATTCACTGGTCAATGTTTCAGGATGGAGTTGCGGATTCTTCAACTTCAGTTCGAAGATATGCGAGGGTGGGAAGTAAGATGTAAGGGGACTGGCGCGCTGGAAGTTTGAAAGGGATGAAGGGTGCGGAAAGTAGCTTTAGGCCAAAGGTACCGTCGTACAGCACAGCAAGTTCATCTGTAGCCCCGGAAGATATGCGATATTCTAGGACTCCCTTTGCCCCTCTAGTCACCTTGTTACAAGATATATTTGCTGTTGGTGTGACTAGCACAGTTACATCATCAGAAGCCAATAAGGAGCAGATCGTTCAGCGTTGTCAAATGTTTCATTATTGCCATTCCACCGTCAGCTGCCGCACATTGCACATCATAAGGCAAGCACTGTGGCCTGTCACAGCCCACTTTGTTCCGATAAACAAAGGTTTGACAACAGTGAATACCCAATACATTAAATGTTTCCTCACAAACTCCTTTACGAGCATGTGCCAGCCAAATATCCATGGTTGCATAAAATTAAATTGGCTAATAATCCATGAGCTTAATAGGCCTATATGCTCTTTGTTTAACTTTGAAGACAAAAGATTATAATTATTCACAATGAAATGTAACATCTGAAACCAGGAATCTTGGATTAAGTTACAAGGGTGAAGTAACTTGGACCTCTAGCTAGTATCCTGCTGTTAAAGTTGGCAACAGTGCATTGGTTTGTTTTCGCGCAGAAGACATGAATGAGTATGGTGGTAATATTCGGCAGTTGTAATCTTTGTCTGAGTCAATTATATTCTGTACATTATTAAGCTTTGAAAGTAGTGGGTTAATTTACCGGTGTGGCTGTGGTTTGGAATCGCTTGTGGTAAACTTGATATCCTCGAGATTTCTCTACCTGATGATATTATTATTAATTTTTACTACGTTATGCCCATCGAAGGAGCACAATTCCCTCTGAAGGATTTTAACGCTCTTAAAAATCTGACGACTTAGGCAGGGTTTGAACCCGCGATCTTGGGCATATCAGTTTAGTATGCTACCGACTACGCCAGCAAATCAATTTTAATAGGGTGAGTGTTCTCCGCCCAATCAATACCTTTTGTTATGGACAACTAGAGTTTATTCTATCACTTTCTTTTTCACTCATTACAGACTCCAGGCAGGAGGTTTTTCCAAAGACATATGAAACAACTTTCCACCTTGAATTCAGTAAGTCACCCTTCAACAAATCTAGTCCATTGTTTCAATCTTCTCAGACGCATTTGCTCTTTTTCTAAAGATTTTCGTTGTCTCTTATAGCTTGCGCCGCTAACACATCTTTTGGCAAGGTCGTCTCATCAATACAGTCCGTATGACGTACTAATACAATGAATGTTACCATCTCTGCCCAGCATAAAAACAATGCAGTAAAGGTCGAATGGGTCTCGTCTACGGCATTTTCCTAGCCTGCCTTTTGAACCAGGCTGCCAATACCTGCTACAACACAGTGGCATCACACATCAAGGACATACCAATACACCCTTAGTGATGTTATTAAACCAGTCTTTTCAAATTTTAAAAATCTTAAAGTGTTCTCTTAAATATTGTTTATCAAGCTAAAATCAACCACTAGAATAGCCAACAAAGCAACGATATCCATCTCGTTTTAAAGTGTTTTTTATTTTATGTTTTTTAAATACCCTGTTAGATATGGTTTTTGTGTGCTCTTTTCATATTTTCTTGTAATGTGCATGTTTTTGGTGATTATGTATTTGATGGATGTACAAGAATTTATAACATATATGGCTGAAGGGTCGTTTTAGGCCCGAAACATGTCCAATTGGCAATAAACCTCTAGTTGTCCATAACAAAAAGTATTGATTGGGCGGAGAACCCTCACCCTATTAAAATTGATTTGTACACGTCAATACGGACCTTGTAAAATGGAAGATTCTCCAGTTAATCTACGCCACCAAAGCCGCTTGTCTTTGTATATCTTTAGTTAGTGATCTGCCTCCAATGATCAGTGTCTCAGAAGCGTATAGTGCCTCAGGTTTGGTTACCGTTTGCTTTATGGGAGATGGATTTATTATAACTGTTCCATGAGGTTCTGTAGGCTCTTTGCAAGTTTAAGATTCTCTCTTAGTTTGCATCACGATTCAGACCTGAGGGTTGGAAAATTTCTCCCAGGCATTTGAAATTAGAGCTTTCCAAACTTTTTCTCATGGCGACACCCTATTAGCATATACTTGACACCCATTTAATTATTTTCATTTTAAACATAGACTATTTTAACAAAGATTCATTTTACAGAAACTTATTTTTATAGCATACTAGCTGAACCCGGCATGCGTTGCAATGCCAATCAAAGAAAGTGTTGCCGTTGTAACTTTGCTTGTTGAAGTGCTTTTGGATTCCCTTTATCTTTTTCTTTTTCCATTAACCACCTCTGAACTATTGTAAAATTGGTTTACTATCCCAAAAAAATCAAGGGGGCGTGCTCAATACCTCACCAATGTTTCATCGTAACGAAATGAATGTTATATGAACGCATACGGGACTTCCTTGAAATGATTCCAGCGCCGTCACACATTTGTTGAATATACTTGTGCGCCACCCATTGAAAAACGGATTTACGTACCAATTCATACACCTTCGCAGAACTGTACTCAACTCACCAAAGTTTTATCATAATCGGATGAATGGTATATGAGCGCTTACGGGACTTGGTTGAAACGATTCAAACGCTGTAGCTCATTAATTGAATCTACTCGTGCGCTACCAATTGTAAAATGGATTTACAAAATCAGATATCTTTGCGGGAGTGGAAACAACATTTCTCCAAATTCCATTGCAATTGCATGAAGGGTACATGAACGCATACTGATTTTTTTTTAAACGATACGCGTGCCGTTACTCATTTGTTGAATCTACTCGTGCACTACCTATTGTAAAAAGGATTTACTAAGTCAGAAACCTATCCTGGAGTGTGCACAACAATTCAACCAAAGTTTCATAGCAAACGGATGAATGGTTTATGAACGCATACGGGACTGTTTTAGCGATTCGCTTGCCGTCGCACATTTGTTGAATCTACTTGTGCGATTCCTATTGTAAAGTGGATGTACTAAGCCAGATACCTTCCCTGAAGTGTACAAAACATCTCACCCAAGTTTTATCGCTATCGTAGAATGGTATATGAACACATACGGGACTTTGTTGAAACGCTTCGCGCGTCTTCACTCATTTGTTGAATCTACTTGTGCACTACCTATTGTAAAATGGATTTACTAAGCCTGAAACTTTCCCTGGAGTGTACACAACAACTCACCCAAGTTTAGTCGCTATCGGACGAGTGGTATATGAACGCATACGGGACTATGTTGAAACACTTCACGCGTCGTCGCTCATTTGTGCGATACCTATTGTAAAGTGGGTCTACTAACCCAGAAACCTTCCCTGAAGTGTACACAATATCTCACCCAAGTTTCATCGTTATCAGATGAATAGTACATGAACGCATACGGGACTTTGTTGAAAAGCTTCGCGCGTCGTCGCTCATTTGTTGGATATACTCGTGCGCTACCTATTATATAGTCTGGGACAGCTTAAATGAGTTACTAGATCAAGACATGGTAGGCAACATTAACAGCCGTCCCCTATACCTACGTAAATGTTGGTTTATGGTTGCATTTCTTGAAGGTAAGTGGTTTTCAGGTGCGAGCACATTGTCGCCAACCCTGCTTAAAATCCCGCCATCTCCGAACACCATAATACCAGTAAAATTCCGTACCACACAGTTGCCGACATGTTTCTGGCAATAACTCCCAGAATGCATTTTTCACAAAGTCACCCAACATTATAATTACGACTGAAACTAATGACTTATTATTTAAATAATTTCACAGTTTTCTTTGGAAATTCAAGTCTAATGAAGTTGTAACAAGTTGTACAAGGTAAGTACTAGTAATATACATCGATTAAAACAGTTTATACAGTTATTATAGACTCTTGATATGTGTGTGTCAAATCCACTTGTCTGAGATGTTTCGAAGCTTTTATTTAATTAATTTTTGGATAAATTCTTATTTAGATTTCATCATGACGCCTAAAAAATACGAGAACAAGATTGGAGATGGATTGGAGTAACTCTACAAAGATCACTACAATTTAAGTAAGTACCGGTAGGCCTAGCCTAGACCTACACAATTTAAAGTACAGAGTTATTTAATCGTTGTTTTATTTATTTTTATATTCAGTCAGAGCACAAATAACGTAATAAAAAACCTTAATGGTCTTCGGAAATTTTGAAATAGTCTTCCGACTGCATTTTCCGTATAGGCCTAATTCAAATATAACCTAAAATATAGCCTATGTAAGTTCTCTCTCGGGAATGTATTGTTAGATTCAATTCGCCTTCTAATATAGTAATGTATATTATTCTCGACTTCCAAATGCCGTCAGCCATAATATTATAATACATTGCACATGTAACTCTTAAGCTTGGAAGTAGGCCTAGTCTATGATTCGCACTCGGTTGGTGGTAGTGAATGTATTGGTGATTATTTATGAAGCTTATAACTTATGTACTTGGCTACTGACCTATAGCCTACTTAGTAGTAGGCAGATAAAATATTTATATTAGGCCTATTTTTATTTGTTTCAGTCATGATTGCGACAGAGTAGTGTGATGCCCTTCAACGAACTTCAAGGGTTGTGCAACATGAATCAATCATCATTCTGAAGAGCCATATACTCACATGTGCATGGTATATGCACTGCGCAAGAGTCACATATGCAAATTTTCAGAGAATACCAACAATATCTCATAGCTCTCTTTTAGTTCTCGACATAAGTTACTGCGCCACTGAATGTCTGGTTGAAAATTACTGATGTACTAATGTTGGGTGAGACAAAGTCATTGTTCGCTACTGGGTTAGATGACACGGTTTGGGCGAAACCACGGGTTGCAATAAGTTATAAATATTGGTCGCAGCTATAGCCTACTTGTATTATTAATTCTGAATGAAAGTAGAAAGTGGCTTATACACCTGCATCGGACATGATTGTGACTGTATGCTGTGATGGCTGCGCTAGAATTAGTAGCACACAGGTAACGATAGTTGTAGGCTATACATTATACGGTAATAGAAAACTAAAAATTTCATAGATCTCGTAGGCCTATACTACACAGCTTGGACATTGGACGTGAATAATGAAATAAAAGGCAAAACCATTGGTCTGGATAAAGATTATTGATGCTTGACTACCCCCACTGTGCATGACAAAAACCGGGGGTGTTATGTATTAGCTAACGCGGCCCGCGTTACCTCAATTTTTCATATTAAAGCATTGTTGTTGTTTCTTATGGCTAGCCCAGATTCCAATCCATCAGCTTTCTTGCATTCCAATAGAGTTGTGTGAGGTTTCCTGAAGTTCTAGCAGTCACATCAAGTTTGTTGCAATGTGGCAGGTGCCCCTTATCCATTTTACTTCCAGGTTCGTGACAAAGTGTGCATTTTTCAGATCTCAGGATGTCCCAAATAGGATCACGACTTATATACACACATCAAAAAAAGTTTTGCATCACCTCGGTTCCCAGATCTCCAGCATATAGACGTTGACTGTGTATATTGTATCCAAGATACAGTCCCTTTGACTGTTCATAGATGTCACTAAAACTGCTCAAAGATGTAAACAACCATGCATGAGCAGGGCCTATTAGACGGAGGGGGTACGACAGCCGATCAGTTCCAGTCATTCCACCATGACGAAGGTACGCTGCTCATGTTGTCTGTAGTTCTACCATGCCTAGAAGGTCAATACCGCAGTTCGATCGCGTCCGCATTGTTACTTTGTGTCAAGAAGGGCTCTCAACAAGGGAAGTTTCCAGGCGTCTCAGAGTGAACCAAAGCGATGTTGTTCGGACATGGAGGAGGTACAGAGATACAGGAACTGTCGATGACAGGCCTCGCTCAGGCCGCCCAAGGGCTACTACTGTAGTGGATGACCGCTACTTACGGATTGCCGCTCGGAGGAACCCTGACAGCAATGCCACCATGTTGAATAATGCGTTCGTTCAGCCACAGGACGTCGTGTTTCAACTCAAACTGTGCGCAATAGGCTGCATGATGCGCAACTTCACTCCCGACGTCCATGGCGAGGTCCAGCTTTGCAACCCCGACACCATGCAGCGCGGTACAGATGGGCCCAACAACATGCTGAATGGACCCCACAGAATTGGCATCACGTTCTCTTCACCGATGAGTGTCGCATATGCCTTCAACCAGACAATCGTCGGAGACGTGTTTGGAGGCACCCTGGTCAGGCTGAACGTCTTAGACACACTGTCCAGCGAGTGCAGCAAGGTGGTGGTTCCCTGATGTTTTGGGGTGGCATTATGTGGGGCCGACGTACGCCACTGGTGGTCATGGAAGGCTCCGAAACGGCTTTACGATACCTGAATGACATCCTCCGACCCATAGTGCACCCATATCGGCAGAATATTGGAGAGGCATTTGTCTTCATGGACGACAATTCTCGACCTCATCGTGCACATCTTGTGAATGCGTTCCTTCAAGATAACGACATCGCTCGACTACAGTGGCCAGCATGTTCGCCAGACATGAACCCTATCGAACATGCCTGGGATATGTTGAAAAGGGCTGTTTATGGACGTCTTGACCCACCAACCACTCTGAGAGATTTACGCCGAATTGTCGTTGAGGAGTGGGACAATTTGGACCAACAGTGTCTTGATGAACTTGTGGATAGTATGCCACGACGAATACAGGCATGCATCAATGCAAGAGGACGTGCTACTGGGTATTAGAGGTAGTGGTGTGTACTGCAATCTGGACCACAAATGCTGAAAGTCTAGCTGTATGATGGTACAACATGCAATGTGTGGGTCTCATGAGCAATAAAACGAGCTGAAATGTTGTTTGTGTTGATCTCTATTCCCTTTGTATTTAAAGGTTCCGGAACTCTTGGAACCGAGGTGATGCAAAACTTTTTTTGATGTGTGTAGATGGAATTCCAGCCGAGTCTGCCATTTTCGCTGTTAATTATGCACAAGTACAGTATTGCCAATCCCACACTTACGGGACTACTTTGTATAAGCGCGGTACCATGAAACAAAATAGCGCCAAGTTTGAACCAGTTCGCAATGGATTGTGCAAGCTGTTTTTGTCTAAACCAATAATTGTTAATTCATTAGGCCATACAAACACCCCTGGATTTTGTCACGCACAGTGGGGGTAGAGACCAACGAGCTAGAGAAAGGTATATAGAGAGGCAACGAGCCGCGTAGCAGCGCTCTGGGCGGAGGCAACCTGAGTTAAGGCGGCCATGATTCAGAACGTCGTCTGACAAGAGCTTGTTGCGATTATTCGGGCTGTACAGGAACATGCGTTGAATGAAATTTATTTAATAATACATAGACCATGCCGACAGTGTGTTCGTCATTCAATTGTACGAATAGAAGTAATAAGACAACAGGAGTGTCGTATTTCAGATAAGAAATGCCATCCAAATTCATAAATTAATGAGGTAGACTCTTGACGAAAGCGTGATGCAGCAGTTTAAGTTTGTGTGATATTTACATTTCAGATTCCCTTTGCAGAAGCAGGAACTAACATTTCCACTCTATATACCTTTCTCTAGCTCGTTGGTGATGTTGATGATAATTGTTGTTTTAAGGGGCCTAACATCTAGGTGATCGGCCCCTAATGGTTTGGGTGATCGTGAAGATGAAAATGAAATGTAAACTAAAACTAACTACTAACTTATATACTAGAAGAAGAAACTGAAAATAAAAGGATAATAAGGCAAATAAAGGACAGGAGGAAAAGAAATGCCCTCAACCCTCGAAGAATAAGGATTGAGGGACTTGGAAGGAAGGAGAGCCATGAAAGGCAGATAGGAAAGTGAAAGAGGAGAGGGTCCACCCCAGAGGTATTGGATAAAAGGGGGAAAACCGGACCCAGCTCAGGAATCCCTCGGGGTCGCCAACTCCCGAACTCACCAGCCGTGAGCCCCTGAGGGTGTACCAGAAGTGGTGGGGCTACATACACCCTGCCTCCTTGAGGGCCTTGAGTAGAAGGCAGGAGATAACAGGAAAAGAAAAAGAAGGCTGACCCCTCGCAGAAGGAGGGTATCAGAAAAAAATGAGACAAGGGCCAATTAAGGCGGAAAAGGAAGAGACTCCCTAGGCCTCGGATACCCTAATACCGTCGGGGTCGGAAGAGAACAAGAGTTGACCAAGTGAGGTCGACAGGAAAGAGGATCCCGGCACAAGTAAGTGGAAGCAATGCTGGACTCAGCTGGGGCCCCGTGGTCGCCAACCCACGTCCCACTAGATGTGAACCCCTGGGGGGGTAGCTCGTTAGTAACTATGCCTAATTCTGAAGAGGCTGCTCACGCCGGCCGTGCCTCCATTAGGGTCTTGTGCACAAGGCAGGAGATAGATACAATGAAAAGATCAAGTCTGATCCCTCGAAAAATGAGGGTTTCAGGAAAGATGAGACAAGGGCCAAATAAGACATGAATTTGAAAGACTCTCCAGGTCTCGGATACCGTTAGTGCCTGAAGAGAACAAGAGGTGACTGAGGAAGGTTGACGGGTGGATTTGCAAGCAATGCCAGTCTCAGCTGAGGTCCCGTGGTCGCCAATCCACGTCCCACATGTTGTGAGCCCCCTGGGCGGGGTATGCATATGAACGATATGTATGTAGAAAATTTTGTTCAGTACATAGCAGGAAGTGTCGTTCGCCAAGTGTCTAAAAAATTAACTTGTATTGAATGCCTAGGAGTGCTTTTATCGTGTCAAGATGTTCAGAAAGAAGGACTGATTAAAGAGAAAGACGTGAAAGATGGCCTTTTGAATCCATCAAATGATGTAGTGAAATTATGTAAAACAGCTGGGATTGTCATCAGAAATAATGACAGTATGTTGCGAAAGAACACGAAGAATTTCATGCTGAAGTTGCAGACAGATGTCTATGCTATGCTGCCGGGTTATCCGTTTCAGAAATCTGACCATCTATTTACACCTACTGGACCTGGGGAAAGTCTCACTATGCTTCACTCATCGAGCGAATTGTGAAACAGTATTATAAATGCAGGCTTCACCACTTCTGCAGAAATACAGCTCAACGAGAGAGAGGTCAACAGGTGCGTCAGTTGTACACAAAAATTATTCTTTTTAAAGGACGATGAAATCATGCAATGTACTGTGCATAAGCAACGTAGCATATTGTCTTGTAAGATGATTGTGTTAGTTATCGTTCAATGTACAAATTAAATTGTCAGGTCTTGCGTAGGCCTAATCTTATATTACGCCTCGTTAGACACGCCTCTCCCTACCTGACTCCCACCCTCTTGACAGTGTATATCATGGCGGCTGCCAGTTCAACCTGCTTCCAAAATGGCGGCGCCATTTCCACTCTATATACCTTTCTCTAGCTCGTTGGTAGAGACGCATCAATAATTTTCACCCAAACCCATGGTTTGTGCCTAGACCAATAACTTTTAGGCAGTGAGGCGCTGGTTTTTTCCCGATTAGTTCGAAACATGAAATTCTTGAAATCAGCGTTCATTACAGTGGTAAATACTGTTCTACATACAAAACAAACCTAACCTGGGGCTTATGCCCAGACCTCCTTGCTTGTAGTGCAATCGGTAATTTTCGTCCAGACAGTCGACTAAACAAGTACCGTAGCGACCAATGGTTTCGTCCAGTCAGTCGTCTAACCAAGAAGAGCTAGTTTATTTATTTTTCTCACATAATTACAACATTACATGTGTCGTCTAATGTAGGCCTATTTAGTATCGGATATGTTGGTAACTAATGACGTCAATGTGATCGCTCACTGCGGCAGTTTCACATACCAAATATGCTGTCGAACATGGCTGCGGTTGTTAAATATACAATAAATAAAAACACATGTTTAAGTGATTTAGCACATATATCCGGTGCAGAAGTGATCAAGGTTAGTAGTTACAATTGATAATGTCCCCCCCCCCCCCTCCCGCCAGAAGATGAAATAAGGTATGAAAATGATATATTATCAAAGTGAAAGCAAAAAGAAAAAAGAGTGATACATGGTACAGAATTAATCTGAAATTTCACTACAGTATATGTCGTTTTATAAAAGGGCATAGCGGGTGGGTTACAGAAAGCTAAGGAGAAAGCATCTATTAGGACATCACTTCCATAATTATTATTCATCATTACACAAGGTATTTAGGCTAAGTTAAGTATTCTACTTGGTTCATCACTCCTGAAGTGTTACCTCTATTACGTATGTCGTTTTGCCTTGAACATTTTTGGTTGAAGGCAGGCTATTATTTTATTTTAGAATATGCACTGAAAATTTGATGTAATCAGCGTAACCGCAGCCTTCGTAAAGAGGTTTACGCAGGCCAGCGCGTATCCCATTTTTGAACAGCTGACTGCTGTTGACTGTAGCGTTGGGGGTCTGCACCACTAGCGCTGCCAACAGCGGGGCGCACTTGAACTCGGTCAGTGATAACACTATGTATTGTATTCGTCATGATAATGCTATTATTATGATCATGTAGAAATGAGTGGAAGTGTAGAGGACGTACCCATTCGCGACAACGCTGCCTCAGTTCAATTCCCTCTCATGTATTCCGCTCTCGTAATTTAAATTACTCAGCTCTCCACAGAAAATTGTTTTGTGTTGATATCTTATAATTATAATTTTCAAGATATTACTCCGTCGATAAAGCTTGCCTTTCAACGCCTGTACTTAACTCGTCAATTTCTCAGTGAATTCATTGAATTTTCTACAAGTGGCTTTTAATGTGCCGGTTGATGAGAGGTCAGGAGACTATTCTACCAACCATCTCGCGTTGTGTGGCTAGCATTTTTTGACAGTTGGTCCAGGTTCAATTTCCAGCTCTGCCAAGAAATTTTAATTTTGGTCTGAGGGATGGAACAAGGCACACTCAGCCTCATGAGGCAAAACTGAGAAAAGGAGGGTTCGATTCCTATCTTAGCCATCTTGGATGTGGTTTCCACGCTTCTACTCCTGGCAAATGCCGGGATGGTTCCTAAATTAAGGCCATGGCCACCTCGTTCCCAATCCTCATCTGAATAATAAATGCACACACTAATCCAGCCATCACAATAACACAGGTTATCAGACAAATTCCACATGCCCAAGTACACAGATCTACATGACCATGATGTCACAAAGCCCCAAAATCAACCAACTGCTGCTTTCTACCATTCCAAGACGAAATCTTCGAGTTGCCATTAGTCTAATGCCCCTAAAATCCACGACTAGTTTGAATGGTTTTAGGCCTAAGCATTGGATCAACCATCTTCTTCCATCTCAATAGGGATTTGCCAACAGGCTTTCAACAGCTTGTCTCAATTCTGCCTTCATATATGTAGGCCTATTGGCAACTCCAGCTATCTGATATGACATCTAGCGGTAAAAATTAGAAACTTACCAAGTAGGGTACATTTGTCACATGGTGACTGGTTGTATATGGTTTCTTGTATTCGTAAGCAGATCGAGGTAATTTCTTCGTGTCTTTATACATAAGTAATAAGTTTTACTCGTTGATGGAGTGTAAAATGAGTAAAAGCAACGTATATTGCTCAGTTTACGGCTGTAAGTCGATGCATAAAAGAGGGCTGCGGATATAAGTTTTCATCACTTTCCAAAAGATGTAAATAGCAATAGCCAAAAGGTGACGATACCAAATAAATACGGGCAACAGGAGCGGGTTGGACCACTCACCACTACACTCACTGACGACAGGACGGGTTGTTCACTGTTTACGCCGAGCCAAGCCGTACCAAGACAGCTAGGCCTACACCAGCCGACTACAGCCAAGCTTCATCAGTCAGGTATCCTTCCCCCTCCCTAGTTCATTTCCAATTACCCTACCAATCGCCATCACCTCGCTCTGCGATATCCGAGCCATTCCACTACGAGTCATATAGGCCTAATTTGACTTCGCAGGGTAAATATCTATTCTGCGAGAACCTGCTACCAGTCCGATATTCTACACCAAACCCACCAGCTAACCATCTAAATCAAGCAATTCCTGTGTCCCCCGAGCTTTAATACAAGTTAAACTCATCCCTTCGCCCTACCAAGCAGCAAATAATTTCTACAGTCTATGGTACAGTGAGCAAACTCAAATATAGCTTTTAAACAGGCGCGTGTATTCCATGGATGTAAGGTAAGCATTGCTTACCCAAGTAAAATAATGACGGGTACAATAATTATTACTTTGGTTTTAGTGATATTCCAGTCTCTGTCCTATATTGTTTTAATCAACCCCATTCACACTTCGTTGTTCTTTGATGCCCACTACGAGTTCCTTGCGGAGTCGCTTGCAGCAGCACAATAGCGTGACATGCCCTCCATTGGTAACTCTTGGTACTGCACGGTGAGTGAAAGCGAAGGCTAGGAAGCAATTCCTTAAGTTACATACCTTAGGCCGAAAACAAGGAGCGGTCAGTTTTCAAAGATAATGTGTTTACTCGCTCGTTATAGTTAGAGAATGCGTATCAGTGTTTGTGAAAAACAGCTTTGTATATGCTGTGTTAAAACCTGTGTTTGTTTTACAGTGGTAGGCCGTCATTTTTATAGTTCAGCGATATAATGTTGTCTAATGCAATATAAGGGAGTAGGGTATGCAGTAGACGTTTTTGTTTACACTAGTAGGCGTGAGAAATCTGTAAAAATATGGGTCTAGAGGTAACAGCGTGTGATGTGCGGTAAATTTGGGAACAAAATATTAATTTTATTAGGAAGCCGCCCAACTCCTGAATTGAGTAGGCCTATTAACACGAAAGTGAAAGCTTGTATTCGGTATTTTAACTAAACGTATAACAATTATCATTGAATTCAATTGAGATAGATTTACTTTCTAAGTTCAAAACATCCCAAACTTCTACAACTGAGTCTTCAATGATTTTGCGAAGAAAACCATTGCTTACCCAAAGTATAATTCCACCACACGCCACTGCTTTTAAAGTAACAGCGCCATGACTCGAACTGCTCAAAAACAGATACCAGCCGACAACCGATGCTTGATAATATGCAATTGACACATAAAATCCAGTGGAACACACAAATTAGATCACGTGTATCGCACAGTTATACATATATACAATCAAAAATAACACTGTCATTATTTTAGGGACCACATTTACTGATTATAACCGAAAAATAAAAAGTGTTCCATATCAAACGCGTGTTATTGAGTATTTTTACCCTACTTATCCAGACCGACCGCAGCGCCCCAAGTGTTAGTTTGAGTTGCCAATACATGCAAGAAATGAGTATGGTACTTATCAAAAATAAAGAAATAATAAGCTAATATGTACCCTACTATTATATTTCTCTCCTACTCCTAAATCCTTCTCTGAACACTCATCTTAAAACAGAATGGTCTGCATTTTTGGACTAATTATAAAAATATAGCCTATAAGAAGAAATGAACATGCTCATCTTTAGCTCCCTGGTGAAAATAATTGAGTAAGTATTAATGTTTCTGTTCTTATGCATTTTATATGATGCTTTAAAAATCAATCTAGAAGAGATAATTTAAGTTAACTTCACTACCATAATACTGCTTAAGAGTTACTGTCGAGGACTGATGACCAAGATGTCCCTAACTTGAGCAAGGACTGCTTCACAACTTCATGTAAAACGTATTTTCGTAAAAGAGCCTCTACTTAGTTTGGATCATTTGCGATACATGTTACATGGATTTGTGTGCTGACTTTTTGGTGTTAAATGATGTAAGTTGGCAACACCAAATGTGGCGGCCATGTTGGTTTTCTAGTAACTTATTCAAGGTGTCCTGGACTATAACATGGATTTACTAAGCCAGAAACCTTGCCTGTAGTGTACACAACCTCTCGCCCTAGTTTCATCGCTATCGGACGAATGGTATGTGAACGCATACAGGACTTGGTGGAAACCCTTCGCCCGTCATCGCTCATTTGTTGAATCTACTCGTGCGCTTCCTATTGTTAAGTGGATTTACTAAGCCAGAATCGTTACCTGAAGTGTACAGAACATCTCACCCAAGTTTCATCGCAATGGGATAAATGGTGTATGAACGCATGTGGGATTTTCTTGAAACAAACGCACGCCATTTTGTTGAAGCTACTCGCACGCCATCTATTGTAAACTGGATTTATTACGCCTATAACTTTTCCGGGACTGTGCACAACAGCTCACCAAAATTTGATCACAATTGGATGAATTGTGTATGAACGCATCGCCATTGCACATTTGTTTAAACTACTCGCGCGCTATCTATTGTGAAATTGAAATACTATGCCTATGAACATCCCGAAAGTGTGTACAACAACTCACCAAAATTTGATCGCAATCGGATGAATGGTTTATGAACACATAAAAGACGAACAGGCAGACATTCCTTTTTATATATATAATTATATAAGATAACTTGTATGATTTTCCAAGTATAATAAATAGGCTATATTAAACACCTTTCTCATAGATACAAAATTTGCACCTTGATGTTCCAATTCAATGACTGCTTTGGGCTTGGCGATCATTATAAATCTGCTTTATATCGTGTCGGATGCAGGACAAATTCACACGCATTTCCTCATCTAACATTCTCAAATTTCCATGTTTAACTATTTTTGTATTAGATATATACTAGCGGACCCGTGCAAGAAATCTCGCATGTTCATAAACCACACTTTCCCCAATGGGTTTTGCAAATCGAACTCTTCTTACAAAAATTGATATTTAAGAAATTAGAATGCAATTTGTCACTGATAATGTCATTTGTGTGCTGAGTGTGCTGTAACACTGACCGGTGATTCGATATTTATGAAATTATATGATTTGAGTACTCATTCCTTTAATTTACTGTTTCTGAAATCCATGCAAAATGATAAAGGAAAGACCTCATAATGTTAAAATGACATGAAACGGGCGTCAAAGCGGCCAAAATGTGAAGTGGACAGAAATTATGGAGCATATTTTCATACATCAACGGTATCTGAAAAACGCACACTTCGTACATATTTTTAAAGTCATTTTTTAAAGAAATTATTGATCTTTATGGAATTGGAGTGCAATTCGTCACTGCTAATGTCTATTCTCTTTCATTTGAACGCTCATTTTCACGATCGGTCGCTTGTGAGTGCCGCAGGAGGGATCTATACTACTGAAATAATATATACTAGCAGACCCTTGCGAGAACTCTCGAATAATGGTTTGTGCGTGCCCCATGTGTACAGACTACCCGCCTATGCCTAGTGCTATGCGGGCTGTAGGCGACCGAGTTCTCACAGTTCTCCTGTTTATTTGTTTAAAAGCACTTTATAAATAAGGATATTACCGTTGACTTTTCAACAAATGCAAGATTTTTCCTGTACTATTGAGACGATTGGGAGATGTTGGTACAAACCACACCTAACTCCCTCTGGTTTAGGAGCTTGAGTTTTGTGATATATACACCTTAGCGTATTATATAATAAGATGCTACCGACTAAGCCACCGAAGCCGCTTTCTTTCTTGTTTTTATGTCTTGAATTAGTGATCTGCCCCCAATGATCAGTGTCTCAGAGGCGTATAGTGCCTCGGGTTGGTTACCATGTTGTAATACCGTAATGTTGCTTTACAGGAGATGTGAAATGAAAATCCACAGCCTGCTTCCAGTCTCCGACCGGGTCAGGAATGGAATGAATGAAGCCCCCATCTAGCGGCGAGGATATGAACTGTGCCGGCTGCCGAAGCCTGTCGCACTCCTCTGGGGCAATGATTAAATGAATGACAGATGAAATGAAATGATAGTGGAGAGTGTTGCTGGAATGAAATTGTTACAGGGAAAACCGGAGTGCCCGGAGAAAAACCTGTCTGCCTCCGTTTTGTCCAGCACAGATCTCACATGGAGTGACCGGAAATTTGAACCACGGACCCAGACATTGGATTTTCAAGTAGTTCCTACTTTTGCTACTAAATGCCACCATCAACGACCAACTAGTTCTGAACTTGGTTACTAGATGGCACTGCAGTCGGCTCCTGGCGACAAACGTTGGAACCTATGAGCGTTAGTCAAATGTAACCTAAAATTTAGCTTCACACAAGTGTAATTAGTGGAAGGTTCTTTTACATGCCATAAATCTATGACATGGGACCGCCGGCTTTACTTCCCCTCCGAAGGAAGGCATACTGAGGGATTTTTAACTCACTTAAAACATCCGACAACTTCGGCCGGGTTTGAACCCACGACCTTGGGCATAGAAGCTCGGCATGCTATCAACTACACCACCAAAGCTGCCTTCCATGAGGTTCTGTAGGCTCTTTGCAATTTTGAGCTTCTCTCATAGTTTGCATCACGATTCAGCGCTGAAGGTTGGAAAATTTCCTCTAGGCATCTGAAATTAGATCAGAGGTTTCCAAACTTTTTCTCATGGTGACACCCTATTAGCATATACGTGATACCCATTTAATTATAAACAGACTATTTTAACCAAGATTCATTTTAAAGAAATTTAATTTTTTCTTAGTATATAACTTATATGAATTTCCAAGTATTATAAGCTATTTTAAACACCTTTCTCATACATACAATACTTGCACCTTGATGTTCGAATTCAATGACTGCTATGGGCTTGGTGATCATTACAAATCTGCATTATAACGTGTCGGATGCAGGACAAATTCACATGCATTTCCTCATCTAACATTCTCAAACTTCCACGTTTAACTGTTTTTGTATTAGATATAAAAGAAAACTCACTTTCACACGAAAATGTTGTAGAAAACTGCAATTAAACGATGAGGGATCTTTTACACAGATGAGAAAAATCTTGTTGAATAGAAATAGAAACCCAGAAGCTGTCTAATTAAGTTTTAAAGTCTGGTTATTTTTAAGTTACCTCAGTTCCTCCTCTTTGGTAAGTTGAACACAAGAGCTGGAGGGTGCAACAGGATTTCTTATCCAGTCATATTGGTTTACAGTTAGTGTTGGAAAATATCCATCCAGACTAATATGCCGAACGAAGGGAAGCAAGTTTACTACTTTCCCACAGGTTCTTGATTCGCTTTCTATCCTGAATTTATAGGTACACCAAATCTCACAGCACCCTGTTTGGAAAGCACTGAATTTAGACACTAACTACTTTGCAGAAATAAGTTACCCAAGGTTCTTTACCCATGTACAAAAGAGGTCCTTCCATGAACTGTTTTCTTTTGGTATGAGATTGGGAGTCATTCTATTGCGGTTGTGCTCTGGAGTAGTGACTGGTGAATAGCATACATATCAGGGTGATTAAGTATTTCTGCCTTTCAAAACTAATTCTATGGATGCTATTTTAACACTGGAGTAGTCACGCGGATTACTATTGTAAGATACTATTGCTGCAACTAAGGGTTGGCAACACTTATAATCTTGAGCAGTCGTCTACCTCCTCCTCCCCCCCCCCCCCCCTCTACTTACCCGCACGGCTGTCAGTCAAGTGGCAGTGCTTAAAAAAGACACCTATTTTTGGTGGATTTTAAAATTAGTTTCGATTACAATAATAATCTGCACGACTATTTAAGTTCCATTTTTACTTGCGAAGTAGAGTGTGTTTTTAATGCTTTTTATTTATATTTTTCATTAAAACTGCTGTCTGTTAGGTAGCCAGCCCGAAGGCTGGTTGGATATTCAAAAAGAACGGCCGTTAGGTTATGTGGGTAGATACCCACAAAAACCCAAGGGAGCGCTATATTGAGGCGTACTAGGCAAGATGAGGAGTGAGGTGGTTTGCCATTGCTTTCCTCACCGAGTCAGATCAGCAGAACTAACCCTATGTGTAGAACCTTTCACAGCATCCACAGGCACTGACTGTGCCCGGAATGTCATTACCAAGCACCACCCATACCTCAGTAGCTTCCATATAATCACAGCCATGAGTGAGACTGAGACATCGGTGAAACACCACATTTTACTCAAGCCAGTGCCAACAGACAAATGCAAATGTACTGCATTCATCAAGAGATGGTAAACAGGCTACCATTAAAACTAAGGGGAAATTAATACGAATCGGTTATTGTAAAAAGGAAGAATGTCCACGCTACCCTGTTTTGAGAAAACTAGAAAAAAACTGAACAGCATTCAAAATATTGCTCCTGGAGTTTTTTGTGATACATTGCAAAGTTGTAACGCTACACAGGAGGAACTTTATGGCAGTCAGATATAGGCTATTTTCACCACTGATAAAAAGTAATTTGAGGTAGAAAGCCTTGGACATTCTTCCTTTTTCCAACAATTCAATTTTTCGAAGTTACTAAAAACTATTTTAAGAGAAACCCTCGTTTATGTCACAGTAACCAATTAGTTTATTGCATATAAATTCACAACAGATATAAAATAATATTTCTTAGCTTGCATACCACACAATACAGCAATTCCTTAGATCACATCTAGTCATTTTCTACATCAGACTGATCATCAGTTCTTGTCGCCCAATGAACAATATTATTATAAAATCCCTGATACTCTGAAGGAATATACTTGATAATTTTCTGAACATCTTCGATTTTCTTACGGTTGAGAGGAACTACGGTACTTCTTTGTATGCTTTGTCTGCAGGACCGGTCGGGATCTCTTGTCCCTCAAGAAGCTTGAAGGAGTTGAAGTTTAACCCATCAATAAACTCCGACGCACATATGTAGCCTGGTTGCTGTGCTTTATAATGTCTATAGCTTGCAAGTGAGAACTTCACTTTCATTTGGCGGTGCAAGGCAGTACAACTTTTCTTGAAATATGGCAGCCACCACTGCTTAAAATCAAATATATCTTCATATTCCATGATTTTGGCTTGAAATGCATGAGGCTTCTTTCTACAATTCACTATATTTCAACATACTGTTCAACTGAATACACCCTGTCTCATCTCCGTAACACTCTTTTGATCACAGAAAAATCCCTGTCACAAGGTAAGAAAGAGTGGCCTCATATAGGAAAATATTGGTGAATTGTTTGAAACATTCCAATTATGCTGAGATACATCAAAAAACTAACAACAGTGTTCCTGTTTTCTCCAGGGCAGGAATCACTAAAGATGTGAAGTTCTTTGACCGTGTCAGGAAGTCTACGTAAATAATCATACAAGAAGGTGCACACCTCGTTTGGACCACGATTAGCTTCATGGTAGCAATAAAACTGAGCTGTGTTATTCCAAACACAAAAAAGCCAGAGTATTCCTAAATAAAACATTTCTTGGACAGGCAAACAAGGCAAAGGGACATTCTGCAAGTAGTCAAAAACTATCCCTACTACATCATGTCTTTCTGCACACAGTTTAATGATTTCTTCTTGCTTTTTATAAAACTTCGAAGCCCTACGCTTATGAATAAGCAACTCCGCAACTGCAACCCATTTTGCCGTTTCGTTTAGAAAGAAGATTTTATCTTGGCTCCGAGTTCTTCGCAGGTGGAACACGCGTCAACTTGTGGCCATCCAAATCTACTGGAAGTTTTCTTCAAAGTATTACAAATAAAATTGATATTCAATATATTCACAAAAAAAAGCATGCATTTTTTTCACATTTAGGTCTGCATCCAAGTAACGAATGCAAGGAATGGAGTGGTCTGTCCGAGATGGAAAGTGGACAGTGTTACTCGTTGGGTTCCAAAGAATAAGTATACAAATTTTGTTTCTGATCGGTGAAACAATGTAGATTTGTGCCAAAGGGCCTATATACAGGGAATGGAGTGGTCTGTCCAAAATTTCATTTAGACAGTGTTACTCGTTGGGTTCCAAAGGGTAAGTATACACATTTTCGTTCAGATCGGTGAAACAGTGTAGATTTGTACCAAAGGGCCTAAATGCAGGGAATGGAGTGGTCTGTCCGAAATTTCAAGTGGACAGGGTTACTCGTCGGGTTCCAAAGGGTAAGTACCTATACAAATTTTGATTCAGATCGGTGAAACGGTGTAGATTTGTATAAATATCAGACAGACAAACTTTGAGCTTTAGATAGAAGATAGATAGAAGATAGATAGATATACGTAGATTTGCACTTACTGCTTCTGATAATCTCAATGATTTGCCCCAACAACTTATGCAGAGGACTAATATTTGGTTTACAGATGTGGCCTACAGTTATGCATGATGACAACAGTTTTAAGGGGCCTAAACCATTTTTCACTAATTACTCCCTGTGACTGTAGTTTGTAAGCAGCGTGCCCCTTAAAACAACAACAAGATGTAACTATTTTTGCAATTCCACACCAGAGCGCTGGTATGTTCGGTGTGATGCAGCCCAGTTTGCCAGTCAACAAATGACTGATTTAAATATTCTTACAGTTACACCAGCATCTCTAAACCCCCAGTACAACACCAGAATACTTCTGACAATTGGTTCCAGGGGCTTAAAACGTGGTTTTCGGGACCCTTTGTTATTTTTACAAATCTACTCCAATTCACCAAACAGAACTAAATTTTACGTCCCATTTTGTTTCTTTGTTAGGCTTAAAATGAGCCTAGATTGGTCCTTCTATGAAAAATTTGATAATTTGTCTACGTACCATAGGGCCAAAATCTACAGAATGAAGAGGACTGTCCAATTTCAAGTAGACATGTTACCTGCATGGTTTCGAATGTTAAGTACATAGAATTTGGTTCAGATCGGTGAAATGGTGTAGATTTGTGCCATAGGGCCTAAATGTAGGGAATGGAGAGGGCTGTTCCAAATTTCAAATAGGCAGTGTAATTTGCCAGGTTCCAAAGGGCAAGTACGTAAAATTTGGTTCAGATCGGTGAAACGGTGTAGATTTGTGCCAAAGGGCCTAAATGAAGGTAATGGAGAGGGGGCTGTCCGAAATTTCAAGTGGACAGCGTTATTCGTAGGGTTCCAAAGGGTAAGTACGTAAAATTTGTTTCAGATAGGTGAAACTGTGTAGATTTGTGCCAAACGACCTAAATGAAGGGAATGGAGAGGGCTACCGTATCTAAAATTATTGTTGCCAAAAACTTTCCTTGGGGTGTGCTCTACAACCCTTTAGCCTATTTTTATTTATGAAAAAAGTCTTATGAGATCACCTTTTGTCCATGTATGTGTGTTCTCCCTCGCCCTAATAAAAGCGAAACGGATGGAGCGATTTAAATGAATCTCGGTAAGGTCATAGTACTAGTATGGCCAACCCCGACTGTTTCCTACAAATTTTATTACATCTCAACAATCCAACATGGCGGCTGTGCGGAATATTTCACCGGCATTCTATATCTCCAAAACTATTGCCATTATCACCCTGAAATTTTGTATGATCATAAAGGGCACTACTAAAAGTTCACCTATGTGAACCTGTTAACTATAAAACGAACATGGCGGCCAAGCGAAGCTGACAGATTTAAATAGACTTTTTTCGCGATTTAACCATCCGAACAAAGTGAAACTTGGTACAGCAAATATTTGTGCACATTGTAATGCACTGACATCTAATTTAGTTCAATTGTTTACATGACCTCGTAGTTCCGCCCCTTAAAACAACAATAAGTAGTTCCGCCCCTTAAAACAACAATAACTTACTGTTTACATAACCTCAAGATGGCGGCTGTGCGGAATTTTTAAAATAAGTTTTTATATCTAGTGTACTGATCATGCGATCAAAGTCAACGTTTGAATAATGAACTTACGCAATAATCCTTATCTTATAGTACAGAACTCTATGGCCTACATAGTAAAGTCCAACATGGTGACCATCAGAAATATTTAGACAGTTCTCAATATCTATTAATCTATGACAGCAATCAAACTGAAATTTCGAATGGTGATAGAGGCTATGAACATAATTTCCCTCACTGGACTTTCAATAACCTATTTAGCACAAATCCAACATAACGGCGACGCGAAATATAGATATTTAAATGAGTGTTTCTCGCGATTTAACCATCGGAGCGTAGTGAAACTTGTTACGATAAATTCTTACGCAATTTTTAATCCACTAGCATCTAATTTATTTCAATTATTTTCATAACCACAAAATGGCAGCTGTGCGAAATTTTAAAATCTTGTTTGTATTTCTTGTGTCTTAATCATGCGATTCAAGTTTGAATAGTACACCTACACAATAATCTTCATGTAATAGTTCATAACTCTCAGACCTACATATATAAAAGTCCAACATGGCGACTATCTGAAAGATTTACACTGTTCTCAATATCTACGAATCTAATGCAGCAATCAAACTGAAATTTTGTATGTTGATAGAGGCAATTAACATAAGTAGGATATATGAAAATAGGCTTTATTAGCTCTTCACGGAACTACTTGTTATATATAAGATTAGAACTGAAAAGGCTAGGACCTCCGAAACCTGATGTAACCCTTGCAAAAGTAAAGCTTTTATACCAGGGCAATTGAACATGTACAACGGCACAACATGTAAAATCTGCCTGAAGACTCCACCAAAAGGAATGTTGTTACCCATAATACCTTTTAGAAGACTATTCACACACATTAATGATTGAATTGAATATTTTTCCCATTGGGGCTTCATCCCATACCGGTATTATGAGTCGTGCTAATCAAATATTGTCTGCTGCTTTGGAATTTAATTTTAATCCTGACGCTGAACTCTCATTTAATTTAGAGGAATTTTGAATGTTCAATGTAGAGGATGCTCTTGCAAAATATTTGTTAAAATATGAAGTACGTCCTCTATGTTGCAAGAATTTGCTCGATTTGCTACTCTGATGTGATTAGCTTCTGGGTAGTCTAATACATACAACTGTCGCTTATATTTTTGGAATACAAGGAAGAAATGCGATGATGTACAATTCCAGAAATGTTAAAACAACATGGACTGTATTCAGGTGGCACGGTAACATTGGCTGGGTTCCAACAACGCCTTAAAACTTCCGTGGCCTTTATTGATCTTATAAATAGCATGCTGTCTGAGAGATACTTTCGAGTGGTCCTCGGTAATCGTTTAAGTAGACAGAAGAAACTTAATAATGGTCTTCCTCAAGGTTCTGTTTTGGCTCTGGTGCTGTTTAACTTATATACTTCTGACCTCCCTGTAACAGTATCAAGGAAGTTCATATATGCAGATGATCTGGCTTTGGTCACTCAACATAAAAGTCTTTAAGCTGGAGAAGAGGTACTTTCTGCTGATTTAACGACAATGCATGAATTAGAAAGAAAATAAAGGGATTCTGCCTTTCCAATACTTGTATTGAACCTACTCACAGGTACATGTTTCGAAGGTAAAACTCCTTCTTCCTCAGCCTGTACATAAAAATAACTAAGATAAATAACCTATATAAGAACATACGTTGCATGAATAAAGATTCTGTTTTTATTCCCTTTATTTTCTTTCTAATTTATAGTTAGTCAATACGGACCTCAATTACTGACATTATGAATGCATGAATACTTTAAAAAGTGGAGATTATCATCAAACCCAAAGAAGACTGAAGTTAGCTGCTTTTATCTTAATAACAGAATGGCTGATGCAAAGTTAAATGTCAACTATAATGGTCAGGCTCTTGATCATCAAGCTTTTCCGAAATATTTGGGCATGACTCTGGATATCATACAGAAGTCATATAGAAAACACTGCAGCAAAGCGGAGATCGCGAAATATCATCATACAGAAGTTGTGCGGAACCTCATGGGGTGCAACAGCTACAACACTACGATGTTCTTCCTTAGGACTCTTCTACTCTGCTGCTGAATACTGTGCTCCAGTATGGCTAAACAGCCCACATGTGGGTAAAATCGATGTCCAGCCAAATGTGGCAATGAGAAAAATAACAGGGTGCATCAAGTCTACTCCTCATCACTGGCTACCGCCTCTAAGTCACAGAATGCCCTCCTAAATGAATATAAGAAAGTAATTATCAATCCTCAGCTTCCAATCCACTCTGATGTACCTGCACTTAGAAAATGACAATTAAAATCCAGACGGCCATCAATCATACTGGCAGAATTGTTGCAAGCAATGAATTTCAACATGAACAGGAAATGGTCAGGAATGTGGACTAGTGCTGCACATGAGGACTACCAGGCTCTCGTTAGACCAGGTACACAGCTAGTTGGCATGGAACTACCGCGACGTGTTTGGAAGACACTTAACAGGCTCCGTACAGGCCATGGCATTTGTGCGGAGAACCTCCACCGATGGGGATTGGCGGCATCTTCCCAATGTGACTGTGGCAGTGAACATCAAACACATTGGAATATGCTGCAGCAGGCGAGCTTATTCTTGAAGTCCAGAAGATTTCTTTGAAGTGACTGCTTCAGCCCTTCAATGGGAACTTAAGACACTAACTTGTAGAATTTTAGTATTTCTAATTTTATACAATTTGGAAACTAAGAATATTAGTTGCTCTTCAGTTACCAAACATAAACATAAAGATAAACATAAAAATTAAAAAAAAAAGTGTTTTGATTCTGCAAACTCTTAATGTAAAACGTCTTAATATGCCTACAAGTTAAATTAATAGCACAGTATGTGGTTAAAGAGGGCCGAGAGCCCTAACTTCACCGATAAATGAATAAATAAATGAATATACGAGGGCTATTCCAAAACTAAGGTCTGGTTAAAAAAAAAATCCAAAATCAAAATTGTTTTATTGACATTCCTTACGTCTTTCTCTATTTTTCTACATAATTTCCATACTTATTTACACATTTGTCACATCGTTCCACACGTTTTTGAATGCCTAAGTCGTAGAACTCTGCCGCCTGCGAAGCTAACCAGTCTTTAACAGCTTCTTTCACTTCATCACCTGTGTCGAAGCACTTGCCGCCAAGAAACTCCTTTAGGTAGCGGAACAGGTGGAAATCACTTGGCGCCAAGTCCGGACTGTACGGTGGGTGGTCCATCTGTTCCCATCCAAATTTCGTGATTAGAGTTTGAGTGTCATTCGCAGTATGGGGTCTGGCATTGTCATGCAACAACAACACTCCAGACGACAAAAGACCAAGTCGCTTATTCTGGATTGCACGTCGAAGTTTAGTCAGGGTAGCGCAGTAGGCGACTTTATTGATTGTCGTCCCTGAAATAGTGAATCGTCGATCATCACGAATTTTGTCGTCAACCGCATGAACCAACTCGTCTGAAATCACTGATGGTCTGCCAGAGCGGGGTTCATTGTGCACATTTTCCCGTCCTTCATTAAAGGCTCGCACCCACTTGCGCACTTTACTGTCACTCATTATGTTAGGACTGTACACTTCAGTAATCTGCCGATGAATTTCTGCCGCAGAAATGTTTCTTGCAGACAGAAACGGTATCACTGCCCTTACTTCACAATCGGTGGGCTGATTAATTGTCTTAAACATTGTGAACTGACACTATCAAAAGCACACAGCAACAGTAACAACGCTACTGGCGGCTTTTTTCCGCGCAAGGCATGCCAGGAGTCGGCGCGCATGCGTGTTTTGCCCTTGGCGCAGCTTTCAAATATTTACGGCGAATCGGACCTTACTTTTGGAATTACCCTCATATAAATAAATGCCACAGACACCTCCTTCCCAATCCCCATCTTAACTACCAATACACACATTAATGCAGCTATCACAATAACACAGGTTATCAGACAAAATTATGTACACCAAATACCCGGGGCTCAATGACCATGATGTCCAAGCTCCTCAAATGAATTCTGTCCACAGTTTGTCTCTCATGGGCGAAAGGGAATTTTGCGCACGCGCGATTGCTAGGAATACTGCATTTTTATTTAATTTTAAAATATATGGTAACATTTTAGTTTTTTTTTAAGACTCACTGCAAATCTACAAACCCAAAGCTTTCGCCAGAGTCCGTTATAAAGTCCATCCGTTCAGCCGTTCTCTCAATCGAGCGGTAACAAAAATCACCTTAATGGTTTAGATAGGTTTTAAAACCTTTTGCACCAACAAGGTTATGACAATTTCCTACCAAACAATTGCATGGTCTCTCTTTTGGTATTCTTTGACTTATACTTATACCCTACTAGAGACAATAATACCTTAGATGTTTTTATCATAAGGCCTGTAGAGCTGTATATTAACTGTCTGAAAGTACCAGGAATTAGTGACCATTCTGGGGTTGAATTAAATATTAGATACGGTGACATTACAAAATTAGACTCTGATATAGCAAAAAAAATCATATTCCAATATCGCAGGGCGGATCAGGGCAAATTTCAGGGGTATTTGAATGAACTAATTTATTGTAGGATGGGCGCCGGAAGGAAATGACATTAATATCCTGTGGACTAACTTTTTGAAAATTTTAACTAGGAGGTAGGGCCGTGGCACGATACTTGGAGGTGATGTTTAACGTGTCCATAAACAATGCGCAAATCCCAGATGACTGGAAAAGAGCTACGGTAGTCCTAATTTTAAATTTTAAATTGATAAATTTGTCCCATTTAAATTACTCAAACAAAACCCAGATCCTGAGTATTACACACGAGAAATCAGGAGTCTGAAATAGAAAATTAGGAAATTATACAATAAAAGATATGATAGTGACAAGTATATGTTGAAATTTAAGTCCTTATCAAGGAAGGTTGTCTTAAAAAAGAGGGCTGCTCATGACAATTATATGCAAGGTTGATTTGGTTCGGGAGGCGATGGGTGGAAAAATTTTTACAGTTATGTTTGGAGAAGAAAAGGAAATTCAAATAATTTGTCTATGATAATGTCTGGTGACGGTAAATTAATTACTGAGAAACAAGTCATTGCTAATGAATTAAATGTCTTTTACGGTAGTGTGTTCAATAAATCCAACAGCTGTGTGTTGGACCCTAACGACGAATCAGGGGTTCCCCTTTTCCAAATAAACCAGTCAGCAATTGTAAAGCTAATACAAAAATTAAGTTTCAATATATCTAAGGGTCCTGATTTATTTTTATTTTCCGTGTCCAAATCAAATTAGTTTTTGCCAGTAAGTAGCAACAGTTATAGCATTAACATTTGCAGCCAAAAGATCGTCTTTTGAACATATGTCCTCCATCAAGGGGCAGATCAGCAGGTGTTCTGGGTCTTGTAAAATGCTGCAGTCACAGAACTCATCATTGTTGACGAGCATGTTCCATTTCTTGAGATTGTTCTTGCAGCGTGAAACCCCCGTCCTCAGCCTGTTCAATGATTTCCAAATTCCATATGGCAAGTTGTGACCAGGTGCCATTTTTTCTGATAGAGGAATAATTGGGTCTGTGATCTCTGTCTTCCATATCTTCACACGGGCAGCTTCTTGTGAGCCTTCGAGGGCTGTTACTTCCCTCAAAAAGCTGTTTCTAGACTTAAGTCTCTGTCGGGCTGGTTGTTGGCCGAAAAGTGGATGCCTTGAATCGGTTTCTTGCCGTTTCTTCTCAGATGCTGCTGCTACCATTCTTCGGACATGAGGTGGAGAAATTCCTATAAGAGGGTAGATCTTCTGAAGTGGTGTTGGTCTAAGACACCCAGATACAATCCTGGAAGTCTCATTCAGAGCTATATCCACCTCTTTGGAATGTGGAGAAGAAAGCCAAACTGGTGCTGCATATTCAGCAGCTGAGAAGTTCAGTCCAAGGGCTGAAGTTCTGAGAGTGGTGGGGTGAGCACCCCATGTCCTTCCTGTTAGGCATCTTAGTATGTTATTTCGAGCAGATACTTTACTTTTGGTGTTCAAGCAATGTTGCTTGAAAGACAGAGTTCGATCGAGGGTGACACCAAGATATTTTGGTGTAAAACAATGAAGGATTGTTTCACCTTGCCACTTAATGTTCAATGTCCTCTTTGCTTCTTTATTTCGCAAGTGGAAAGCACAAACTTGCGTTTTGGCTGGATTTGGCTTCAAATTATTTCTGTGATAGTATCGACCAAGTTCTTCCAAGGCACAGGACAAAGAATGTTCTACTTCTTCAAAGCTACGACCTTGCACGGCTACTGCAGTGTCATCTGCGTAGATAAATCGCCTGGTGCCTTCTGTTCTGGGCTGGTCATTGGTGTATACATTGTAAAGCAGAGGTGCTAAGACGCTACCTTGAGGTAGTCCATTCTTCTGGAGGCGCCAACGACTATTTTTCCCAAGGAGAGACACGTAAAATCTTCTGTTCTCAAGGAAAGTTCTTAGCAGTGAGGTCAGCCTGTAGTCCTTTGTCAGTTCATAAATCTTACGAAGTAGTGTGTTATGATTAACAGTGTCGTAAGCAGCAGTTAAATCTATGAAGGCTACACCAGTAATGCACTTTTCCTCAAATCCATTCTCTATGTGCTGAGTAAGGTTCAGAATTTGTCCACAGCATGACCTGCCAGGTCTAAAGCCTGCCTGTTCAGAAATCAGTTTGCTATCTATAGAATCAGATATTCTATTAAGAATCATTCTCTCCAGCAACTTATAGGTGTGACACAGAAGTGAAACTGGCCGAAAGTTCTTTGGGCTATCAGGAGTCTTCCCAGGTTTTAGGATCGCAACTATGCGAGCTTTTCTCCATACCTTAGGAATCTTCAGTCTGGATGCACAGTTGTTCATCAATGAAAGCAACCATTGCAGTGTTGCTGGTCCAAATTGTTTTATTTGCTCCGCTCTGAGATCATCCAACCCAGCTGCCTTGTTCGATTTCAGACCGTCGATTGCTTTCATAAGTTCTTCCATCGTAAACAAGTCCTTAAGGAAATCAGTCTCTTCTTCAATACACCGTTCAAGTTTCTCTGTATTTGACTTAGATTTTGAAGTCTTTCCATTTAAGATCAGTTGGTGTGCTATCTGATTAGCAGTTACTTGAGTAAAGTTAAAAGGCGGGCTAGTCGGATCTCCACTGAGGTTCTTAAGAAGACGCCATGCTTGTCTACTATTCTGTTTCATATCGATTTTAGAAACCAAGCTATTCCATCTGTCTGTGCGTGTCTGACCGAGAGAAATCATCAGTGCATGCCCAGCTTCCATTGTTTCCTCAGAGAAGGGGTCCATATCATACAAGTTGCGGTAGTTATCCAAAAGAGATATATTCTGATCAGAAAGACCTGGGATATATTCTGTTCTGCATCCTCTTGGTATGTTCTTCCGCGAGACGTTTTTCACTACAGAAATAAAGGTGTCATAGTTTTCTGGTTGTGGTTCCACTTCCCCTATGGCTACATCAAGTTCACACCTGAACTTAGGCCAGTTCGCCTTCTTGAAGTTGAACCTACGTTGGAAAGGTGCATTTTCTGGTTTAACAATTGGTTCGATTCTGCATAGTAAGGGTCGATGCTGTGAGCGGGGAATAGCCTTACCAACAATTTTGGTGCACTGCTCAGCTAATTTGTTGGTAATAAAAATTAGATCAGGATTATATCCTCTTCTCCATCGGCCGCTGTTAAACGATGGTGGTTGTTTTGGGTCGTGAACTAGACTGAGTGCATTATTTTCAGACCACTTTTCTAGCTCTGCGCCATTTTCATCTGTAGATGTATACCCCCATGTAGTTCCATGACAGTTGAAATCACCAAGTATTAAGTTGACGTTACTATATTTGAAATTGATAGGTTCCTTAAACACAAAGCTCTCTTCGGGTGGCTTGTAAACAGATGTTACAGAGAACTGCGCTGTTTCGATAGTGAGGATTTCGATGTTATTTTCCTCAGACAAAGCAACAGACGTGATATTTAATCCGCTCTTACAGAATATTGCACTACCATAATTATCGTGTGGACGTTCCAGAATAAGTCTCATTCCTTTGATTTTCGGTCTTCGTCCCGATGGTCCTCTATGAGTTTCTTGTACAGCAATGACATCGCAGTTACATTGGCTGCACAGATCTGCTAGTAGATATTCTTTCTGGCTGGATAATCCCTCGATGTTTATGGACATAACTGTGAGTGCTGGCCTTGATAAAGGCCCACTGGTTTTAATTGATTTGGTAGTGAAAGGATCAGCCGTCAGTTTATTTTTAATCATTTTCTGACGTTGCCCAGGGTACGCCCGATTGCTCTTCAGGGTCCTGATAATATTGTTAGTGAAGTATTTAAACTAGGAGGTAGGGCCGTGGCACGATACTTGGAGGTGATGTTTAATGTGTCCATAAACAATGCGCAAATCCCAGATGACTGGAAAAGAGCTACGGTAGTCCTAATATTTAAGGGAGGGAGCAGCCTTGAATTGGGCAACTACAAGCCGGTTAGCCTTACGTCCATCATTTGTAAACAGATGGAGCATCTCATTTGCGACTACTTGAGGGAACAGTGGGAAGGATTATCACGGTTTAATGATAGGCAACATGGATTTCGGAAAGGTTACTCATGCGATAGTCAGATGCTATCACTTTTTCAAGATATTAGCGAATTGTTAAGACAATGGAGTATCGGTCGACGTGGTAGTTATAGATTTTGCGAAGGCATTTGATGTCGTACCTCACGACATGCTACTCCATAAATTAGCTTCATCGAAGATTGATTGAAGAGTAATTTTATGGATCCAAGAATTTTTGAAGGGTCATTCCCAGAAAGTAAAAGTTGAAGGCCTATTCTCGGATGAAATTACCGTAATTTCGGGTATCCCTCAGGGCAGCGTAATCGGAACTTTGTTATTTTTGGCATTTATAAATGACTTACCAAATGGAATTTGTAGTGACTGTCGATTGTTTGTGGATGATTGTGTAATATACCGAAATATATATGACTCACAAGACAACGCAGTACTTCAAGACGACCTGAACCTGGGCTATAATTGGGCGATTGAAAATCAAATGAAAATAAACACAAGAAAATGTAGTCTCATAAAAATAGGGAAAGGGCGAAGGCAAGATTTTCAATATAACATAAGCATGGAAATGCTTGTAAGTTAGAAGAAGATTCTTGCAAATATTTGGGCATTAACATAAGGAATGATATGAAATGGAGTACTCGTGTAGGATGTGTAGTTTCTAAAGCTTACAAATCTCTGCACTTTGTAATGAGGGTATTAAAAGGAAGTAGTACCTCTGCTAAAGAATTAGGATATTTGTCACTTGTAAGACCTATTCTGGAATATGCCTCAACGATTTGGGATCCATATCAAGTAGGGCTCATCAATGAATTGGAAATGGTACAAAGAAAGGCCGCTAGATTTGTGCTCAGTGACTTTAATCCCAGGAGCGGTGTGAGCCTTATGTTAAAGAAACTTGGGTGGGAATCACTGGAGGCTAGGAGGATGAAATCTAGACTCTGCGCTATGTACAACACGTATACAAATCAACCAGCTTGGGGTGAGCTTAGCAAACGTATGGGAAAGCCCACTTACATGAGCAGGAGTGATCATCTTTTCAAAGTTAAGGGCCGACCACAGCGTACAAATTAAGGTAAATATTCTTTTTTTAACCGGGCCATTGATAACTGGAACTCCCTACCTGCCGCTGTCTTAGAGCCTCTTCCCAAACATATAGGTGTGTTTAAGAAAAGACTGACGATTTGTGTAAATACTCCAGTTTAATTGTTAATTGTTATTTAATTGTTATGTATAATTATGAATTTGTTTAATATACCCAATTTGCCACCGGGTGACATACCCCCCAATTGCAAATAAATGAATGAATGAAAAAAAATACCCTTTTGCCCTAAAAAGAGCAATTTAAACTTCGGATTTACGTTAAGTGGACCTGAAAACTGTCCGTCACCAGAATGTGACGTGTTTGCAGAAAAACTAAGCAATGAATCCATGGTTCCTTGTAAATGGAAAGGACATTTGAATAGCAAACATGGTCGCTTATCTGGGAAAGATAAGAACTATTTTAGCCGAATGTTGTCATCAGAAGAAAGGCAAGCAAAAGCTATGGTACGGAGAGAAACTATTTCTGGAAAAGCGCAAGTGGCCAGTTATAAAGTTGCTGAAATAATAGCGATAAAATAGAACCTAATACTATTGCAGAGGATGTAATTTATCCTGCATGGAAGGAAATAAATTGATCTTAGAAGAGAGGAAAATATCGTTGGTCCCATTGTCAAAGTATACTATTTCCCGACGAATTGATAGACATGTCTTCAGATATCCAGTGCTATGCCCATGAAGAGCTAAGCGACGGTCGAATATTTTTACTACAGATCATCATGTCAACTGATACAAGTAAGAAATGTCAATTACTGAGTTATGTAAGATTTGTTGATGAGGATTCGATTTTTGAACAATTCATTTCGTGTGCTGAACTACCCTCAACGTATTCAATTTTTGAGTTGGGAAAAAGCTATTAAGTATGTTTAGCGTTGAAAAGCCAGACTTTGCAGCTCAGTTAAATGACTAGGAATGGTGTACAAAGGTAGTGTATATGGCTGATATTTTTCGTCATTTAAATTACCTGAAGGAGAACAAGCAAGGAAAAGAAGAAAATGTGCCGACAACAAGCGATAAACTCACCAGGTTCTTAAATCAAGCTCAGCATATGGGAATCATATGTGGAAAACAAAAATTCTAAGAAGTTTCCTCTTACATTCGAGATAGATCCACATGGTGACAACATCCAAACTTTTTGCAAAAAAAAACCAAACTGTGATTCTCGAGATTAACATGGCACAATATTTTCCCACCTAATCTGTCGACAAATATGACCGGGCGCGCAATCCTTGTGCTACGTCTCCAGAATTCATCACCGACCTTTCTCTGGGTTTTTCAGCACTAACCAACATAAAAATACGTGAGAAACTTCTCACAGTTGACCAGGAAATGCGTGTGTGTTTATCTTCAATTCCACCACGAATTGAACTTTTGTGTAAGAAGCAACAGGCTCAAATTTCTCATTGATAACTCCAACTTGTTACAAGGCACCAATGTAAATAAGTTAAGGTTCTGGAACATTACTGTATATTATGTTGTTTTATTTTAAATAAATATTTAGTGACATTATTTCAGTGAATTTTATTAGCAATATCATGAACCCCAGTAGTATCGCGGCACACCGGTTGAGAACCACTGACGTAGGACCGCACTTCCCATTGGCTGAAACTGCTCCTAGTCGATCGAGTGTGGGAACGCCATATTGACAGGGGTTTAATCTAATACTCTCATCCACACACCTCATATTTGCTGTTTTTTTTTTTTTTACAATAAAACAACATTACACTGTATCCAGTGGCAGTAGGGAAAGTGCCACATCATCATCGCTCATATTATTTGATTTGATACCTGCTTTGCAGCCTTCACAACTATGACATGGTGGCTGTATTAGTAAGGCATTGGATTCATATGCCCGTTAGATGCTGTTCAATCCCCAGTAATGCTATGAATTTTATAAGTTCTACAGGGAGAGCCTTCCCTATAGAACGGAGCCTCGCCAGGGCCGTGTGGAGAGCGATGAGTCACCGCCAGTTGACTAGCATTTGCAGATTACACAACAGCTGGTCGGGAAACACCGGATGCGGTCATAGCTTGATTATATTCCCAGCTGGCAAGTTACCTTAGTTGAGCGAGTTAAGACTTGTGGTGAAGTACTATATAGCCTATATCATAACCCGTGAACGTGGTTAGGTATTGAACAAAACACTGAATTTCCCTAGTGTAAACTTATCTTCTCAAGAAGAAATCTTCCAGTAAATATGTTAGTACGTTTCAGCGCTGTACGATTTATATGTGTGGGGGAACCTCAAACAAAAGGTAGGGGAAGGAGGGGTTATAAAACACAGTGTGCAATGGTATGGACTTAAATTTCTGAAGTTGGCAATACTGTATGGCTCCATATACTGTATTAGACAAGCTGTGGTATTGCTATAACCACCCCAGTTACGTGTTGACCTTGTTGATGCGATGCACAAGCTTCTACTGTGTGGAAACCTTTGCGTGGAATTTCCTTACTATTGTGAAACTTAAATTGTGCTTAGTGTAAGCAAGAATCAACTGATTTATTGACAATTGAAGTGACATAAATTTATAGCATAACCAATTGGTTGTACGGTACGTTTCAGTTAAGGGATCTTTCGTTTGTTGCTTTCATAACCTTTCACACACCTTCTAAAGTGCAAAAACAGAACAAAATCAGTGACTCAGTATAGCATAGACTGATCTTAGATTCACTTTATATTATTTCGAGTGATCCTTATTATTATTATTATTATTATAACCTATCACAGCTGAACTAGTGTAATGGCATCAACAGGGGTAGTCGCACACGGCAGTGCGTCCCAAATCTACGTGTGCGATATTTGGTGGCATGGAATTAAAAGGAAACTTTTGAACAGTTTAGTGTCTTTGAGGGCTATGTTCGCTTATATCACCATTTACTACCCTAAGCAGACTAGTTAAGCTCATATGAAAAACTGAAATAAACACAAACTACATAAAATTATGTAAATATCAAACTTAAATTTGGAATGTAAGTCTCAGTAAATTCTATTTTCAGCATTGTGCCTCTAAAAGATGGTCTTATACGGTCCAATTCATTTTACTGCCACAATTTTGTGTTTCTACTGTTATGTCAGATGGCTGCGTACCATCACCCTTTTACGAAGGGTAATGGTACGCATTACACCATTTTAAAATTCCATTAATAGAAAGAAATGGGTATGATAATTTTGTTTGAAAACGTGACTATGATGTAAGAGAATAATCATGTTATGGACTCGGGAAGTTTCGAAGTTATACCTCAATTGTCTTTGGAAATATAATGCGGCAAAATTAGGTGCGTGCAATTCCACCTCCTACCCCAATGCAGAAACAATCTGGGTACTCTGGAGGCCCTCGAGAACAAATTAACTACACCAATACGAAATATCAATGAGGATGAATTACAGCGAGTGTACCAAAATTTCCTACGTTGATGCAATGTGTGTTTATAAAATGAAGGACAGCATTTCCAGCAACTACTCTGAAATTCTTGTAAGTAATGATGATTATTAAATAGATTAACCCTCAAGCACATGCTTCAAAATTTAGGACGCAGGCACACGTGTGGGGTGTGATTTCCTACTTTGTCTTCAGGCAAATGCCGGGATGGTACCTAGCGTGAGACCACGGCCGCCTCCTTGCCCCTCCCTCCCAATCTTCCCTTCCCTCATAAGGCCCCTGTTCGCTTTGCAGGTGAGGGTGCCTGGGCGAGGTGCTCGTCCCACCTCCCCAGTTGTATCTCACGACGTGAAGTTTCAAGCTCCAGGACACTTACCTGGAGGCGGTAAAAGGTGGGACCCCTCGCCGAGTCTGAGGGAAAAGCCAACCCTGGAGGGTAAAACGACTATGAAAAAAATGATTCGTATAATGTTTTTTATTGTCTAGTTTGCATGTTTATAATAAATATCTTTGAAATCCTATTAAATTATTAATAAACATATCTTGAAGTTTATATACAATGAAAGGAATAGTAAATAAAAGAGAATTGTGCATTTTAGGTACGGTATACATTTATTTAGAAACAGTGGTTGTATACCACCAAAGGTTGAACCTTTGCTAGAAAATACTTATGGTATCTTAAATTATGAAAAAATGTTCTGCACTAAATAAACACACCAAAAATTAATATAAATCAACCATGTATTGGGAGCAGAAGGATAGGGTAGCAGGAATGAAGAAGGGAGAAAGTTGCTGGATTTTTGCAAGAGAAACGGTTCAGTGGTAGGCAACTCCTGGTTCCGGAAGAAAGAAAGCCACAAGGTAACGTGGTATAGCAGTGATTTAACAAAGAAATCTTTGGTAGATTACATGCTGTACGACTGGGAAATGAAGAGAAGTGTCAGAGATATAAAGGTAATACCATCAGAGGCCTTAGATAGCGACCACAGAATACTTGTAATGAACCTGGGAGTTGTTATGGATAGCAAGAGGACAGAGTACCAGGAAAGGAGAATCAAAGTATGGAAACTCAAGGAAAAGGAAGTCAAGGAAGAATTCCAGAAGATAATAAGGGAAAGGATGCCAACAGACAATCCAAAAACAGGGGAAGAGGAATGAAAGCAATTCAAGAACACAATGGTGGAAGCTGCAGTGGAAGTATGTGGAAGAACTAGCAACAGAAAGCGGTGTAAAGAGACACCATGGTGGAATGAGAGAGTAAAAGAAGCTGTGGGAAGGAAGAACAAGGCTTTCAGAGTGTGGTTCCAGGAAAGAACTGATCTGGCAAGGGAAGATTATAAGATAAAGAAGAAAGAAGCAAACAAGATTGTCACAGAGGAGAGGAAGAAGTGGATGGTAAAGTGGACAGAGATGATGGAGGAAGACAGCAGAAGAAATAAGAAAGTACTTTATGGGATGGTCAAAAGTAAGAGAAGAGGTCTGCGAGAGGATGTGGTAATGATGGACAAAAACGGAAATGAGGTACACAACAAAGAAACACTCAAGACAGTGTGGAAAGAGTACTTTGAGGATTTGCTGAATCCAAATGGTCATAGGGAAGAAGACAATGTATTGGAAGATGGAGAAGACAACACAGGAATGGAAAAGGACCTGAATTGGAGAGAACTGGAGATGGCTATAGACAAGATGAAAGGAGGAAGGGCACCGGGTGTGGATGAAGTGAGTGTTGAAATGGTGAAGGCAGCAGGGGAGGTTGGGAAACAGTGGCTGTACCGTGCGATGAGGGTGATATGGAAGGAGAAAAAGACCCCAGAAGATTGGAAGAAAGGATTAATTGTCCCAATATTTAAGAAAGGAAGCAGAAAGGAGTGCAGAAATTACAGGGGAGTTACACTCATACCTCACTGTGCCAAGATATATGAAAAGATATTAGAAAGTAGAATACGAGCCAAAGTGGAGAGAAAATTGAGAGAGGAGCAGTATGGTTTCAGACCTGGGAGATCAACAGTGGATCTCATATTTTCAGTGAGACAGCTCCAGGAACACCACTACGAATTTGGAGAGGATCTGTTGATGGCCTTCCTGGACATCGAAAAGGCCTATGATAGTGTGTGTAGGGAGAAGGTTTGGAAAGCAATGGAAAACATGGGAGTGGAAAAAGGGACTGTAGGCAGAGTGAAGGAGATGTATTGTGGAAGTGTGAGTTGTGTGAAAGTTGGAGGGGAAAGAACAGACTGGTTCAGACAAATGAGTGGCCTGAAACAGGGTAGTGCGCTGTCACCCCTTCTCTTTATTGTGGTTATGGACAAGGTAATGACACGGATAGCAGGAAAGATAGGAGAAGATAAGATGAAAGCAATGGTGTTTGCAGATGATCTCATGGTCTGGGGAAACAGGGAGGAGGAAATTCAGGAGCAACTGAAGGATTGGGAAGAAACAGTGGGAGAGTACGGATGGAAGTTCAACATCAGTAAATGTGAGATCCTGTTAACGACCAGGAAAAAGGACAGACCAATGAGTGGGATAACACTTGGAGGTGGACAGCTGAAGAAGGTGGAAAGTCTCAAGTACTTGGGAAGTATAGTGGAGGAAAATGGGAGAAATGACAAACATTACGGAACGTGGCAGACAGGCAGAAGCATTTCTGAGAAGCATTAGGAGCTTAGTGTGGAATAAAGATGTCCCACAAAAAAGCAAGGAAGTGTTATACAGAAGCTACTATATCCCGATACTGACCTATGCTTCAGAAACGTGGACAATGAAGAAAAGAGACATAAGCAGAATACAGGCAGGTGAAATGAAGTTCCTGCGAAGTAGGATCAGAATATCAAGAAGAGACAGGGTGAGGAATGAAAAGGTCAGGGAAATGGTGAAAGAGGAGCCCTTGCAAGGTAGGATTGAGACATCAAGACTGAGGTGGTAAGGACACTTAAAGAGAATGGATGAGAAGAAGATTCCCAAGAGGATACACGAGATGCAGATGCAAAAGAAACGACCAAGGGGAAGACCAAGAGATAAGATGGCTGAAAGGAGTGGAGGAATGTGTCAAGAAGAGAGGCGAGGACTGGACCAGAGTGACAGCGGAGAGGTGGTGGGAAGAAAGGACTAAGTGGCGAGGCTTATGTTCCAAACAGACCCAGCCTGCGGCTGGAAACTGTACAAGATGATGATGATGATGATCAGGTGCCATCAAGTCGGCGTCGACTCCTAGCGACTGCAAGGATGGACTGTCTCCATATGATTCGGTCTTCAGCCATATACTTCAGATCCTTCAGTGACATATTCATGTTGGATTTGATGGAGTCTATCCATCTCAATGCTGGCCGCCCTCGTCTCCAAGACCCTTCCACCTTTCCAAGCATAATTGTCTTTTCCAACGAATCAGAACGCCTCGTAATGTGTCCAAAATATGACAGCTGTAATCGTGTTATTAATGCTTCAAGAGACAGATCTGGTTTGATTTTTTGAATCATCCATACATTTGTCTTCTTGGCTGACCAAGGAATACGCAGTATCCTTCTCCAACACCAGAGCTTCCTATCTCGTTTCCTTATGGTCCAGCTTTCGCAACCATATGTAGCTATGGGAAAGACTAGTGCCTTAACCATTCTAATTTTAGTAGGCAAAGAAACATCGGAACACTTGAAGATCTTATCCAGGCCTTTAAAAGCTGCAATTACTTGATCTAAAATGGTACTTGCAACAATAACAATGAATTGTATAATTTTAAAATACCAGAAAGTCCTTTGTATCCTGTATGAGTTAGGGTGGGAGAGACCTGTGGTGATAAGTGCTTTCACTCAGGATTGCACTCTTCATAGTAAACGATTCTGTGTTCCATGCAGACGAGTTTGTTGGAACTGCTTCACGCTGTTTCAGTTTTCCTGTTGTTTCTTTGAGGGCAAACATCACAGCGACCGGAAGTCTTTTCGGAGGGGGGGTTCAACCTCAGTACGGTACCACCGATGTGCATAAAACACAGTTGTGCTTCACTGCTGCCCTAAAATGAATGGTAAAGGTTTGGATAGTAGCCCGATATGCTATGTGTTTTCGTGAGCTTTGAGCTGTAAAACCAACTATTTGAGAAATTCCTGGACACTATCCAAAGTATCCATAGATGTTTACTCCTCCACTGTTTATAACCCACCCGCCGTACCCTCTTTTTGATCACGACTTGCCATATATGAAATTCCAACTGAATACGCCTGATTTCGTAACAAGAACAGTATTGCCAACACCAAGCATTCAGTACTATTTCATAATCAATATCAAAAATGTGCCGCCAAGATAATGTGAAAGTGCTCATAGTTCCAGTTTTTAGTTAAACATAGATTGTGCGAGTTAACGATCTCCAATTTCAATGAAAAATATCATAACGCATCAATAATTTTCATCCAAATCAATGGTTTTTGCCTAGCCCAATATTTCCATCCAGACCAATGGTTTTTGTCTACACAAATAATTGTTAGGTAGCGTGCCACTGCGAGCTGTGTTAGCCAATATAAACACAATGGTTTTTGTCACCCATCAATAATTTTCATCCAAATCAATGATTTTTGCCTAGCCCACTATTTTCATCCAGACCAATGTTTTGTGTTAGGTAGCATGTCCCAGCCAATATAGGCCTAAACACCCCTGTTTTTGTCACGCACAGTGCAGGTACTCGCGCATCAATGATCTTTATCCAGGCCAATGGTTTTGCCATTTTTTTTTTTTTTTTACATGTGTCGTGCAGTGTATTTCGTATCGGACATGTTAACAACAGTGATAGGACATGATATGACGTCAACGTGTGCCCCTGAAACATGGTTGTCGTCGTTGGGTGAGAATGAAATAAAAACATTTATTTACGTACGGGTACCGGTAAGCTAATATAACAAATATTTCTGGTGCAGCAGTGGTAATTAACGGTAATTTCAAGAGTAAGTACCAGCACAATTAATACGGTACATTTTCTCTACAGTTGAAAGGAAAAGTATACCGTACACAATTTTCGTATTTTGTGATATGATCCGTCAGGATGGGGGAAGGGTTGCTAAATCTTCATATTCTCAAGTTCAACTGTATGCCAGTACTCAGGTACAGTTCCCATATCTAAAATAGTTTGTAATCGACTTAAATATGCTAGGTAGGTCGTAACATTTCGAACGAATAGCCTACATCAGTGTCTAAATATTCAGGAAACTACGCCTGCACAGTGAAATATTTCAAAGAACAACAAGTTCCCTTCCGGAACAACAAGTTCCCTTCCGGAGATAGTACCGGAGAACTCCACTTCGGTTTTTAATCGCTAATACAGAGTGCAATAAAAAACAAATAAAAAAATAAAAAAAAGTAAGCACCATGTAAGTAACAATGTTACTTTCACCGTACACTTACCTTTTTAAATCTTAGCGCGTTGACGTTTCACTGCAAGGCACGATCAGTGCATTCAACCATAATTGCAGCAAGATAATGATGTACTCTGTACAGGTCACACTGAAGCATGGCCGCGTTTTTTTTTTAAGCGAGAAATTGCAGCGCTGCATCAAGGGGAAGTAAATCGCTACATCACAACTACCTGTAAATAAAAACGGTAAAGATGGCGCGAATTGGCGGTCGTTTAAAACGTGTTTCAGTCATTATTTCGAAATAAATTTAATGTAATTAAATTATTTATAATTTACTTTGAATTGCGCATATGTTCCCAGCGAGACGTGTTTCCATTATTATAAATAACTTTCCTAGTTCGACTGTGTAAAGTTTCGGCACTCCCTAATTTAAAGCGAAACGGTGGCATTGCGGTACACTGAATATTATGCGTCTACTAGAAGACCGAAGTTATGATGAATGCATAGTTATATCGCTCAATAAACAATTTTGTTAATTACCGTACACTAGGATTTCACATTGCTTGTAATTTTTAGGTTAGGCCTAGCCCATGTCATTCGAGTTGCCTTCCACGAAGTAATGCCCTTGGCTTAGCCATTAAAGTCGCATTCAAAATGATCGTTTTACGAATGAAGTAGCGTTAGATAAATATTTCAGAACTTAAGGTTACCATATCTATAATAATCAGCATAACTTTTATGTGGCAAGGTAACTTGGATTTAAAAATTGCAAAATGGGACGACCTAGCTCTTGACTCCTTTTGCCTTCTTATAAATGTTTCCTAACTAACCAACTGAGATGCTGCCAATGGAAATGGAAATGTAGGCCTATCATGTGCAATATTATATGCTACACCAATAGCCTGTGCATGTCACTAATGATTTCCCCAGGATAGTCACTTGTGGGGCAGTGTATAGCCTCTTCTGAATTATTATTAAAAGAAAAGCGCACAATGTGCAAATACATATTTGAACATATGATCAATTATGCTAATGCCAGTCTTATTATTGAGGTTGTCCTCATTTTGCAGTTTTGTGTGTGGTACCTTTCACAATGATCGTTGCACAGGTCACATACAGTCTTCATTTGGTTGGTGCAAATTCTTGGTTTTGCAGAATCTATGGTGAAATCCATGGGTGGCGTAACGTGTTATTACGTGTCGTAGTTCGTAATTAGTTTGTTTCCACTCTTCCGTCATTATGGCATCTGTGGAGTAAAAGTTGGACCAAATGGCATTTCGTTTCTCATTTAAGGTTCGGCGTGCATTCTCATAGGCTTTGGTCTTAGGTAGGTAAAACTGTATTTTGATGTCGTCGATGAAGTAGTCCTCCTTAGTTTATACATATGTCAACCTTGAAGGGGCAGACTTTCCAATGCCTAAAATCTTCTGAATTATGCAGTATGGTGCATCTACTTGTGCCAGGCTCCTCTTTCATCTTCCTGGCGATCTCCTTGGATCAATGGGGCAGAAGACCTCATTGTTCCACCCCTTTAAATAATAACTACAACTCCCTTGGTCATCTCTCATTTTCTTCAGACCTTCGAAGCCTAGGGAGTCTGTCATGGCCTTTCTCTTTACTCACCACCCCAATTTTTTTAAAGAGTCGAAATTCTTCCTTCTATAGCCTAACTCGACGCCAACAGGAAAGGGGGCCTCGATGTTACACTCCTTAAAACATTCATCCCCACCACCACCTGTCCAGCTACATAATTTTCAACATGAGCCCAAATCATTTAGATGGGATTCAAGTCGGGGTGGTACGATGGTAGACGCAAGATCGTGTGTCCATAGGTAGCAAGCAGTGTATCGATTTGATACGTCTCATAACGTGGTTTATGGGATTTAATCAAAGCGTACAGTTGAGGTTTTATCATCTCTGTAGAAAATGGAATACCCTTATCGGTCAACCAATCCTGCATAACTGTTTTTCGGGAAGATGATGTGGGTACGCACTCACATTGGACATTATGGTACGAGGCATTGTCAATCACGACTACAGAATTTGTTGGCAAATTGGGAATTAATTTTTCTGTCAGATATTTTTCGTTATTTCTATAGTTCATCTCATCGTGATAGTCCCCAGTTCTTTTGTTGGATTTTGAAAACCAACAAAGCATTTGGAAAGAAACATGCATCAGAACCGGAATATACCGCTATTAATCTTTGTCCTTTCGAGATAGGCGACTTCAGTCCATGAAGAGAACCGTCACTCCAAGCACTTGGCTTAGTGTGCGAACTATGCAAATATGTCTCATCAGTGTAAACAATAGGCCTACCTTGTTGTCGGTACCGCCTTATGCTCTGTAAGTACAGCATGCGTTATGTCAGGCTTCTCCATAAGTATTCTATGCATGTCTTCTGTCTTCCTCCATCTGAAGCCTAGGCCTCGAACTATCTTGCTTAATGTTCGTACGCCACCTTTAAAATTTATAACCTCAACCAGTTTCCTACGGATCTTTTCCAGCGTTGGCCTCTCACCTTTGCTATAGTGAAAATTATGAATCGTATGCCTTACCACGCATTTATCAAAATCGTCTAACTTACACTTCTTGGCAGATTTTGGTCTTCTCTTTCCAGGCGTTGAAAATGAATCCACTTCACCACTTTCAATTCTTTTGGCGCCTTGTATTATATTCCGCACCGACCTTTCTGACACACCTGATGCTTCAGCCACTTTATTTTGAATTGCGTATAAGTTCCCAGCGAGATGTGTTTCCTTTTTCATGAATTTATACACATTATAAATAACTTCACTAGTTCGACTGTGTAAAGTTTTGGCACTCCCTAATTTAAAGCGAAACGGTGGCATTGTGGTACACTGAATATTATACACAAATTTCAAGGCTTCAGGTATTCAACAAACACACTTTCAGCTACGTAATATACATAAAATAGTAATAATACACACGTGTGATGCCTCCTGCACTCTACGCTTGGTTTAAAGCTGTAGACCGTGTCTTGGAGCGAGCCGCATTGTTGAAGAATGGAGTGAGCAGTGAGCCCAGTAATCAGCATTCGGGGGACACACAGGAGCCCCGCAATGAGCATTGAAATACGCCAATTGATATTGGTCTCTGCTCATCGTTGAGTTTCGGCAAGCTCTTCTTGCGTCTGCTCTACTATTGTCATCGCACCAGGAGATGGAAGTTCAACACACTGTGACGGGGTGTGTGGGGGTCTTGCAGTACGTATGCGCGGCCCGCTTATTCTAAACCTAAATATATCGGCTTCCCGCATGCCAATGGTTATCACAGCAGATGACTCGCAGCCAGTGAAAAAGGAATGTGCTGTGTGAGTGAAGCAAGTAGTGGCCAACTTAATGTTTTTGGAATGTGCGATGCGCAGTGAGCGGGAAGACATCTGCAGTTCAATCCCAACTGCCATCTCCTGGCACGATATCTAAACCGTTCGCCTTGCGAATATAGTTTGCACGACTGTGCGGATAGCGGATAATATTTAGAGTAAATTTGCGGATAGATTTTAGAATACAATGTTGAACTGGATTTTTAGTTCTTACTAAGAACTGCGTCTTTCACGTTTCTTGTTATTTCCCTATTTGCTTTCGGTTGGGTTGTACGAGAATGAGAAGTGAGAGAAGCCAGTCATGGAAATACCCTCAATTATTGTTACCACAAAAAAAAAAAAAAGCTTTATACCTGCGCTTGCCTGCGTGGGTATATCCGAAGACTAAGTAAGTGCTATAATTAGCCACCCTCTGTTTCACTTACCATTGCTCAGAGGGACAAAACTCGGTCGAAGGTGGATGAGAAAGTGGGTTGTGCTTACGTTATTGATGGTGCAAATACCAAGATCTCTTTGCCAGAGGCCTGTAGTGTGTTTACTGCGGAGCTCGTTGCCATCTATGAAGCTCTGCAGTTTGCACTACAGGATGCATGAATCCACTTTCTCGTGTGCACCGACTCTTTGAGTTCGTTGCAGTCAATTGCTACTTGATTCCTGCAACACCCCCTAGTGCAGCGAATCCACGACCTACTAGCCGGGCTGTGTCACGCTGACACTCGAATCACCTTTCTGTGGCTTCCAAGCCACATGGGAATTGCGGGAAATGAGTTAGCGGATCAAGCTGCAAAAGAGGCGGGATCACTACCACCTCGAACAATGGAGGTACCCGCTAGAGATATTCGCTCTCAGTTACGCCTACAAGTTCTGGTATTTTGGGAGAGTCAGTGGATAGCTGACCCACTGCCCAGTAAACTGAGAACGATCAAGGGAACTACATCGTGGCCCACATTTTAACCGAGTGTGTGGATCTTACTGACTTACGAAGAAACCTTGGTTTGCAGATGACACTCAAACTTATATTAGCCGATGACGCGGTGGCTGTTGATCGCGTTATCCGCTTTATAAGCCAGAGTGGGTTAGGGCCAGCAATCTAAATTTTCCAGTGAATATTGACTCAACGACTTGTTCGTTTTTGAATGATAATTTTTTGTTTTTTCATAATTTTTGTTTATTTTTATAATTATTATTTTTATTTAATATTTTGTTTTATTAAATTTAGGTCTTTTCAAATTTAGGTGTCCACCTCTAAATTTTAAATTCAATTCCAAATTTGTATTCATTAATCTGTGTTAAGAGGGGCAGATGACCTCGTAGTTCCACCCCTTAAAACACACGGGCAATTGAGTATTCCATAACCCAGGCCTCGCCAACTCAGGTGCTTAGCGAGCACTGGCCGGCAACTGGAAAAGCACGGTGCTCTGCTGTAAGAGAGGAACTTGTAGTAGCAGCGCTTAGCGAGGCGAGAGTCGTGTTGTTTATTTGTAAATTGGGAGAATTGTCCCAATTTCCTTCTTGAAGCTGACTTTTAAAAAGCACAAGCTGCAATTTGAAACTTTCAATACGGTCACACATAGTACTGATTAATTTATTTTTGCTTTGCAACGAGTATTTAAATACCCCGTGATGTATTTCATGAAAGCGAGGTCAGTGATCCATTGCTCATCATCCAAGTCTGACTGTGGAGAAAGAGGGGTGGGAAGGGAAAAGCACCGGGGCGCGCAAGCACCAAGTGCTCGGGTTGGCATGGCGCATGCACAGTTGAGTATTTTATAGACATTTAATATATTGGTTGTGCGTCGGCTCTGAGAAGCTTGAGTCCCGCAAACTAAGTACAGCAGGCCTACACTCTGATTGTGACCTGACAAAAAATTCTGTATGCTTTGTTTTTAGAATTCTCACTAACATTTACACTCCACGCATGAATGAAATGTACAAAGTAGTCAGTAAAATCAAAATCCCCTTCCCTACGCCTTACAACTGTAGGAACATAAAAGCGCTACCATGGTACTCGAGAGTTTATCCAGGAATTATTTTCACAAACATAGATAGAGTCCCTTCTGTATAAATTTCTTGCCATTGTTGTGGTCTAGAAGTATGTATTGAGATTGTTTGATTCCCAGCTCTGGAATATCATACAATGAGCTTCATAAGGACAACTGAGAAGAGGTTGGTATGATTCTTATTACAGTTAAGTACAGAATTTAGTGGCAGTGTATTCTGAGTGGGTCATGGCATCCTTGTTCATATCGCATAATACCATAATTACAAGAACTTCAGCACATAACAGTCAGGGCCAAAATAAATATGTATAATTGGAGTGAATATGAATAGAGTACACACAGTGGGAGGAATGGAAGACAAATGAAACTATTTGTATACTTAGTTAAAATGCACCTTAGAGAAAGAAAATAGGCTAGTGTCCATATTATTTTTCATGAGAAACATAATAGAATTTGTTACCACCCGGCCAAGTACAGATATTTGTTACCATGCTGAGGTAGGGCCTATGTACACCAACAACAAAAATGGGGGAAAATGTTTGTAGACCGAAGACATAACATGCAGTATTTTTTCGTAACGACGTACTGTAAGTAAGATGCATTCACAAATCTGCGACTTCTTATGGAGTATGGTATAATAGTAAGGGTTTTCCACCATAGTTGGCCTACATAGCACAGAACATAACCAAATAAATTTAATCATCAATTCAATACTCGTGTGATTACGACTTTCAAAGCAATACTACGTCTTCGTAGGCTTGATCCTACTTTATCAAACTTGATATTCGGTCATACACACATGTACAACAACACTTTAAAGAAAATCACACATTCCAGAAAATCTTGCAGGATAAGAACGTATTCAATTGGAGCCATTTTGATTATCGAAGCAACGCAGCAAAGCAAAGTAGCAAAGTAAAACTACGCTGCACGAAGGGGTAAAACGCAGCCAGCAGCAGAGAGTGCAGCATGAATAAAAGAACGCGCTGCGCGCGACACTGCTGAATCGCTGCGCGTTCCGCTTTAAAAAAAAACGCACCCCTTATGTCCATCGGCAGAGCTTCCACGATTTAAATTGGCACCGAAGCTTATGCATAACGCTGCCGAAGTCAACGTCACTTCCGCTCCGTTGCTAAGCAACTGGAGCAATACAATATGGCTCCCTTGTAGATTGCTTCAGTCTTTTAGCCGTCATTATTTCCTATTTGGATCGTATAAAACTGTACATGGATGGATGTCCAGAGGCAAGAAAGCATAGAAAAGTATATTTTCCACAGTAATTTAACATAGTTGTCCAGTAAAGTTGTAAAATATTGCGTACGAGATGCACATTAAGTTAAGTCTTAGAACATAAGTCGTAGAGATGTGGCCTACTATATTTACCTTAAATTAAGTGAAAACATGAAATTATAACATTTCTGGATATTGTGAATCACGTCCCGTATGAATGACCAATACTACGGAAAATAAAGTACCGTAGGCCCTACCAGTAAGTGACGAATAAAATGAACTTAAGGTCTATCAATGCATAAGGGAACAGTTTAAAATATTTGGATGCGAGTTTAGGCCAAATATCATCAACAGCTATAGACGAAACAAAGACTGCATTTCAATACAATTTGTGTGTTTACCACAACGCCGCGTTTGTTTGAAAACGAATCAAATTAACAAAGCATATCCTGTGTACTCACTAACAGGTTAGAGAAGTCTAAAATTAAGGCCTATCGTCAGTGGCGGCCGGTGGTATGTAAAGCTGGGTGTACACCAAAATTTCTGATGTCGCAATTTTATATGAGAAGTTTACACATGTAACAAAAATGAATTAACGTTAGATAAACTACAGTTCTATAAAAACTGAAATACATGGGTTTTCCAAAATAACTGTACGTTCGACAAATATACAAATTTTAATGGCTCTTTTTGGGCTTCTTCCTATAGGAATTCATTAAAAAATCAGATTTATATGTATTTAAGCCCTATGCCTGAGTTCATGGGAAGAATTTTAAACACAGCAGGTTGTCTAAGGTTGGGCCTCAATCTCCGGGATAATAAACATTCTCAACATAAAAACATGGCAACCGAAAAGTTTGTACGTTAACGAAAAATGTTATTACTAACAAAGACGGGCACATATTCTGCATAAGGATAGGATTTTTATCATTTTAAATGATCTTGTCGACTTCGTAGTTACGCTGGGGTCTGGCGTTACGTTACGGTGACGGGACGAAATGTACCGAGCATGCACTGAGGTGTGTGACGTCAAAATACTGCTTGAGCTTCCTCCTTTCCCCGCGCGCTCCGGTGAGCGTGACGTCATCTAGCCAGCTACCTCCTTTGACCTTGGTTTGCACTTGCTAACGGACTTTGAGTTCACGCAGCATTTGTAGCATTTAAAATTATATAAAGTCTAGTCTTTCAGACTGACTATCAGTCTTTTTTTTTACTATAGCTTGAACCCCATCAGAGGAACCAGCCATGAAGTGCGCTCTGTCATACGTCGGCGCAATTCATTTTTGTGGGATTTCGTTCAATTTCTGCTTCTTTAATTCATCCAGTAAACACGCTGCTAATGTGTGTGCATCATGTTTTGTTTGCCTCTTACTACGTATCGGTACACAACAGCCATCTGAAATATGTTTGAAATATCACTAGTTTCATCTGCTATAATGACAAAAATTTCCGATTCCTTTATTTGCTTTGATTCTTCTTCTTGGCAAACCACCAACATAATCTGTAAAAATTAATTTTGAATTGTTTTGGACGTTCCTTTGAAAACAGTTGCCCTTACCAAATGACATTTAACACAGCATCCAACTCAGCGGTAAAATTAATTAGTTCTCTCAAGCCACCTGGATTTGTTGATGTTACACTTTCATCATGATCACGCAAGGCCAGTCCGAAAGAGCCACAGAAACGAATAGAGTTTATTACAATATTTAACTCATACCTATTGTGCCTAAATCTTCGTTATATTCCGCAATTTACCTTCTATAGGCACTGTCCAATTGTGCAGCTTCGTTAACAGTTCCAAAAAGTGTCAATTTCAAACAGCTGAAGATTGGTTGGTTGGTTCCTCAGTTTAGGAGCTGCGACAACGCAGTCATGTAGCCCCCTGTACTTTGGGTGTGTGGAGAAACTGTCTGATAACCGGTGTTAATTGTGATGGCTGTATTAGTGAGTGTTATCTGTTTTTAATTCAAGTGAGGACTGCAGACATTGAATTTCAAGCAGTTACTACTTTTGCCGCCAAAGGCCACCGTAAACGACTACTAGTTCAGAACTTGGTTACTACACGCCACCGCAGTCGGCTCCTGGCGACGAACGTTGGAACCTAAGAGCGTTGTTCAAATTTTTAACCTATAATTTAGCTTCACACAGGTGTAATAAGTGGAAGGTTCTTTAACATGCCATAAATCTATGACATGGGACCGCCGGCTTTACTTCCCCTCCGAAGGAATGCATACTGAGGGATTTTTAACGCTCTTAAAAAAATCCGATGACTTCGGCCGGGTTTGAACCCGCGATCTTGGGCATAGAGGCTCAGCATGCTACCAACTACGCCACCGAAGCCGCTCATCTGAAGATTCATGCTTCTTTATTTTAGGGATTACTTTCCGTAACTCCTATTTTGGTCCACGCGAATTCTCCACCAACAAACATGTAAATCAGAATAAAGCGTTTTTAATATCGCATTCACATAACCAATTATTATTGCCTTAAATATCTCCTTTAAACGCCCTCGTATACTTACATTTTGGACAATACTTATCCGGTAATGGTGTACCGAGTGTTTCTACTGTAAGTTTATCGTCATCAGGGAGCTGGAAAAACTGTCTGACTAGTAAATTACTTACTCTATTCATTTTCACTCACACTCCACAATACAATTAATGTTTCAAACTAAACATTCCGTTAAAATAAAATACTACGGTAACTTACAAGATGCACAGATGATAAATCTGGGTGCTACATCGGAAAGTGGCGCGAAAGGCAAACTAACAAAACACTGAATTTTGCTAGCCAAGAAATTTCGTAGTGAATGCATAGGTCTACTCACAATCAACCAAACAATTATAATAATACTACTACTAATAATAATAATAACAATAATAATAATAATAATAATAATAATAATGCACAGTTAAGTATCTGCCTGGAACCAAAATACTCAAATCAACTAAATACAGAGCTAATCGCAACTCAAATCCCGCAAGAATAAGAGTGGTAAAAGCAAACATAAACCGCTACAGTACACCAACAATACGTCGCAAAATAGTTCAGCCACTTATCTACTGTACTTATAGCATGGTGGCGTTCTTAGGCTCGCTTCACAGAACAATTGACAAAAATATTAAACGAAGTTATGATGAGGAAACATCTAAAAATAATTGGGTGTTAACCAACTAATGTCTCCCTATGAAATTCCGATATTTGTACCGTTGTGGGTGGTGTAGCATTCCCTAGTGGTGTGGGAAAGAAACTACCCTTCAGGGGCAGATGACCTCGTAGTTCCTCCCCTTAAAACAACAATAACTAACTAAATAACTAACTAACTAAACTACCCTTCGCGGGGTAAGAGAAATCGAGGGTGTTGTCATTTCCAAAGAGTGGTGCAGTCTAACGGGGCCATTTGGAACTGAGTGTTGCCAGGGGGCTGGCAGCTCGTCTGCAACTCCCTGCTACCCTTCTGGTCGGCATGCTATGCACAAGCTTGGCCTCGTCCAGCCTCGTCCTGTACGCCGCGCTGTCTGCTTGGGAGTCGCCACAAGAGAGCTAACCCCCTGGAGTTTGATTTGAAGGCGGCAACTTTTATAGGTACAGTGTAAAGCATTAGGATAAATAATATCAAAATATAGATGATTTTAACACATTTTTGAGTGCATTAGATCTATAAAACTAAAACATTAAAGGAAAAGAAACTACGAATTAGGTGTAACATTATTGGGAGTTGTGCAACGCTGCAACAATGTCACCAGCCGCCACTGCCTATCGTCCTACCTCATTCTAAATAATGGGTCATTTTTCCTATCCTAGCTCTAAATATTGGGCCTAAGGCCACTAAAACTGTCATGAAAATATCCGAGGCTCTCACCCAATAAGTACACCAAGCTGATGACCAGATTATCACACTGATTATTGTTACACATTAGCTGGTGTGCCACAAAAGAGATAAATAGAATTAGCTGGTATATAGAGATTTAGAACAAACAAACAAAATAGCTACCCTGCATCTTCACGAGCAATCCTAGCAAACATTCACACAATATGTGATGGACAGTCAAAGTGGTACAAGTAGTCTACTTGGTATGAAGTGGGCCAAAGAGTTGATGTAGGGAAATGCTAGTCCCGGTACCATAACGATGATCCATGTGCTATGGTGTAGTGAAAAGGGTATTGAGTGAGAGAAGTTTACAATTGTGGGAAGAAGAGTGGAGAGAAACTTCCAATGGATCCATGACAAAAAAGTACTTTCCAAGTGTTCAAGCGAGACTTGCCTCAAAAATTCTTCTAAGCCATAATATGACGGTTATGATGACAGGACATGGAAAAATAGGACCCTATCTGTATAGGTTTAAAATACAAGAGCATATGACGTGCCGGTGTGGCGAAGAATCGCAAAGTGTGGATCACATCCTATATGAGTGTGAATTATTAAAACACAAAAGGGAAAAACTGAAGACAAATGTAATGAAATCAGGAGGCCACTGGCCTGCAAGGATGAATGAACTTGTTGTTAAATATGTAAAATTCTTTAAGCTATTTGTGCAGAGCATCAATTTTGATAACCTGATGTAGGACAATTATGTCAAGAAAGAAAACTTAAACATATTATATCTAGGCTAGACACACTACAATCAACCATGTAGATATAGGTTACATAATGTAAAGAAAGTTTTATCATACTGTAACGTGTTTTTCGAGGGGTTTTATGCAACTGGCATAAATCAGTAGGAAGCCATTCTATATTTATTTACGCGGCAAATTGTTCAGCCAAGAGAATTTTTCATGTTAATTTATTATTATTATTATTAATTTATTATAATTATTATTTAGGTATTTTCGGAGCATTTTATAAAAATTATTAGCATTCAGATAGGTTTTCTATGTCTTAGAAAACGCTATCCAGCAAATTATTACGAACGACGATATCATAGAAAATTATCTGATTACGGAATTTTACGGAGTTTTCGTCAGTTAGGGTATATCGAGAGACGTGACTCACTGGGATTTCAAGTACACGCTTAATCTTGTCGAGAAGCATGACGCAATCTTGGGTCGCAAGGTCTAGAAAAGACGAATTGTTGGAACGGAACCCTCCCGCCGAGTGTAATGACCCGGAGGAGGAGAAGATCGCGTGGTGGGTCAGCCAATCAGGGGAGACGACGTAAGCTAGTTGGGACTGAAGAGTGGGGAGCCGGCGTGTAGTTATATCGTTCGACGCGCCGTGAAACAAGAACAATCTGTATAGTTATTGCCGAGTGTGAATATACGCGGGAGTCGCTCTGATGTTCCGTGGGACAAGGACTATCTGTGAAATACTTGCGGAGTATGGTTATACGCGGGGGACGCTCCGATGATCCGTGGAACGAACAATCTGTGTAGAACATGCAGAGTACGGTCGCAAGTGCGTGTCGCTCCGATGTTCAGTGGAGTTAGCGACGAACTTTTGTAAAACTTGGTTGTACGAGTGTTTGGGTCCGAGGTACGGACCATAGAATTATCTAAGCTACCAGAATATCATCAAATTCCGACGGAGATGACGACGTCCAGGAGACTGTGGGAAGCTCACAACATCATCAAGAACGAGGGAAATGCTTTGGCAATTTCCAGTGGTAAGCGCAAATGACGCGGAAATACGCAATCTCTCATTTTTCTTTGTTTTACATTTCATATTTCAGTAACTTCATAGCTTGGAAATAAGAGTAAAATCAATTTATCAGACTCCGTTTTCACGTAATTTTCTATCGGTAATATTCAAATCACAACGCTCCAATTTAAATTTTGTACTTATTATTATTATTAATTTTGCTATACTTGTTTTATATAATAAATTCATTTCTTTTACAATGCAATCTTTGCTTTCAGTAGGTAGCATTAGATATAGACCAATTCCTTCTCCTGATACAATTGTTTGTTGGGTTAATGATCAAATCATACCACGATCTGAGTGAATAGAGTCTTGAAGGTGTTCTGCCAGAGCTAGACGTTGTTAAATACAAATTTAGATTTCAACATTGCATTGAGGTCTTGGCGCCCATTAAAACAACATAGCTTAGGCAAAGGTAAACAGTTACATTTATCACCCAACAGTGTGGGCTAGCAAAAATGCTACATTTGTCGCCGACAACTTGGGGCTGAAAACCTAATAACATTTGTGGAAGGAGAAGGGTATATATTTCTGTGCCTGTATTTTGGGGGTTATTTGTCTGTATCAGTGTATATCATTATGGGGGATGAGAAAGAAAGACAGATGAGGTTACGTAGTGGTCATCAACGGGAGAGTGATGATACGAGCAGTATGTCGAGTGATGGTAGTACCGGGGTAGCGGAGGTAAATCACGATACTGAAACAGGGAGTGTAGGCGGCCAACCAGAATTAAAAACTTTACTTCTCGAGTTTATGTATCAGAACAAAGTTAGTAGTGATGCCTTAAATGCAAAGTTAGAACAGAATAACGCTAAATTAGAACAAAACAGTAGGGAAAATAAAGAAAGTACAGAAGCTTTAAATGCAAAGTTAGAACAGAATAACGCTAAACTAGAACAAAACAGTAGGGAAAATAAAGAGAGTAATAGGGAATTGAGCGATAGTTTAAACGCCAGATTAGAACAAAACAGTAAGGAAAATAGAGAGAGTACTGAAACTTTAAATGCTAAATTAGAACAAAACAGTAGGGAAATGAGTGACAAATTCGAACTGATTAGAGGTGAGATCAGGGGGGTGATGGAAGAAAAGGCTAAAGAGATTATTGCAGATGTAGACAGAAAATTAGGAAAAGTACAGGAGGAGTTGGAAATTAGAATCAGTACACAGGCTGAAAATTTAAAAGAACTAGTGCAACTGGAAACACAGCAGGTCAAAAAGCAATTGGGGGGAGAAATTGACAAAATTCAGGTAGCTACTAAAGAGGTTAAGGAACAGCTGGGGGGTAGAATTGAGAAAGTCCACTCACAAATAGTTGCAGAAGTAAATGATTTAAGAGAGAGTAATAAAGAGAGCATTAGCAAGATTGAGGAGAAACAAGCAAAGCTATATGATAAAGTAGAAGAATCAGAAGGAAACATTAAATTAACAGTAAACAGTATTGAGAGGAAGGCTGAGGAGAAAATCGCAGAATTAGAATTAAAATTAAAAGCTAGGATCAGGCAAGAAAATAGTCAGAATAGACCAGTTTTTGTGAATAGCACACACAGGGAGGTAGAACTGGGTAAGTTCAGCAATCGACAGGGGTGCCCAATGGAGTTCATGAACACTATAGAAAATAAATTCGGGGAGAGGTTGGAAAATGGTAGTATTGAGTGGTGCCAGGTAGTTGAAATTTTAGAACAAGTGTTTGTGGGGGAAACGAGGAATTGGTTTGCTGTCTACAGAGACAAGTTTACTGATATGAATGATTTTAAAATGAAATTCTGTGAAAAGTTCTGGAATGAGGTTATTCAGTCGCAGCATCGTGAGGGAGTAGTGTGTGGTAAATATAACCCTAAAGGAAGCTCCACCATGACCGAATACTTTTTAGGGCAGGTATTAGTGTGTAAATATCTTGATGGCTTGAAGGAGGAAAGTGATGTGGTAAGGTTGCTACTTAGGCACTTTCCCTATAGGATCAAGGAGGCTGCTTGTATCCAGAATGTAAAGACTATATCACAAGTAGAAAATTTGTTAAGCACATTTGATGCACTAGGGAGAGGGGGTTATGAGGACAATTTCAATAGGAACCAGGGTAATAATAATAATAGACCTAATGAAGCCAGGCATCAGGAAGTTCAAGGGAACGGTGGCGAAGGGGCCAATGCTCAAAATAGAAATAATAATAATCAGCTAAATCAGAACAGAGGAAATGGCTATGGTAATCAGTATCAAGGGAGGAACAATGATTACAGGGGAAATCAAGGGAGAAACAATGATTTCAGGGGAAATCAAGGGAGAAATTATAATGACAATAATTACAACCAGAATAGGGGTCAAGGAAGAGGACAGCCTAGTGGTAGTAATATACAGCCAAACAATGACAACACAGCCCAGAACAACCAGACCAGTTCAGTAGTTAGTAGTATTACGGCCAGCTGTAGCGGTTCTTTAAACGCGAACCAGGCTGCGAAGTAAGGTCAGAATCTCAGTCTGTAGCATGCCCTGTCCATACAATTATACAGGAACCCTATGACCTAAATGTAAGAAATGAATTATTACATGAACTAAATGATGAAGGTATTATTCAGGAAGTGGTTAGTAAGAGCCCCATAGTTAAATTTAACGTGTCCGAGGCGTACACAGATGTTTTAATTGATAGTGGTTGTATGAAGAGTTGCATAAGTAGTGCATTTTATGATAAAATGAAAGGAACTGGAGTAAATTTTGAGGAGATGCCAATTAAAAGCACTTTTGTTATCACAGCTGTTGGGAAGAGGTCTAAAGTAATTTCTAAGCAAGTTTTAGTAGACATTAAAATTAATAATCATGTAGAGAAGCAGATTTGCCTTGTAATTCCAAATTTAGTATTCAGTGTTATCTTGGGTTCAGAGTGGCTAAGTAGAGTGTCTGGTAACTTATGTTATGATGTAGGGAGTTTGAAATTTAAATGGGGAGATTCTGAAGTAGAAGTAGCGTTCAATGACCATATTCAGAGGAGTAGTATTGTAGGTGTGATTTGTACTTTAAATGAGATATCGCCAGCCGTAGAGCGGGGTTCTCCATGTTTTGTGGGCAGTGTGATTACGAACGGAAGTCTAGAGGACTCGTTACGTGAGGCTGCATTTCAGGGAAATATAGAGGATGAACGGTGTGTTCGGCTCTATGATGTGTTATTGTGTAATAGGAGAGTTTTTGAAGATCGCATTGGTATGGCCAATTGCTATACACATTCATTGAACGTTATTGATAGGTCAGTATTCACAGGACATAGATATCCTGTACCTTTCGCTTATCAAAGTGCAGTTGAGGCACAAATTAACCAGATGCTTGAAGATGGGATTATTGAGCACTCTAACAGTCCGTATGTTAATTCTTTGATAACGGTACCCAAGACCGACGGCACTGTTCGTATTTGTTTAGACGCTCGTTTGGTTAACAGTAGAATTAGTTCAGATCAGCTAAAATCTATGTCAATAGAGGAATTAATGCAAACATTTGAGGGGAAGAAGTATTTCACTTGTGTAGATTTGAGTTCCAGTTTTTGGCAAGTGCCACTTATGTACGAAGATAGACCATTTACAGCTTTTAGTCATAAATATAACCTTTATCAATTTTGTAGAACACCTTATGGGTTAAAGAGTAGTTCAGCAGCTTTAATTAGGGCTTTAAACATCGCATTAGGGGATGACACAGGAGAGTTTGTAACCATTTACATAGATGATATGGTAATTAGTTCAAGCAGTTTTGAGGAGCATCTACGTCATTTAAATATAGTTTTTCAGAAGTTAGATCAGGCAGGGTTCACTTTGAAGCTGTCTAAGTCGTCATTCTATCAGTCAGAAGTGACATTTTTAGGTCATAGAGTGTCGAGTAGAGGTGTAACACCAGAAGAAAGTAGGGTTAATAAGATACTTAACGCAGAGGTGCCACAGAATGTTAAACAGTTAAAAACGTACCTGGGAATTTGCAACTTTTTCAGGAGGTTCGTTCTTAAATACTCAGGGTTGGTAGAACCATTCAGGGAATTGCTTAAAAGTGGGACTCGGTGGAGATGGGAGTCCAAGCATGATCAGGCTTTTAGAGCGCTGAAGGAAGGTTTTGAGAAAGCTGTAGTGCTGAAATATCCGTTAAAAGATAAGGAATATGTGGTTATGACAGATGCTTCACATATAGGCATTGCTGGAGTATTATGTCAGAAAGATGATGAGGGTAATCTGTGCATTGTATCTTTAGCCTCGCGAGGACTGACAGCAGCGGAGAAAAGATACACGATTACTGAGTTAGAGCTTTTAGGTATTGTTTTCAGTTTAGGGAAATTTAGAATGTATTTAGTAGGGGGGAAATTTGAGATCCACACAGATCACCATGCATTACTGTATATGAGGACTTGTAAACTCAGTTCTAACAGAGTTAGTAGGTGGATTCTTGCTTTGCAGGAATACGAATTCACAGTAAAATATATTAAAGGTAAAGATAACATTCTTGCAGACATGCTATCGAGGGAAACTAATTTATGTAGGGATTATCCTGTGGTTAAAGCAGAGGATGGTATTTTAATATGTGCATGTGTGGACAGTAGCAACAGGGCATCGTTACAGACACTGAGAAATACGCTAGGTAGAGCAACGTGATGACGTTCATTTAAGGGAGCCACTTGCAAGGTTGGAAGCAGGTGACGCAGAAACATTTAGAGTTTCCAAACGTATTGGGAAAACAGCATATGTGCGGGAGAATAGTGAGGGAAACAGATTATACGGAACGTATAATATACATAGTCTACGAAAATATGTGTCATAAAGTGAGTGTGTTTAGCTGGCGAGCCAGCCTATCAAATGAGTAAGTGTGGTGTCTGGTGCGTGGAAGATCTGGTCTTAAGGCAGGCGTATCAGAAGTCACACAGAGGGGTAGTATGTAAGTAAATGAGAGTTTTTAAGGTACAGGGAAATATGACGGGATTGTCGGATGCTGTTGAGCACTAAATTGTCTCGATGCACCAAGGCCATTTTGGCAGCGCTGATGGGTTCCCATTTATCTCCAAGAGATGGGGGAGCGCTTGAATAGGGCTTGTTAGCTTAAGGCGTCCACGATATAAAAGATGGGCCATCAGAATGCGAGACAGTCCTTCATGAAACTCATACATATCAGCACACGTGATTTCTGTTTACGGCCTCGCCATGTAAGATTTGTAAGTGTGTAATTTAAGATAATTTGTACAAAGGTATTATTTGAGTGAGGAGAAATGGTCTGTGTTGAGAACTAGTATTAAGTAGAATATGGTTAACGGGAACTTAACAAGACAGGGCGATTACGGCACAGAAATATTTGGTGTTATATGTAATGCGCATTTACTGTTTTTTTTTTCAGAAGTCAATATTAATTTAATCTACTTTAAAGAGAGATTAAGTATTATGGTCACGAGGCGCTGCCACAATAGTGTGATCGTGTGCTCAGTGATATGTGGAATTAAATGTCACCATAAGGAGGGGACCTCCAGTGAAATTAGGAAGTTCTATGGTGATATAAATATATCAGAACACCTTCAATGCGTGTGATATGACATCATAAATACATAGTGCTCACACATTAATTATGTCTATTTCTCCAACATAGAGAAATTTGAGAGGCGGAAATATCCGTGGAACACTATTCCATATGTAAAACATTGGACTGGTTGCAAAGTGCAATCCATAGTGACAACAAACTTTGACGCAAAGTGCGTGAAGAAAAAATATGAGTGTATATATCTGTAATTTAGGGTGATTTCATTTATGTAATATGTATTTTGGATGGGGTTTATTAACGTGTCTGGGATAATCGGATAATGGACCGTCGTCACGGTAAATCATCCGATGATCCGAGGCGAATATGTAACGTGTTTTTCGAGGGGTTTTATGCAACTGGCATAAGTCAGTAGGAAGCCATTCTATATTTATTTACGCGGCAAATTGTTCAGCCAAGAGAATTTTTCATGTTAATTTATTATTATTATTATTAATTTATTATAATTATTATTTAGGTATTTTCGGAGCATTTTATAAAAATTATTAGCATTCAGATAGGTTTTCTATGTCTTAGAAAACGCTATCCAGCAAATTATTACGAACGACGATATCATAGAAAATTATCTGATTACGGAATTTTACGGAGTTTTCGTCAGTTAGGGTATATCGAGAGACGTGACTCACTGGGATTTCAAGTACACGCTTAATCTTGTCGAGAAGCATGACGCAATCTTGGGTCGCAAGGTCTAGAAAAGACGAATTGTTGGAACGGAACCCTCCCGCCGAGTGTAATGACCCGGAGGAGGAGAAGATCGCGTGGTGGGTCAGCCAATCAGGGGAGACGACGTAAGCTAGTTGGGACTGAAGAGTGGGGAGCCGGCGTGTAGTTATATCGTTCGACGCGCCGTGAAACAAGAACAATCTGTATAGTTATTGCCGAGTGTGGATATACGCGGGAGTCGCTCTGATGTTCCGTGGGACAAGGACTATCTGTGAAATACTTGCGGAGTATGGTTATACGCGGGGGACGCTCCGATGATCCGTGGAACGAACAATCTGTGTAGAACATGCAGAGTACGGTCGCAAGTGCGTGTCGCTCCGATGTTCAGTGGAGTTAGCGACGAACTTTTGTAAAACTTGGTTGTACGAGTGTTTGGGTCCGAGGTACGGACCATAGAATTATCTAAGCTACCAGAATATCATCAAATTCCGACGGAGATGACGACGTCCAGGAGACTGTGGGAAGCTCACAACATCATCAAGAACGAGGGAAATGCTTTGGCAATTTCCAGTGGTAAGCGCAAATGACGCGGAAATACGCAATCTCTCATTTTTCTTTGTTTTACATTTCATATTTCAGTAACTTCATAGCTTGGAAATAAGAGTAAAATCAATTTATCAGACTCCGTTTTCACGTAATTTTCTATCGGTAATATTCAAATCACAACGCTCCAATTTAAATTTTGTACTTATTATTATTATTAATTTTGCTATACTTGTTTTATATAATAAATTCATTTCTTTTACAATGCAATCTTTGCTTTCAGTAGGTAGCATTAGATATAGACCAATTCCTTCTCCTGATACAATTGTTTGTTGGGTTAATGATCAAATCATACCACGATCTGAGTGAATAGAGTCTTGAAGGTGTTCTGCCAGAGCTAGACGTTGTTAAATACAAATTTAGATTTCAACATTGCATTGAGGTCTTGGCGCCCATTAAAACAACATAGCTTAGGCAAAGGTAAACAGTTACATTTATCACCCAACAGTGTGGGCTAGCAAAAATGCTACAATACTTACCTATAAGATCACCAATGCATGTAGTATTACTTCAATTGTAATGGAGCATGCAGTTCATAAATATGTTTAATAAAAATAAAAATAAAATAATGTGCTTGGTACTTGATGGCTCACACAGTTTCCAGTCACCAAATTGAATAGGACTAGTAGCAACTTCAAACCTTTCCACAGACCACATATTATGCTCAGTTTGCAACATAAAACTGCCTCTTTCAACAGTAAGCGGCTGTATTCTGGCGTTAGATTTTACCCTGTCCAACACCTTATTATACATTAGTAAAATGTATCACATAAAGTAATTGATGCATACATGTATGGTACACTCAAGTTAGTACAGCTTGATCAGTGATTGGCCATTTGGTGGGGAGGAGGGGGAATATTCTTCCACTCTTCCACAAAGATTAATCTCCAAGGCTGGAAATTGGTCTGCATAACTATGTTCCAATCCAAACAATGGGAATGAGGGTGTTGGTTCTTATGATACTGAAGAGTGGGTAAAAGATAATTAGGTTATTAGCCCATGCAGTAAGGAAATAAAAAATATTGGACAATGATATAGAAATTTACACCATTCTTGGTGTAAAATATATTCGTTACTTACCACAAGCCTCCAATTTAACTAGGTAGCTAACTCACTGTAAAAGTACCACTACAGTGTGATGACAGACGTACTAATGCAGGGGTAGCCATATATACCTTAGGTTTGAGTTGATAAATGAATTTAATGAGGTAGGCCTATACTAACAAAAACATTATCTAGAAAATAATTATGCTACCCATCCCTTCATGATTCAAATTCATTACTTGACCAACAGAACTAAATAAAATCAGCCTACATTCCTGCTAGGGGCTAATGGCCTCAATAACCACCAACACCACCTACCTGCCATTTGGTACCGAATTATATAATTCACTACAACCTGTGATAAAATGACCTGTTAAAACTACAAGTAAACTCAGTTGCTCAATAACAAAAAGGCCTATTGTAGGGTAGAAAAACACTTCCACACTTCTGCAGGAGCATGTAAGTTGAATCGCAGGGGAGTAGCCTACTTCCCAATAATATACCAGTACTTCCTGATATCTATTAAAGATGTATAAACATTGCAGTTAAGTATTAAGGCTCGATATTTTGAATAGCATTATAGTTTTATTATTACTCATAATAACTTAAATGTACAATACTGTAGCATTCCATATCTTCATTGAACTAGCCTAATTTTACTGTCCAATGTTTGAAAAATTGTCCAGATAAGTAACACACAAGAAACTGACTAAGTACACACCTAGGTTATTATATTTCCACTTTTATTGATAACTTTATAGCACCACTGACTTTTTCACAAATAATTCATGCTGAAACGATTAAAACATTTTCTAACAATCTTGACATAATGCCATGGTAGACTGGTTCGCCACTATCCTCATCACCTAATTTCTTTACACCACTGACTTTTCACCGAAACGTCCCTGACAATCACAACAAGACTTGCCACTCCATCACATCAGAAATTTCCAAATGCAGGACATTGCTCAGAAAAGAGCAAGACATACGGGAAAAATGTCTGACAAGTTCAATCGATAGCAAAATTATACATAATATGTATATTAAACATAACTTTTTACAAAAGGAAATACCTTTGAAGATGGCGAGCGGAGTGAACGGTCAAGAGCGATGTTCGGTTAGTGAGTCGAAAATTCATAGTTTATTGTGCAGGAAGTGTAAAAAAATCTACCCGAATGGTGTCATTTGCGGGAACTGTGATCTTCGAGTGAAGAATACCGGGCAAATTACGACAAGATCGTCCGCTAAGGTTGTCGAAGTGAATAACGTTCAGAACCTGGCAGCCATGCCTGGTGTTTTTAAGTGTGGTGAGTGCAAAGCAATGAATAAGGAAATTGAAAGTCGGGACGAGGTTCTTAGGCTGTTCAAATTGGAGTTTGACAATGTAGTGGCAGAGCTAGAGCGTGTGAAACAGGAAAATAAATACATGAGTGAAGTAATAGCGAAATATGAATCGTCACATTTAAATTTAAGTTCAGTGCTTGACGTGCAGAGGGCAGCATCTGATGGGTGCTTTCAGGAAGGGTCCAACAAAATAGGTGAACGGCTACAAGCGCCGGAGAGTGTAGTTCATGTTCCTGTGGACAGGGGCGTTAACCATCTGACTGAGCAGGTAATCGGACGTACTCGGCAGGCAGAGAACATGAATGAACGGCGGTCGAAGAAGGTTCATGAAGCTGGTGATGCGGTTGTATCAAACGACCATTGCGGGCGAACAGAAGAGGGACCTGTATCCATCATTGTTGGAGACTCGATAATCAGACGGCTTCGAGTAGAAAAAGCCGACGTAATTTGTTTCCCTGGAACACGTACGGGGCAGCTCAGAAAGCAAGTGGAATCCATGGACGGAGAACGTAATGTAGCATCGATGGTCATTCATGTAGGCACAAACGATGTTAGAAGCAGTGGTACGCCAGACACAATTGGAAATGACATGACAAATTTGATCAGGACATGTAGGAGGAAATATCCTGAAACGTCCATTATTGTAAGCGGCATACTGCATAGAAGGGATGTAGATCCACGATATACTGATGGAGTGAATGGGGTACTTGACTGGGTGTGTGGAGAAGAGGGGGCGATATTTGTTAATTCAGGGGTATGGGTTCAAGACTGTGACTTGGGGTGGGATGGCCTACATTTAAATAGAAGGGGCTCTGTAAAATTAGGGCAACTCTTTGAACGAATAGTAAAGAGCTTGCAAAAAAAAACAGATTAGGTATGTAAGAGGTGAGCAATCTCATTTTTGTGAAGAATATGAAGGAGGATTGAGATGCCTTCTGGTAAACTGTCGTAGTGTAGTCAGAAAAGGCATAACATTTGGAACCATGGTGGAAATATATGATCCAGATGTTATAATCGGGGTTGAGTCATGGCTAGTGGATAATGTTGTCGAAGGAGAGGTATTTCCTATGGGTTATAGGATATACAGGAGGGATAGGGGAAGCACGGGGGGGGGGGGGTTATATTAGTTAAGGATATATTTAGGAGTCGCCTAGTTTTTACGGATGAGGAAAATGAGATTCTGGGGGTTAGGGTTGGTTTTAAAGATATGGTAGACATTTTGGGTGTATATAGAACAGGAAGGGGGGAAAGGGATGTCAATTTAGGAACAACTTTAGTAAATTATGCTATGGAGGCTGACAGGGCAGGAAGAAATATAATTGTAGGGGGTGATTTTAATATGCCAGGAGTGGACTGGGAGGGTAGGGCTGACTCTCAAGAACATTACCAATCGCTGGCCAACAAAATCATATGGGAGGGGGGCTTTGTTCAAGTTATTGAGGGATGCACTAGGGGGAACAGCTTATTGGATGTGTTTTTGATAAAGCCTGAGGATATTTGGGTCAAATCAGAGATAATTGAAGGGATATGTGACCACAAGGCTGTTTTAGTAGAGGTAAAGTTGAGCATTGAGAGGCAGGTCAAGAGGGAGACAAGATTGGTGAAACAGTACTACAAAGCTAATAAGGAAATGATTGGTAGTTACTTAGCTGGAAATTTCAATCAGTGGATAGAGAGGGGACTAGATGTAGATAGACTGTGGGCTGGTTTGAAAACAATAATTCTGGGTTGTGAAAAATTACATGTGCCATTTAAAAAAGTAGGGGCGACTACTGATCCACTTTATTACAATAAGGAGGTAAGAAGATTAAAGAAGAAATGTAGATTAGAAAGCAATAAGATTAGGAAGGGGATAGGCCACCGAATAGAATTAAATAGGTTGAGGAGGGAACTGGTTAGGGCTAAGATAGTAGCAAAGAAACATTTTATGGGTAGGCTAGTTGGCGGGGGGACGACTTTCAAGGAACGGTGGAGGAATATGTATGTCTATTTCAGGAGAGTAAGAGGGGTTCAAGGCCGCATACCTGATATCGAGGGAGAAGATGGATCGCTGCTGGTGGAAGATGGGCAGAAGGCTGTGGCATTTAATAAGGTATATGGTAAGGTGGTAGGAATTACAGGGGAGGGAAATGTGGATCAGGGAGGAGAGCAGGGTATTGAGGAGGGTAAGAAATTAAGCTATGTAAATAAGGATATCTATAATGCAATACGGGGATTAGGGTCAAGAAAATCAGCCGGGGTAGATGGGATAAATGGGGAATTGTTAAAGGTTATGGGATGGAACATTGTGCCTTATTTAAGATTTCTGTTTGACTTTTGTCTAAATAATGGGGTAGTGCCTGAGGACTGGAAACAGGCTCTGGTAGTTCCGGTATATAAAGGGAGAGGGGGAAGGGGGGATAGTGATAGCTACAGACCTGTCAGTCTAACATGTATTATATGCAAAATTTTTGAGGGAATTATGAATGAATACATAAGGGAATGCTTAGGGAGTAGTAGGTGGTTGGGAAATAAACAGCATGGTTTCAGAAAGGGATTTTCGTGTGAATCGCAGCTAGCAGGCTTTCAGCTGGATATCAGTGAGGCCTTGGATAACAGAGGTCAAGTTGACTGCATTGCAGTTGACCTATCATAGGCTTTTGATAGGGTCAATCATGGTATTCTGTTAAGGAAAATGGAGGCTATAGGATTGGACAGGAGAGTAGTTCAATGGGTGAGATCATTTTTGGAGGGGAGAAGTCAGAGGGTAAGGGTTGGTGGTTCAGTGTCAGAACAGTCTAGGGTGGGGAGGGGGGTACCTCAGGGGAGTAAATTGGGTCCTTTACTATTTCTCATTAACATAAACGACATAGGAGTTAAAATATCATCCCAGATAAGATTATTTGCTGATGATATAGTAGTATACAGGAGGATAGATCACCCGGATGACTGCGGCATATTGCAGAGGGACTTGACGGACATACAAAGCTGGGCGGATAAAAGTGATATGATGATAAATTCAAAGAAATGTCAGGCAGTGAGATTTGTTAACAAAAGGAATCATATTGTTTTTGAATATTCAGTGGGGGAAAATAAAGTTGTATTTGGGGACGAATGTAGGTATTTAGGTGTAACTGTGGGGGTGGGAATTTTCACTGGGGTAAGCACATAAGGGAAATAGTAAATAAAGCATACAAGTCACTACATATGGTTATGCGAGTCTTTAAAGGCGCTGGCAGAGAGATTAGGGAAAGGGCATACATGTCCCAAGTCCGTCCTCTGCTGGAATATGCTGGGGGAGTGTGGGATCCATACCAAATGTATTTAATAAAGGAATTGGAAGGAGTGCAAAGGAAGGCCGCAAGGTATGTAATGGAGGACCACAGATCGACGAGTAGTGTGAGTAGGATGATACAGGATTTGGGATGGGAAAGTCTGGCTGATAGACGTTCAAGAGCAAGACTAGGGGGTATTTTCTTAGCTTATAAGGGGGAAATTGCATGGGAAGATATTCATGAGAGATTGGGAAAGGAAAGTTCATATATGGGCAGATACAGTCATTGTTGTAAATTGAAATTAAGTCAGTGGAAAAGTAACTGGGGCAAATATTCGTTCATTGGGAGGGGGGAAATAGAATGGAACAGTTTGCCAGGGGGCATTTTCAGCCCTTTGCCTTCTGATGTTGGTAAATTTAAGGAGTTGGTGAAAAAGCACCAGATTAAGAGGCAGTGATGAACGGTGCATAAGTTGAAGCAATGAAGGAAAGTGTAAATGTTTAGTATTTTATGTTTATTTCTGTTATTAGAATGATTATTTTTACGATTACCGGTTTCTTCTCTTAGCAACTATTACTTATTTTCTAATTAGTCCTAATTTTCTAATTTTTTTGTGGTTGTGAATTGTTTTGTGTAATTATTGTAATTTGCCACCATGGACAGTGTCCACATTTGCAAATAAACCATGTATGTAAGCAGTGTTCATTGGCTTGAATAATTTCACTATACGGTACTGTAACTTTGTTGTAGGGTGTAGGCCTAGGCTACTGGTAGGCCTACATGATAATTGTTTTCTGAAAGTGCAAAAAATAAAATATCTAGGCTGAAATTTTTCAGTCTGGGATAGGCCTAATTGTTATTTGGAAACACAATTCACTGCTTAAATAAATTAAGTGAAAAATCACCACTCAGAAAAGTTGTAGGATAAAATTTATTGGTGTTACATAGCTGTAAGGTTATGTAGGCTGTCATTTATAATACTTAAGAGTACAAACCATATTTAATTACAACGACACTCCCTGTTACGAACAGAAACGTCACTTCGTACTTATTCGGGAAAATGAAAAGATATTTATTCACAAGAAAAAATGCACACACATTACAAATAACACTCAAAAGACTCCATCTTGGATGCACTGTTCCTTGTCCTTCTTTTCTCACAAAAAACAAAAATAACTGTTGCCAACTGTCTGTCACATCCTCCCACCGTTGAGGAAAGACATCCTCAACAAGACATCCTCAACTACTCCACATATCTTGCAGGAACATTGACAGTTCTACCCGAACGTGTAGTCTTTGGGGGTTGAACACCAGTTCCAGTCGGCTCTCCTAAAGCAGTAGCCGTTTTCTTATTCAAGCCAGTCCTTAAAGGTGTGCTGTCTTCATCAGGTACTTCTAGTGGGTAGAGTCGCTGTATCGGTCTCAAGAGTTCTCCTTTAGATGTAACAACCCTTGCAAGTCTTGTATTACCATCAGTTCCAGGGAACAAGTCCACAATTTTTCCAAGGGGCCAATCTATCCTCTTAGTGCCATCTGATCCAACTAGGACAATGTCACCTCTCTTGAACAAAAGAGTTGGTTTACAACTCGGTTTACCGAGTGCCAAAAGTCCCAGATATTCCTGCTGGAATCTTTTTTTCAATGCCATTCTTAGGTTCAGAAGATGACGATTTCTTTGATTCAGGGTTATAGCATCCAATGCATCACATTCTGGAACTCCAGTTGTCTAAATTTCTTGTAGAAAGCAGGCAGGGGTGAGTGGACTTATATCTTCACATCCATCGGTCAGATATGTTAGCGGTCTTGCATTTATGGTGGCTTCTATACTGCAGAGAAGGGTAAGCATTTCTTGGTAAGTTAGACAGGCTTTACCCAAAACTCGTTTCAGAAGCTGTTTAATTAGACGTATTAACCTTTCCCAGAAGCCTCCCCACCAAGGAGCACTAGGGGGATTAAATCTCCAAGTAATACGTTCAACCGAATGGTGTTTGGAAATATTCTCCCAGTCAACACTTTGAAACGCGTTATCTGTACCCGTGAAATTTGTACCATTGTCTGAGTAAATCACAGAGGGGCGTCCTCTTCTTGCAACAAACCGCCGGAACGCTTGCACAAACGCCTCTGTGGAGAGAGAAGTAACCATTTCGAGATGAACAGCGCGATACACCGCACATGTGAAAACTACAATCCAAGCTTTACTTTCATCCCTCAGGAACACCGGACCTGCCAAGTCCACTCCTATCACTTCAAATACACAGGCTTCCCGTATGCGGTCCAGGGGCAGAGAGGCCTGAGCGATTTCGGTATGTTGTCCATCATGCCTCCGGCACTTGACACATTTTCTTATAATTTTTCTAACTGTCCTCCTTCCACCGATGATCCAGAAGCGTTGTCTCAGATGATTAAGAACAAGTTGTACTCCAATGTGATTTTCTTTCACGTGCTCATCCATAATCAAGCGAGAGGTGATGACATGGTTCGCCGGGAGAATAATTGGGAACCTGAATTGCTTCAAATCTTCTCGCAGTAGTAGTCTCGTTTTAACCCTGAGAACACCATCTTCCAGGAATGGATGTAGTGAAGATAGACGTTTATCAACTAATCCGTGGAAGCTTTCTCGTTGAATTATAGAAATGAGTCTAATTTCAGCCCTTTCTAACTCTTCAACTTGCAGATTTTCTTGCGAGATACTCTCACGTCTAAGACAATTCTTACAGAAACGAAGAATCCATGCGATTAGATGAACTATTCTGTGATAGCTGGAAAAATACCTGGCATACCAGAGGGGACCTTCATTGGTTGCAGTCATAGAATTCACAGGGTTTTTCTTCATTTCCTTTGCGATACTCTCTTCGTCATACACCACTTTTGTTTGAGGCCAACAATCTGGAGATTCGTACAACCAGGCAGGTCCCTCCCACCATCGAGAGGCTACTAATTGCGAAGCAGAACAGCCACGTGACGGTAAATCAGCTGGATTCAATGAACCTGGAACATGTCGCCAGCAGTTTAAATTGGTCAAATTCCTGATCTCATTCACACGATTGCGGACAAACACCGACCAGTTCTCAGTCCTGCAGATCCATGCTAGAACTGTGGACGAGTCAGACCAGAGAAAAAACTCATGAACTTCCAGTGAAATAGATTCCAACACACATTTAAGCAACCGTGCACCAATTGTAGCTGCCAGCAATTCCAATCTGGGGATTGTCACTTCCTTGAGGGGGGCCACACGAGATCTTGCATCACATAACTGTACACTCACTTGATTGTTGGAATCGCATCTTATGAAGACTACTGCTGCGTATGCAAGTTGGCTGGCATCACAGAAGACATGAATTTGCACATGGTCACTTCTTCCAAACCATCGAGGAATCTTGATTTCTACCAGGTGAGGTAGATCCTTTACCCAGGCCAGAAACTCGTCTCTGGACTTCTCATCAACGGCACTATCCCATCTTATATGAGTCTTCCAGGTTCTTTGAATCAACAGTTTAACACAAAGGGTGACAGGACATGTCACACCAACTGGATCAAAAATTCGATGTGCGAGTGACAGAATTGTCCTTTTCGTCACTTCTCCCACCTGAAGGCTATTCAACCAATGCAAATTTAAAGTAAGTGTATCCTCCTGTCGATCCCATAACAGTCCCAAAACAGATGAAAGGGTAGCAGACTGGTCATCATCCTGAGAGAACTGCCATCCCCTCAAATTAAAACTGCCTTCTGATAATACCCTACTAGCTTGATTGATAAACTCGCCCACCTCCGATTCCCTGTCAAGGCTAGTGACAACGTTGTCCACGTAGAAGCTCTGTAGAAGTCTCTCGATGAATAGGGGATTGAATTGCGGGTTTTCCAAGTACTTCTTCAGGTGATACTCCAAGACAGCCACCAGGAGAAACGGACTACAAGTTAAGCCGAAAACCAGCCTGGCATGCTTGAAGATCTTGTAATTATTCCCAACGTCCTGCCACATCAGGAAGCAGATATAGTTTCGATCTTCTTTCCGTATGCTTATCTGAAGGAAGGCCTTCTCAATGTCTGCAATAATTCCTACTTTCCTCTCTCGGAATCTAAGAAGAATAGCAGGGATTAGCTCAATCAGGTTGGGGCCATCATACAAACAATCGTTCAAAGCAGGGGTTCCCGCTTCCTTCGCTGAGGCGTCAAATACAGGACGAACAGGTGTCGTTGAACTACTTTCCTTCACAACAGCTCGATGCGGTAGATAGTGTCTGAAGTTTTCATCCTCCTGAACCGGTTCAATAACACCACTCCTTTCCCACTCGTTGAAAATATTTTCATACGTCTCGCCTAGTCCAAAATTTTCCACTTTCTTCCTTGTGTTGACTAACCTCTTCTCAGCCATGACCCTGTTAGATACAAGAAATGATTTGTTTTCTTTCCAGGGTAAATGGACTTCATACCTAAATTCTCCATTAATAGACACGGTTTTCTGAAAGTGCTCCATTGTTGCAAAGTTTTCTTCAGTTTTAGTTTTCTTTACGGCAGGATCGCTGATACCTAGCACGTCCAGTTCCCACAGATTTTCAACTGAAGCATCTCTGATAAAGAGAGAAGTGACGAGGTTGGTCATGCTTGATTGATCTCCGGAAACTACTTTACCCATCACAGTCCACCCCAGCAGAGTCTCAATACATACAAGACCATTGCTTAGTGTACACGTTTGTCCAGTCATTAACTTTCCAGCGACATCAGCGCCTATTAATAGTTCAATGGGACCTTCAGTATCATAATTCTGTATCCCTTTTGCTCTTAGTTCTTGCAACCATGGGCCCTTTAACATAGTATTGTACCCTGTAATTACTTGTTGCCCTAAGACTTCAAAATTGCAGGCATAAGGCTTTCCTAAACTCTCTATGTAGATCCTATAGCACATATGCTGTCTCTCTTCGGTGACTACCCCACCAAATAGTGAATGGCGTAGCATTTCTGTGCGATGACTACTGCAACCTAACTTCTGTGCCACTGATTCAAGCATATAAGATCTCTGACTGCCAGTATCCAGTAGAGCCCTTACCTCCATTGCAGAGGATTCTCCAATGACCTTCACCTTTAATGTTTGCAAAATAACACCTTGCACACCACTACGTTCTTCATTTGAAATCAAAGAATGAGACTGAAGTTTCTCATTGGTAGCTTCAGAGGAATGTGTTGGGCCTAGACATATTAGGCTATTATGTTTTTTGCTACAGGAATCACATTTTAACCGACTTCTGCACATCTTTGAAACATGTCCTTTCTTCAGACAGAGAAAGCATGCTCTCTTATTCTTCACAATTGAGACTCTCTCCTTTAAAGCCATCTGCTTTGCCACGGAGCAGTTTGAACTAGCATGGGACCCATCACAAAATATACAGTTTAGTCTAAGATTACAATCCACAAGTGCAGCTGCGGTAGGTGGCGATTCACTGTAAATGTCAATTTTCTTCGTACCTTTTGACTTGTCAGGATTCACGTTGATGTTACCTTTACTTGGGATGGCCAGTTTGATCCTTTCCTCACTCTCTACTTCATTCTCCAGGAATTTCATCAAACCTTTAAGACGTTCACTAGGTTCACATTCCTTCCCACCGCCACTCCTCTGCCAGGCACGTAACACATCTATAGACAAGCATGATTCAATCATAGGAAATAACATTGCTGCATATTTCTCGGAAGTTACACCTAGGCTCTCCAAAGCACCAAGTTGAGTTTCGAGTCTGTCATATAATGATGAGATGTCAAGACTACTACAAGAATTCATCATTGTCAATAGTTCTCTAGTGTAGACTTCCACCAACAAAGAATCTTTGCCAAAACGTGATTTAAGTTTCTGTATTGCTTTAGGGTAATTTCCACTTGTGGCTGGAAAACTATCAACGATGTCACGAGCTTTGGAGTTTGGCAATGTTGCTTGGATAAGATATTCGTATTTATCGGCATTATCTAACCCTTCATCTTCGTCAATCTTTTGAAATTGATTCCAGAAACCTAACCAATCTCGTAGATTTCCACCAAATTTTCGGAATTCGATCTTTGGAAGGCGATATTTACTTTTTAGGTTATGAGTGTTACTGGTGCTTACTGTTGACTGGACTTCGTCTTCACGTTTTCTCTCCATTGCAAGAGCATCGGAAACAGCCGCTGCTAACATATGAAACTTGCGTTTATAGTCATCTACTCCGTCTACTTCTGTGATCAGGTCTTCTTCTGACACCGCATCTTCCATGAGGTGTTGGAAGATCTCCTGGTCCAGATTACTTATGAGGTTAGCCTTCTCTTCCACTAAGGCGTAATCTCCTCGGATAGCGACTATGTCCTTTATTTCTTTCTCCAACAAAACTTGAAGTGAAGCTACAATTTTCGTGAACGATGCACGGTATACACCACGTTTTCTTATCAAACTTCGAATATCGCTCATTTTCCTTTCTATGTCCTGTCACGGTCGCCAGATGTTACGAACAGAAACGTCACTTCGTACTTATTCGGGAAAATGAAAAGATATTTATTCACAAGAAAAAATGCACACACATTACAAATAACACTCAAAAGACTCCATCTTGGATGCACTGTTCCTTGTCCTTCTTTTCTCACAAAAAACAAAAATAACTGTTGCCAACTGTCTGTCACACTCCCCACATGAACCAAAAAACCCTTATGTGACATATATGTCCTCAATATCTCTCCATATTAGATATACTCTATCCACTAAATGATAAATATTTATAATTTGTAGTACCCGCCATGCAATTCTTGCCTCAGGAGTGAGGTCAACTTTATTCATACTATCTCGCAAAATTCTCGTACTTTATCCATAAAATTTCACTTCTATTTTGTAGCTCCAACACTGTAGATGATCTTCACGGGAGGCGTTTGCCTTATTTCACGCGTATTACACATTTTTATACACAAAATTCAGGACGCTGCGCAGCGTTAATGCAGCTTCCTATGTATAAAAAACCTAGCAACCAGTTGTTTGGGTCCAATGTGGCTGCGCCTATGCGGTTGCTAGGCGCGTCACTTCGGCAGCGTATTCCAAGACCGACTACAATGGCTGTGTTTCTATCTCCCAAAATTTTAATAATATAATTTAATAAGATGCGCTCGAAAGAGCATTACTTAACCTACATAATACACGAAAATATAATTCTAAATACAATTTGATCTTACAATGCTATTTAGTTTTCACTGTAGTCTCTGATGGATTTAGTTCTTTTTACACACTTAGTTAAGTGATAACGGTCACATCTCTTGTCACACAACGAACATACGCAATCATCATCTGGCTGGTGAAAACCCTGAGTTAAGCAGATCTTATGGTGAAAACCATGAGTTGCAAGTCTCGTTACCACATGTCTTAGATCCTGTCCTGCCTCCGTCCATTGCCTATCCATCATTGCACTAGTGCTATAAAAATCAGGGTCAATGTCATTTCTCTTCCTCCGCCGCAGTTCGAGATGCGCTTGGTAAGGGCCGGTAGATGGCAGCGTGAATTGCAGTCTCAGGTCTTCCAAGAAGAAGCTTTCCCTGGCTAATTCGTATACAATCCTTGAGGGTGCATAAATCCCAACTCCCAAAGCACTCTTCAGATATCGTGATTTAACGCTTTCTAAACGTTTGAAATCGCTACTCGAAAGCTTATCCCATATTAATTCTATTCCATATGAGGCAATTGGAGTTATTACTGTTTTGAACAATGACATTGCAGTGGGCAAAGAAAGTTGTCGGATATTTTTAATTCGATGAGTGGCTTTCGTAGCTGCTGAAGCCCTTTCCTGAGTGTGTATCCTGTAGGACGACAGTGTCGTTTGTAGATATATTCCTAAATACCGGAAATTATTTACTACTCTTAGCATATCTCCTTGCTGAGTTAAATGATCATCCAACGCCAGTTTGCCTCCTTTTCTAAAAGTCATGTGCACTGTTTTTTCTTTGTTGATCACTAAACTGTTTTCGTCAGCCCATAATTCAAGTTTCTGAAGAGCGGCACGCAGATCACTTATGCAATGTGAACCTAGAGCCATGTCGTCGGCGTACATGATAAGTTTCACTGTTGGGTAGTCTTGGACGGTGTTAATAATGTCAGCTGTCAAGATGTTAAAAAGTAGGGGACTCATAGGATCGCCCTGAAGTACGCCATTTGTCTGACGGACCTTTTCAGACAGAACTACACCGTCATTTAAAATGACATAGTTGTATGCTAGGATTACCTCAACTATTCTCGCTAGGGGGTTAGAGTTTCCTAGCATCCCTTTAAGTTTATTTATGAGGATATTCCTGTCTATCAAGTCAAAAGCTTTACGATAGTCTATGAAGACCACGTGAAATTTCCCTTTCTTATGCCTCAGAGCCTGTTCCACTTCTTCTTGTAGTAATGCCACTGCTTGTAGAGTACTCCGTCCTTCTCGAAAGCCGAATTGACAATCTGGTATGTACATATCCACCTCCTTGGCTAGTCTTTTTGTTAAAATTTTAGAGAAAATCTTGAATATCGTGGGCTCTAGTACTATTCCTCTGTAAGAGTTGGGATCTTCAGTGTTTCCTTTCCCCTTGTACAGAATTGTCATTTGGGCCGTTCTCCAGCTTACAGGAATGACTCCTGTATACAAGCACTTATTAAATAGGTCTGTCCAGATGGGCAGAAGCAGATCTTGTGTCTCTTTTATGTGTTCTATGACTATCTTGTCAGGTCCTGCCGCCTTACCCTTCTTAGATGACGTGATATTAGTTTGTATTTCATCTGTGGTTATTTGGAGGAAATCATCAGCTATGCAATTTGTAGCAGAGACTTGGTGTTCTTCCAATGTTCCATTCTTGTTGAGGATCCCAGAGAAATGTTCCGCCCATGTCTCTATTGGTATTTCTCTTGCCTTAGGAGCTTGCCTCTTTCTTAGAGCTATGTAGGGATCTGATCTTGCTAGTTCCGCTGTTTCCCTTGCTTCGGCTTCAATGTGCTCGGTTCTTTTAGTATGAAGTAGTAGTTTATACTCTTTCCTCCTCGTAGCGTAATACTCCAAATCAGCTTTGTGGTTTGTGCACTTTGCTTTGTACAACGATTGTAGTGTAATTTTCCGAGTAATGTAGCACTCACTATCGAACCATTTTTGTGCATGTCTCTTTCTTCTGTAGACGAAGGCTTTGCTGATTAACAAGCTAACACTCTGCGCCGCGTCATCTATTTGATCCTGAGCGATGAGGGCTTTTGCTTCTTCAATACATGTTATGTCCTGCAATTTTGTCTGATCTAGGTTCCTAGAAGGGAGTTGCTCTGGAAATCGATATGCTATTGCAGTCTGTGACGCTATTTCTATCTCAGTGTGCACGGGGATGTGTTTTCGAATTGAAGAAGCACCCGATGCCCATAATCCTTCTTGTTTCACTATGCGAATCGCTTTTCCCCTGTAGAACACTTGATCGATGGCGCTTGCTCCATTGTGTGCGAAATAAGTTTGAAAAGTTTTTTCGTTTACTAACGTGAACCCTTCTTCTTCTAGGGTTTCCAAAACTAGATCAGTCTTTATACTTGGCTTGTCAGTTCTGCAGTTAATGTCGCCTGCTAATATTACATTCGTGTGACTTGTTACATGACCTATTGTTCTTAGAAGAGCGTCTATTACATCTTCTGTTGCCGTAACTGGAGCGATGTATACCCCTATTAGAGTGAGCCTTGTTGTTTTGACTATTATGGCATTTGACTCTGTCTTGTACTCCAGTATGCTTCCAGCTGTCGGTTTAAGAAAGCAAGACACTCCGCCAGCTGGTCTGCCTCCTGTGGCATTTGCATAGGCATGTACCCCGTAGAAACCTGGTAGGTCTAAAGGTTCTTGTAAAAAGGTCTCTGTCATAATCATTATGTCATAGTTCAATGTTAGATTTGGTGGCGTAAGTTGTAACGCGTTTCTTAGTCCTTCCGTGTTCCATAAAAGAAGTTTTATAGTTTGGTTATTCGAAATCAGCTCCTTCGGTAAATCTGTGGCCTCGAAAAAGGAATCTTAATAATTTTAATAATGGCACCCCGTCGTGTTCGTTAAGCCGCCATTTTGGACACGATGACGGCCTAGGGTGGGGGCTTAACGAAGCCCTGAGAATCAAAACGATCTAAAATTTTTCCGAGCATGGTCTCCAATCAAAACGTCCCTGATTGGCTGAGCACTTATAGGGTCCTTCCCGCCACACAGCCGCAATCAAATCCGCCATTAGCCTCAATTTAACATAACCTAAGTTACTTAAATTACAAATATTAATAATGTTGGTGAAGGGTGGGTGACTTGTGGATTAGATAAGCCATTTTTAGTGTTGCCTTCTATAGATTTGTGGTTTTTTGGCAATCTCGTTATCTTGTAGACATTAAGATAAATAGTTATATTTCGGAGGCCTATCACTCAGTACCGGTTTATCACAACAGTAGCAACTATTACGAATAGCTGTACTATAGTAAGATTTTTCTGCACCTTCGCGAAATAGTGGCGGTGGTTTGAGATTATTTTTGACTACCATTATGGGGTTTTAATAGTTTTTCATAGAGCATTTTTGTTGTCTTGTAGGCATGATTGATTTGACAAGTTAGGTCTGCATGTAGCCTACAGTTTTTTTCTGGTTTTTGGAATAATGCTCATTCTCATTAACATTAAGTGCAACCGTGATGACCGACTGAAGGACATTGAATATTTCGTTTACTAAGGCAGCACTGAAATATGGGTTCCAACACGATATGGACTTGGAACTTATGTTCGCTTAACAAAATAACGATACATCAACAAGTCATCCTTGTAATCTATGCAAATAACAAAAATAATTCCCATCCAATATAGGCCTATTCATGTTGAACGGTAGAAAGTTATCAACCTTTATTAAGGCAACACTGAAAAATGTTCATTTTGATCTAGCCTACTTACTCGGAGTCATCTGCATCAATGTCCCTAGAGGTTCAGTTTTTTAAATTCTCCCTTTCTATGGTCAAATAACACATGGATGTTCCCTATTTTTCTTAAGGGGATTCAATGATCTTATGCTGAACTAATTAAGAATAGGGCATGTATCAGGATAAAAATAATGTCCATAACCATCAGAAACTTGAGAACACAGATCAGGAGAATGTTGATCGACCATGGATGCAAGACCAGAAAGTCTTAAAGAGGAGTGTTTCATTTAGAGGCTTGGAACATCATGGTCAAGACTCCTGTTCTTGGGTGTGTGCTCAATTTGTTTGAAAACCCGTTGACAGATCATAAGTTAATCTGTGGCTGGAATCCACTCCGTCCTATGCTAAGCTGTGCGTACTGGGCACCATTAGTGTTCTGTGACTACTGTATCAATTTCTGAAAATTGTGTCATAGGCCTATGCATAGACAAGTCGTTGAGAATGTTCTCTGAATGGTGAATACCAGTAGGCTAGCCTACTTAGCTGCCTCCTTCACTAGCATTTCCAGGCACCTGGTTAGTTGGTAAAATGAAATAGAAAAATCACTTGAATGATTCAAGTTGTCCTTGATTGCCCTCGAGGGACAGTGTACCCCATTCCAGATCTTAGTTCAGAATTAGTTTCCTTGACAGAGTTGGAGAAACAGTCACAATACGTATGGTACTACTAGACCTAGTACGGTACATGTAGATGGAAGCATTGTGAGACCAACCACTAGGTAGCTTATGTCCCATTAGTTGGGAGTGTTGGGGAATGGGAGATTGGTTCAACATTTCAGCCTATGTTGTTGTATATTTCATTAATATATGAGATCTAAAAGTGTATCATAGGAATATTAAAGCAAACCATAATATATTACCAGTTGGTCAATTGGATACAACAATTCAATGAAACATTCTGTTAATAACTAGGAAGTGTCGTAGGCAACCAGAGAAGCGACACAAGAAAAAACACCTGAGTCTTCCAGGCAGTTGTCATCAACTGTATTTCACATAAAGAATGACTAAAATGGTTCCTCATGAAAAAAAAAAAACTGGTCAATGGCTTGAAAGACAGTAGTAAGGACTTACATGCTGTCAGTAAAAGTGGAGTTAAGAAAGATGTCTGGAATATTTAAATCAGTAGTTGATAGCCATGATTTTTAAAATTACCCTAGTTAATTGCACCTTAAGATGATTAGTAGCCTGCCGGTATGTGCAAGATTTTAAATGGTAGGTTTTCCTGTGAACCAAAAAACAGCTCTTAACATGGATTATGTTCAGGTTAGGCCTACAAGTTATTGGGAGGGAGGTTTATTTTACATACCTGTTGCACATAAAATGAGCTTCTGATTAGAGCTCTGTGGAAATGTTTAAATGGTTTGATGATACAGGATTTATCAAGCCTCTTTCTATGCATCTTTTAAAAACATTTTAACAATTCATAAATTACTGTCATCATTGCTAATGCTGTAATCTGTCATGTTTATTTATGCAGCATGAGGAATTAGGAAACATTGGTAGGATTGGTATATTGAGTGGATATATAGTAGGATAAAATGCAACTGTGTCATGGAAACCTAAGATGTATTTTTATTTCTCAACTTTATTTTCTGTAGACTCCAACACAGCCCACCACCAGGGAAAAAAAAAGTGTTGGTGATGTTTAATAAGAGCAAATCTTGAAATACTGTGATTTAAGTGGTTGGTATCAAAAGCTGTATAGGAAAAATGAAAATGTGAAGTCACGCCCAAGTTTATGAAGCCTTGCCAGACTCGGTTGAAATTATCTTCGATGCAAATCAAGTCTCAATAGTTAAAACTTTAGGACGACCTTTGACATGAGCACTATAATAGGCCTACATTTAGGATCGACATAGCCTGCAGTAGGTCTTGTGCTACTGTCTGCACCTGGGCATGTTTAAAAAAAACTCAGCCTGCAGGTTAATAAGGTAGTATATTACTATAAATCTATCTCAAGCAAATCCAAGAAGTTACCAGACTGAGAAACTACATATCAATATTTAAACAAAAAAGGGGTGGCAGTGCAAACTGCACTTTTAATCCTTGCTTCATTAGTTAAACCATAATATTTGTACATAAATACAGTAAGGACTTCACATTACAAACGGCCACTTAAATTATATGCCTTATTAGGCATAACCTACAAATTACATTTCATGAAATTGGTAAATATAAGCAGACAGCAACATCAATATGCAATGGTCTATAATGTAGTTTTATAGTGCACAAAAGGTTATTGTACTGAATGTATTTCGAACTGATGAATAAAACTGGTAGAAACGACAGCCAATTGATTTAGATCCATTACATCCAAAGTAGTAGAAACTTTCAGTTGATTGGCAAGAGTGTTGATTTGTACTTTTATTTTCACAAATTTTGATGAACAGTGTCACGCGTCAATTTAAATATAAACGCACATACAATTCCTCATCAATAAGTGATTTGCACTTCATACTGTCATGAACTGGAATAGATTTCTAGCAATTTAATTGATGTAGAAATCTATTCCTCTCGCCACCATGTTGGTGATAATTGTAAACAAACCCGCGGGCAGCCAATGACTGGTAATAATTGCCAGCCAATAACAAGCCAGGATGACGCGGATCATAATTCACGTTTCACTCTCATTGCGTTTTAACTTGAGATTTCGGATCAGCTGTTCGTTAACGCCACGGGGTGCCACTATTAAAATTTTGGGAGATAGAAACACGCCCAATATGTAGTCGGTCTTGGCTATTCATGGCGTCCATAGCGAACTTCCGGTCCACGAATCTCCATTGATTTTCATTGGTAATGAATCATCCGTGATTATTTTCCTTATTATTTTAGTTTGTGGCTTTAGGTGTTCAACTTATGAAATAAGAACTAGTGGGTTGGTCTTTCTTGTTCCCAACACAAGAGTCTCCTGAAAGAGTAGTTAGTAAAACTTCGCAACAGAAACAGGCGCGGATTTAAGGGGGGGTCACGGGGGTCATGACCCCCCCCCCCCAAACGGAGACCAAATTTTTTTGCAAACTCAAACAACGAAAACACAATTACCAGACAAATAAAACTTGACGAATTTTAACTGAAAAACAGGTTTATTTTCATTTTATTCAATACTGAAATATCTTTATTCGAATTATTATGTACAACTGTACATATTTACAACTTCAAACCTCTTATATAAAAACGATTATTTTTACAACAAAATCAACTCGTCTACTTTGTTTAGCAAACCTTGTGATTACCGAATCGATGTCTATAGTGATGTCACAATGAAGGTGCAGCAATGCACGGATAGGAATTTTGGGCTTTTTTCGCATCAAAAATTTTTGCCGGCGTCCAAACTGCAAGCTTGGTTGGCAATTTGAGCTGTGACTTTCTCCCTTTGTCGGTACCAACTCGACTTGCCGAAACTGTAACGTACCTTGATACTTTTCTCGAAGCTCGATGTAAAAGTCGCAAAACATGCCGTTGCAATTTGTACGAATATTTTTGGTTTGCTAAACGCATCAAATTTCTATCCATGAAGCTTGCAAAAAAATTGGTCTGGTTTTGTACATTTGGTTATTTTGTGATTGCGTTTTTAGTGATACCATTTTTCTCAACAATTTCGATTCTAACCCCCCCCCCCCCCCCCCCCCCAAGCCAAACTCTAGATCGATTCTCTGACCCCTCCCAAAACCAAACTCTAGATCCGCGCCTGAACAGAAAGGATCATAACAAACACCTTGCCTACAAAGTCTGCGATTTGCACATTTCAAACGGCAGAGGTCTAACATATCTTGGACTTACAATTGCATTGAGTTGGTGCTAATTAAATATGTTTTAAAGTGAGAATATATATATTCTTTGGTGAGAATACTGTATTATAATCAGTTGCTTAGCACGCCGGACTCTGACCGCTGGGGCCCGTAGTTCAAATCCCGGTCACTCCATGTGAGATTTGTGCTCGACAAAGCGAAGGCAGACAGGTTTTTCTCCTGTTTTTCCTGTCAATATTTCATTCCAGCAACACGCTCCACTTACATTTCATCTGTCATTCATGAAATCATTGCCCCAGACACCAGAGGAGTAGGACATGCAGCCGGCACAGTTCATATCCTCGCCGCTAGATGGGGGTTTCAATCATTCCATTCCTGGCCAAGCCCGGTCGGTCGACTGGAAACAGGTTGTGGATTTTCAATATAATAGCCTATACCGGTACGGTATATTAGCACATATTCAACCAATTATCATTTTATAATTATATACATATTCCGGGTATTGCAAGAAAGAGATAGCCTATTTGAGAGCAAATGCGGTTCCATCTTAAAATTCAACCGTGCTTAGTTTTCAGTAGCCTATGGAAAACATGGAAATTTATAAGTTACTAGACCAAACAACTGGCGACAACATTTTAAAATAAAATAGTCATTTACATATACACCATAGTCTGTACTATACGGTAATCACTGAAAGGGTAAGGGGTTTATGGCCTCAAACGAACGACGAACCTCATTTTGCATTAATTATGCAACCCGAAACCTTCTGTCTAAAAATATTTTAGTCAATAATTTAAGACAAGTTACCAGAAAACTAAATACAAAAAGCTGCGTACCTACTACGGCGTTAAGTTGCCCTGTGAAAAAAACAACCCCTTGCCAAGATATATGACGTGCATAGGCCTACAGTTAAATACAATCTTCCATTAGTAGAAACACTTTTAGTCACGATCTGAAAAAGAAATCCAAACATCATCTGCTATAAATTAACGGGGAAATTTGCAACATTTAGGGACTATGTGGCACAACGTTAGTTGACATTAATGAATTACAGCCAATGGCCATATCAGGATATTTTTAATTGAACGCATTTTACAACTTTCATAATTTCTCCTAACAACAATAATTTGCTTAGTTTGATACCGTAACGTAGCGGTCAGCATGGTTAGCTGCCGCCCCGGAGGTCCTGGGTTCGATTCCCGGCTCTGCCACGAAATTTGGTGGTCCAAATGAGTAGAGGGGGTTCGATTCCCACCTCGGCCATCCTCGAAGTGGTTTCCCACTTCGTCTTCGGGCAAATGCCGGGATGGTACCTCCTGTAAGGCCACAGCCGCCTCCTTCCCTCTTCCTTCCCCTCCCTTCCCATCCCTCATGAGGCCCCTGTTCGCTGTGCAGGTGGGACCACCCGGGCGAGGTGCTGATCACACCTCACCAGTTGTATCCACTCCGACCAAAATGTTCCCAGCTCTAGGACACTGCCTGGAGAGGCGGTAGTGGTGAGTTGCCTCGCTGAGTCCGTGGGAAACACCAACCGGAAGCTGGTTATGCACCCCCCCCCCCTCTCCCCTTGAATCTTAAAAAGTAAAACGATATGAAAATCAGACTTTTTTTTGTGCAAAAGTGCTTACAGGATTCTAATTAATTTTGTGCTAACCTTCCGTCAGGTGCAACATAGCGGCAGTGGGCGTATTAAGCCTGTTTGGCACACCTCAGAAATCTGAATGTTTAAAAATTACAATATTTGCTGAAGAATAGTTTTGCTACAATAGTGAATACACTCAATCATTCTCTGCATATTACGTAATTGTGAACGATCAGGCCTGGCAGATCACTTTTGCAACAACAGCAAATGTGTAGGAGGGTCATTGACAAACTGGCTGATATGGACTTGAATGTCATGTGGAATGAGGTAACTACTGAAAGGTGGAAGTAGCTTCGCCCCCTCGAATGACGAATATGAGATAAGAATTAACTCGTGTGCCTGTCAGATCAGTTGCACCATGGCTACCTATAACCAGGACTTGCCCTTAGCAGAGCGGCAACGCCGCACTCACGTCTATGTGTGGCAAGCAGTAAGCATGGTGATGAATGGTGCTGAACGAGCGAGTCCGCATAAAATTGCATATATGCTTGCTTTATCACTCGCAGTTTTTTCAATAGTGTTTAAGGTAGACCCGAGAGCGAAGGCTAATCATCTGGGAAACGTAAGTACAGTTCCTAACACAACGTCGTTATTCTATAATATTAAATGATAGTAAGCTCTCGAATTCTATCACACGTGGTTGCTCTTCTGCATTGTTCTAAAGCATCATGCATTATGATTTTTAAGCTTCATACACTTGTCAAAATTTAAATGTGTTTTCCATTGTAACTTAACCCTGGAACAACAATTGTAAGTAGATACTAGCGGAATCTGACAATTCTCGTCAATATTCAGTAATTTCGATCGACCATGACCTACGTTAGCTACTTTTCTCATGTCTTCGTTGGCATTTAAGCAATGTAAGTAAAACAGATACACATACATCATTTATATGGGCGTACTAATTAGTTACTAAAACAGAGATAGCGATTTATTGCATCGTCGATTTCTGTTTCGTATGATGTCAGAATAAGAATGCCTGCTGGAAATGACAGATATGAATGACGTAGAGGCAGCCTACCAAGCTACCTACTGTAATTAGCAGAGGCAAGAGATGTCTCAGAAGTCATATGGTGCTTTATCATCATCATCATCATCATCATCATCATCATCATCATCATCATCATCATCATCATTATTAATATTATTATTTCCAACCCATATTATTGCCGCTTCTTCGGGGTTGAACCAAGATGATTAAAAAAAGAAGTGGCGAATGGTTTTTACGGCCGGGTGCCCTTCCTGACGCCGGCCTCTCCAGAATAGTTAATGAGAGATACAATGACACTGAACCTGGGCAAAGAATTGGATGGAAGCGTCAGTGGCTGGCATTTGCCTGGAGCTAAAAATTGGAAACCACGGAAAAACATTTCAAGAACGGTTGACGATGTCTTCCTAGTCCAGAGATAGTCTGGTCTCAGGACCTTGCGCTTCAACGTGAGTAGCTACCCCGGTCGATATTATTATTAGTGCAGATAATCTGTACTGTATTTGCCGTCAGATTCATGTAATAAATTAATGTACAGTAATATCGTAGTATTTAATAAATTAAATTATTATTATTATTATAGACAGACGCATTGAATTACCGGTACTTCAATTGAAAGTAGGAAACCAAACTTGTTAACATTTATATGAAGTCATGTTTTAGTATAAGTTAAACTTATATGAAGTAATTTTATTAGTTTTATCGTTTTGGTTGGTTGGTTTTAATGACTAATTATTAAATAACTTACATCAGAATCTCCTTTTTTCATCTGCAGTATACCCACCTTCCCACATCCATACATATTAGTGAACTTGTTTCAAATAACCCGATTTCAAATTAGAATATTGAGAGACAGCAACGTCTTCTCTGCCCTAGGCGCACGGCCGGACTCAGACGTATGACGCTAGCGAAGTGGTGTTGCAATTCGGTGTGGCCAAGGCTGGTTAAAGGTAGCTATGGTTGTCCCCATCCTTCATAACTCATCAGTTATGCAATGGTGATGGCATGCTTTCGCTTTATATTAAACACTTGAGTAATATTACAAAGGAATATTGTAATTTATATGCGCGTGCATTTCATTCGTGTGTATTATGTTTACTATGAATGGCCGCCTGGACTGTGTCTGTGTGCTTATAGTAGCCTATTATTTATTTATTATTTTATTTATTTCGTGTGAATGGTCTACGAATGGATTTATATTTCATTTAAAAGTTAGTAATGTAATCTTACCGGTGTCTTATTATATATAATACAAAAACAAGGTACTGACTCATTAATCAACGCATCTTTGTAACTACTAGGGCTATGAAACTGAAATTTGCATGTTGAATACTCTCAGTTTGTGGGTGCTCACTAAGAAATGTTCTTAGAATATTCAAGCTTTAAGCGGGTCTGTTCGGCCATTTGGCTCTCATCCATGCGTTAATATAGTCAAAATAGAAGTTGTACAATGACTGGACATAACACATTTTACGCCTCTCGGCTTGGCACGTGGAACAATACTTGGAAAGTCCCCCGAGGGACCCCAAAACCACATTTTAAGGCCCGAAAACCAGCCCTTTTCGAGACAGGTCTATTTCCAAATTACTATCTTCGCTCTTGCAAACTGATTAACAAATCGCCAAACGAAACCATGCCAATAGTAGATCAACTTTCCATTTCTCTCTGTAAAAGGGCGAGAAGCGTCGGCTGACATCCTATTATTCTGCTGTTTCCCTCTTCGTCTCGGCTCGTTGTTTCAGCTAACCAACTGATTACCAACAACAGTTGTGGGTTTTCTGATCGCCTAGTCTCGGACAAATCCAGATCAACTCGTTGATTGATTCTTCTGCTACGTTTTAGGTAGATTTCAATAGAAAGCTAACTATTGCAATGGGTACCATGTTTCGACTTTCGGAAAATTTCGACATATCTTCGCGTTTCACATCCCCCAGACCCCAAAACCACCGTCAGTTCAAAAGTTTATATATAATTTATGTATATATATATGTGTGTATGTATATCAGTTTCTTGTGGGCACGATAACTGCCGTAATTTTGCACCAATCACTTTGAATTCTTTACCAAATATGTATACCTATAAAATGTCGGTCGAGTTCGTTATTGGGCTAAATCGGTCGAAGGGGGTGAAAATGGGGGGCTTTTTTTTTCTTCGAAAAAGTGAAATATTGCTATAACTCTCTTAATATGTGAAATATCGAATCCGTTCAAAGTCCATACTATGTGTCGGATAAAGCCCAAACATTTATCTTATATATTAAAAATATTTATGAAATCTTAAGCCAGTCCGTCCGGCCATTCTATCCGGTCGATTGCCTTCATTCTTTTTTTAAATGAAAGGTATTCATGCACAGATTTGTCATCAAGTATTACAAACCACTTAAATTACGCCTTTCTCAATTTATTTGATTTTTTCAACGTTTTCAAACTTTTTCCAAATTTCAAGCAATCATATCTTTGGCTCTAATTGAGTTACGAAGGTCGGTTGGGTCTATAAACACTCAGTGACTCAAGCGCTTTCATTTGGGCCCTTAACTATTGAAATCGGAATATTTTGAGGAAAGTTATGAGTGAACATTCGATATTACATCTCATATTTTCAACATTTTTTCTCATTGTAGCAATCATAACTTTGGTTCTAATTGCGTTACAAAGTTCGGATTGGTCTAAGAGAACTCAGTGGATCATGTTCTATCTTTTGAGTTATTAGATATTTAAATTGGTTGATTCTGAGGAATGTTATGAGTGCCGCAGCGAATATTAGAAATAATTATGAAAACTTAACCGAGTCCGTCCGGCCATTCTATCCGGTCGATTTCCTTAATTCCTTTTTTTAATTGAAAGGTATTCATGCAAGGATTGGTTATCAAGCATTACAAATCACTTTACTTCCGCCTTCCTCAAATTATTTCATTTCTTCAACTTTTTCCAACTCTTCTCACTCATTGAAGCAATCATCTTATCTTATATATTAAAAATATTTATGAAATCTTAAGCCAGTCCGTCCGGCCATTCTATCCGGTCTATTGCCTTCATTCTTTTTTTAAATGAAAGGTATTCATGCACAGATTTGTCATCAAGTATTACAAACCACTTAAATTACGCCTTTCTCAATTTATTTGATTTTTTCAACATTTTCAAACTTTTTCCAAATTTCAAGCAATTATATCTTTGGCTATAATTGAGTTACGAAGGTCGTTTGGGTCTAAGAACACTCAGTGACTCAAGCGCTTTCATTTGGGCCCTTAACTATTGAAATCGGAATATTTTGAGGAAAGTTATGAGTGGACATTCGATATTACATCTCATATTTTCAACATTTTTTCTCATTGTGGCAATCATAACTTTGGTTCTAATTGAGTTACACAGTTCGTTTTGGTCTAAGAACACTTGGTGGATCACGCTCTTTCATTCGAGCTCTTAACTATTCAAATCGGCTGATTCTGAGCAATGTTATGGGTGGACATTTGATATTACTTCTAATTTTTCATTTTCTTGTACCGAAAAATGAACATTGCCATGAAATTAATAGGGTAGTGTCAGATCTACTTCCAGGAACTCCTAGAATTTACACAAGTGTGAATACATTGGTAACTGAAGAAGAAAATTTAAGTTTGCATTTTCCCACTGAATTTTTGAACAGGCTTGAGATGAGTGGTTTACTTCCGCATGTGCTGACTTTGAAAGAAGGTGCTATTGCAATGTTCCTTAGGAGTTTCAATGCAACTATGATATTACTGAACGGGACGAGGCCAATAGTTTGAAAAATGTACGACAATATCATAGATTCCTAAGTTCTAACTGGTGTGAATAGTGGGGAGCGAATACTGCTACCTCGCATAGATTGTCACCATATGACACCATAATGACGGCAATTTCCTATTACACTAGCGTTTTGTATTACAATCAACAAAGCGCAGGGTCAAACCATTTAACGAGTTGGAATCTACTTACCTGAACCAGTCATAGGCCATAGAATGGTGTATGTTGCCTTATCCGGAGGAAAATCATTTAAAGATGTAAAAGTAGAAGTTAAACCTAAGGGTCGACGCACAGCGAACATTGTCTGGAAGGAAGTATTGTGAAATAAAGGTTATAAACTAATACATAATGTCGTAATTTCTTAATTCCAATACCGAAAGACAATGCTGCAGAGCAGCACGGGCACCCTAGTCTCTCTTAAGAGCCGGCCGTAGTGAGGGCAGATTTCGCCTTTCATTTCAAAAGCTCGCCACTAGGTTCGCTGTTGCTGTCGACTGCTCCACTGGTAGTTTCATGAAGGGTGCCTAGATGGCAGTGAGGGAGGCTCAAGGCCGTTCGATCCGATCCTATCCTATCCTCCAGTCATGACGAATAGAAATATTATTTCTATTATTCGTCATGCTCCAGTGTCCGTGTCACCCCAAAGTACCTTCAGAACATTGCGAACAGAATGTTCGAAGTGAAAGTCTGTATACAAAATCATCTCCTCGGTCCAAATTAGCCGCGCCTGGTTTCCTAAATATTTCTCATGAGTAGGGCTATGATTTTTATGTAAATACATATTGTTTCCCTTTCCTTATACACAACTAAAATGATAAATATCCATGAATTAGAACCTTAGCTATCATATAATTACATGTTGTTATATATTTTACATACCGTATTTGATCATTTTCTTTTTTGTTGTGTGACCTGATGAGAGGCCGAGTGCAGATCTTTCCAGTCGACGCCCGTGGGTGACCTGCGTGTCGGAATGAAAGATGAGATGAATGGATGAAAGTGGGCAAGGATGTGGAAGGAAGCGGCCATGGCCTGTAGACGGTACCGTCCCAGCATTTGTGGAGTTGAAAATGGGAAACCACGGAAAACCATTCAAGGACGGCCGACGGTGGGGCTCGAACCCACGTCTACCAAGTCAGCAGAGAGCTTGGTCCCACAGCCTAACGCTGCGCTTTAGCGAACGTAGCCGTGGTGGCTATATACGTGTTGGTATATTTTATCATAATGGCTCTTTTTACTTTTTATGTAAAATTACCTATACTGTCTCTTACTGTGATTGAAAAAAAAGTATTTTTCACAAGTGAAATAAACGGTAATTCAAAACAGTTAGGTATAACAATATTTGTCCACTAGAAACTCTGGTACATGAAACGGATTTTCCAAGCTATTCATAACCTGCTGAGAAAGGGCAAGGGAAGAATTCCAAGTAAGATATTAGTGAAGATAAGGGGATGGGAATTCGCATCACACATTGCCGGAGACTCATCGGCGGGACTTGGTTCATTTCAGTTGTCCAGTGAGTGCCTGAGACTCAACTTTTCAACGTGTTGTTCATAAAGGCTACTAGCCTATATTTCCTCCCACCTCGTAAACAAAAAGTGACTCTCACAATACTTATTGTTGAGTTCGAACGCATTTTATCATACATAATCATGGAATTTATTTAAATTTGCTATTATATGAACATGCTTAATTAATTCATTAGTATACCACTCTTTATTTTGCAAAAAATATAATGAATAAAATGAAGAATCTACAAGCAATATCATATGCAATGTATATGATTTATATAAAAATTAAATCAATATTACATATTTCCAATTTTTTAATGTAATATCACATAGAAGAAATGGAAGGAACGCAGATGCCCCACGTGGAACCATCTGTCATCACTGCGGCAAATTGTGTGCCTCCCGCATTGGGCTGTATAGTCACCTCTGAACTCACCAATGAGAGACATTCCGGATTGAAAGGCCAATCTACTCGATACGAGTGTTTGCTATGATGATGATAGATATTACATTAAAATCCTAACCTTACTCATCATTATATTGCCAACATGGATCCAACTATGACATTTTAACGCATGATAACCTAGAAAGTCATCTCGAAATTGGCATCTTAATTATTATGAGGTAACCCGTAGTGACATTCTCACTTCGATACTTACGATGAATATATGGGACACAAGAGGGTAGCAGATCCTGACGTTATTCTTCCATATTTGATTTTAAAAAAGATCCGGAAAAAAAATAGCTTATCCTCTTGATATTAAATTTTATTTATCGTACAAGTCTTTGATATTTCCAGAGAAATGGAAACTTCCTAAAGTCAGTCATATTCACAAGTCGGGTGAGATCTCACTAATTCTTAACTAGCGAACAGTACCGGTAGCTACTATGTTTGCCCCAAACAAACTTTACGAACAAACACTTCATGAACACATACTTATTCAGGCATACATGCCATTTTATTCACGATTCATAACACGGATTCATCCCTCGATGATCAACAATAACCAATTTTCACGAATCAGGAGTCATCTGGTTTAGATTAAAGGATAACGAGTCGATGTAATATATACAGATTATTGGCAGAGTTAACCATGACGTAGCCTACTACTTACGGAAATGTCCTATTACGGATCATACTTACAGTATGTAAGAGGCAACACTTTGTATCATAGAGAAAAGCTCCATTCACCCTCTGGTGTTCCCCTGGGATCGAATCTTGTGCCTCTGTAATTTTTATCTTAATTAACCATCTCCGGGATGCCAATATATTATTATTATTATTATTTGCAAATGACGTGTAATCGTTTACATACATTTATTCGTTTTGGGATTGTATGCTGCTCCAAAACATGAACAAAAATAAACTGGAGCAAAACAAATTGTTTAGATTTATGTGTCATCCGATTGCATTTACACGAAAACACACAAATTTTGATAGAAAACACCACCATTTCCTATGCAGTTCCCATCTCAAGTCATCTAGGTTTATGGCAGGCTATACTTTGATTTTAAAAAAGTTATCCTTTTCTCACCGTATTGATCGAATTTTTGAGATATATTCAAAATGCTGGGATATATAAGATGCACATTTTATTTTAGGAACCTGTACATTGCTAAAGATTGTACAATGCATTCGTATGAAGTAGACATGAATTTGGCTCAATAGTTTGGAACCCAAGATGTGCGAATGCTAACGATAGAGTTGAATCGATAAAAATAAATACCCTATATTCTTGGAATGCAAAAGGACAAATGTATATCATAAATATGCTAAGCGGCAATGTGGTGGCCCAGTGGTGTGGTCAAGCTGTTGGCCTCTCACCACAGCGGACCGGGTTCGGTTTCCGGTCAATGCATGTGAGATTTTCAAAGTTAAACGCCATGTCCAGTGGTTCGTATTCCACGTAAAAAGGAGGTCCCGTGGCTATTGATCGCGAGATTGACGGTAACATAAACTACACATTTCCTTTAAAAATGCTAAGCATAATTTCTTACTGGAACTTTTTCTTTAAAGACTTTAGAGAAAAGTAGGCAGGTTATTACATTTAAATAATTTGATATCTTTGATAGACCTTATTTGTCATCTGAATTTGAACTATATGTTCCTTCGCGGTCAATAAGACCGAAACGTATAACATCCCACTGTCCAAGAACCAATACAGAGTAACATAAACATTCGCCTGTATCGAACACATTCAATATCTAAAAAAAAAACAAAAAAAAAAAACATGCACGCATTTCAATATATCAGACAGCACCTTTTGTTCATTTGTATTGTAGAGAAATCACTTAATATCATACACTCCTTATCAGTGACGTGTAACATAATTTCAAGTACGATACTTACTAGAATAATATTTAGTCATACGTATTATAAGTATCATTTTATATCCAACGACTCCATCTATGCAAGGGAGGAAAGCGAAACCCTGGTTTGACGAATCGTGTTATATTCAGAGGAAAAAGACTTTAATGAAACTTCACAGTGTGAGGGCACAAAAAGACGACGAAACACTGGAGGATTATAGACAGCAAAGAAGAACCTACAAAGAATTGCTCACAGAGAAGAAAAGGGAATACATAGAAGAGACACAAAAAAAAAAGATCATTGCAGAAGCCGAATCAGATACATATCGGGCTCTAAGACCAACATTCCAACACTTTCAACCCAGTATACCAATGGAATTATGGGAAGAGCACATAAAGAAAGTCACATGTGCTAAGGCAACTCGACCACAACTTAGATCCACGGATGACCTGGACTCAACGGAAATCATAACAGAAGGAGAGATCTTAACGGCTATCAAAAGAATGGAAAATAATAGATCCCCTGGCCTCGATGGAGTGCGAAATGAACATCTAAAACAAACAGCAGAAGAATTGTTGCCAGTATAGGTAGCACTACTGAACAAATGCTTGGAACTTGGACACATTCCACTTGAATGGAGGAAGTCCACGATCAAGCTACTGTATAAGGGAAAAGGAAGTCCTGACAGCCCTGACTCGTACCGAGGCATAGCACTGGAATCAGTGATCCTAAAATTATTAACAGGGATACTGACTACAAGTATAAATGTAATTGTAGATCCGTTGTTGCCAGATGAGCAATGTGGCTTTCGTCAAAAACGGTCATCGATTATGGCTGCAGGGAACCTCCTACAACACATAACAACGACGCTAGAAACGTCGAAAGGTAAACTCTATGTAGTTTTCGTTAATTACTCGAAGGCTTTTGATTTAGTGAACAGAAAGTTGTTAATAAATAAGTTGGAAACACTCACTGGCAGAACAAGGGTAACAACGCTCATATCAAACATATTAGCGGAAAACTATATACAAATCTATGATGGAGTTGGACAGTCAACCTGGGTAATGCAAACAAATGGGGGTATTGCAAGGGGACCCCCTCAGTCCTACATTATTCAGTGTGCTTACATATGATGTTGGTGACAGAATTCGGGAAACAACAGAAGCTAAATTATACATATATGCAGACGATATGGCAATTGCTTCAGAGCAAATACATGATTTGCAAACGGCTATAGACATACTAAGTGACTGGGCACAGACAAATGAAGTTACAATTAATGCGGACAAGACAGAAATGATAATTTTTCGAAACGGTGGTAGGCCATCAAGTTCTGATCAAGTGATATGCAACGGGAAAAAACTAAAAGTCGTCACAAATTTCAAATACCTAGGCTTCACCCTACAGGTTACAGGAAAAAGTTTTCAACTGCATATAAGATCAAAAACAGCCGCTGCAATAAAAGCTATAAATGCCATCGGATATAAATTACCCTAATATCATTTGAGACAGTTAGATGAAATAGAAAAAGTAAAATCTCGATTTCTCAAAAGAGTCCTTGGATTAGCAAAGACAACCAAGTCTAGACTTGTATACGAGCTTGCTAGAGAAACATTTTTAATAGAAGACCTACGAATGTTACTACTACTGCCAATTTCAGACAGTTACAGAAAACTGCTGCAAGATCTAAAGAATAAAAACAGGACATACCCAGGGAATTCTACACGTCAAATGCGATGTTGGACCGAAGATGGATGCATCCATTCTGTGAAATGCGACATGTCGTGACCAGACTTGCGGTACATGTGTTTCACCACAAGATCTGATCAAGGTAGGTGTTCCATGATCCAGATGGAAATTGCATTTGTGAACTATGTGGGAATGTATGTGAAATGTACCATATCGTTTCTTGCCCAAAACGAACCATGTCGATAGTGGCATACACACAGACTAGTGTACGAAATGTATACTGCACGTCAACAACATGGCCACAGGCTGCAATAAAGATTATTATTATTATTAGTGTAAGAAGAATATTAAAAATATTAAGTGTAGGCCTAATTCATATTGTTATTTCTCATAATTAGATTGTAAACTGTTAGAAGAACTATAAATAAACAAACAAATAATTATAAATAAATAAACAAATTAGTTGAATGAAATTCAGGCCCACTTTAGTGATGATTACTGACTGGTGATTGCTTGCTACTCATATAATAATTACTGTAACTTCAAAAGGCCAGTAGTCGCTACATCATATTTAGACTGACAAAGCAACATTTTATTTACAATCCACCTCGTGGCGTAGTGGCTAGTCTTCTTAGCTGTCAACGCAGAGGTCCAGGTTTGGGAGCTGAGGGCTGGAACGGGATACACTGAGGCTTGTGAGGCAGAACTGGGAAGAGAAGGGTTACATTCATACTTCAGCCATCCTAGAAGTTGTTTCCTCACTTATGCTTCAGGCAAATGCTGGGATGGTATCTAACTTAAGGCCACGGCCGCCGCATATACAATACCCGTCCCAAATACAAATACACACCCTAATACAACCATCAAAATAACACAGGTTATTAGACTCATTATACACACACCCAAGTGCACGCGGCTACATGCCCACCATGTCCCAAATCTCCTTCACCGTGTCCACTGCCGATTGTAATGGAGCGACTGACAGCACCTGGACATGAGCTGATTTCATCACTTCCTGGCATGAGATTACCATCTCTCAGAAGCCGGCTGTCTTCCTTCACCCTGTTTCAAGGACAAGACTTTGCGACGATGCGGTATCTGACGGTAACTGCCTGAACTACCAGCACCTCGACACGGGCTAGCATTAGCAACTCAATATGCAAACATTTTCTAAAATCACGATTAAACATATACAGAGTTCTTAATTTTAAAATATGTTTCAGTAGCGATCTAGAGAAAACTATAAGCTGTCTTGCAGTGGAGTTTGTTTCTGTTTTCAACATAATCTGAAGGCATAGAAGTATTTAGGAAAATCGCAGTTCAGAACTCTATTTTATATGGAGAATTGTGGTTTTAACTACACTTTTTATAACTATCTTTGTATTCCTGTTCGATATGCTTTTGCACTGATGAAAAGTGTATAAAATACTACAGCGCGCTGTATAAATAAAATAATTTTACCTTGTCCCGTGTCTTTATAAATCGTTTCACAAACTTTTGACCCATGTTACAACAAGAGCTGGGCTGGCGGCCGGCAGTCCCAACTCCGGCCGGCTCTTAATAGGCACAATATCAAAACCGTACACAATGGACAATATTCCTCTAATAATTACCTAAAACTTTTGTCTGAAAGAATTTTTGATACGACCCACCATTACGCCAAGGGATGAGAAAAATGATTTCGAAATTATAAGAAAATGCCAAGAGCTATCAGAGGTTACCATGGCAACACTACTAAATTGATGAGGGATGATCCATCAGACGTTGCCATGACAACGCACTTGCATGAGATCAGATTCAGATTTCCATCTGACTAAGTGTGAAGCGGCTTCGGTAACGTAACTGGCAGCATGCTGAACTTCTATGCCCAAGGTCGCGGGTTCAAAGCCGGCCGAAGTCGTCGGATTTTCTAAGAGCGCTAAAAATCTCTCAGTATGCTTTCCTTTGGAGGGGAAGTTCCAACGTTCGTTGCGAGTTGCTGGTTGCGGTGGCATCTAGTAGCTAAGTTCACAGCTAGGTGTCGTTGACGGTAGTATCTGGTAGCAACATTATAAATTACTGCTTGAAATTGACCGTCTGCAGTCCTTACCAGAATTACAGACTAATACAGCCATCACAATTCACACCGTTTATCAGACAGATTCTACACTCACCCAAAGTACACGAGGTTATATGACCACGTTGTCGCAGCCCCTAAACTGAGGAACCAACCAAAATCTCTGCGGGAGATAAAATTTTGCGTGAAGACGTAACAGACAGTTAGATAGTTACACATCACTGTCGAAACCTTGCATAAGGACAGTGTGACCACAAGTATAAAAATGGACCCCAAATGACAAGAAGATTACCGTCCCCATAAGGCAATAAAATGTTTAAAATATGCATAAAATGACGAAAAACAAAGTTAATTAAGCTCCAAAAAACTTTCTCGCAATCAATGAAGTCTGATCCTTCTATGAAAACCTGCATATTCTGCCTATTTTCGCCTATCCCCAAGTTTGCCAGGTGAAATATACCTCTGCCTTCCGGCGTGCCGAGAGGACTTTTGCTAAATTGATAAGGGATGAGTCATCAGCAGTTGCTATGACAACGCCACTGCAAGAGATCACATTCAGTTTTTCCATCTGTCTGTGGGAAGCGACTTCGGTATCGGAACTGTGGGAAGCGGCTAACTGGTAGCTTGCTGAACTTCTATGTCCAAGGTCGCTGGTTCAAAGCCGGCCAAAGTCGTCGGAATTTCTAAGAGCGCTAAAAATCTCTCAGCATGCTTTCCTTTGGAGGGGAAGTTCCAACGTTCGTTGCAAGTTGCTGGATGCGGTGGCATCTAGTAGCCAAGTTCACAGCTAGGTGTCGTTGACGTTAGTATATGGTACAAAATTAAGAACTACTACTTAAAATTGACCGTCTGCAGACATTACCTGAATCCAGTGGCGGATCCAGAGGTTCACCTCGGAGGGGGCACTAGAATTTCAGAGTAGCTACAGAAAATATGTAATAAAATTACTAAATTTGTATTTAATCTACACACACTACACATAACATCCAACCACCAGATTTTATAATTCTACAAGAAATTCATTATATTAAAATGTTTATTGGTTTCAGTAAGGTATCAAGTCATTGTCATTATGTAAAAATAATAAAATAATAATTCTACAGAATATGTAAATTTCCACATTTTAATGCACATTACACAGTCAAATATGTATTAAAACATTTGCAATCATAGTGACTATCTGAAGACAATATACAAGTCTACTACACAAATGTTACAAGATATGTACATAGTACCAAAATTGTCAGTCACTGAGTCACTAGGCCTACTAGTCACATACATATAAATACAAAAAACAATTGTATTGAATACTGATTGGGATTCTATTTGGTGACTATCCAAGGCAAAATACATGCCTATTACAAAATATAATCCAGGTGATCATTCGTTTACCCCCTTTAGAGAAACATTCTAGAACTTTTTCAACGTCAACATTTATATCACGGTGAACAAATGACAGACACGAGCTATTCAACCTTTCCTCTGTCATACGCGTTCGTAGCCATGATTTAACAAGTTGCAGGCTGCTAAAAGATCTCTCTGCACTTGCAACACTGACGATGTAGCGAATATATTAACAGTGTTGCCATTACATACTATATGATAACAAACATTGACCACATTCATGAATGCTGGCAATAAGCAAACAGATTTTACTTGCAGTGCATTTTGGAGAGACAATCATTTTATCGGCAATATCAATGTAGCAGACAACTGGTTTTTCGAGGGGGGGGGGGGGGCACTTGCCCCTGGTGCTCCCCTCTGGATCCGCCACTGCCTGAATCACAGACTAATACAGTCATCACAATTAACACCGTTTATCAGACAGATTCTACACACTCCCAATGTACACGGGGTTACATGACCACGTTGTCACAGCCCCTAAACTGAGGAACCAACCAACATCTCTGCGGGAGATAAAATTTTGTGTGAAGAAGTAACAGACTGTTAGATAGTTACACATCAGTTCCAAACCTTGCATACGGACATTGTGATCACAAGTATAAAAACGAACCCCAAATGACAAGAAGGTTACCATCTCCATAAGACAATAAAGTGATAAAAATATGGATACAAAAACGAAAAAAAAGTTAATTAACCTCCAATTGTAAAATACTTTCTTGCAATAAATGAGGTCTGATCCTCCTACGAAAACCTGCATATTTTGCCTATTATAGCCTATCCCCTAGTTTGCCCGGTGAAATCTACCTCCGCCTTCCGGCGTGCCGAGAGGAATTTTTTCTTCTTTCTATAGGGTCGGATAAGTTCAATTAGTGTTTTGCGCTTGTTAGCGATCGTTTTTCAAGATGGTTGGTGGTTAGGTTGCTGACCCAATGTATTCTATGTGCAATAAATTAGCAAATACCAACATAAGAACTTACGTTGTTTAAGCATATTTTGTAAGTTCTAGGTTTAAAGTGATTTTCTAGATGATATACGACATTAAACAACTATTACAGTAGGCCTAACTACCTACCGTAGTTAGATACAATGTCCACTCAACATCGGACATTGGATCCTTGTTAGAAACTCAAAATGGAGCTAAGCGACTTCGGTGGCGTAGTCGGTAGCATGCTAGCTTCTATGATCAAGATCGTGGGTTCAAACCTGGCCGAAGTCGTCGGATTTTTTAAGAGCGTTAAAATCCTTCAGCATTCCTTCTTTCGGAGGGGAAGTAAAGCCGGCGGTCCCAAGTCATCGATTTATGGCATGTAAAATAACCTTCCACTAATTAAACTTGTGTGAAGCTAAATTTGCAGGCTAATTTCGTTGAAACACTCTGTCAAAGTACCAACGTTCACCACTAGGTGTCATTGACATCTGGTAGCGGAATTTGGAACTACCTGAAATTATACGGAACTTGTAGATCACCACATGGGTGTCTGCATTGAAGCAGTTGCAGATTCAGGCGAACCGAACATGTCCTCGGACACTCCCGGCACTAAAAGCCATACGCTAAATATTGTTTTAATCCCTTGGTTGGGGGTAGTTGGGATAAAACACGGCTGTGTCGCTGTACTAATTTAGAAGACCGTTCCTGGGTGAGAGTAGCTTCCCATAGCCGGGAGAGCTTACTAGTGTAGTGTGTTGGTGTTTAGTGTTTAATCTCTCGGGGGTGTCCCTGCAAGATGCAAGTATTTGCTAGGGGATGGATCTCTAAATACAGGCTACTATACTGGCCTGCCATCTGGGCAGAATGAGTAACTCAATAAATGTGCTGGGTCAGCGGCTCGACGCTAGGCAGTCGAGCCGCGTGCTGTGAGTACAATGTAGTCTGACAAAGCAATTACTGGCTACTACGGTCACGGGCAATTGTGACGAAGGTCAGGTGGGGTATGAGGATGTGAAGTGGAGTGTAATTTGTAATGTAGGTGTAGCTTACTGACCATGTATTTATTGGTCAGTAGATGTAGATTGGTATGTCCCTCTTGGGGAATTTAAACAAGTATAAAATACAATTTCTGTGTACAAGTTAGGGGTAGGTGTTCACAAGAATTAAAGGAGTCTGAGCACGGCTGAATCTCACCTGGTGATAAAACTGGAACAGACGTCGGACAGGGCCGCTGGCGAAGCACAGAGTAGAACAGATAATGGCTCCAGTTTGGACTCCATTCTTATACCTTCCGGCGCTGCGTGGTCAGCATTGCGTCAATGTAGCTGTCCCAGATAGTTGTTAGTGTAAATGTTTGTGTATGTTTTGCAAGTAGTTGGCTAACCTCCCAGGCTGGGTGGCCGCCGCTTGCTGTGTATAGATAATGTCCTGGTCTTATGGTGTGGCCAGTTGGGGTGGTTTTGGTAAAAGATGGGGGGTGGCTCTCAGGGCGTACTGCCCCCCCCCCCCCCCGGGCTGTACTGTGCCCAACTCTAGGAATGGGTATTCCAAGATTCAGACACCTAGATATCAAGGGAAAGGCTACAGCCGCTTTTGAAAGTTGAGATATTTGAATATCGCTCTACATTGCTTCTCGAAGCAATTGGAAAGAATATACCGCTAACAGCATGTCAAGTGACGTAGCGAGTAATAGTAGAGGTCGAGGCTATTTATTGATTAAATAGTTAACCATGGAGTAGAGACTTGAGACTTGGATCAGATTACTGGCACGGCCAAATGAAGGAGAATGCACTTAGTATCCAGTAAATCGGACCAGGGATACCAGAGATATGAGGATTTCCAGATTTCAGCGTGATGACGCGTGACCCTGGCAGTTTTGAATAAAAGCCGGCCGGCCGAGGCATCAGGAGCTCACTTCGACACAAGCACTTGCCTAGCAAGGTGCTACTACGCTGAGCCAAGGCACATGGTTGCCGGATCTACGCAGAAGTTATTTTCAAAGTTGTGATAGTCACAAAAGTGCTGCGCTAACGAGTGGAACTTAGTAAGTTTCCGGCAGGGAGGATCACTAAGGTGATAGTTATTTTCTACAGACACTGGTTAAATATTTTTATTTTCACATGGACATATGCTAGACTTTGTCTAGAATTAGTACTTTTTCACAGTCCAGTAATAACCTAATACTTGGATATTTAAATCCATTTTAGTCAGTTTTCATATTTGTAACTTGTTAACCACTTCGATCTATCAGTACATTGAATACCAGTCTATCACGGTGTTGTTCATTAGTCTACGCAGGGAAACTACATGTTGCTTCGCGCATGGTAGATGGTGATAAACCATGCCCAGGGAACGATCTTCAGAACAGCCGTTGATTGGTTAGACTGTCAGTGTTTTCTTGTACTGAAAAGATTACCGTGAGTTATGTTACAACTGACATATCTGAGAATAGATCACTTATATCTGACCCCATTTAAGCAAACTGTTATGGAGTTAACAGAAGCCAATATTGAAATGGATCAACAGTTACTTCAAACGTCAAGAGATATTACCACTATGTCTTGTTAGACGGATTGTGGGTATATAATGGCGGCCGATACAAGGATTATACATGCTTGTCCGATAGGGCATGTCTATGGATAAATCTGGTACAGACCAGGTTCACTACGCTTCAAGACCATCAAGAAATGTAAGCCACATTTGAATTATATTATGCCTAGCTAGTTGGAACACACTATTTTTCGGCAGATGACCAACACATTTATTTTTCTTCGTATTTAAATCTTGCAATGATTTACGCAAGACATATTAGAGTTATTCTGAGTATTTTCAGCACTCAGAACAGTTTAGGATCGATGACCTAGCATTTCGAGCATTTGTTTGAATATTTCATATTTTAGGGATATCACGGAAAACCGTCGATGTAATGGTTGAGTTAAATTATTTTTGTTGAGGAATGGATATTTTTTCCATATTCGAAGGTTCGAACATGTGGATTCTCACATAATGAGATGATAATTAAATATATTTAAAATAATATGACAAATAATAATAATAATAATAATCCACTAATAATAATAATAATAATTTTTATAACTTTTCTAAATAATTCTTGGATATTATATTTTATAATAATCACATGTATTGAGAGAGAGCCTATGAAGTAGTTTAATCATTTCTAGTCTGGAACAGGAGATTTTCCGAAGGAGAGTGGTTAGCGCAAGCCCGCATTCAACCAACATTTCAGTTCTGGTTGAACAGTTGATATTTGCAATGAGCAAAGTATATTTTTCAGATAACACGGAGAGGCATGAAACGGGAAGCAAAGGATATTTGTATCAAATAGGATATTTTTGTATTTATATAAAATCATGACGTAAATACACTCGAAAGTGAAATAAAGATTTTCATATGTATGGTAAATTCACGGGTTGAACTGAATGGTAAAATAAAATAAACTTGTGAGTTTATTAATCTTCCAGTGTTGATAACAAGCAGAGGCTTGATTTATTGTATAAATTTTGGGAAGAAAATTTATATGTGTGGAGTAGTTGAAATGCCATTCCCAGGTGCGCATGTTTAAGTCGCAGGAATGAGGAGGTTTTTTCGAGCATCAATCAAATAGCAGGTTCGATGGCTCAGGTTTATAGAAGGAGTATTGGAACCACACATTTCGTCGTATGAATGACCCGAAGGTTATTTCTTAGAAACCATCAGTTCTTATTTCAACCTTGTTTACGGATTCCATTTAGACATTGATTTTGCTAGAACCCGGATTTGTCATGATAGTAGTTTATTCTTCTTCAGAGGAAGACCTTTGCCGTTGTTGTTGTAATATTGTGTTCTTACACAAATAATAGAATGGGCCACTGCCAATTAAAAATAATTCTTTAACCACGAATAATTTGAAGGATATTTTCAATCCTAGTGCCATGAACTAAATGAATTTAGTATGAAGCTACAATTCTTATTTCCGCATTCTGTTGAAGAATTGCAAGTTGTGAAAATTACTAAAATGGCCACGAATATAAATATTTACCATAATAATGATTCCAAGTGGAAAATTGAATAGTTGAATGGTTCAACAATTTATTGATCAAGTTGATGATTCAGAAATCATATATTTTGTTAGGAACTTGAAGTTCATAATCGAGTCACTTCTCGAAACATTTAATGTCAGAAGAACAATTAATTTTGTTGTGCTTCGCACAGTTCTTCGATGCTATGCTCAAGGTCAAATACTTTTCAGATGTTATTAATATGTGTAAATAATTTGTGTTGATTCAATGATGATAATATTTTTTTGACAATATTTTTTTGAAACTGGAAAAATAAGTGAAAGTTAAAAATTCTATGAACATTTATTCTACGAGTGTTAATATTATGTAAAAATTCAAACAGTGAACTACAGTATTTCCAGTAAAGACAATTAAATTTGAACTGGATTTAATCACAAATAAATGAATATAATTTTGGAACACAGTCTACAGGACTAATAATCAGACTTGTGTTTCCAAAAATAACTGTCAAATGTGTTTGGAAAAATTCTGTACATTGTGTAAATAGGAGTGTGGGTCGCCACACGTGAGTGATGCTGCTTAGAGCATTTTTGCAGTCAATTTTAAATTCAAAATAAAATGAGATAATTTTACTTGATGTGTCATACCCAGTTGAATCTCCTTCTATCCTTATTGTTGCATTGAGCCAAAAATCAGTAAAGCATTTTTTTATTTGATGTCGTTTTTGCGATTTGCTTTAACCCATCTGGCGCTCCGGGATATTTTGACTCTCGTGCTGACTGATTATTGGTAAACTGCATATGTGGTCGTGCGGACTCCGGTCTAAACGGGCACAGTACAAGTCCCCCTCATCGATTAGTTCGCGTCCTCGCGAACGGGAAGTAGAGTGGGGGTGTCGATGTGATGGTTTCTTCTTGGCTTCTCCTCGTACCTCTTCTTCTTTGTCTTCCGTGTCGGTGTCGTGTAGGTGTAGCGATGTCGTGGTGATGTGAGTCCAGCGTGTGCTCAGAGGGGTAGGTTTTGGGTGTGCATAGTTATACATAGTTAATCTAGAATTGCTCATTTTAAAAGTTGACATTTGAAATAGTAATATTAAAAATACAAAAAAAAATACATGATCTTGACATTATATATATATGTTGGTATTATCCAGGGAGGAAAAAACCATGGCTGGACGGGTGGTTGTGCCGTCCGGCGCTGTGTTGGAGAAAAAAATGCTCCCTGCAGTGTATTGTGTAAAAGATGGAAGAAAATAGAAAAAGCAGGTGCCCCAGGGTATAAGTTAAAGGAATATATATAAAATGGTTTATTGTGTTGGGGTGAAACGGGACACCTTCACAAGTTTTGTCGTTATTAGAATGGAAAGGAAAGAAATAAAAGTGTGTTCACCGTGTGGCAGTGTTAAATGGTGTGACATATTATGTAAGACTGTGATAACGTTTTTGATACAGTATAGGATACATTGGTTATGATGATAGTAATAATAATAATCATAATTTCAATAATAATAATAATAATAATCATCATGCTAGTACAATAGAACAATGTGAGTGTGCGCTTGGCGCTATATTTATGTTATCAATAGTGGTGTCCATAATGCTGGGGTAATGTTATTTTCTGGATACGGTGATCCTACCTTTGCATGTGTACTCTTACCTTATAACTATAGTTTACAATTTTGTTTTTTGTACAATACCTTAGAGATCTCTCGCTTTGGCCATTTATCTATACCTCTTAGTCTCGTGCGCACTCTACCATCGTGCTTTGTATATCATTCCTTACTCAGCTGTTCCTGGTGCGATTTAGTGGCTAGTCCGCTTTTCTTTCGTTATACTTATTATGGAACCTCGTGGTTTTCCGTCGTGGGTCGGAATTCCACCTTAGGGTCGAGGGTTTGGCATTTACAACTTCCGTGCCGCCCTTAGATCCTGAAGTCACGCTTCATTTGCGTGTGGAGATGTGTTTGCGTTCAGCAATGTTCAGCATTCCACGTATACTGTTCACTGCTGGCCGCTGACGTTGTCACCTTTAAGGGTGCAACTGAAACCGATGAGTAATGTGTTTGTGTGTGTGATCATTAGTGTAAGGTATGTTTGTTTGGGGGATATATTTACAAGGGGTGAATTCATATGTGTCTGCCTTCCTGAAAATTAAATATGTTAGTGTATTTCATGCGCCATCGTGCGTATTCACGTTGGCTCCTTGTGAACCTGCAAAAGATGTAATGGATAACTGTGATCACATACAGTTGTCATATACCCTTCATCTCTGTTTTTCGCATGCCCTTTCATATGCATATGGCGCCATCTGAATCTAACTTAGTCTAGGTTAGCCTATCTTAGTCTAGCTTAGCCTATGTATTGTCTAGCTTAGCCTATGTATTCTATCTTAATCCTACTTATGCTATGTGTTGTCGGGCTTACCCTGGTAACGGATTTTAGTTACCAGGTGCCGAACGCTGTTATCTTAATTTAAAAAAAAATGACCTAAACTATATTAATTAATATTAATTGAAAAAAATATCCTGTATATAAATGCCGAGGTGGACCTTAACCTAATGCCGAAATGTGGTATAGCTACTGTTTTGTAACAGTGCTTATTAAATTTGCTTAAATCTAAGTTGCCTTTGAAATGGCACTGTAACTTATACGCTAGAATTTTAATGGAGGCTCGTACGGTCGATTTCTCTCCCGGGAGCCCTTGTAACCAATTGCTGAGACTGGAACCCAACAATGGCTCGTAGTCCCCTCCGTCTTAATACTAGTTGTCGACATTACCTTATTAGTAATTAATAAATTAATAGTAATTAATAAAGTCCTGGGCGCCTGCGCTGCTAAAGAGCAAACGCCTCGCCCGGCTATCCTGTTGGTCGTTGTTATACTTGCCTCTGTCGGCATTATTCTCCATTTATCATTTGCTTATGTTTATTGCTGGGTTGCCCACGAGACCCCCTGTGAGAGCTCGCCGCATTCCTCATTTACATCTCTGGCCGCCCGGTGCGTGACCATTTAAGCTCTGGAGACCCGGTGTCATCCATTTATGTGGGCACGGGTCCGAATGATCGCATTCATTCCATACGCATTATTAATTATTCATTTATTATCATTTATTTGTTAGATCGTCTTCACCTCGCCTCGCGGGGCAAGGACTTGGCGGATCTAGGGTTGGTCCCGCCGAATCCTGAGATCCTTCTTCACTTCACGCGAATGGAAGACTAACTTCCCGCCATGGAAGCTCTACTTAAGTTACATACTAACTAGAAGTCTAGTCCTAGTGTGGTCGTCTCTAGGTTTGTCTCCTGAGTCTAGTGTGGAGCTGGCTAATTCTCCCACCAGCCGTCAAAAGTCTCCCCTGCAGGTTTTGGCTTCGATGACCGTGGCGCATAGTGGGTATAACTGTCTCCGACAAGGGGGGTAGGCTAGACGCACCCCTAGATCTTGACGTTTGCCCGCGCCAAGCCATCGATGCTTCAACCTTACGTTTGTCAGTCATTCGGTCAACTGGGTCAGGCCTCATCATCGCCTTCTCCAGCTCTGTTCCTGTGTGGCGCCTCTGCCTTCCATTTAAACTCTCATCACCATCCAGTGTGATGTCAGACTCCTTTTATTTAAAATAAAAAAATAAGTGTGATTTGTAAATAAGTGTGTGTGTATCATGTAATTATGTAAAATTTTAAGTGTTCTGGGGTTGTAGAATCTTCTAAATGCATAGTCTACTTTAGGCCTGTAATTGCACTGTCGGATTTCCAGCGGTAATGCCTTGGTAATTTCCTGGAGGCGTTAGTAGGTTTTTATGGCGTTGGGTCCCTTGTTATTGGGATCCGGGGGTGTTATTTGCTGAATGGGCTTAAAGCGTGGTAGGAAAGGGTCGTGCATCGTTGGTCTCCATGTTAATGGTGGCCGGGAGCCGATGATGCTGCTAGGATGTCTTTACAGTGTGGGGGATGGGGTAGGCTTTTCCCAAGTGTGCAAAAAATGTTTAAAAGTGCCATGCAGGTGTGGTAGTAATAAACCCTGGTATGTGGGTGGGATATTCCATGCATGGGGATGGATATGAGACGTATCCGCTCTCATTTGAGGATAAGGTATGGGTCGAGGTATAATAACTCTATGTCACTTGCATGCGGGATTATTTAGTAAGAAAATATTTGTTAGTGTAGATGCGGCCTCATCTCTTTACATAGAGATGTGCATTAGCTTGATATTGTTTCCGACTCACCCCTAATAGTCGGGTGTAGGCATTTGGGACCAGGGTGTAGCATACCCGAATTTTGGGTAGACGCATGAAGTCTATCAATCCCGATGTATATTTTGGAATGTAGTCTAGCTGTTTTTATGTGTTTGTGTGTTTGTGTTGGATAGTGTTGTAAGTGACATGTTATGTAGGGAGAGGGGTGCTAGGATGGTATCCCGCAGTTGGTATCTTGGCCATCCTGATGGCACTATCCATCTCTGCTCCTGTCATTCTCACTTGGTCACTATTTGTTTTCTATCCGCTCCGTGGGATGTGCACTGTACAATATAAGTAAATAAATAACTCAATGTAAGCTACACAACATGGCCCGATAGCTGAAAGCCTTCTTGATCATCAAATCCAAAAGTTGTCTCAGAAATAGGTTATGTCAGCACACTGTTGAACACCGCGGACTACTACTCAACTCCTTCATTAACAATGGCCTCGTTGCGTAGAGGCTAGCATTCCCGGCTCTGGCAAGAAATTTAATTCTGGTCTGAGGGCTGGAACAGGGTACGCTAAGCCTCGTGAGGCAAAACTGAGAAAAGGATGGTTCGATTCCCATCTCAGCCATCCTGGAAGTGGTTTTCCGTGGTTCCCCACTTCTACTCAAGGCAAATTCCGGGATGGTTCCTAACTTAAGGCCAAGGTCACTTCCTCCCAATCCTCATCTGAATTAAAAATACGCACACTAATACAGCCATCACAATAACACAGTTACCCGACAAATTCCACACACAGCTAAGTACACGGGTATACATGACCACGATGTCGCAAAGCTCCTCAAGAATCAACATCAGAAACAAATATCTCTTTAACAATAATAAACCGACTTCGTTAAAAAGCTGTACGGATTCAGAATAAAAGGGGACTGGATCTAAGATGAATGTTTTGGGTATTATCAGCATTCTGAAATCTGCCAGCTTATTGTGTTTATTTTGAATTGAGGAAAGATGTGCAAATGAAATCTTTATTATTGAAAATTCTTTTGTCATAATTTCGGGTGATTGTAAAATAACCTACAGATTCTATTTAATCACATTATTAGCAACATTTCTAATGGATGAATTTATTAATTTTTAATTCACAATGTTACACACTCCTCGGTCTTCAATGTACCGGTACGACAGTTTGTTTCAATTTAGTAGTGGCTAATCACCTCACTCCTCTCCTTGAGATTTTGTGGGGTTCAACCCATATGACCAACTGTTCGGGTTCAATCTCTGTGAATTTGCGGGGTGAAGTGAAGTGGCAGGCGAGGAGGGAAGGGCCTGTCAACAGCTCGGTGTGTTATCTGGAATTCATGTCTATTCCAATACTGCTAATATAGGGCCGTTGTTCTAACCACTGTGGTGTTGCGAATGAGTGAGTGAGTCATCGACCAATGTATTTGGATCTGTTACTTCGCACGGACCGGGAACCCTCATCATTCGTCACCATCACTCCTCATAGTCCACGATCCACATCCCCCTCAGGTTCATGGAACTTGGATCCGAGCAGTACATCAGTAGGCCTACATTTTGGGGATCCGATCAGCCTCCGGGATTACCTAACGGACAGACAGAGCTTCCAAATTGTAGCGAAAATGGTTTAGAGTTTAGACGAACGTCTTTTGTATTTTGTTGCTTCATTTTTATGAGCTTCCAACATTCTGATCATCAGTCCCTTGTACTAGTGGGCATACTTGTAACTGGTTTTTGTGAGGAGGAGCAGGTCCAGAGGTTGCCAGCCGATGGGAACAGAAGGAGATATTTCGAGATATTTGCTGCGGAGGTAAGACTCTAAGATTACTGCAGGTTAATTGTCAGAGTTTAGGAAATAAATTAATTGAATTTTGGAATCTTGTAGAGACGTATTCTCCGGACATTGTCATTGCAACTGAATCTTGGTTATATGAGGACATAAATAGTAGCCAAATAATTCAAGGGACCTACGAAATGTACAGAAGGGATCGGGGAAAGCGAGGTGGTGGGCTATTTATTTGTGTGCGCAAAAATATAGCTAGTTTCTTAAAGTGGGCTGATATGGATCATGAAATGTTATGTGTACAAATTTCGGATAAAGGAAATAAATTCCCTCTTCAGGTGATAGGGGCGTATAGAGCACCGAAATATAACTTTTCTCTCCTCGAAACACTGCATGATAAAACTTGTACGGGTAATGCTATGAAAAAGAGCATAATAATTGCTGGAGATTTAAACCTCCCCAAAGTAGACTGGTCTGGTGAGTCAACTAGCTGTGGTCAAGCTCAGAGCGCTGCAAATAAATTCTTAAGGGAGGGGGGGATTTTCCCAAGTAGTTGACTTCCCAACTAGAGACAATAATACCTTAGATGTTTATCTCGTAAGGCCTGTAGAGCTGTATATTAACTGTCTGAAAGTACCAGGAATTAGTGACCATTCTGGGGTTGAATTAAATATTAGATATGGTGACATTACAAAATTACACTCTGATGTAGCAAAAAAGATCATATTCCAGTATCGCAGGGCGGATCAGGACAAGTTTCAGGGGTATTTAAATGAGCTATTTGCAGGATGGGCATCGGAAGGAAATCACATTAATATCCTGTGGACTAACTTTTTGAAAATTTTAAATAGCGCTGTTGATAAATTTGTCCCATTTAAATTGCTGAAACAAAACCCAGATCCTGAGTATTACACACGAGAAATTAGGAGTCTAAAACGGAAAATTAGGAAATTATACAATAAAAGACATGATAGTGACAAGTATATGTTGAAATTTAAGTCCTTATCAAGAGAGCTCGTCTTAAAAAAGAGGGCTGCTCATGACAGTTATATGCAAGGTTTACTTGGTTCGGGAGGTGATGGGTGGAAAAAAAATTACAGTTATGTTAGGGGAAGGAAGGGAAATTCAAATTATTTGTCGATGATAATGTCCGGTGACGGTAAATTAATTACTGAGAAACAGGCCATTGCTAATGAATTAAATGTCTTTTACGGTAGTGTGTTCAATAAATCCAATAGCTGTGTGTTGGACCTTAACGACGAATCAGGGGCTCCCCTGTTCCAAATAAACCAGTCAGCAATTGTAAAGCTAATACAAAAACTACGTTTCAATGTATCAAAGGGTCCTGATAATATTGTTAGTGAAGTACTTAAACTAGGAGGTAGGGCCGTGGCACGATATTTGGAGGTGATGTTTAATGTGTCCATTAACAATGCGCAAATCCCAGATGACTGGAAAAGAGCTACGGTAGTACCAATATTTAAGGGAGGGAGCAGACTTGAATTGGGCAACTACAGGCCGGTTAGCCTTACGTCCATCGTTTGTAAACAGATGGAGCATCTCATTTGCGACTACTTGAGGGAACAGTGGGAAACATTATCATGGTTTAATGATAGGCAACATGGATTTCGGAAAGGTTACTCATGCGAGAGTCAGATGCTATCACTTTTTCAAGACATTAGCGAATCGTTAGACCATGGAGTTTCAGTCGACGCCGTGGTTATAGATTTTGCGAAGGCATTTGATGTCGTGCCACATGACATGCTACTCCATAAATTAGCTTCGACGAAGATTGATAGAAGAGTAATTTTATGGATCCAAGAATTTTTGACGGGTCTTTCACAGAAAGTGAAAGTCGAAGGCATATTCTCGGATGAAATTACCGTAACGTCGGGTATCCCTCAGGGCAGCGTAATCGGAACTTTGTTATTTTTGGCGTTTATAAATGACTTACCAAATGGGATTCGCAGTGACTGTCGATTGTTTGCGGATGATTGTGTAATATATCGAAAGATACATGACTCACAAGACAATGCAGTGCTTCAAGAGGACCTGAACCTGGTCTATAAGTGGGCGATTGAAAATAAAATGAAAATAAACACAAGAAAATGTAGTCTCTTAAAAAAAGGGAAAGTGCGAAGGCAGGTTTTTCAATATAACATTGGCTCGGAAATACTTGTAGAAGAATATTCTTGCAAATATTTGGGCGTTCACGTAAGGAATGATATGAAATGGAGTAGTCATGTAGGATGTGTAGTTTCAAAAGCTTACAAATCCCTGCACTTTGTAATGAGGGTATTAAAAGGAAGTAGTACCTCTGCTAAAGAATTAGGCTATTTGTCACTTGTAAGACCTATTCTGGAATATGCCTCGGTGGTTTGGGATCCATATCAAGTAGGGCTCATCAATGAGTTGGAAATGGTACAAAGAAAGGCCACTAGATTTGTGCTCAGTGACTTGAATCCCTGGAGCAGTGTGAGCCGTATGTTAAAGAAACTTGGGTGGGAATCACTGGAGGCTAGGAGGATGAAATCTAGACTCTGCGCTATGTACAACACGTATACAAATAAACCAGCATGGGATGAGCTTAGCAAACGATTGGGAAAACCCACTTACATGGGTAGGAGCGATCATCCTTTCAAAGTTAAGGGCCGACCACAGCGAACAAATTATGGTAAATATTCTTTTGTAAACCGTGCCATTGATAACTGGAACTCTCTACCTGCCGCAGTCTTAGAGCCTTTTCCCAAACATATAGGTGTGTTTAAGAAAAGACTTGTGTAAATACTCCAGTTTAATTGTTGTATAATTGTTATTGAATTGTTATGTATAATTATTTATTTGTTATGTATATCCAATTTGCCACCGGGGGAAACACCCCCCATTGCAAATAAATGAATGAATGAATGAATGGTACCTGGATTCGGAAGGAGGTAGCCGTGGCCTTCAGTGAGGTACCATCTGCACTAAATTTAACCCTCATACCAAAATTCTCCAAATCCTTGGCACGGGCCCTCTAACAAAATATTTAATTTGTATCCATAGACCTGGAACAAGTTACCATACCATACCTGAAGAGTTTCGCAAAAGGCCTATCATTTAAGTCGCACGCTATACAACGTCCGCATACGTAGTTTCTAGATTCTACGGGGTCATCATTTTAAGTCTCCCCTTCTATACGAATCAAGGCTCGGGAAGCTCTCGCACTGACACTCGTTCGCTGGCTCAACTAGCACTTCACAATCTTACGACACCGGAGATACTTACAGTTTATTGCAACATTGCCGGGCTCAGCGCGCGTGTTCATTGGGGGAGATAAGACTGCGCCTGCCAAGGTCACTTTTACCGACCTAGTGGTGCGTATAGGGGGCAATTAAAATGATGACCCTGTAGTAACGTCCCTGATTAACACCTGTGCTATCGGGTGAGTTAGCCGAGGTCGTTACGGCATGACTGCTGGCAGTCGCTCACATCCGGGAGGCGAGGTGGTTCGAATCCCCCGCCGGCAACCTTGAAGATGGTCTTCTGTGGTTTCCCATCTTCCTTCCAGGCAAATGCCGGGGTTGGTCCCTAAGTATAGGCCACAGCCGCTACCTTCCAATTCCTAGCCCTTTCATTCCAAATCCCCCCCCCCTCCACCCCAAACGGTACTTGTAACTCACCCATTGGGTGTCCGTCTCGAAGCAGCTACAAAACTGGCGAGCCGAACATGTCCTCGTACACTTCCGGCAGTAAAAGCCATACGCTAAAAAAAAAACCCTGTGCTGTCTATTATCCCCATTGTAAGATACTGATTGAGGTTATTGTTATTGTAAGAGCGGAACATAGAAGTCCTCTGCCCCAATCAAATAATAGTCCAATATTTTAATCTGTCAGATCTTAAGAGTACTATGGTGGTGATTCACATGTATTTGTTGTTGTTGTGTTTGAGTCTTCAATCTTTTGACTGGTTTGATGCAGGTTTCCATGCTTCCCTAATGATTTCATCGCTAAATAGCTACCACATCTTACATATGAGGCAATCTGTTTAACATTTTCTAACCTTGGTCTACCCCTACAGTTCTTGTCCTTGACATGGGCGCCCCCGGGAAGAGAGGGGGGGGGGATGAAGTCAGAATGTCCCTTGCTTCACAAGTCACAGCCTTCTGACTTCACTCCTTCTCTCCACTTTCGTTATGCGTGGCACTGTTCTAGAAACAACTCGTTTCTACACTGGCGGTTTGGTCCTGACCCGATCTGAATTAGGAATGACCGCTCCGAGTACGGCAAGTTCGTCGCGTTTCCTCCCCTCTCGTGGTGTGACGTAGCTCCACAGACTTCCCCTCACTCAGTGTGTCATCAACCTTGATCACTTCTCCTCCTGCATGACGTTACTCTCACTTCTCGTGGTGTGACGCATTCTTACAATGTAGGCCTCCCTACATTCAGATAATAAATATACAACCATATTTAAATAGTTCCTTCTTTCCTTCCGGCCTTCCGTAATTGCTTAATTAATAATGATGCATAGTATTACACTCTATTTCATCTTAGAGTTTCCATATCTCACAAAATTTTAAGGAATAAGAGATTTTAATTCGTTTTTTTTATTTTTCCTGGGTACCAGTTCGTATCCCGTCTGGATCTTTAGTATTGGCCTTAAATAAATTCGGGCGCCATTCCCCGTTGCCAGTTAAAGTAAAGTATAGGCTGTACTTTCTTTAATAACAGTTGGTTTCTCTGTTCTTGGGACTGAATTTATTTATATACTGAATCTTTGGGTAAAGTCTCTTTAATTTGGAGTGGTAAAATTTTCCAATGGATCTGTTGTCTTCAATTCTTACGATCTTGTAGCAATGGTTACCGTAGACTGTATCTACTTTGAAGGGTCCTCTAAAAAGACTACTGAACTTGATGTATACCTTCTTCAGTACGTCAGCTTTCACAGGTATCCTGACTAATACAAGGTCACGTTCTCGTAGCGGGCCGCTAAATCTCTTCCCTTGTAAGCGTTTTAATCTCTTCTCGGCCGCTTTGTTTAGCTGTTCTCGCGCTGCTTCGATTCTCTGGTCCATCGGTGGTTCGTTATCTTCCGGAATGTTGAAGATTCCGTTCCAGGGTCGTATGGGCTTCTCCTCAAAGTGTAACATTTGCTTTCTTCGGTAAGCTCTATTTGATTAAATGCGGCAGTTAAATCAATCACTGAGAAACAGGTTTTATTCTTGAATCTCCTCAGTAGTTCCCTGATTTTTGGTGGCCTGTCGTATTCTTTTAACAAAAGAGTATTAATGCCCCTGGCATCTAAGCATAGTCTCAGACTTCCATCTGCTTTCTTTACGACTGTAAGAGGGTTTAAATAAGGAGTGGCTTGCTTCCTTATTATACCGTCCTTTTCCATGCCTTTTATTAAATCCGTCACTTATGATTGATATTACTCCGGTATCGGATACAATTTCTTTTGAAAGGGTGTGTTATCTGCGAGCTTGATCTGATATTTATATCCTCTGATAATGCCTGGTTTGTCATTAAATACATCTGCAAAATTCGTGACCAATTCTTCTAATCTCTCTCTATGATCTTCGAAGTTCTCAATTCTCCCACCATATTGAGGTATCCCTTTTGCTTCGACTTCCATGACTATTCTTACTAGATTTTCTTCTGTAGTTTCGTCAATCAGACTACACTCATTCTCCTCCTTCTTCGAGTTTTCTGGCTGATATTGACCTTCATTTAATTTTATAACTCCGTTGCGCAAGTCAATAACGGCTCCCGTCTTCGTTATGAAATCAATACCTAGATTAGCATCGAAATTTATCTGGTTCAAGACTATGAATATCTGCTCGTATTTATGTCCATTGATGGAGAATTCCATTAATGCCTAGACTTTACACTTCATGGTCTTATCATTGAATACACCCCTGACCTTGATAGTTGAAACGGGCATTGCTGTGAGTGAATTACCATCTTTTAATCTGTTAAAACAAATCTCTGACAAAATTGACGCTGTCGCACCCGTATGTAGGAGTGTTCTCAGGCATTCACTTTCTGATACTATTTCTATGATGGGTAGCCTCGCTACTCTTCCTGTTTTCGGTTCTTCTCGCTCATACAGGAGATCTACGTTCGTGGCCTGATACAATTCATTTATCTCGATTATCTCGATTACGTGTCTAGTTACGGTGATGTTCTCGTCCTCCTTTATTTTTGGAATTTGAAGTTTTTATTGTACCCCTCCTGGGTCTTCATTGCTCCGGTCTCTGCTTGATCCGGGCTGAGATTCCTGATTTTGGTTACGCTGTCCCTGATTTTGGTTTCTTGCGTTTCCCTCTTCCCTTTCTCTAAGGTTCTTCAGGTATTCTTGACTTTCTCTCTCTCTCTATCATCGTAATACCTCCTCACGTTATTGTTGTTTCTCCATCCTCGGTTTTGTTGATTCTGCTGTTGTTGCGGTCTCGAATAGTTGTTTGTGTTCCTCCAGTTTTGATATCCTCGATATCCGTAATTATTCGTCGGGTTATCTCTGTTGTAGTATCCCTCTCGACGATAATCATTGTTCCTTTGGTGGTAGCTGTTTCTCCCCTGATTTTCGTTCCATCGTCGAGTCTGGTATGGTCTCCCTTCTCTAAGTCTCTGATTACAGGTTGAAAGCGGTTTTGTCCATAAACTCTCGATCTAGTTGGTCCTACTCCATTTTTATTGTCTTCCGTCTGTAGCGTTTGATCAACATGGATGGTGTGGATCTCTCTATGTTCTGGGATTCTGCTTCTTTGGTTCTGGTTTCCGGTTGTGTTGTTGGACACATTGGACGTGTGATCCAACCTCCTCAAAATTTCCGCCATCCCCTCTAACGTTTGACGTTGGCCAAAATGAGGTGCCTTCTAACTTCGGTTGGTAATTGGCATGAAATAGCATGTACTAGGTCTTCTTCTGCCAATGGAGGTTGAAGATATTGCAAGCGTGCTAATTGATTTGTAAAGAAGCTTGCGTACTTCGTCGGACTAGAGTAAGCATACTTTTTCGAATAAATTGCGGCGCGTATGTCTTGTTGAAGTTCTTTGCTCCAGAATCGCTTCTGTAGAGGAATAGCGAACTCCTCGAATGTGTGGTAAGTATACCTGAAAGCTCTGTGCCAAACTAAGGCCTCTGAGTCCAAATATTTCTTCACTACCCTCATGTGTCGTGCACGAGGTATTCTGTTATCCTCTAGATACGATCTCATGTCTCTGAGAAATTCCACAGCAGTGATATTTCCAACCCCGCTGAATTTGTCGTTTTTTTCGTCGTTACTCTTGATGACGATAATGTTCGCATTTGACCTACTCTGGAAAGGTTCAAAGTCTCCTCCAAGTTCCTCTGTTTCTGTTCGAAATGGCTCTCGAATGAAGTTAAAGCTGGATTTCGGAAGCTGCTGACTATCCACGCTTTCCTTATCCTCTTCTATCTTGTCTGTCTTAGCCTCTAATTTCTTGATTTCTTCATTCAATTTCTCATCTCTTGCCTCAAAGAATCTAGTTAAGTCCTTCCTCATATCCTCCCTGACTTCAGCTCTTAACGTAGATGAAAATGGAGAATTCCCAATCGTGTTGTTCCAATTCGCAGGTTTCCTTTTCCTGCCTCGACCTAATTTTCGCCAGTTCTATGTTTATGTCATCGACTGTACGTTTAACCCTGTCAAGTTCGCCTGAATTACTTAAATCTGCTTTATTTACAATATCGGTCAGCGTGGCTACGTTATTGATTTGAAGCTCATCTACCCGCTTGGATAGATCTTCACGTACTCTACTAACATTTATGTTTGAACTTAATTCTATGGCCTTAATATCATTAGATAATTTACTATGGATTTCAGATACAATTTTAGTAGTAACTGTTACGACCTCCTACTTCATGTCCGTAAGAGCCTTTCAGTAGCGGCTATTCAGGTGAAGAGAGTGAAGAGCCTCTTCACATGCCATCTCTTAAATAAAATAAACATTATTTTTTCTTATTTAAATAAAAATGTTGTCATTGTCTTGGGCTACTTTTTCACTTAGTGTACTGTTATTTCTACACTCCGTCGCTAGATGGTGCGCAAGCAAGGTGCATGACGTCCTTGTAGCAGTTGTACTCCCTGTCGCTAGATTGTACTGCCGTAACTTGGAAGGAAGCAGGAGACGAAGTGTCTTGTTTATGTCAGCTACATCGTCTCGTTGCCATGGTAACCTGACGTCAGTTGTGACGTCATTACCTGCCGTTAGACAGACGAGTGAAGATGTACCTGTGTCGGCAAGGCAATATCGTCTAGTTCAGTTGATGAAAGTTTACATTGCAACAGGCTTCTTTTTCTTTTATATTGAGGCTTTTATTTACTTTCCCAATGAATAGTATGTATTTATAACGTTATCTACCCTGTTGTTGATGAAGGTTGATGGCTTTTAGTGTATAATGTTTGCAGTGAAAGACACGTTACTAATTTTATTAGAAATTCCCTTCAGTAGGTGGAAAGATGAAGACAAAAAGGGATTTATTAATTAATTTATTAATTTGTGGGTGGCCAAAGAAATTAATAGAACTGTGCACTAAAGAAATAAAACCGGAAAGTCCTATAGCCTTCATCTCAAGGGATCTTGGTTCGAACAGTTCACATAGTTGTGCAGTAGTTATAGAACTGTTCTGTTGGCCTTGCTTACTATACAGTAACAGTAACAAATTTCCAAAACATTACGCGCGGGTTGGACAAACACAAAGACAGTGAGCAACATTTAAAGAACCAGTTACCACTTAGAACACGCACACAAGCACGATATCTGGCACTTTACGGGAAAATGCAAGACTAAGTGCACTTAAATGTAATGTGAATGTGACTTTAAATAGGCAGATCCTGGGACTTGTGATTAGAGTTGTTCTATACTTAAGTTTACAGGAACTCTCTTCTAGAGAGGAGGGCCGATAACCTAGATGTTAGGCCTCTTAAAGCAACAATTATCATCATCATCATCGTCTTCTAGAGGACATGACAAGACCTCTTTAAACCGTGTGCGCTTTAAGGAATTATTGAAGATACTGACATCTAAAAAGTCCTTAGAACCTCAAAATTATTAAAATAAAATTCAAAGGGTGTTCTCTGGAAATAACTGATGCAACATCAGAGTACATCAGAGATCATATTAAGGACCGACTTAATAATGTTAGAGCCTCCGTGGCTTAGGCGGCAGCACGCCGGCCTCTCACCGCTGGGTCCGTGGTTCAAATCCCGGTCACTCCATGTGAGATCTGTGCTGGACAAAACGGAGGCAGACAGGTTTTTCTCCGGGTACTCCGGTTTTCCCTGTCAAAAATTTAATTCCAGCAACACTCTCCACTATCATTTCATTTCATCTGTCATTCATTTCATCATTGCCCCAGAGAAGTGCGTCAGGCCTCGGCAGCCGGCACAGTTCATATCCTCGCTGCTAGATGGGGGGGGGGGGCTTCATTCATTCCATTCCTGACCCAATCGGAGACTAGAAGCAGGCTGTGAATTTTCATTTTTTTCTTAATAATGTTCCGCTTTTTTCTATGCTAACGCATGGCTGTGATAAATTACAATTCTTAAATAAGTCTTATAGATTCCGACAAATTTGAGCTGTATAACAAACATAATCAACAATAGGCCTACCCCACATTTAAGAAATGAACTGTCACTCTTTTATGCTCATGAATCCTACAACGTAAAAATAGTCGGGAGAAATACATCAAGAACTCCGTGAATAGAAGAGACTTACAAACTTTTGCTTAAGGACACGACGTACTCTTGCATGATGAAAATATCGATTTTTTGATTTTGGCGCCATAAAATTCTTCATTCTTTTCTGAATCCAAATATATATAGTTTGTGTTTTTTTTTATGTCTACAAATACCTTAAATTCGTTTTTTTTAAATTAGCGTCCCATGCTCTGAATAATTCACTTTTAACTTTGCCAGCAGTTTTCCGTTAATACTCATTTTCCATGTTTAGGTACCAATAACAAGGAAACCATTTAAGATAGAGGGCTAATTTTTTTACATTAACTTGCCTAATGGAGTACTTGAATATTAACCTATTTGCACTTCCAAAACATAGTAGGCATGGATTGGGAAGAGAAAAATTAATACATATTTTTGAATAAATTTAAAAAGAAAGAGTTCGGATTCTTTTTTCTTGCATTCTGTCCCAATAATAATGAAACAAAGTGGTTACCGGTACTCATCTGCCATAATCCATTCCAAGTGTGTGAACAGAATTTGAGAATATTTGATTGAAAAACAACTGAGAAATGTGTACCTGAAGCAAATTATACAACATTTTTTTGAAAATGTATCTGTCCAAATTTGTATTCATTTCACACATCCTATAAAAGCAAAGTAGCACTACATGGTCATAAACAGCTCAGAATATACCGCTTCTTATATGTGACAAGAATCATAGCTGTACCTTTAGCATAAATCCAGAAAATACTTAGTAAAGTGATGCCACAAAAATAGACTTTTTCATCGTGTAAGAGTACGTGGCGACCTTAATTGGGTATTGGCAATACCTTCTACAAGTGCATCAGTACAACGCAGTTTCTCTTGTTTGAGAAGATTCAATACTTTTGCATGTAACACAATATCTGACTCCAGAATTACATCATTGGCTATCTCCATAAATCGTGAATTGTAGTTGAAATTGATTGAAGACCTTCTATGAGGACATCATAGATAAGATTGCCAACCTTAGAGAACGGAGGATTCATTTAAGCTATACAAATAAGCGAGTTTGACTTTTTAGTGCGATAACTTATGTTTGGTTTGGTTTTAAGTACTAGGCTTTTAGTAGATATTTTAGCATTAAAATAGGAAAAGGATGTCAATATTCACAAACGCAAACATCATGCACTGATGAAATTAGGAGTTTGGCTCTTCACCTGATATTTGATCTACGAGCCGCCACTGGAGCCTTTACAATAGAGGCATTTATGTCCACATTAATGCCATCCTCGATCAATTTCCTTTGACCTTCCAACTTGACCTGTAAGTCATCAACAGTATCATTTAGACTGCCAAGTTGCTCCTTGAGTCTGTTCTGGGCCACTGAAACGTGTACATGATGTGTAGTGTTTTCCTCCTTAACGGAGCTAATACTAGCCTGTAATTTTTCCTCTAGTTCTATTATGTGGTTACTGTTAGCTAATTTCACTTCTAATACTTTGCCTATCATGTCGGATCTTAAAATTCCTACTTCTGTTTTAGTAAGACTAATGTCCTGTTTGACTTGGTCAAATGAGGTTTTTAATTCTTCCTGTGCATTTCCTGCCTTTTCTAAAATTTTCTGAGCCTTTTCCTGATTTTTCCTAACCTCATCATGAATTTTCCTGGCCTCTTCCTGCGGTGCTCTTATTTCGGCCTGATTTTTCTGTCTTCTAATCTAGCCTCTTCCTGACTCAATCGGTCCTCTTCTCTAGCTTTTTCTTGAGCTAATCTCATCTCCGCTCTTATCATTTTAGCCTCTTCTTCTACCTTTCTGTCTTCCTCTCGTGCTTTTTCTAATGTTAGCCTAATTTCCTCCTGTGCCTTCTCTTGAGCTAACCTGATTACTTCACGTTCCTGTCTATCCTCTTCTCTAGCTAACCTAATTTCTTCCCGTTCCTTTTCTCTAGCTAACCTAGTTTCTTCCCATTCTTTTTCTCTAGCTAGTCTATCTTCCTTTCTGGCCTTTTCTAAAGCTAACTTAGCTTCCTCCTGTGCTAACGTTATACTAGCCTTGGTAAGTGTTTGAGCAACCGACAACTCGGCCTTGACCTCGGATTTCACAGCAGCTACAGATTTCTGAATCTCGGCTTTCATTTGTTTAGTGTTAGAGTGTGTTAATTGGTGGAGGGCTTCAAGGTCTTTGGTCAATACATTTTGAGCTTCTTTCATGTTTTCCAATATCGTTCTTATGAACGTCAAGTCGTTTGCCGATATAATTTCTTCTTTCTTGAGACCAAGGGACGTATCAACTACAAAAACTACGTATTTAAATTCAGTTATTACATTATTGTAACTTTCAAAGAATTGTCACCAAGAATTCATAATTAAAAAATGATATAAGTGTATCCTCTTTTCCTGTGAATACACTTAAGTCTTAGCTATCTTCGTGAAATATTTTGTTTAACAAATTTTATCTAGGCTTTTTAATGCTCTAAATGTTTTATTGGACACATATATAAAGGTTCTTGAAACACCTTTGTTACTAGGAAATATGGTTTATTACGTTTACAGCATAGTTCTACATAACTATCTGTTTCATTACAATGAATTTGGTATTCATTGATTTAATTATCTATATCAAGTATTTAGACTATCTTTAACAGATTTTGTGTCGTGTAACAATCCATTTTTGCCCACAGTTGGTTTATAATAAATTTCTGACACTCGAATCAACATCTTGAGTTGTCGAAATTTATTTGACACTTCGTGACATAGCTTTTTAAATATACGGTACTTAAGTTGTTCAATATACGTTCCATCGCTGCGCATAAAACAGATTTATTTAATTTAACGCAAGTATCTATAATTCTAAACGATTTTAATTTGAAATGATTTAACGTTGACAACAGCAATACGCTAATAAAATTTCGTCCAAATGACGGAAATTTTCAATGAAAATGACTCCTAAGAAAATACTGATATACTGGATTAACATCTACATAATTTTAAATACAATGACAAAATTATACGATTGGTCAATTTGGATAAACACAGAACATGACTACAATTCTACTAAATATAAATCAATCTCTTCACTACCTTGAGCTGGCGACGATCTCTGATGTATCATGTCTCGTCTGGCAAGACAAATGTGTTTGAGCACAACGCCCACAGCTGCGAGAACCGGTTGTGACGAGGCCTGCTGGATAACCTCACAGTGGGATAAGATCGATGACGTAACTGGGTTTTTGAAATCTGAAAATCCGTCAAGAATAGCCAAAGTTGGAACTTCGAGTAATGATGGAAGAAGAAGCTATGGTAGGGATGGATACGCCCCTTCAAAGTTGATAAAAGGCCTTGCACAGCAGAGAGGAGCGGCTCACGTCGTGGTTTTATTCTGACTTGATAGTCTGACTTCGTGTTCTGATAGAACAAGCATATCGTCATAAGCAAACGTGGCAGAGCCCACCGCATCGAACAGTATTGGGTATCCAGCAGTGCAATTTTACTGTTACTAAAACTAGGCGAAGTTGGAGTGCACACATAAACGATTCTACAAGTTTATCTATCAAGAATTAGCTACTGCATTTATACTAATTCAATAGTGCATTACAATATTGAGGCGTGTGCGAAAGTTGAACATTTTCATTATAATACTTCAGAAGATATTCGCATTTAAAGACTGCAGAGAAAAGTGTTTTTCTCGAATCCTGAGAAGCACTTTTACTACCACATTCTACGCTACGGCAGACACGTGTATTGCAACCGTGATACTGAAGATTACATTTGGTGATACAACGCTACATTCTACAATGGAACTATACAATCTGGCAGTACTTTCGACTAACATTATAATGGAAGTGGAGATGGAAGACTAAAACTTTAATGCAATTGGGACATACATCAGTAGTGTGAAGTAGCAACATGGAGCTTCGATAATCGTCATTCTACAAAGACGAGCATGTAGTGAACATTCAGCTACACTCATGCATCGTAATCCATCGCTGAATTACATCAAATGGCAGTGGAAATAAATTCATACTCCACAATTATGAACATTTCTGCGGAAATATTTGCAATGAACTACATGGCTGATTTCTACAAGAACTTCAGGGAACTTTCAAGAGGGGCAAGGGTTTTTCCCAGCACACAAAGAAGAGTTTTGCCAGAAGGATGTCTATCGTCTACACGGAGCAGTGCGATTTCCGGAGGAGGAAGCTGTTCTATTCTCCGAGGGCGCAGGTTCCAGGTTCGAGGTCGGTGCACATCTATCCTGTGGTGAAATGGAACCAGCAGCAGTCTTCTTTGAAATTTTCTTCTAGAACTTCAATCCAATAGATAAGGTAGCCGTGAACGTTTCTTGATTTATTTGAGCCATTTTAGTGAGATCTGAGCAACTATCTTTCCCATATTTTCTGTCATATATTTGATTGCCCCATATTCTTTTGCTAGATGTTTCTGTACTCTGTACACTTTGCAGCTTTATGTCATTTTCTTCGATTTATTGAGACATTATTATGTCATTTGCATATTTAAACATTTTGGATCAGTTTATATTGAAGTTAAATATTCTTTCGAGAATTTGAATTTTTCTTGTAGTCACGATTTGACTGTAAAGTTAACGATTTTCTATGGCAAGTTTGAATTCAGACAGCGTGTCGTTTTATTAAAGTAATTCTTTCCAGTAAATTACTTTGACCAATTTTCTGTCATCCTCAAGAAAGAAGAATGATTAAAAGATTTTAGAGCGTTAAAATCTACTACTTCATCGACGATCTTGGAAATACTAGTCGTTTTTATGATCATGATTGAAACACAGACATTTTTAGTCAATTCTGAAATACCATTGCATTATAGACAATTTTATGAAATATGAACTTTGAATACGATTTATTCAGTACACTATAGTAATGAACATTTGATAGGAGATTTTCTCAATTCTAGATTGAAACAATAATGTTTGCATTTTCTAGTCTATTTGCATTCTATTCGACTATTTCTGCAGTTAAATGAATTTTGCTTGAATATAGTATTTTTATACTGCGATAATTATGATGAGATTAATTCATTTTGATAGACCAGGGAGGCGTGTCTAATCGTATTTGCTATTAAATTTATTTGTGACTGGCAAATGTTTACTTCATATCGCTTCATGAATGAAACCCACGAAGGTTAAATATAATAACAGTTTTCGATACAATTGATGAATATAAGAATTTTTAAAGAGGAACTATGGATGTATAATCGTTAGTTCAGTGGACGTGTAAAAGTCGCTGATGAATAATGCCCTTTAATAAGTGAAGGAGGTTCCCACAGTAATATTGATGATAATGATGAATTTATAAGTGGAGGTTTTTTGTGTGTATTGTGGAAGATTTTGATGCCATATATAATGAGATATATGATGAATTATGGGCCAATTTTGTGCGTTTGTGCGAGGTATGTTTCCGCTGAATTGTATTGTTCAGGTCCATTGAAAATTATTCATGTGAAGTTACTGTTAAAATTAACAATAGTGATAAATTGATTGAATTATAGATTTTGAATGGAGGTTACCGTCACAAATAATAATTATTAAATCTTATTAAACCTGAATCTAAAATTAAAATATACTGCTCAAAAAAATTAAAGCACCACTTTTTTCAAAGGCCACCAAATTTTGAAAAGTTGACCTACAAGCTCGAAATCTCAGTATGACGTTTGTCCTGACGCCTACCAAGCATATGCTTCAGCACAACTCCCCAACTTGAGTAGTTTCGGGGTAGCACCCCGAAAACCAGCCCATTTTCGAAAACCGCAAATTGAAGTTTGCGAAAAACGCTGCAGGACTTGTCGCAGGTTGCCAAAGCAGTCGAAAATGAATGAGTCTTGCTCTTAAAGGTTCCACAAACACGTAGAAATCGTTACATTTGACGTTTGGGCATTTTCAACCCCCTTCATCATCCCCTAAACATGGACTACCATTGGGGGCGTCTGAGAAGGTACCGGGTGTGTTTAACCATCTGAAAACCTGCACACCGTCCTCAGTTGCTGATTGCAGTAAGTTCTTAAGGCCTCCGGCAATGTCCACACCCCCTAACACCCTCAACTGGCATGGGACCAAACCACCCCCTCTCGATTCACCCCTAAGGAAGGTTTTAATCGAGATGTTTTTCAGTGCTGTGAATGCGGGGGTCTTCCCCTACCGTTTCAAAAAAGGAGCTGTGCCTTTGTCACCACCCCTTCCCCTGCAACCCCCGTTTGTATGATTTTTCGAATCAGGCCCTTTTTAAGGGCTGAAACGAGGTCTTAATCGCTGAAAGGGCTGTAAAGGTCCTTAGAAGTAGTGGTGACACGAAATCAACCCCTTCCGATCGATGATTGACATTCCGTCCCCCAAATTCGAAATTTTTGCACCCCCAACCCTCCCTGTCTGGACGCGTAACGCATCATGGCAGAGTTTTCAGAGTTGGATGGAAATTAAGCTTATGGCCTGCAATGGAGCCCAAAACAGCAGGTTGGATAGAAATTCATCGGTAGGTTGGGAAACGGGACCAAAATTTTTCAAAAAAGTGTACAGCCTACAGTAAGTACGCCCATGCATAGACAACCCACATCACGTCCGTGCGTGTGGGTTGCCTATGATCGGCAATAGGTTACAAAGTTTGGCAATGAGAGAAGAATGACGTGATGTGGGTTGCCTATGCATTGGCGTACTTACTAGAAGCTGTTAACTTTTTTGAAAACTTTTTGGTCCCGTTTCCCACCATACCGATGAATTTCCATCCAACCTGCTGTTTTGGGCTCCATGTCAGGCCATAAGCTTCATTTCCATCCAACTCTGAAAACTCTGCCATGACGCGTTACGCGTCCAGACAGGGAGGGTTGGGGGTGCAACAATTTCGAATTTCGGGGACGGAATGTCAATCATCGATCGGAAGGGGTTGATTTCGTGTCACCACTACTTCTAAGGACCTTTACAGCCCTTTCAGCGATTAAGACCTCGTTTCAGCCCTTAAAAAGGGCCTGATTTGAAAAATCATACAAACGGGGGTTGCAGGGGAAGGGGTGGTGACAAAGGCACAGCTCCTTTTTTGAAGCGGTAGGGGAAGACCCCCGCATTCACAGCACTGACAAATATCTCGATTAAAACCTTCCTTAGGGGTGAATCGAGAGGGGGTGGTTTGGTCCCATGTCAGTTGAGGGTGTTAGGGGGTGTGGACATTGCCGGAGGCCTTAAGAACTTACTGCAATCAGCAACTGAGGACGGTGTGCAGGTTTTCAGATGGTTTAACACACCGGGTACCTTCTCAGACGCCCCCAATGGTAGTCCATGTTTAGGGGATGATGAAGGGGGTTGAAAATGCCCAAACGTCAAATGTAACGATTTCTACGTGTTTGTGGAACCTTTAAGAGCAAGACTCATTCATTTTCGACTGCTTTGGCAACCTGCGACAAGTCCTGCGGCGTTTTTCGCAAACTTCAATTTGCGGTTTTCGAAAATGGGCTGGTTTTCGGGGTGCTACCCCGAAACTACTCAAGTTGGGGAGTTGTGCTGAAGCATATGCTTGGTAGGCGTCAGGACAAACGTCATACTGAGATTTCGAACTTGTAGGTCAACTTTTCAAAATTTGGTGGCCTTTGAAAAAAGTGGTGCTTTAATTTTTTTGAGCAGTATATAAGTAACCTTCATCGGTCGATTATATTACCACGATTTAAGAAAATATCAACCGGATAAACGTGTGGTTAATGTATTTCAAATATAAATAAAATATAAATAATGTAAATAACTATGTAAATATCTATAATAATAATTTGAAACAAACGGGATTAATAGAGGCGTGTAATCATTTTTCAATTGTCGTTTGACTAAGTTATGAACAATCTAAATGTTATAAATAATTATTGAACACTATGATATAACATTATGCGTTTTGCTATTAACATTTAAACAACGCTAGTTCGATAATTGGAATAAACATTTAAATAAGATTTGAGATTAACAGAGTAATCCATTGCAATGTGAACGGAACTTGTATAAATTTTGCGTGATAATATTTGAGTTGAGATGTGAGCATTTAAATTGTTTTGAATGAGAGCTAGACTCTGCGTTGGCCAGCATATGGTGACACTGGTTAGGCAGCTGCGTCCATTTGACGAAGCAAGCATGCAACACTGCTTAGGGTGTATTGCAGGTGGCCAGATAACTGAATGGTGGAGGTCAAGGTCAACTACTTAGCGGCCTTGCGGTTATTAATAAATGTGTGTCAATGAACTAAATTATGAAGTTCATGAACAAGGAAACAAATGCTATATGTCTCGTCCCAGCTCCCTTATCCATTCCAATGTGCATTGTTGTTATTATTACGTTCTTTTGAGCTAGAGAAAGCTGAATTTTTGTATGTGAAGTCTACAGTCCTACAGGAGGACATGGTTGCATTGACAATGGCTTCAGACAGCCATAACTATTTTGTTGTTAAATTTTGTTAATTTTTTTTTCTTTATGTGAAATAAATTATTGTGCAGTTTAAATTTTCTGGTCTCCGACTTGGTTCATTTTAAATATCGTGGTGGAGGTTATTGTGAGGGCATACTATTAAGTGATCCAGTTGAAAACCCAGACCCGAGATTAAATTGAATAGGTAAGTAAAAGGTAAGTATGAACCCCCGTATATTTTGGTGTGTTCCACAATAATTTCATGTTAACTACTGTGCTCTAATCTCGGTAGTATCTGTCATTGCCATTTTCATTGATGTAGCTGTGCCGGTGCAATCGATTATTGGCAATCCGATTGAGGGGGCGGATTTCTGACAGCCTACTATCCGGATTATCGGGGACAGTAGGATTGGCGCAATCAACGTGTGGGGCTCGAATAACATTGGATTACCAAGTTATCGATGTCAATGGGATTGTGAAGACTCAAATAAAGAGGTTGATTCTTTGTTAGATGTCTTGGCCAATTGTAGAATTTGAGAGTGTGATTATATAGGGATTAAATGTTGTGTTGTATTAGGAAAATTACACTCAGAAAAGATCAGATCTTATACAACCTGAGAGAGGTTAAATAGGCTGGAAACTTAGAAAAATCACCTATGATCTGGAGTCTTATTTTATTTGACCGGTTTATGACATGTTTAGTCATATTAAAGATAAAATTAAACTATTTGGATTGTAAATGTAAATTATTTATATTAGGATATTTAAAATGAACCAAAGAAATTTGAACATGTGCTTGAGTTTATTTCAACATAGGGTGTTTATGAAGTTAGTGATAAGCTAATTATAAGTTAGATTTAAGACAAAAAATTGCTCAAACTTTATATATGGTGAAAGGCGTTGCTCAGATGTTGTTATCTTGCTCTATTTGATGTATGTCCCTAACGCAGTCTATTATTGAAAAATTATTGAGATGGCGGATGAGAGTATGAGAAAGATGTTGGAGGAGATGTCCAACAGTTTGAAAGCTAGCATGAATGAAAGTGTGAGGGAGATGGAAGCTAGGAATGCTAGTCGAATGCAGGAGATGATGAAGGAGAATTTGAAGGATCTCCAGACCAGTTCTGCAAATTTGGAAAATAACATGTCGCGTTTACAGACCAGTACACAGGAGGTCCAGAATGCCGTGACTGCCATTCACAAGGATGTCTCAGATGTTAAAGTAGATTTATCCAATGTCCATAAAGATGTTTCAGATGTAAAAATTGATGTTTCCAATGTACAGGGAAAAGTTGATTCAGTCCAGAAAGACCTTACTTTGTTAAATCTTGATGTTGCTAATGTCCGGGGTGATATTTCATGTGCTAGAGCAGAAGTAATCGTTGTTAGGAATGATGTTGCTACTGTACAAGACAAGGTAGAAGAAGTTCAAAGAGAGATTAGAAATGTTCGAACCGATGTGTCAAACGTTCAAGTAGACATACATAATATTCAGTCTGATGTTAATGATATGCAAAGCGATATCAATAAGGTGCAAATAGAAGTTAATACAGTTTTTGTAGACATTGCCAAAGTTCAAACTGATGTTAATAAGGTTAGAGAAGAAATTGAAACTTCAAAAACGCTTTGTACTCGTAACATTAGTGCTTTAACAACTAGATTGGTTGACGAGTCTGTTAGGACAACAGCTTCACTAGCTGGATTAAAACATGATGTAGAGGTCATGAGGACCCAAGTCTTAGATCATAATCGTTTACTTAAGGAAGACATTGAAGTAGATATTGCTGAAATGTTAACTGCAAATGTAACGGTGTGGAAAGATGAATGGAACAAGTCAAGTGGGGAACATGTCAATCAGATTCAGGAGCGAATTGAACGAAAACTAGCCAGTACACAAGTAGATATAAATAATGAGGTAGTTCAAATCAGAAAGGATTTGAGTATAAGGATTGATTCGCTATCCGAAAAGCAGGTAGAGGATAGAACTCAAATAAGCCAGGACGTGCAAGCATTAAAAACCGCGTTAGAGGAACAAATTCATAAGGTTGTCTCTGATGTCAATGAAACTACGAGCAAACTTCAGAATTTAAACCTAGGAGAAGCTAGCATGTTGGAAACGTATAAAGAAGAGTTGATTAGGAAAGTCATCACGGAAATCACAGATAAGGATCCAGAAGGGTTGACTTTTGAAGATAATAGGAATTACGTGAGAAGATGTAACCTCGCTACTGAAGAGAGAGATATTAGTCCTGAGGAACGTATATTCAGATTCCGGGAAGAAGAAGAGGATAGGAATATTGAACCTGAATGGAAATATCGTGATAGTGGGAAGAATTACATGGATTCATATCCAAGAAATGTGACAGTCATCCGAAACTTTGAGGACAAGCCTCAGAAATTTAGTAATACAGATAGTCTAACACCGATAGAGTATATCAGAAACCTGAAAGACTATTTTATTGAAGTCCATATTCCTAGAGAAAGAGAAATGAGAATCGTAGAAAGATTTCTAGCTGGAGGACCTCTTGAGTGGTTCAGAACATTTCGGTACACTTTTAGTAATTTCGATGAATTTGCAGAGGCACTGATAAAACGATTCTGGTCAATAGAAGCACAAAATTCATTAAGAGCTGAGGTATACTCGAGGAAGTATTCGGGTACTCTTCCAACACGGTACGCTGATTTCTTCACGAGCCAGTTATCGCGCTTAAGATTTTTACAACCCCCATTGTCTACAGAGCAGTTAATAGATGCCATTTCACGTATGCTACCTGTTGAGGTAAGAAGGCTTATTATATCGACAAATATAAGGGATTTGACCAGTATGGACGAACTATTGAGAAGGCTTGATTACACGAGTCCGGTGCCAAATTTGGTTCAAAAAGGTCAGAGGCACGAATTCAAAGACATTAATACAGTCTACATGGATCAAGTTCAGCAAACTGATACGCCTGCTGAAGAGAAAACTGAAAATGTAGGTCCTCACAGGAACAATTATTTTCGCAACAACAGATCACAAGGTTACCGTCCATATCAGCAAAGACGAGGCTGGAATAACAATAGAGGGAACGATAATAACGGAAGAGGTAGATATTATAATAACAATGGGTACAATAGGAACTACAACAGAAATAACCAGTACCAGAATCGGAATCAAAATTCTCAAGGTCAGGTTATGACACCGGACAAGTATCAAGAGAGAGAGAAAGAAAGTCAGCAGTATTTGAAGGAATTACGAGAGAAGGAAGCTGAAACCCAGAAGAAAAGACAGGATTTAGTGAGCGATCCTGGTCCTTCTACAAGCCAGCAGGGGAACTTTGAAAATGGTAACACAGAAAAAAACGCCGATTTCTCAACGAAAGTGAGAAACAATGAATACATTGCCACACCACACATAATTACTATCAATGAAATTTACGAAGTAACTGATGAGGATTTATTAGAAGAAAGAGGAATGTCAAAGAGCAAAGTATGCTTCCGTTCTATTAAAAGGAAAACCTAAGGCTATGATTCCCTCTAAACCGAATGAACTCATGGCGACGGACATATTTGGCCCCTGTCCGAAGGGATACCAGGGTAATCAGTACCTGTTGGTTACCGTGGATGTCTTCTCGAAATTTGTAACAATGAGTCCCATGCAAAAAGCTAACACGAGAAACGTTGTAAGCAGACTGGAACATGCTGTATTTCCAAAAGCTGGTAAACCAGAGTATCTACTATCGGATCATGGAGCTCAGTTTACATCCTTAGAATTTGCTGCAGATATGGAAAGGCTTGGTATTAAGCACATATTTTCAAGCGTGCGCTATCCGGAATCGAATTCTTCAGAAAGATACATGGCTGAATTTTCGAAATTTTGTCGAATTTTCTGTCCGAATGATCATACTAGTTGGGTGAGATTTGTACCCCTTATTGAGGAGTGTCTAAATTCTGCAGTGTAGGAGAGCACAGGAGGGGTGCCAATGAGACTTCATCTAGGAAGAAACCCAGAAAGGCCGTGGGACAATCTTTTCAACCACGTTCCTAGAGATCCCGACCTAGGAAGGCAGCAGAGAATTGACAGAGCGAAAGAACAACTCCAGAGAGCAGCACAAAAACGACTGAAAAGAGTAGCTGGAAAACGTTTTGGTACTCCCTTAGAAATTGGAAATCTGGTATTACTACGCAGACCTGTCAAGGCTGACGTGAGTAAGAAAATCTATCCCAAGTTTGGAATAGTATTTATGGGTCCGTTCAGAATTACGAATGCTTATGGAAACAACTGTTATGAACTCTATGATGATGAGAATGATGTCGTATATGGCAAGTTCAATGCTGGAAACTTGAAGAAATATTCTCCAAGAGTAAGCCAATAATAATTCAATTTCGTGTTCAAGTGAATTCAGATATTTGTAACAGAGTTTAAAAACAATTTGCAACTGTTTTTAAAACGTGGTGAAGGGAGAATGCCCCCGTAAATTGAATTATACTGAGACCACGGTGGCTGTATTGGCATATGTGAATAAAGTTATGGCCGTCATAGTTGTGACGTGTATATTCATGACGTAGGCGTGGATGACGCAACGCTCGAGCAAGTAGGCTGGCTGAGCTTAGATTCTTGCTGACGTCTCGATTTTGTTCGAGAAGGATCTTAGATTTACGACGCAGTCGCAGGGAAGCAAGTAAACGTGCTGAGGAAGAAGTTACGCTATTGGAGGAGAGGCTCGAACCAATGAATGATAGCTTGAAGGGAGACGGAGATTACTGAAACTACCATATTTAATAACTTTTGGCATGCAGAATTGTGGAAAACTATTTTCAGTTATGGCATTGATTTGGAATTTTGAAGAAATTAATTATATGTTTTTGAAATCTGAAAATCCGTCAAGAATAGCCAAAGTTGGAACTTCGAGTAATGATGGAAGAAGAAGCTATGGTAGGGATGGATACGCCCCTTCAAAGTTGATAAAAGGCCTTGCACAGCAGAGAGGAGCGGCTCACGTCGTGGTTTTATTCTGACTTGATAGTCTGACTTCGTGTTCTGATAGAACAAGCATATCGTCATAAGCAAGCGTGGCAGAGCCCACCGCATCGAACAGTATTGGGTATCCAGCAGTGCAATTTTACTGTTACTAAAACTAGGCGAAGTTGGAGCGCACACATAAACGATTCTACAAGTTTATCTATCAAGAATTAGCTACTGCATTTATACTAATTCAATAGTGCATTACAATATTGAGGCGTGTGCGAAAGTTGAACATTTTCATTATAATACTTCAGAAGATATTCGCATTTAAAGACTGCAGAGAAAAGTGTTTTTCTCGAATCCTGAGAAGCACTTTTACTACCACATTCTACGCTACGGCAGACACGTGTATTGCAACCGTGATACTGAAGATTACATTTGGTGATACAACGCTACATTCTACAATGGAACTATACAATCTGGCAGTACTTTCGACTAACATTATAATGGAAGTGGAGATGGAAGACTAAAACTTTAATGCAATTGGGACACACATCAGTAGTGTGAAGTAGCAACATGGAGCTTCGATAATCGTCATTCTACAAAGACGAGCATGTAGTGAACATTCAGCTACACTCATGCATCGTAATCCATCGCTGAATTACATCAAATGGCAGTGGAAATAAATTCATACTCCACAATTATGAACATTTCTGCGGAAATATTTGCAATGAACTTCATGGCTGATTTCTACAAGAACTTCAGGGAACTTTCAAGAGGGGCAAGGGTTTTTCCCAGCACACAAAGAAGAGTTTTGCCAGAAGGATGTCTATCGTCTACACGGAGCAGTGCGATTTCCGGAGGAGGAAGCTGTTCTATTCTCCGAGGGCGCAGGTTCCAGGTTCGAGGTCGGTGCACATCTATCCTGTGGTGAAATGGAACCAGCAGCAGTCTTCTTTGAAATTTTCTTCTAGAACTTCAATCCAATAGATAAGGTAGCCGTGAACGTTTCTTGATTTATTTGAGCCATTTTAGTGAGATCTGAGCAACTATCTTTCCCATATTTTCTGTCATGTATTTGATTGCCCCATATTCTTTTGCTAGATGTTTCTGTACTCTGTACACTTTGCAGCTTTATGCCATTTTCTTCGATTTATTGAGACATTATTATGTCATTTGCATATTTAAACATTTTGGATCAGTTTATATTGAAGTTAAATATTCTTTCGAGAATTTGAATTTTTCTTGTCGTCACGATTTGACTGTAAAGTTAACGATTTTCTATGGCAAGTTTGAATTCAGACAGCGTGTCGTTTTATTAAAGTAATTCTTTCCAGTAAATTACTTTGACCAATTTTCTGTCATCCTCAAGAAAGAAGAATGATTAAAAGATTTTAGAGCGTTAAAATCTACTACTTCATCGACGATCTTGGAAATACTAGTCGTTTTTATGATCATGTTTGAAACACAGACATTTTTAGTCAATTCTGAAATACCATTGCATTATAGACAATTTTATGAAATATGAACTTTGAATACGATTTATTCAGTACACTATAGTAATGAACATTTGATAGGAGATTTTCTCAATTCTAGATTGAAACAATAATGTTTGCATTTTCTAGTCTATTTGCATTCTATTCGACTATTTCTGCAGTTAAATGAATTTTGCTTGAATATAGTATTTTTATACTGCGATAATTATGATGAGATTAATTCATTTTGATAGACCAGGGAGGCGTGTCTAATCGTATTTGCTATTAAATTTATTTGTGACTGGCAAATGTTTACTTCATATCGCTTCATGAATGAAACCCACGAGGGTTAAATATAATAACAGTTTTCGATACAATTGATGAATATAAGAATTTTTAAAGAGGAACTATGGATGTATAATCGTTAGTTCAGTGGACGTGTAAAAGTCGCTGATGAATAATGCCCTTTAATAAGTGAAGGAGGTTCCCACAGTAATATTGATGATGATGATGAATTTATAAGTGGAGGTTTTTTGTGTGTATTGTGGAAGATTTTGATGCCATATATAATGAGATATATGATGAATTATGGGCCAATTTTGTGCGTTTGTGGGAGGTATGTTTCCGCTGAGTTGTATTGTTCAGGTCCATTGAAAATTATTCATGTGAAGTTACTGTTAAAATTAACAAGAGTGATAAATTGATTGAATTATAGATTTTGAATGGAGGTTACCGTCACAAATAATAATTATTAAATCTTATTAAACCTGAATCTAAAATTTCAATATAAGTAACCTTCATCGGTCGATTATATTACCACGATTTAAGAAAATATCAACCGGATAAACGTGTGGTTAATGTATTTCAAATATAAATAAAATATAAATAATGTAAATAACTATGTAAATATCTATAATAATAATTTGAAACAAACGGGATTAATAGAGGCGTGTAATCATTTTTCAATTGTCGTTTGACTAAGTTATGAACAATCTAAATGTTATAAATAATTATTGAACACTGTGATATAACATTATGCGTTTTGCTATTAACATTTAAACAACGCTAGTTCGATAATTGGAATAAACATTTAAATAAGATTTGAGATTAACAGAGTAATCCATTGCAATGTGAACGGAACTTGTATAAATTTTGCGTGATAATATTTGAGTTGAGATGTGAGCATTTAAATTGTTTTGAATGAGAGCTAGACTCTGCGTTGGCCAGCATATGGTGACACTGGTTAGGCAGCTGCGTCCATTTGACGAAGCAAGCATGCAACACTGCTTAGGGTGTATTGCAGGTGGCCAGATAACTGAATGGTGGAGGTCAAGGTCAACTACTTAGCGGCCTTGCGGTTATTAATAAATGTGTGTCAATGAACTAAATTATGAAGTTCATGAACAAGGAAACAAATGCTATATGTCTCGTCCCAACTCCCTTATCCATTCCAATGTGCATTGTTGTTATTATTACGTTCTTTTGAGCTAGAGAAAGCTGAATTTTTGTATGTGAAGTCTACAGTCCTACAGGAGGACATGGTTGCATTGACAATGGCTTCAGACAGCCATAACTATTTTGTTGTTAAATTTTGTTAATTTTTTTTTCTTTATGTGAAATAAATTATTGTGCAGTTTAAATTTTCTGGTCTCCGACTTGGTTCATTTTAAATATCGTGGTGGAGGTTATTGTGAGGGCATACTATTAAGTGATCCAGTTGAAAACCCAGACCCGAGATTAAATTGAATAGGTAAGTAAAAGGTAAGTATGAACCCCCGTATATTTTGGTGTGTTCCACAATAATTTCATGTTAACTACTGTGCTCTAATCTCGGTAGTATCTGTCATTGCCATTTTCATTGATGTAGCTGTGCCGGTGCAATCGATTATTGGCAATCCGATTGAGGGGGCGGATTTCTGACAGCCTACTATCCGGATTATCGGGGACAGTAGGATTGGCGCAATCAACGTGTGGGGCTCGAATAACATTGGATTACCAAGTTATCGATGTCAATGGGATTGTGAAGACTCAAATAAAGAGGTTGATTCTTTGTTAGATGTCTTGGCCAATTGTAGAATTTGAGAGTGTGATTATATAGGGATTAAATGTTGTGTTGTATTAGGAAAATTACACTCAGAAAAGATCAGATCTTATACAACCTGAGAGAGGTTAAATAGGCTGGAAACTTAGAAAAATCGCCTATGATCTGGAGTCTTATTTTATTTGACCGGCTTATGACATGTTTAGTCATATTAAAGATAAAATTAAACTATTTGGATTGTAAATGTAAATTATTTATGTTAGGATATTTAAAATGAACCAAAGAAATTTGAACATGTGCTTGAGTTTATTTCAACATAGGGTATTTATGAAGTTAGTGATAAGCTAATTATAAGTTAGATTTAAGACAAAAAATTGCTCAAACTTTATATATGGTGAAAGGCGTTGCTCAGATGTTGTTATCTTGCTCTATTTGATGTATGTCCCTGACGCAGTCTATTATTGAAAAATTATTGAGATGGCAGATGAGAGTATGAGAAAGATGTTGGAGGAGATGTCCAACAGTTTGAAAGCTAGCATGAATGAAAGTGTGAGGGAGATGGAAGCTAGGAATGCTAGTCGAATGCAGGAGATGATGAAGGAGAATTTGAAGGATCTCCAGACCAGTTCTGCAAATTTGGAAAATAACATGTCGCGTTTACAGACCAGTACACAGGAGGTCCAGAATGCCGTGACTGACATTCACAAGGATGTCTCAGATGTTAAAGTAGATTTATCCAATGTCCATAAAGATGTTTCAGATGTAAAAATTGATGTTTCCAATGTACAGGGAAAAGTTGATTCAGTCCAGAAAGACCTTACTTTGTTAAATCTTGATGTTGCTAATGTCCGGGGTGATATTTCATGTGCTAGAGCAGAAGTAATCGTTGTTAGGAATGATGTTGCTACTGTACAAGACAAGGTAGAAGAAGTTCAAAGAGAGATTAGAAATGTTCGAACCGATGTGTCAAACGTTCAAGTAGACATAAATAATATTCAGTCTGATGTTAATGATATGCAAAGCGATATCAATAAGGTGCAAATAGAAGTTAATACAGTTTTTGTAGACATTGCCAAAGTTCAAACTGATGTTAATAAGGTTAGAGAAGAAATTGAAACTTCAAAAACGCTTTGTACTCGTAACATTAGTGCTTTAACAACTAAATTGGTTGACGAGTCTGTTAGGACAACAGCTTCACTAGCTGGATTAAAACATGATGTAGAGGTCATGAGGACCCAAGTCTTAGATCATAATCGTTTACTTAAGGAAGACATTGAAGTAGATATTGCTGAAATGTTAACTGCAAATGTAACGGTGTGGAAAGATGAATGGAACAAGTCAAGTGGGGAACATGTCAATCAGATTCAGGAGCGAATTGAACGAAAACTAGCCAGTACACAAGTAGATATAAATAATGAGGTAGTTCAAATCAGAAAGGATTTGAGTATAAGGATGGATTCGCTATCCGAAAAGCAGGTAGAGGATAGAACTCAAATAAGCCAGGACGTGCAAGCATTAAAAACCGCGTTAGAGGAACAAATTCATAAGGTTGTCTCTGATGTCAATGAAACTACGACCAAACTTCAGAATTTAAACCTAGGAGAAGCTAGCATGTTGGAAACGTATAAAGAAGAGTTGATTAGGAAAGTCATCACGGAAATCACAGATAAGGATCCAGAAGGGTTGACTTTTGAAGATAATAGGAATTACGTGAGAAGATGTAACCTCGCTAATGAAGAGAGAGATTTTAGTCCTGAGGAACGTATATTCAGATTCCGGGAAGAAGAAGAGGATAGGAATATTGAACCTGAATGGAAATATCGTGATAGTGGGAAGAATAACATGGATTCATATCCAAGAAATGTGACAGTCATCCGAAACTTTGAGGACAAGCCTCAGAAATTTAGTAATACAGATAGTCTAACACCGATAGAGTATATCAGAAACCTGAAAGACTATTTTATTGAAGCCCATATTCCCAGAGAAAGAGAAATGAGAATCGTAGAAAGATTTCTAGCTGGAGGACCTCTTGAGTGGTTCAGAACATTTCGGTACACTTTTAGTAATTTCGATGAATTTGCAGAGGCACTGATAAAACGATTCTGGTCAATAGAAGCACAAAATTCATTAAGAGCTGAGGTATACTCGAGGAAGTATTCGGGTACTCTTCCAACACGGTACGCTGATTTCTTCACGAGCCAGTTATCGCGCTTAAGATTTTTACAACCCCCATTGTCTACAGAGCAGTTAATAGATGCCATTTCACGTATGCTACCTGTTGAGGTAAGAAGGCTTATTATATCGTCAAATATAAGGGATTTGACCAGTATGGACGAACTATTGAGAAGGCTTGATTACACGAGTCCGGTGCCAAATTTGGTTCAAAAAGGTCAGAGGCACGAATTCAAAGACATTAATACAGTCTACATGGATCAAGTTCAGCAAACTGATACGCCTGCTGAAGGGAAAACTGAAAATGTAGGTCCTCACAGGAACAATTATTTTCGCAACAACAGATCACAAGGTTACCGTCCATATCAGCAAAGACGAGGCTGGAATAACAATAGAGGGAACGAAAATAACGGAAGAGGTAGATATTATAATAACAATGGGTACAATAGGAACTACAACAGAAATAACCAGTACCAGAATCGGAATCAAAATTCTCAAGGTCAGGTTATGACACCGGACAAGTATCAAGAGAGAGAGAAAGAAAGTCAGCAGTATTTGAAGGAATTACGAGAGAAGGAAGCTGAAACCCAGAAGAAAAGACAGGATTTAGTGAGCGATCCTGGTCCTTCTACAAGCCAGCAGGGGAACTTTGAAAATGGTAACACAGAAAAAAAACCGCCGATTTCTCAACGAAAGTGAGAAACAATGAATACATTGCCACGCCACACATAATTACTATCAATGAAATTTACGAAGTAACTGATGAGGATTTATTAGAAGAAAGAGGAATGTCAAAGAGCAAAGTATGCTTCCGCTCTATTAAAAGGAAAACCTAAGGCTATGATTCCCTCTAAACCGAATGAACTCATGGCGACGGACATATTTGGCCCCTGTCCGAAGGGATACCAGGGTAATCAGTACCTGTTGGTTACCGTGGATGTCTTCTCGAAATTTGTAACAATGAGTCCCATGCAAAAAGCTAACACGAGGAACGTTGTAAGCAGACTGGAACATGCTGTATTTCCAAAAGCTGGTAAACCAGAGTATCTACTATCGGATCATGGAGCTCAGTTTACATCCTTAGAATTTGCTGCAGATATGGAAAGGCTTGGTATTAAGCACATATTTTCAAGCGTGCGCTATCCGGAATCGAATTCTTCAGAAAGATACATGGCTGAATTTTCGAAATTTTGTCGAATTTTCTGTCCGAATGATCATACTAGTTGGGTGAGATTTGTACCCCTTATTGAGGAGTGTCTAAATTCTGCAGTGTAGGAGAGCACAGGAGGGGTGCCAATGAGACTTCATCTAGGAAGAAACCCAGAAAGGCCGTGGGACAATCTTTTCAACCACGTTCCTAGAGATCCCGACCTAGGAAGGCAGCAGAGAATTGACAGAGCGAAAGAACAACTCCAGAGAGCAGCACAAAAACGACTGAAAAGAGTAGCTGGAAAACGTTTTGGTACTCCCTTAGAAATTGGAAATCTGGTATTACTACGCAGACCTGTCAAGGCTGACGTGAGTAAGAAAATCTATCCCAAGTTTGGAATAGTATTTATGGGTCCGTTCAGAATTACGAATGCTTATGGAAACAACTGTTATGAACTCTATGATGATGAGAATGATGTCGTATATGGCAAGTTCAATGCTGGAAACTTGAAGAAATATTCTCCAAGAGTAAGCCAATAATAATTCAATTTCGTGTTCAAGTGAATTCAGATATTTGTAACAGAGTTTAAAAACAATTTGCAACTGTTTTTAAAACGTGGTGAAGGGAGAATGCCCCCGTAAATTGAATTATACTGAGACCACGGTGGCTGTATTGGCATATGTGAATAAAGTTATGGCCGTCATAGTTGTGACGTGTATATTCATGACGTAGGCGTGGATGACGCAACGCTCGAGCAAGTAGGCTGGCTGAGCTTAGATTCTTGCTGACGTCTCGATTTTGTTCGAGAAGGATCTTAGATTTACGACGCAGTCGCAGGGAAGCAAGTAAACGTGCTGAGGAAGAAGTTACGCTATTGGAGGAGAGGCTCGAACCAATGAATGATAGCTTGAAGGGAGACGGAGATTACTGAAACTACCATATTTAATAACTTTTGGCATGCAGAATTGTGGAAAACTATTTTCAGTTATGGCATTGATTTGGAATTTTGAAGAAATTAATTATATGTTTTTGAAATCTGAAAATCCGTCAAGAATAGCCAAAGTTGGAACTTCGAGTAATGATGGAAGAAGAAGCTATGGTAGGGATGGATACGCCCCTTCAAAGTTGATAAAAGGCCTTGCACAGCAGAGAGGAGCGGCTCACGTCGTGGTTTTATTCTGACTTGATAGTCTGACTTCGTGTTCTGATAGAACAAGCATATCGTCATAAGCAAGCGTGGCAGAGCCCACCGCATCGAACAGTATTGGGTATCCAGCAGTGCAATTTTACTGTTACTAAAACTAGGCGAAGTTGGAGCGCACACATAAACGATTCTACAAGTTTATCTATCAAGAATTAGCTACTGCATTTATACTAATTCAATAGTGCATTACAATATTGAGGCGTGTGCGAAAGTTGAACATTTTCATTATAATACTTCAGAAGATATTCGCATTTAAAGACTGCAGAGAAAAGTGTTTTTCTCGAATCCTGAGAAGCACTTTTACTACCACATTCTACGCTACGGCAGACACGTGTATTGCAACCGTGATACTGAAGATTACATTTGGTGATACAACGCTACATTCTACAATGGAACTATACAATCTGGCAGTACTTTCGACTAACATTATAATGGAAGTGGAGATGGAAGACTAAAACTTTAATGCAATTGGGACATACATCAGTAGTGTGAAGTAGCAACATGGAGCTTCAATAATCGTCATACTACAAAGACGAGCATGTAGTGAACATTCAGCTACACTCATGCATCGTAATCCATCGCTGAATTACATCAAATGGCAGTGGAAATAAATTCATACTCCACAATTATGAACATTTCTGCGGAAATATTTGCAATGAACTTCATGGCTGATTTCTACAAGAACTTCAGGGAACTTTCAAGAGGGGCAAGGGTTTTTCCCAGCACACAAAGAAGAGTTTTGCCAGAAGGATGTCTATCGTCTACACGGAGCAGTGCGATTTCCGGAGGAGGAAGCTGTTCTATTCTCCGAGGGCGCAGGTTCCAGGTTCGAGGTCGGTGCACATCTATCCTGTGGTGAAATGGAACCAGCAGCAGTCTTCTTTGAAATTTTCTTCTAGAACTTCAATCCAATAGATAAGGTAGCCGTGAACGTTTCTTGATTTATTTGAGCCATTTTAGTGAGATCTGAGCAACTATCTTTCCCATATTTTCTGTCATATATTTGATTGCCCCATATTCTTTTGCTAGATGTTTCTGTACTCTGTACACTTTGCAGCTTTATGCCATTTTCTTCGATTTATTGAGACATTATTATGTCATTTGCATATTTAAACATTTTGGATCAGTTTATATTGAAGTTAAATATTCTTTCGAGAATTTGAATTTTTCTTGTAGTCACGATTTGACTGTAAAGTTAACGATTTTCTATGGCAAGTTTGAATTCAGACAGCGTGTCGTTTTATTAAAGTAATTCTTTCCAGTAAATTACTTTGACCAATTTTCTGTCATCCTCAAGAAAGAAGAATGATTAAAAGATTTTAGAGCGTTAAAATCTACTACTTCATCGACGATCTTGGAAATACTAGTCGTTTTTGTGATCATGATTGAAACACAGACATTTTTAGTCAATTCTGAAATACCATTGCATTATAGACAATTTTATGAAATATGAACTTTGAATACGATTTATTCAGTACACTATAGTAATGAACATTTGATAGGAGATTTTCTCAATTCTAGATTGAAACAATAATGTTTGCATTTTCTAGTCTATTTGCATTCTATTCGACTATTTCTGCAGTTAAATGAATTTTGCTTGAATATAGTATTTTTATACTGCGATAATTATGATGAGATTAATTCATTTTGATAGACCAGGGAGGCGTGTCTAATCGTATTTGCTATTAAATTTATTTGTGACTGGCAAATGTTTACTTCATATCGCTTCATGAATGAAACCCACGAGGGTTAAATATAATAACAGTTTTCGATACAATTGATGAATATAAGAATTTTTAAAGAGGAACTATGGATGTATAATCGTTAGTTCAGTGGACGTGTAAAAGTCGCTGATGAATAATGCCCTTTAATAAGTGAAGGAGGTTCCCACAGTAATATTGATGATGATGATGAATTTATAAGTGGAGGTTTTTTGTGTGTATTGTGGAAGATTTTGATGCCATATATAATGAGATATATGATGAACTATGGGCCAATTTTGTGCGTTTGTGCGAGGTATGTTTCCGCTGAGTTGTATTGTTCAGGTCCATTGAAAATTATTCATGTGAAGTTACTGTTAAAATTAACAAGAGTGATAAATTGATTGAATTATAGATTTTGAATGGAGGTTACCGTCACAAATAATAATTATTAAATCTTATTAAACCTGAATCTAAAATTTAAATATAAGTAACCTTCATCGGTCGATTATATTACCACGATTTAAGAAAATATCAACCGGATAAACGTGTGGTTAATGTATTTCAAATATAAATAAAATATAAATAATGTAAATAACTATGTAAATATCTATAATAATAATTTGAAACAAACGGGATTAATAGAGGCGTGTAATCATTTTTCAATTGTCGTTTGACTAAGTTATGAACAATCTAAATGTTATAAATAATTATTGAACACTATGATATAACATTATGCGTTTTGCTATTAACATTTAAACAACGCTAGTTCGATAATTGGAATAAACATTTAAATAAGATTTGAGATTAACAGAGTAATCCATTGCAATGTGAACGGAACTTGTATAAATTTTGCGTGATAATATTTGAGTTGAGATGTGAGCATTTAAATTGTTTTGAATGAGAGCTAGACTCTGCGTTGGCCAGCATATGGTGACACTGGTTAGGCAGCTGCGTCCATTTGACGAAGCAAGCATGCAACACTGCTTAGGGTGTATTGCAGGTGGCCAGATAACTGAATGGTGGAGGTCAAGGTCAACTACTTAGCGGCCTTGCGGTTATTAATAAATGTGTGTCAATGAACTAAATTATGAAGTTCATGAACAAGGAAACAAATGCTAAATGTCTCGTCCCAGCTCCCTTATCCATTCCAATGTGCCTTGTTGTTATTATTACGTTCTTTTGAGCTAGAGAAAGCTGAATTTTTGTATGTGAAGTCTACAGTCCTACAGGAGGACATGGTTGCATTGACAATGGCTTCAGACAGCCATAACTATTTTGTTGTTAAATTTTGTTAAAATATTTTTTTTTTCTTTATGTGAAATAAATTATTGTGCAGTTTAAATTTTCTGGTCTCCGACTTGGTTCATTTTAAATATCGTGGTGGAGGTTATTGTGAGGGCATACTATTAAGTGATCCAGTTGAAAACCCAGACCCGAGATTAAATTGAATAGGTAAGTAAAAGGTAAGTATGAACCCCCGTATATTTTGGTGTGTTCCACAATAATTTCATGTTAACTACTGTGCTCTAATCTCGGTAGTATCTGTCAGTGCCATTTTCATTGATGTAGCTGTGCCGGTGCAATCGATTATTGGCAATCCGATTGAGGGGGCGGATTTCTGACAGCCTACTATCCGGATTATCGGGGACAGTCTACTGTAAGGCCACGGCCGCCTCCTTCCCTCTTCCTAGCCTATCAATCCCAATCTTCCATCCCTTCCCATCCCTCATGAGGCCCTTGTTCGCTTTGCAGGTGAGGCCGCCTGGGCGAAGTGTTGATCACACCTCCCCAGTTGTATCCCTCCCTACCAGATGTTCCAAGCTCCAGGACACTGCCCATAGAGGCGGTAGTGGTGAGTTCCCTCGCTGAGTCCGTGGAACCACCAACCTAGAGGGTAAATTGACTAAATAAATAAATAAAAATAAAAAATATATTTCCCCCGTAATATGCACAATAGAACGCTTAATTTTAAAACGTCTGAATCATTACAAAACAATAAATATATAAAATTTTAAGCAAATAAAGCAACTGTGATGGGGTTTGAACCATAGGCATATGACTAATAGGCCAACGCTTTACCACGGAGCCATTTGTGCCAACGAACATCGTTCTATATAAAATGGCTTACATATAACTTGTTAGCAAATAATGATTTAGACTAAACGATTTCATCAGTGGAGTATATTATTTATTTATAAAGCATTTCATACAAAGTTGATTTATTTTGTATCAGTACGCTATATTGCACGCAATACTCAAATTAGTGAAATATAAGTCAGGCACAATATACCCCTGCCATCTTGTCTTCTTACCGAGACGGCTCAGCTTTTTAAAATCACTTCTGCACTATAGTATTACAAAATAAACTTTTAATTTCGAACGTGCCTCTTCCTTTAGAACAGTTAAATCGATTCTCGGCTCGATAATCGGAACTGGTGTGTCCCATGATATGGATTATAAAGTTTGCATAATTCGCACGGCCGCCATCCTGAAATGGTACGGCGGATGACCTTGTAGTTTGGTTACAAGACGCATCCAATATGAAGGTATGTTGTTACCAAATTTGGTAGAGATCGGATAATTTGGTTAGTCGCTATTTGATTTTACGTTTTGAACGTTTGAGTGGCCGCCATTCAGTTTTGGTTAAGATGGCGGCGATATAATACATGACACTGAGGTGCCCTTTGCTTGTTCTACCTCTGTACCAAATTTCGTTCAATTCGGTTTCACCGTGTTCGAATTGATAGGGGGGACAGACATTCAGAATACACACACTCACACACAGACTCACACACATACACACACACACACAGACAGATACACAATTTTTGGCCCTGTAGTGATCTCATAAGTCTACTTTCACTTTTTGCAAAAATCGAAAGTAGGCTAACAGGGCTATGTGGTCCGTGATAAAGAAAGAAACTGGAAAATCAGCTAAAATACAAAGGTACATTATACTGACTAGGAATAATAAAGTGATTAATAATCCAGAGGAAATAGCAAACACTTTTAATGACTATTTTCTGGAAATTCTACAAAAATTATTAAATAAATCACATGTAAATACTCTAAATTCTAATAATGAAATAAATATATGCAGTGATTCTTTATTTATAACTCATGGCACAAGTGAAGAGGTAAGAATGGTTATAAAAGAGCTAAACAATAAATTCTGTGCTAGCATTGATGGCATCCCTGATGCAATTTTAAATAAATGTGCACAAAGTGTAATAAATCCACTTACGCTCTTAATAAACAGTTCAATTCTCTCAGGAACTTACAAGGATATTTTGAAGTTATCAAAAGTAATTCCAGTGCACAAAAAAGGTTCAAAATATGAATTAGATAACCTTCGTCCTATTACCTTACCAACTGGTATTGCAAAATTTGTGGAAAAAATCATGAATAAGAGACCGATAAGTTTTATAGAAAAAAATAAAATACTATCAAACTCACAACATGGATTCAGAACGGAAAAATCTACACAGACAGCAATTTATGAATGTATTAATAGTATACTGAAATTAATTGACAATAAGGAACATTTGGATTTATTCTTGGATTTATCGAAAGCATTTGATGTTGTTGACCATAAAATCCTCCTTACAAAACTAAATCAATATGGCATTAGAGGTCTAGCTAATAAATGGATCGAGTCTTACTTAACAAGGCGTAAACAAATAGTAAGCTTGAGGCACAAGGATGATGGAACCAAATTACTTAATGAAACATTGTCCAATGAGGGAATTATTAAATTTGGAGTCCCCCAGGAATGGTTTTGGGCCCACTACTCTTTCTTCTATATATCAATGATATAACATAGAAAGTTCATTCACATAAGGAAATTTTGTTTCCGGACGATACAACACTCGTAATAAAAGGTCAACTAAACAGGTCTTACAGCAGTCTGCTGACTCCCTTACAGAAAAGTTAACCAAATGGTCACAAGATAATCGCCTCATAATAAACTATAAAAAACAACAGTATCTTTAAATTTCCACACTATACATAATAGGAATCCTGCGAAGCACAATATAACATTAAATGGTCATTAAATAGGAAATAAATCAGAAACAAAGTTTTTAGGACTATGGATACAACATGACTTGAAATGGAATAAACATATACAATATCTGAATACCAAACTGAACTCGATGTGCTTTGCGTTACGTATTTTGAAAACCTGCACTAGGATGCACACATTAAGAAATATTTATATTGCTTATTTCCATTCATACTTAAGATATGGGGTCATATTTTGGGGTATGTCGCCAGATGTACTAAGCACGTTTAGGATACAAAAGAGGGCGATTAGAATTATGGCAAATGTAAACTCAAGAGAATCATGTAGACCTCTGTTTAAAGATTTAAACATTCTCCCACTGCCCTGCATATATACTTTTGAAAGTATTATGTTTTTAAAAAGAATTTATTTGTAAAGATGTTTTTCTTAAAACAAACAATGATGTTCATAGGCATAACACGACAAAATCAAAACATTCATATTTCACACACACACACAACATATATCAAAAAGGTACTTTTCACACAGGAGTTAAATATACATTAAACTACCCCAGTATATAAAACTAGCCCCAAAAATAAAAACCTTTGATTGAATGTTGAAAGCTTATCTGCAGTGCCATTGTTTTTACTCTGTAGTTGAATATCTTAGCGCATAGAAACGATGTAATCCATAATTATACTTTACTTTTCTATTTTAATTGCAAGCCGGCCCCGTGGTGTTGGGGTAGCGCGCCTGCCTCTCACCCGGAGGCCCCGGATTCGATCCCTGGCTCCGTCAGGGATTTTAAAACTGACGTGAGGGTTGGAACGGGTTGCACTCAGCCTCGTGAGGACAATTGAGTAGCTGTCTGACAGTGAGACAGCGCCTCGATCACGAACACCAAGATTAACGGCCGAGGAGACCCGAGGTGCTGATCACGCGTCACCCCAATATCTGCATGCCGAATGGCTGGGCAGCGGTCGCTTGGTCGGCCTTAGCCCGTCATGGGCTGTATAGTGCCAGGGGTTGTTGTTTTATTTTAATTGTGATACCTAGCTGTAAGTTGTTGTATTTATAGAATTAAGTTTTCCTATTATGATAATAGAGTAAGGTGTAAATAGTTGTCCAATAAGATTGTATCTCTTAAGATCTGTTATTATAATAAGTTATTAATAGTTATAGTATTAGTAATATATACCTGTTAGTTCTTTTATTTTATAGATGTAATTTCTGACGTGTCCTATATCAAAAATGTATTGTATATATGTAATTGATCAAATGGATTTAATAAAAATCTATTCTAATCTAATCTATTACTGAGATGTTGAACCTGAAACATGTGTTTGAGTCTTCAGTCTTTTGACTGGTTTGATGCAGCACTCCATGCCTCCCTGTCCTGAGCTAATAGTTTCATCTCTACATAGCTACCACACCCCACATCCGAGGCAATCTGTTTAATATATTCTTACCTTGGTCTACCCCTACAGTTCTTGTCCTCGACCCTTCCTTCCATAGCTAAGCTTGCTATTCCTGGGTGCCTTAGTATGTGTCCTACTAACCTATCTCTTCTCTTCATTAGCAGTCGCCAGAAACATCTCTCCTCTCCCACTCGTCTTAATACCTCTTCGTTTGTAACCCTATCTACCCAACTGATCTTCATCATTCTCCTGTAATACCACATTTCAAATGCTTCAATTCTCCTCTTTCTGTTGCACCAATAGTCCAAGTTTCACTTCCATAGAGTGCCACGCTCCAGACAAAGGCTTTCAAAAATGACTTCCTAATACCTAAATCTATATTCGATGTCAACAGATTCCTTTTTTGTACAAATGCTTTCCTTGCCTGAGCCAACCTGCTTTTTTTAATCCTCTTTGCTTCGTCCATCACTGGTTATTTTGCTTCCTAAGTAACAGAAGTCTCCTACTTCCTTCAGCTTTTCACCAATGTCCATAGAGGTTTCTGATTTATTTCGGCTGCATTCTAGTATTTTTGTTTTACAATTATTAATTTTCATCATGTATTCTTTCCGTAAGACGGAGTCCATACCATTCAAAAACTCATTCAAATCCTCAGGCTTGTCGGCCAAGACGACGATGTCATCAGCAAATCTCAGAGTTGAAATTATTTCTCCTTGAATCTTCACTCCCACTTTTCTCTAATTCCCTTCATTGCTTGTTCAATGTAAAGATTGAAAAGTATGAGTGATAAGTTGCAGCCTTGCAGAACACCTTTCTGAATATCAGCTTCTCTCTCATGTCCTTCAGCTCGAATGACTGCTGTCTGGTTTCTGTATAGATTTTGGATTACCCTCCTATCCCTGTACTTAATTCCAATAGATTTCAAAATGCCAAACAATTTAGTCCAATCAACGTTATCAAAAGCCTTTTCTAAGTCTACAAATGCCATGAACGTTCTCTTATCTTTCCTTATTCTACCTTCCAGAATCAGCCTAAGACTTAGTACAGCTTCCCTTGTTCCTAAATTTCTCCTGAAACCAAACTGGTCTTCACCCAACTCCCTTTCTATCTGGCTTTCAATCCTGAAACAGTACATTTGGCAAATACAGAAAATAGTTACAAGTTATGGCACAGTAGATGGATCATCTTCACCCAACTTGTGAAGCTGGTTAGGAATGGTGTATGTGAGGGTTTGGATTTTTCTGATAAAGATATTTCAATTGATTGTGTCTCCTGTATTGAAGGTAAATTTGCAAAAAGGCCCTTAAATCTCACAGGAAGAAAGCCAATAATTGTTAGAGGTTATTCATTCAGATCTGTGTGAACCAATGGAAGTAGAAACTTATAATGGGGCTAGATACTTGTTAACGTTTCCTGATGAGTATTCCAGAAAAATCTTTGTTTATTTCATTCATAGCAAAGATCAAGTATTGAATAAATTCAAGAGCTTCAAATCTTTTGTGGAAAATCAGACTGGATTAAAGGTAAAATGTCTAATTACTGACGATGGGGGGGGATCTGTGGGTGATAAATCTTCTGAATTTTTAACTGATTGTTGCATTGAACATCGGCTAGCAGTTCCTCACAACCCTCAGACGAATGGCCTTTCAGAACATAATAATAGATCTCTAGTAGAAATGGCCAGATGTACACTGCCGGAATAAAATTAGGTCACCTGAAAAGACGATGTTGATTTTGATCTGATGACGGCAGATGCCATCTGGGGGATAGTAGATGTACTGATAAGTTTCAACGTCGTCTGCCAACAGACACCGCAGTGGCATAGCTACCAGAGCGCCATCTGTGTCTACCATTTAATAGGGAAAGCTCACAGCTATACGGCTCATTGTGGTGCAACGTGTGAAGCAAGCAGGTACAATGCTGCGGAGACGCACTCGTGCTTCCTACAGCCCACTGAGCGATCTTGAAAGTGGTCAAATTGTGGCTTTCCAAGTGGCGGGATGGTCCTTTTGGAGAATTGCCACACAAGTTGGACGTGCTGTGTCCGTTGAGCAACGATGCTGGTATCAGTGGTCACGTGAACATTCTCACGCCCGTAGACGAGGTTCTGGACGTCCACGCAGCACAGACGTTCGCCTGGATCGTCGTATTCTAAGGGCAGTAGCGGCAAATCGTACAGCTACCACAGCACAGATACGAGGGTTTGTGAGCCCATAAATGTCAACGCAAACTGTTGCGAACCGGTTACTAGCAGTGGGACTGCGGGAACGCACACGACTAGCCCGTCTTCCACTCACCCCACAGCATTGACGTGCACGGCTCGACTCAGCGTCAGCACCCCAGCAAGCGAAGTCGGCTATGCCGACTTCGTTGCGTACTATTATGACCTGCCAGCCCCAAAGGGGCCTTAAGAGTCATAACAGGAAGTTTCGACCAACAGCATTTGATTGAGGGGTGATTACCTTGAATCTAATTGGCCAGGATATGTCCTAGTGCATTTAAGCATTAGGAAGACAGAAGATACTATAGGATAGTAAAAGTAGTATTTCAAAAGAGAAAGTCAGAGAAGGAAAATATTGAAATTTGAAAGTGAAAGTAAAATGCTAGGTAGCATGTTGAGTTTAAGTGTTATAGTAGCACGTACGAGTTATTCGACAAGGATACGGGGGCGCTTGTGGCGGTTCCCCCTGGCTCGGTAATCACCCAATCTGTTTATGAGAGGGTTGCGGTTGCGTGTAGCTGTTCTGTAGAATGTTGCTGCCTGTCCTCGAATTCGCTCCTGGATGGTAGCGAGGTTGTAGTCGATGTGTAGTTGTGCATTGCGACCATACCAAGGCGCCTGAGATTGTTCGCAAGGCACGGTTCTGAACAACCTGAAGCTTGTTGATGGTGGAGGGTGCTGCAAATCCCCATGCTGGACTGGCATATTCCATTATAGGACGTATGACGGTTTTGTAGGTGAGGAGTTTACTTTTGTCATCTAGAGCTCCGTGGGATCTGAGTAAGGGCCAGAGCTGGGCTTCGATCCCTTTCGCTAGATCCGCGCGCTGAGTGACCTCCTTAGCGAAAGTAAGGCCTTGATCCAGCGTGACACCTAGATATTTAGTGGCTGACTGCCATCTGATTGCTTCACCGAAGAAGTTAAGGTCCTGGACTTCAGTGTGTTTACGTTTCTTTGCAAACAGAGTGGCAGAACATTTACTAACATTAATTTTAGTTCTCAATCTCCTTAGCCAGGGTACTAAGGTGTCGAGAGCGACTTGAAGATTATTATGTCCTCTCCAGGAGGTAGTAGAGATGGCAGTATCATCTGCATATAGGTGGAGACTAGTAGCGTCAGTAGTGGGCATGTCAAAGACATAGATATTGAAGAGGGAGGGAGCTATGACGCTGCCCTGCGGTACGCCAGCTTTGATCCTTCTAATGGAGGAATGGGCATCATCCACCTGGACATAGAATTTCCTGTGTTTAAGGTAAGATTGCATGACCTTTAATAGGAGGTCTGGGAAGGCAAAGTGCTTCATCTTGTACAGCAGACCACTGTGCCAGACTTTGTCGAAAGCACGACTAATATCTAGGAAGCAAACTCCTGTCATACGATTTTCGTTGAATTGGCGCGTTATTAGTTCAATGAGCCTAAGTAATTGGTGCACCGTGGAGTGACCTTGACGAAAGCCGAACTGCTCAACATTATTTACATTATCTATGTAGATCTTCAGCCAGGCAAGAAGAGTCATTTCAAAGAGTTATGAAATAATAGAGATGAGACTTATAGGCCTGTAGTTTTGCGGAAACGTTCCATTGGCATTTGGTTTGAGGATCATAATTACTTTGGCTAGTTTCTAGGCTAAAGTAGCCGAATCTGTAGATGGCATTGAAGAGTTTGGTGAGACATGTGAGAGCATTTTCGCTCAAGTTTTTGAGGAATGAGGCTGAGATATCGTCAGGGCCAGGGGCCTTTCGAGTCTTCAGCTTCTTGATGTAGTTGAGCAGTTCGGTAGGCGAGACAAATCTAAAGCCCTGGGGAAGTCCGCCCGGGAAGCCGCCACGAAGGTCATGACGGACTTCGTCAACAAAGTCGTCGTCACAAGGTCCCTGGTTAGGCTCACAGGCTTTTTCAAAGGTATCCGCCAGGGCGTTAGCCTTATCTACGTTATTGAAGACCGGTCCACGTGTGCCATGTAATGGAGGAATACCAGTTCTTTTCCTTAGCAGTTTTCTGGACATACCATACAGAGAGCTGGAGTTACCAGCCATATTCCCTAGTTTAGTTTGCCATGCTTGATTTCTAGAAACCAAGCAAGGCAGAATGGATGATGCGTTTCAGACGATACCACTCATGCTTGAGGCGAAGTTCCCGGGTTGTTTGCCACCTCCATCTGAACATATTTTTCCGCTTGATTGTAGCAAGAAGAGAAGGGGGGATGGTGAAGAACTTTCGTTTTGTGTTGTGGTCCAATAGCTGCAGTGCGGATGGCGTGTAGGAGTGATTGAGTGAACTTCTCTGTGAAAGAGTCTATGTCTTCTTCACAGCGAATGCTGGGATTACCAGCAACGGTAGTTTTTAGGATGAGCTGGAAGTGTTCCCAGTCAATCTTGCGTAAGTGAAGAGGGATTTTGGAGCGGGACTGGTGCCATCAGAGGATCACTTGGAAGATGAAATGGTGCGCCGTGGTCTTCAGCGATGAATCAGATTCTGCTTGCAAGCAAGTGATGGCCGTTGGCGCGTTCGACGTTGACCTGGTGAGCGCTGTCTGGTAGAGTGCATTCGTCTAAGACACACCGGCCCCACCCCAGGGCTTATGGTCTGGGGTGCGATAAGCTACAACTCTCGTTCACCTTTGGTGTTTGTGGAGGGAACGCTAACCAACGCTCGGTACGTGCAGAATGTTGTTAGACCAGTTCTTTTGCCGTTCTTGCAACAGGATGGGGATGTGTTGTTCCAACAGGATAATGCTCACCCACACACTGCCCGTGCAACTCAGCGTGCACTGCAAGACGTGCAGCAACTTCCCTGGCCAGCACGATCGCCGGACTTGTCGCCAATCGAGCACGTGAGGGACATGATGGGCCGACAAGTGACTCGTGCGACTCGTCAACCCACAACTCTTACAGAACTGTGTGAACACGCACTAATATGGGTGTTTCAGCATGGGTCGATACTGTTAGCATCGGCATGGAAAAATGATGTGAACACAGAACTTGTCACTGCTGGAATGCCATTCTAGTTTATTGATTGTAAGAAGCAATATATATATATATATATATATATACAGGGGCCGATTTAACTATTTGTCGCCCCTAGGCAAAATTAAAATTGCCGCCCCCCCTTTTCCCCTACACCCCCCCTCCCCCCCCCCCGCCCCATTTTTTAGGTTTGTGTGTACATTGAGTGGTAGTTAGTAAGGCAACCTATTAAAAATTCGAGATTATTATTTTACACGCATAATTAAATTTTATATGCAGGTATACCGGTATCTTATGATCTAGGTGTGCTAAAAAAATCTTTCTCCATGCTTTTCTTTCAGCAAAAGTTTTGATAATATCGTCATATTCCATATCTGAAATTAATTCTGCTTCAATTGGTAAAATCATTTGACAAACCAAACGATTCTGGCTTGTGGTTGAGCTCAAATAGTCTTTTATGCGCTTTAAACATGAAAACGAGCGTTCGGCACTGCAGTTGGTAACTACTGTGCTGTTCAACAAGCGGTAGGCTATTTCAACATTTTGAAATACTCCTTGTAGATCATACTGTCGAATAAATTTTAATATTTCTAAAGGCGGGTTATTTTCAATTTTCCTTTACTTGGCAATATTTTTGAAAGTGGCACAACTCGTTTATAAATATTTGTTCTATATCATTTGGAAAATATTCGTGTAATGCTGCCACATGTTTCCTTAATTCAGGTTCATTCAACGTACCAAATTCGATAAGCGCGATATATTTTTGAAAAATCCTGCCCTTATCGGCGCATTTGTCCTTCAAATCTGTATAGAGTCTATCCAAAATTATATTGCAAGTATTTACTCTGAAATTCTCTCTTCCACCTAGCTCAACATCGTCTTCATACAATACATCAGACATTAATTTTCTTCGTTTCTTTCTACGAACGTCTTTTTCAAAACTCCTGGGTGGTAGACATTTTCCGTGCTATTTCTTCATAAAGTTCAATATTTTTCTGAGTATCTTCTACAAAACCAACCAACGATTTGTACAAATCCGAAATATCTGAAATGCTGGTATCCATGGCTTGCAATTTCTGACTTGTAGCATCGGATCGTTCAAGTAAAACAGACCAATTACTTAGCATAAATGCACTTTCTAGTCGTTCCATATTATTCCGAAGGCCTGTAGTTTTATTTCGAACTATTGTTTTTTCGTTGGTTTTTTCTACAAAAGCTGATAAAGCATTTATTATTTCGTTCCAAAATTCAACCAGAACAGAAAACGCATCAGCACGTGCAGAACAACGAGTTGTAGACAGTGATTTTAGTTTGATTTTGAATCAGCAAAATGCTGCAAAACGGACCATCTTTGTGTCTAATCTGAAAAGAAATTATACAGCTCCTGGACCAATTCAAAAAACTTACTCGTTTCTGTACAACTTTTTCAGCATGTGTACCAACCAAATTCTACGAATGAGCAGTGCATGGTGGGTACTCTGCGAGAGGATTGCTGTTTCTTATTCTTATGCACATAAAAACGTCAGTTCGTTGCATTTGGAAAACTGATTTCTTTCATTATTCAATTATTATTCTGAGCAACTTACTTGACGAAGGCTTAAAAATATTAACAATTTTTGGCGATTTAGCCAAGACTTTTTCTTGTTTTTGCGCCTTTTCAGATGCTTGCTCTCTACAGTGAGCACCACTTAATCTTTTACGCCCATCCATTTTCAATTTTTAAACGAAAAATGAATGTGTTGTGACGTGCCAAATTTTAGCTCCCTTATAATTCGAATTATACACAGTTAACTGTAGTTCAATGATGTGCAATCTATAAATTGACAAAAGAGATCAACATCAGAAAGACGTCAAGAGACTCGCAACAAAGAAGGTGAATAATAGTTTATAAGCAGGAAACAAAGACCAATCTTCACAAAGAATTTGGTGAGGTTAGATAGATTAAACTCCAGCAATTAACAACTCGAACACTTGCAGAAAAATTTCTGTGAATGCCCTCGCACACAAGACGCACACATAGCAGTCCAGCTTCGTATGAAAAATAACCATACCGGAGAACAATTTCTGTGAACGCCATCGCACGAAAGATGCATACATAACCCAGTCTTCTGTTACAAACGTAACAAGACTTTTCTAAGCCTCACTGGACCGAGACCAATCACCTGTTTCATCAAAAATTCTGCCCCTCCTCTGTCACCGAGAATGCAGGAAAGGACCCTACAGAGCTCTGCAGAAAATGCAAACGCAGAACAGAAGAAGATGGGGACTCAGCTACATGTGAGGCATGCGAAAGAAGGGAACATAAGAAATGTGCGGGTCTGACGCAAGGCGAACTAGACACGCTTACGAGGGCTAACTGCAGACTCACGTGGATAAGCAAAGAATGCAAACCAATGCTGTGGAAAGCAGCCTATTGAGCTCTATAGAATCCATGCAATCATCCATAGAGCAAATGAAACAGAACATGGAATCCACCCTCATAGAATAAGTACAAGAAGCGGTACCGGTAGTCAAGGAGATGGAAAAAGCTCTCTCCCCCCGGCAAGAACCAAAAACAGCAGCCACAATAAGCCGGACGACCATAGAAAACAGGAGCCCTCCATGCAGACGCAACAAAATAAATTAGGAAAGCCACCACGATAAAGTCACCTGCCACACAAAACATGGTAGAGGTACCAGCCACGCAAAACAACCAGAGCGCCCCCCAAGATAATCCGACCAGTCTCCATCTAAACGAGGCTTCGACCACCAACGCGCAGCACACAGAGACGGAAACAGAAAACCCACTATTTCTCAATCTTATAATATGCCACATGGGTGGTATTGGATTGTCTCTAAGGGGGGATCATTACTCTTGTTGAAGCATGAACATATTCAGATTTCAATTTTTTTAAATAAAATATATTTTTCTTTTATAATTAAAAAACATTTAGTCAAAATTTGCCGCCCTAGGCTGCCGCCTATACAGCCTATACGTAAATCCGCCCCTGTATATATATATATAAATATATATATATATATATAACAGAACACAATCAATAGGCCGTAGCCTTCTACAACGAATCTAGTGTTTACACACTAGTGCTAATCTTTAAATTACAAACTCCAACACTTCCCCTTAATTTAAAGTACAGCGCACACAACATACATAAGAACATGATAATGAAATCAATACATGCACTTATTTAAGTCATTCAAGAATTTCAAATGCTTAACTCTAGCAAGTGGTTTGGTGAGTCTATCTGCTTTCATGTCAGCTGATCTAATATAATCTACTTTTACTAATTTATCCTTAATTATTAGCTTCACAAAATGATGTCCGATATCAATGTGTTTTGCTCTATCGTGATATCCTGAATTATTAGAAACATGAATCGTACCGGTACTCTTATTGCCAACATAAATTTGAATACATTCTTCCAAACCTTTCAATTCTGATAACAGTTTTCCCAAAAATAACGCTTCTTTACAACCTTTGCTCAAGGCTATATATTCTGCTCCCATGGTTGATAAAGCAACAGACTGCTACTTCTTGCTTTTCCAAGAGACAGTTCCACACAAATGAAACACATATCCAGAGTAGGCTTTCCTATCTGAATCATTACCATAGTCAGCATCAGTAAAGCCCTGAACGATTACAGAGTTCTTTGAGTAAACAATACATAAGCCTTTAGTACCCTTGAGATATTTTAAGACTCTCTGAGCAGCTCTCCAGTGTTGCATAGAGCATTGGAGTTGAATTGGCTCAACAAGCTTGTTGCAAAAGCTAAACGGGAGGTGATGTTACAGGTAGATAGTTCAAGCAACCCATTAATTTCCAATAAGGGATTCCTTCATGTATTTTACTCGAATAATTGAGAGGATCAAATTTAACTCCTGTTTGCAAAGGAGTGTCAACTGGGTTACAATTTGACATGTTAAAGTGGTGCAGCAACTTTTCAATGCAGTTCTCCTGATCCACAAATAGTTTCTGATCCTCATTCCCAACAAACTACTAGCTTCCCCTACATCTTTTACTTTGAACTTCTCTCCTTGCTTAGCCTTTTCCTTTCTCTGGAATCATTACTTACACGTAGCAGATGACCAACATACAATGCAATTATAGACAAGTAACCAGCAGACTTTCTGAAAAACAAACATGGTTCTTGTTTGGAATTCTGATAACCAATGTTTAAGAGTTCCTTCGTTATTACAAATTTCCAGCACGTAGATGATTGTTTCAGCCCATAAATAGACTTCTGAAGCAAGCAAACTTTATTTTATTGTCCATTAACATGAAAACCCTCAGGTTGTGTCATGTAGATCTCCTCCTCAAGTCTACCACGCAGAAAGGCAGTGCAAACATCAAAATGATACAGTTTCACATTTTCTTTTACTGACAAAGCAAATAAGAATCTAATGACTGATCTCCTTATGACAGGTGAGAATGTCTCTCAAGTCAACCCCTGGAGATTTGGTAAATCCCCTTGCAACTAGTCTAGCTTTAAAACTATCCTCTCCTATTTGATTGTCTTTAATTTTAAAGACCCATTTGCAGCTCACTGGATTTTTGTTGGCAGGTAAATCCATTAATTTCCAAGTCTTATTTTCTATTAGTGCATCAAACTCTTCCTGCATGGCCCTTTTCCAATTTATCCTATCACTGCTTTTGATAGCTTGAGCATAGCTCAATGGTTCAATGTCCCCTTCATCGTCAGCAACTGACACAAGATAATTTAGTTCGAAATCCCTGTACTTATCAGGTAAAAGAACCTCTCTCCCACGAGAGCTACATATTGGCAAATCATCGAGATCACTATGAGCATCAACATCAATAACACTAATGGAGTCTGAACCATTAGTAACAGCAGATTCAACATCACTGATGAAGTTATCCTCGGGTTCATTAACATTGTTAGTAATCTGAACACCAGATGGAGTATTGGTTCACAATATGGCAACTCGATTTTGTGGAGCATAGTTGTGTGCTAGAGGCATTGAGAAGCCAAGGCATACAAAAGAGATATGTCAGACTACTGGAAAAGCTCTTCGAAGGCTGCCAAGCGAGGGTAAGAACGGAGAGGGAGGGTGCGAACATCAACTTAGAGAGAGGCGTGAAACAAGGCGACCCCCTCTCACCAAAGTTGTTCACATGCCTACTGGAAAACCAATTTAGGAAGTTGGAATGGGACAACAAATACGGCATCGAAATGAACGGGGAAAGGCTGACACACTTACGGTTCGCAGACGATATTGCACTGGTAGCAAAATCGGCAACAGACTTGTAACAAATGCTAGCGGACCTGGACACTGTCAGTAAAGAAGTAGGTCTACCTATGAACCCCCTAAAAACAAAACTGATGACCAACTCACTGGAAGTACAAATCCTCATCAATGGCAAACCACTAGCGTGCACACAGGAATACGTCTATCTTGGACAAAACCGGTCATTTGACTGCTCCCAGGAGAAGGAAATCGAGAGACGAGTTGGACAAGCATGGAAGAAGTTCTGGTCCTTAAAATTTATATTGATGGATAAATCCCAGAAAATAAGTCTAAAGTCAGAAGTGCTAGAAAAGTGTGTAATACCGTTACTGTTATACGGCTGTCAAACCTGGGCTTTAACAGAGAAGCAAAGGCAAACAATCCGGGTATGTCAACGCAAAATGGAACGGAAGATCCTTCAAGTTTCCTTGAGGGACAGATTACGAAACGAGGAGATAAGAAGAAGAACTGCCATGAAAGATGCTATGGCAACAGCTGACAGGCTAATGTCAATAAATGTTCCGCCACACTGTTTACCAAGAAACGCAAACACACTGAAGTCCAGGATCTCAGCTTCTTTGGCGAGGTAATCAGGTGGCAACCTGCTACTAAGTATCTGGGAGTCACGCTGGATCGAGGCCTTACTTTCGCTCAGGAGGTTACTCAGCGCGCTAACACAGCGAAAGCGATCCAAGCGCAGCTCTGGCCTTTAATTAAAGCCCAGAGCTCCCTAGACGATGCCAGCAAGCTCTTGTCTTATAGCACCCTTGTGCGCCCTGTGATGGAATATGCCAGCCCTGTTTGGGGCTACGCAGCTCCCTCAACCCTCAAGAAACTTCAGGTTGTCCAGAACCGAGCCTTGCGAATGATATCAGGAGCTCCCTGGTACGTTCGCAATGACCAACTACATACTGATTTCAGCCTCTCGACCATCAGTCAGAGGATTCACCGACAGGCAGTTAAAATGTACAGAACATCGACACTCAGCACAAACCCTCTCATTAACAGTTTGGGTGATTACCGAGCAAGGGGCTGCCGTCACAAGCGCCCCCGTATCATTATAGAGTAAATTTTTCTCCTAACCATGCTACTATAGCACTTTTATTTCCTTCAAAACCGTTATCTTCACAATTCATTACTTCCGATTTCACTTTCACGAACTTCTCACTTCTACTATCCTTTTCAACTTCTGTATTTCTATTGTCTTTGTGTACGCCGATTTCGCTTGCTTGGGTCCAGGCCAGGCCAAAATGGAAGTGGGGAGGCCACGTGGCCAGAATGAAAGACGATCGATGGACACACAAGCTAACGGTATGGGACCCCAGGACAGGAAGAAGGAACGTGGGTAGACAGAGGACCCGCTGGGATGACTCAATCGTAAGGAAGACAGGCAAACACTGGACGAGGATAGCAAGGGAGAGACAAGAATGGAGACGTATGGAACTATAAGAAGGGAAGAGAAGGAGAGCTTCAACAACGAAAGATGCTGGTAGACAGCGCACCTATGACATGAAAGATACACTTTTGCAACCTGTTACAAGCCAAACAACGCACGGAAAGCGAAGTGAAATGGAGTGTTAGTGAAGTGAACTACAGTGAAGCGTAGCAAGTGGAGTAAAAACTTGTACACAACTCCTTAGGACTTGCTCGCCTAACGAGTTTAAACTAGAGCACGTCCCTGTTCGCAGGAGGCCTTTGCCCTCATGGGATTATCTAGGCTATATATATTTATTTATGACAATACAATGCTTTCAATGGAAGGAACATAACTCTCACAGTAGCTTCTCTTTATAAAATCAACAGAATCATGAACAGAATCGTTACAAAACATCTCATGTTCTAAAAATACAACATCTCTTGCTCTAATAATATCCTTTGGCTTGTTCAGGTTAATCAGTCTATATTGAGAACTATTCTCACAATAACCTAACGGGCCCACATGACCGCGTTGTCGCAGCCCCTAAACTAAGGAACCAACCAACAATAACCAACAAACATCAGCTTTCTACTCTTGCTGTCGAACTTTTTTCTTTGGACATTAGGTACATGCACATACGTAGTAGGCCTACAACCAAAAATCCTCAGGTTTTTAAGGTTAACTTTCTGTTTGGACCATACCGGTACATCCTCAGGACTTATTTCGACTAAAGCTCTGTGAGGAGTCCTGTTCTTTATGTAAGCTGCAGTAAACATCCCCTCTGCCCACAACCTTTTGTCACACTTTGTTTGTTTCATCATACATCTGGGATGACTCAATCGTAAGGAAGACAGGCAAACACTGGACGAGGATATTTCTTTCTGAAAGGCCATTCATCTGAGAGTTGTGTGGAACAGTTAGGCGATGTTCAATGCCAAAATCAGATAAAAATTCAGAAAAATTATTACCCACATATTCTCCCCCAGTGTCAGTAATTAGACATTTTACCTTTAATCCAGTTTGATTTTCAACAAAAGATTTGAAGCCCTTGAATTTATCCAATACTTGATCTTTGCTATGAATGTAATAAACGAAGATTTTTCGGGAATACTCATCAGAAAAGGTTAACAAGTTTCTACTTCCATTGGACCACACAGATCTGAATGAATAACCTCTAACAAATTATAGGCTTTCTTCGTGCGAGATTTAAGGGGTCTTTTTTGTGTGCAAATTTACCTTCAATACAGGGGACACAATCAATTGAAATATCTTTATCAGAAAAATTTACCTTCAATACAGGGGACACAATCAATTGAAATATCTTTATCAGAAAAATCCAAACCCTCACATACACCAATCCTAGCCAGCTTCAGACAAGTTGGGTGAAGATAACCCAATCTACTTTGCCATAACTTGTAACTATTTTCTGTATTTGCCAAATGTATTGTCTCAGGTTCAACATCTAAGTAATACAGATTACCTTGTTTAGAAGCAGTCGCTAAAACTGTTCCTTCCCTTTTTGAAATCAGCGTCACTTATTACTGAACACCTTTCCTTTCCAAATAAAACACAAGTACCCTTATCAACCATTTTACTAACTGATAGTAAATTGGCAGTCATTTCTGGCACAAACAATACATCAGTTATTTTGGATGCACTAACATCCCCTTTTAGGATCACCTCTATATCACCTTTACTTTGACACTTTAACTACTCCGTACCTAAAACAAAAGTTTGGTGCTTTTCAGTCGGTCAACACGAATGTACCCAAAAAGAGCTGGGTTATGCCCAAATCCTGAAATAAATTACCTGAGATTAATAAATACGCTAGGGTGACCAGTTTCGATCGTCAAGTGATCATCATCAGATGCATTACAACTTAGGCTATAACATCTATGTTTGAGAATACAGGTGAAAAATATTTACAATACCGTATGTACAATTATTTAGTTCCAGTATTCGTAATGCAACTGTCGCCGTATGCTAAATGTAGTATATCTGATGTTAGGTGAAATGCTAAACTGGTGATAGAAATCCTGAGTTTGTCTGTTTGGGGTGACTATATGGTTGTAAAAAGTCAACTATCGTTATACTGTAATATTACAGGCTGATACTTATCTGGTTGTCTTCCTCGCTGGAGCTTCGAGCAGTTTCGTGTTCACTCTTGCGACAGTTGTGGTCGACTGAACCAGGGTGTTAACTGGACAAAACTGGTTTTTCCTCCCCCCCCCCCCCTTGTTCCTATGTGCTGTCTGAGGTCAGTGTAATGTGTATTTGTGTGATGTTGCCAAATCTAGATAAGATGTATGTTATTGAATACAGGAAGATCTAAAAGTATTTAAGACCGTGGAACTGTCTTCGCCATACGTGGACTAAATAGCCATTCGTACTAAGCGCTGCCCGGTCTTTGAAGACGTCCCGGCACCTTTAATACTGCCGCGGATACTGGCCTTGGTATATTGCAGAAAAAAGTACATAGTACACCCGATCCAGATAACATTTACCTATGGTCTTCAAAGACCATTTTCTCATAGTTTTCCAGTTTTTGACGAAACATACCGAATAACTATACTCAATTGGTCAATATGATAAATGTCTGGAGTTGAATCAACTGAAAGCCCAAAATCAAGAGCATCCAATGCTTATTGAATGATGTAAGATCGCACTTTTTTTCCCGTTAAGTCGATCAACTCCTCACAGATTGCTTTCGATGGATAAGATGGATTCCCTTTACCTTTATTCGCATATGTGGTAATATGATTTTGTAAAAATGAGTCATACGGAGCCACAAGTTCTATCAAACCCAAGTAGTTCTCATTATCTGGAGATCCAAAATGCTCGTTCGTCCCTCGACGACTTACCACAAGTTTCAATACTTCTCTCGAGTGTTTTTTTTTCGCTTTGGAACTGAAGTTCAAGTTCGTTGGATACATCACTCTTCTGTCGTCTTTGGATGTAAGTCAACATGCATTCTCTGTGAAGCGATCCATTCTCATGCTGACTTAATTGAGAATTATTTCTCCAATCACTAAATCCTTCATTGGTAAGTTTCATTTGTTTTTCTTTAGGGGAAAACAGTTTGCACGCAAAACAATACACACAACCAGATGTTGGAGAATAAATGCGCCATTCTCGAGAAAACCGCTCTCCATTTGGTTTCTTTCCAATGAAAATATTTTCTGTACAATGCCTTGATTTGAATTCTGTATCATAGAATCGATGAGAACGCTCGAATGGTTCGGAACGATTTTGACACGTTTTTGGATCACGATTGATCCAGAAATTGACATAATGTGTAGTTAAGTCGCTCCACTTTCCAGGATCACTTGAACGTTGTCATTTTCGAAGGTAGATTCATTTTCGCGAACGGATGAATCGGGGCTATCGGCATCTTCAGTTTTTTCTGCCGTTGTTGGAATCTGCAAATATAATAGCAGAATGATTGGTGGAAACAAGCTTTTGATTTTTTCAAAAACGTTAAGAAAAGTCAACTGAATTAAAAGTTATTATACTACTAATGTTGTTGTACATAATAATGTTATATGATAACATTATTTATATTTCCATCGCATGAAAAAATTTAATTGCTATAAGTTTAACTCAAAATTGAATGCGTTAAATTTAGTAAAACATCGAGAAATTAATAATTGATTACTTATTCTTACATTTTTACAAGCTTTCTCAGTTGTTTCGTTTTGTTCACCAGATGTCTGAGCTGGTGATGTGGATCCTTTGAAAAATGATGTCAGTTTTGGTATTTTTGCTATATCTGCAGCATTTTTTATTTTTTATCCTCTGCAATCTTCCTTTTTTGTGATCCACTCGGATAAGTTCGTGGCATTGTTTAATCTAGAAGAATATTAACATATCTTAACATCTTAACAAATCAATAGGAAAAGTGGGGATATATTTGCCGACTCGAGCAAAACATTGTGAGTCATAGTTAATGACCCTTTTGTTTCCTTAATGAAATTCAAGATATAGTTGGGAAAACTCAAGTAGGCGGCAAATTACGAACTGCTCAAAAATTCAACTGAAATTCAGAAATTGCAATTAAATTTGACCTTCAAAAATTACACCTTTTTTTTCTTGGACCAAGACTCAGTTAGCTTTTCTGATGATGATGCAAGAACACTTTGGCCTGAGTGACCGAGAACCAACCAACGTATCATTCTTTGTGACACAAGACTATGCAACCTGCAACCAACTGCGTAGGAGCAGCAATCTGTCCCGCTATTTTTATCTTTCACTGAAAATATAAACAAACAAAAAATTACTCGCGTGTGGCTATACTAACAAGAATACATTTCAAATAGCCGTCAAAATGAAAAATAAATTAATTGAAAATATATTATTCGGTTTTCAATGCAAGGAATAAGACACAAAGCCCCAATGAAGAAAAAATACTATGTAACTACTGTTGTTAGGTTCGCTGAGAATTTAGAAAGAAACACTACAAATGCCTGATTGAGCAATCCAAAGAAGAAGAAAGTTAATAGAATATAAGTTTTATATTTAACATTTTTCAAAAACTAACCAATTGAAAGACACGTTGTTGAGATACAGCTACAGTCTATAGGTTTCGTTTCACTGACACACACACTAATTTTACAGTAGTTGTTTGGAACACTGTAGAGTGATCACACGGTCCACAATACAATACGTTTCAACAAAGCACTTATGTCACGGAGTGAGCGGGCTAGGACGTCCAACACGTTCCACGCTTTGTGACGGACTGGTAGATCTCTTAGCACTTGACGGTCTAGTCAGCAGTCAATGTCGCGGGGAGAGGAGTGGAGGTAGGCCCCGAGCCCCGGAGCAAGTTTTCTTTTCTTTCTTCAGTATTTTTTTTTGGGGGGGGGTAGATAATTGGGAGCCCTAGGCCTGGGCCTGGTCGGGCCTAATGGGATATCCAGCACTGGGTGTAAGTCCTGAGGAAGTATGGTCCAAACAGAAAGTTAACCTAAAGAAAACGAGGTTTTTTGGTTGTACTGCATATATGCATGTACCTGATGTCCAAAGAAAAAAGTTCGACAGCAAGAGTAAAAAGCTGCTGTTTGTTGGTTATTGTGAGAATAGTTCCCAATATAGACCCCTTGACCTGAACAAGCCAAAGGATATTATTAGAACAAGAGATGTTGCATTTTTAGAACATGAGATGCTTTGTAAAGATTCTGCACATGACTCTGTTGATTGTATTAAGAGAAGCTACTATGATAGTTATGTTCCTGCCATTGAGAAAATTGCTTTGCCATATTGTAAACCAAATACTCAATCTAGTGTTCAGATTTCTAACAGTGTTACCTTTGGGTAATTCTATCATTGATGTTCAATCTGCTGTTACTAATGATTCAGACTCCATTAGTGTTATTGATATTGATGCTAATAGTGATCTCAAAGATGTACCAATATTTAGCTCTCATGGGAGAGAGCTTCGTTTACCTGAGAAGTACGGCGATTTCGAACTAAATTATCTTGTGTCAGTTGCTGACGATGAAGGTGACCTTGAACCATTGAGCTATGCTCAAGCTATCAAAAGCAGTGATAGGATAAAATGGGAAAGGGCGAGGGCCACGAAGGAAGAGTATGGTGCTCTAATAGAAAATAAGACTTGGAAATTACTGGATTTACCTGCCAACAAAAAATGGGTCTTTAAAATTAAAGACAATCAAATTGGCGAGGAAAGTTTTAAAGCTAAACTAGTTGCAAGGGGATTTACCCAAACTTCGGTGGGACTATTGTGAGACATTCTCACCTGTCATAGGGAGATCAGTCATCAGATTATTACCGGTATTTGCTTTGTCAGTAAAAGAAAATTTCAAACTGTATCACTTTGACAGAATGATAGACTTGAAGTGGAAACAGGAGTTAAATTTGATCCTGTCAATGAGTCCAGTAAAATACATGAAGAAATCCCTTTTAGGAACTTAATGGGTTGCTTGAACTACTTAGTTATTGTTGTTTTAAGGAGCAGATGATCTGGATGTATCATCACGCCTGATATAGCTTCTGCGACTAGCTTGTTGAACCAATTCAACTGCAATGCATATATGCAACACTGGAGAGCTGTTCAGAGAGTCTTGAAATATCTCAAGGGTACTTTGTTTACTCAAAAAACTCTGTAATCGTTCAGGGCTTTACTGATGCTGACTATGGTAATGATTCAGTTACGAAATTCTACTCTGGATATGTGCTTGATTTTTGTGGGGCTGTCTCTTGGAAAAGCAAGAAGCAGCAGTCTGTAGCTTTATCTACCATGGAGGCAGAATATATAGCCTTCAGCAAAGGTTGTAAAGACGCGTTATTTTTGGGAAAACTGTTATCAAAATTGAAAGGTTTAGAAGAATGTATTCAAATGTATGTTGACAATAAGAGTACCGGTACGATTCATGTTTCTAATAATACAGGATATCACGATAGAGCAAAACACATTGATATCAGACATCATTTTGTGAGGCAAATAATTAAGGATAAATTAGTAAAAGTGGATTATATTAGATCAGCTGACATGAAAGCAGATAGACTCACCAATCCACTTGCTAGAGTTATGCATTTGAAATTTGTGAATGACTTAAATATGTGCATGTACCGTATTGATTTCATTCTTATGTAGCCTATGTTACGTACGCTGTACTTTAAATTTAGGGGAAGTGTTGGAGATTGTAATTTAAAGGTTGTCACTAGTGTGTAAGCACTAGATTCTATGTAGAAGTCTACGGCCTGTTGATTATGTTCTGTATTATTTTTATTTTCTTCTTACAACCAATATACAAGTATGGCATTCCAGCAGAGACAAGTTCTGTGTTCTGATCACCAATTCCATGACGATGCTAACAAACTCTTCCCATATTTCGCTAGAATTCTTTCCTTATTCTTATTTTCAGTTGCTCTGCATATTCAGTACCGGTAATGTTGTTGAAAATTTGGTTTATGTAAGTTTATATACGTATTTAAGTGTCTCCAATCAAACTCAATGACAATATCAGCTTGCTGGATGGCAAAATCACGGTACATGGATTAAGGTTTATGGAAATACACTATGTCTCATATCTATTTACTATTATTCTTCCAGGTGCCGTTTTTTGGGTCAGCTGTGGCAATCCTAATCTGCTGTTACTGCCTGTAGGGAAGTTGTCTCGGAGCTGTTTTCTGTGCTTTGACCACTTTGAGCCACAGCATTTCTGGAACAAATTTCAAAGTAGATTGCACAGAAATGCTGTTTAGTGGTAGGGGTCTCACAGATGAGGAGATGGCTGGGCTTGATGAGTTGACATGTGTTGACAAGGACATGGAAGAACAATACCCAACTCTCAACTTAGGTAAGTATTCTCTTCTGTGGTGTAGTTGGTCACATATCAATAATCAGTGTTATTCCCATGCATAAAATACATTGGACATACTGCAAATAAGTTTGTGCTAATACTCTTTAGTAGGCTATTGATATAATACAGAATTCATAATATCTGCTCCCATTTAAATATACTGGTTGTAAATTCTGTACGGCTTCACCTGATTACTTCTGGGTTATGGTTGTTTGGATGTGGCAACCTCTAATGGGTAGGTTAGCAAACTTATTAATGGTTTCTTTCAATAGACAATTTCAGACACCCTGGCACATGAAAATCCACAGCCTGCTTCCAGTCGACCTACTGGGTCAGGGAATGGAATGAATGAAGCCCCCATCTAGTGGCAAGGATAGGAACTGTGCCGGCTACCGAAGCCTATCGCACTCCCCTGGGGCAATGATTAAATGAATGACAGGCGAAATTAAATGATAGTGAAGAGTGTTGCTGGAATTAAATTGTGACAGGGAAAACCGGAGTAACCGGAGAAAAACCTGTCTGCCTCCGCTTTGTCCATCACAAATCTCACATGGAGTGGCCGGGATTTAAACCACGGACCCAGCGGTGAGAGGCCGGCATGCTGCCACCTAAGCCCCGGAGGTTCTACCCTGGCATATATCAATCCATAACATTATTCTTAAGGGTAATAGTCAATAGCGTATGTACCAAAACAGAATTCCTATTTATATTTTAGAACAATTGGCAATTTCTCCTGTAGTGAAAACTGCAGATGTGGTGATTAGCTCCTCTTCTGGTACCTCTGATGTGCTCAAAAGGAAGCAAGGTATGTATGGTAATATATATTATTATGCACTAAAGTTAATTGAGCAATGTATTCCTATTCTGTGCTTTGATATTAAAGAAATTTGTATCTTTCAGTACATCTTTCATCCACATACATTCCTGGCATAGGTGTTCTGAATATTAGTGTGGCTGAGGAAGAGCAACCTTTTGAACAGTGTAAGTATATCAGAAGCATATCTGCATGTTCTACGGTATCAGTTAAGTATAGAGTGGTTAGGTTAGGCTTGCCTCTTGCCAAGGCCATTTCAAATCCTGGTAATACATATAAGTTTTTGAGTTGAAATTTTGCGTCTGGTAGTTTGGAATCCACTCACAACAAATTGCCTGTGGCTTATGATCGTGTGATTAACAGTCACGTAAAACCACTAGCTTTTAAAGTGGTTGGTATCTGCAAGGTTGGATGGGTAGTAACCATTATCCAGTAATTATAAACTGCAACAGGTCAGGCTGACTACTGGACACAAGATGGAAGTCCCTCGCCACACCCTGGGTAGGTTTTTGCTAGGAATTAACCTTACCCACAAGGGAAGATGAAGAGAGAAGTAAAAGGAAGTGGGTTTCGGACTAAGGAACAAGTGTGGATAATAGGACGAGAGTCCAACACTAAAAAAAGACAATGTTTAGAGACGAGTATCACCGCAAAGCCCGTGAAACACCTAAAGTAGGTATGGACCTGGCCGTAGCTAACGGGAAATGCGGCTGGAGCTTGGGCTATTTGCCGGCTAGATTTGATAGTACCTTCCCTTCCAAGCCAAAATTCGACTACTATGTGGAAGGGTGGTGGTCTGGCAAAGAAAGAAATAATGAGTTTACTATGTATCCTTTCAAAGGAGTTTGTTTCAAACAAATATTTTGAAGAATGCAAATAATTTGAATTAGCCGTGTTGTTTTAGTTCTTGAAATTGTAGAATTTCTAAGGAGCGACCGAATGTTTCCAAGAAGGGTAGTGATGAAGCAATTATACCCTTGGGAATAATTTTGGTAAGAGCACCAATAGTTGCATTTAAGAATGGCTAAGCTTTTACCCAGCATGCGCCGACTAAAAGTTTTGACAATGATAAAAACTTAAATTTGGAAAACCAACCATAAGTTGTAGAGAAAAACTCAACAAGCAGGAAGCTGGCGGAGCGAGCTATACTTGCCTTACTGGCTAGTTAGAATTAGCTATCAAAGCTAAGAGAGGCTTTAATAAGTTTGTGACTAAGAGTTCTTGCTCAAATGCAACAAATAGTGGAACTTTTATTAATTTGATTTGAGAGTTTTTTAAAGAGAGCATAAGCCTCTAGGAAGAGTCAGGGAAGACAGGGTCCTACCTAATCGTGAATCCAGGGAAAATAATAACGAAAAAAACTAATAAAGATTAATTAACAATGAATTAAACTTTGAAGAATTAACAACATTTAGATCACGATTGTGATTTATAAAAGTTTACAACATGTGAAAATCTGAAACCTAACAATAACAGGTTTATAATTAATAAACAACGTTAAATTGGGTACAAGTTTACGATTTGTGGTAAGCACTAAAAATCTGATAAAGATTTTAAAAGTAGTGCTTAAATTAGACAGTTTTAACGTTTGTAACAACAATTATAAAGTAATTCTAGCTTTGCAGAATTAGTGAGATACAATGTGAGTGCTTTAAGAATTTCCGTGTGGGAATCTTAAAAGTATGAACAAATAACAAAGACGAAATTAAAACAAACACGATGTTCAGTAAAGAACATATAGCCTACTTTCTCCTAAATGCATGGGTATTGTTATAACTCTTTGTCCTTTTCAAGGAGTATAATTGAATGTTGGTTGTAGTAGCTTGTTGAAATACAACGTGCTATAGGGATATTAAACATGAATATGAGGTGCCCTTTGCTAGTGCTACCTCTGTAAAAAAAATCATTCAATTCGGTTTCACCGTGTTTGAATTGATCTGGGGAATGGATTTGCACACATACATGGCCGCTATTTGCAAACTATTGGGCTGATGACCTTGTAGTCAGTCATAAGATGCTTTCCACAAAAAGGCATGTTGTTGCAAAATCCGGTAGGGATCAAATTATTAGGATGGTCGAAATTTGATTTAAGCTTTTAACATTTGGGTGGCCGTCATTCCGTTTCCGTCAAGATGGCGGCGATATAAAACATGACACTGAGGTGCCTTTTGCTAGTGCTACCTCTGTACCAAATTTCGTTCAATTCGGTTTCACCGTGTTTGAATTGATAGGGGGAATCGATTTGCACACATACTTGGCCACCATCTGCAAACTATTGGGCTGATGATCTAGCAGTTTGGTCAGAATATGCTTCCCACATAAACATTTGTTGTTGCAAAATTTGGTAGAGATTAGATTATTAGGTTGGTCGTAATTACATTTTAGCCTTTAACATTTGGGTGGCCGCGATTACGTTTCCGTCAAGATGGCGGTGATATAAAACATGACATTGAGGTGGCCTTTTCTAGTGCTACCTCTGTACCAAATTTCGTTCCATTCGGTTTCACCGTGTTCGAATTAATAGGGGGAATCGATTTTCACACAAAGATGGCCGCCATCCGCAAAATATTAGGCTAATGACCTATTAGTTTGGTCACAGGATGCTCCCTCCATAATGGTATGTTGATGCAAAATTTGGTAGAGATCGGATGATTAGGTTAATCGTAATTTGATTTAAGCTTTGAATATTTGTGTGGCCGCCATTACGTTTCCGTCAAGATGGCGGCGATATAAAACATGAAACTGAGATGCCCTTTGCTAGTGCTACCTCTGTACCAAATTTCATTCCATTCGGTTTCACCGTGTTCGAATTAATAGGGGTAATCGATTTTGACACAAAGATGGCCGCCATACGCAAACTATTAGGCTAATGACCTATTATATTTGTCAAAGGATGCCCCCTTCATAAAGGTATGTTGTTGCAAAATTTGGTAGAGATCGGATGATTAGGTTAGTCGTAATTTGATTTAAGCTTTGAACATTTGGGTGGCCGCCATTACGTTTCCGTCAAGATGGCGGCGATACAAAACATGACACTGGGGTGCCCTTTGCTAGTGCTACCTCTGCACCAAATTTCATTCCATTCGGTTTCACCGTGTTCGAATTAATAGGGGTAATCGATTTTGACACAAAGATGGCCGCCATCCGCAAACTATTAGGCTAATGACCTGTTAGATTTGTCAAAGGATGCTCCTTCCATAAAGGTATGTTGTTGCAAAATTTGGTAGAGATCGGATGATTAGGTTAGTCGTAATTTGATTTAAGCTTTGAACATTTGTGTGGCCCCCATTACGTTTCCGTCAAGATGGCGGCGATATAAAACATGACTCTGGGGTGCCCTTTTCTAGTACTACCTCTGTACCAAATTTCGTTCCATTCGGTTTCACCGTGTTCGAATTAATAGGGGCAATCGATTTTCACACAAAGATGGCCGCCATCCGCAAACTATTAGGCTGATGACCTATTAGTTTGGTCAAAGGATGCTCCCCCCATAAAGGTATGTTGTTGCAAAATTTGGTAGAGATCGGATGATTAGGTTAGTTATAATTTGATTTAAGCTTTGAACATTTGTGTGGCCGCCATTACGTTTCCTTCAAGATGGCGGTGATATAAAACAGGACACTGAGGTGTCCTTTGCTAGTGCTACCTTTGTACCAAATTTCGTTCAATTTGCGCTCACCGTGTTCGAATTGATAGGGGGGGGACAGACATTCAGAGTCCACACACTCACACACACACACACACACACACAGACTCACACACATACACACACAGAGACAGACACACTTTTTTTCGCCCTGTAGTAGAAGTTTCTATAACTTCTTATATTGACGTAGAAATTACTATTATAATTTATATAAACTGTCTCGCTTTTGCAGATGACATTGCTTTGTTCGCTAATACAATGGAAGAGGCCACTGACCAGCTTAATAAACTACAAACCATAGCTGCTAAAACTGGACTTAAAGTGGCCTTCCATAAAACTAATTTTATCACAAATGTCAAAGATGTCTCAAAATTCATCACGATTGGTCTGCAAAAAATCAAAAAAGTCCGAAAATTTAAATACCTAGGGGAATGGATTACCCCTAATAATTCAGAAATAGCTGCCATTGAGAGCAGATGTAACAAATTGGAAGGTGCCTTTCAAACCTGCAAAAACATATACAAAAGTAAAAGCTTCTCCCGGAATTTCAACTTTGTGATTATAACACAGTAATTAGGCCGTCAGCACTGTATGCCGCAGAATGCTTACAGATGACAAACAAAGGTCCATTGAGAAAATTAGAACTTAAGGATCGGAAAATTCTAAGGAAAATATTAGGACCTGTTAATGATAATGGTACTTACAGAAGAAGACATAACAATGAATTATTTGAACATATAGAAGATTTGGTGAGTGTGATGAGAAAAAGGAGAATGTCTTTCTTTGGACATTTGGAGCGGATGGAGCATCATCGACTTTCATATCGAATCCACTCACCAATATCTAAAAAAAAAATCCTATTGTAAATGGTCAATACAAGTTAAAAAAGGACCTAACAGAAGCTCGAATCAATCAAGCTCTCGTTTGGGATCGGAACCTGTTCAGAAAGGCAGTTAAATCAACCAGTATTCTACACCCTTTAACATCTGTGATGCCTCGCCCTCACTGCAAGTGGACGGAAGAAAGGAGAGCAGAACATTCGTCAAGAATGAAGATCTACTGGCAGACAAGAAAACAAGCATTACAGTGATCATATGAGTGAAGAACATCGTGGTCCATTGATGGCCGAAACGTCTCAATATATATAATTTATACAAATAGGGCAGGTCACTTATTGTGAAACCTGAAGAGAAAAATTGAGAACAAGTTTCTAGAACTTCTATGTTAAAACAGGATCAAGAGGAAAAATAGGGCAAGTTACCCTTTCGTGAAACCTAGATCAACAAGATTAATGAAAAGTTGAGTACTTAGAACATAAACAATTCCTGTACTATCAAGAAAAGAAAATAGATTAATATGCAGTTTCTAACTGCTGATATTTAAGCAGAGTGAATAAGTTATAAATGGAGAAAAGTTGGGAGGGCGCCTATGGTTTGGCGAGGCCTCATTGAAAAATACATAAATTTAAAAATTAACCTAATTTGTTAGTAAAGAGTGGTTGAGGAAGAGTTTCCTCAACTTTGCGGAGAAAGTTCTTGGCCTATTTTATTTTTCTCGGACGAGCGCGGCGCGGATGAGAAGTTGAACGAGCACTGGTTTCACTATAGTCTATTGACGTGGTTGAAAAGTTCACTATTGTAGCACAGAAAGTTTATAGAAAAGAACGTTATTGCGGTGGTGTAAAATAACTAGTTGCATTGTGGTTTGAGAGAGTCTATTGCGTTGAAAAATTTTAGGTTATAGTTGAATGCAGTGGACGAATTCCCACGAAGGAAGATTAATTAGGTGTTGATTAGCTGTTCGTAAAAAAAATTCCTTGGTTAGAAAAAGTATTACCATATGTGAGTGGAAAATACTAGAAGGTTTAGCTTGTAGATGAATTGTTTGGCATGGAACAATCCAGAACAATCATAACTGTTGAATTGGGTAAATAAAGTCCAGCGGTGGAACGAGCTAAGTTTTCTATATACAGTATTTAGTTTAATAAGAATCCCACGGTGTGGGAGCTCATTCTCAGTTAACATGCACAAAAAATGCTGCTTCGTTTTGCAAGATTAGCTGTCTTAGATAGACAAAGCCTGACATCGAAAATCCCGCGAAGATTGCAATTGCAGAGCATTTAGCAACTTCTCACTGTCTATAGAACGGTATTAAAAGCGTATAGCTAATTAAAAGCGATTAAAATATGGAACATTGTACTTAGCTCATTTCGGTAGTAGTCGATCCAGGCGACCGTTAGTTAAGATCTGGACATGGCGTCCGATTCAAAATTTTGTCTCTCGAAGAGAGGAGACGAGCCGTAGTTAGGCTCCAACTGGAGGTCTTGACGACTGAAGCACAAGTGAGGCCAGCTCAACGAAGCGTGGAGGGACCAGGGAAGGAAAACAAGTGGGGATAGGAGACAAAGGAATATACATAAGAATGACAAACATTACAAAAATTAAGTATCTTGATGAAATGGTCTTCAAACAGTTGAGAGCAGGCGTCACTAGCGAAGCCTGGTGGATGGTAATGTAGAAGAATTCATCTTGATCACGGAGATGATAGCTGGCGATAGCGACGAGAACTGGTGGCTAGATTGGTAAAGAAGTCCTCTCGTACATGGAAAAATTGAGGAACTTCAGAGATTCACTGCTAGATGACGCTAGGTTGATCATGGAAGATATATATCTAGAACAGACTTACAGGTAATTTAAACAAAGTGCATAAACAGGGAAAAATCAGGAAATCACTGTTGGTGTTTGCGAAAAAGGAAGGAATGAAATAAAGCAAAGAGCAGCAAAAGCTCACTCGTCTTACCGTGTATTCCAAGGAATACACCACACCCATCTAGCTGGCCGCGAGGCTGTCGAAAAAAAGACCCTATGGGTGTCCGCTAGAAGCAGCTACAGCTACAGCCTCTGGCGGACACTCCCGGCACTAAAAGCCGTAGGCCTGCGATAAATCGATAAATAAAATAAATAGTGGCACGCCGAGACTGTCCTATTTCTGGGAGCAGATGGGATGCAGGCCATGACGCAATAGCTCTGTGATAAGCAAGAATTTGCTGGGGAGGCTGCTAGCAGTTATGAAATGGCCTGCAAAGCGACGGAAGGACTATTAATTAGTGCATTTCAGTGAACAGTGGAGGTCTGGGTTCAATTCCCTACTCCGCCAAGACATTTCATCGAACAACTGCTTTATGCTTATTGAACATGAACGGTACTTGACATAAATTACTGGTTTTCCTTAAGAAAAGGAATATTGTAGTCAAAGTTAAAAATTTATTCTGATGGTTTTTATTACGAAATTGTGAATAAATGTTTTGTTCATTGTGATAAAAATATATAATAGCCTAAATCATTTTATCTCTTGTTTGTTTTCTTACCCATTCTCCTTTGCACTGCAATGAAATTTGTGGTTTAGGGTGACGGGGGAGGAGTGGGTGGCATTCGGTATGATAGGCGGAAAGTGAGGTTATGGCAATTTAGTATGTGAATTTGGACATATTTTATGTTCATCGACCATTCCAACAATTCTGTAGAGTAGGAGAGCTATCTGGACGTATATTTCTGCTCCTAGCGAAAGACGCAGTTATGTTTGTAATATTTTCGTCAATAATCAATAACTCTTCGTAGGTCCTACAGTTCAGTTACGTGTAATAAAGGCGACATTCATATGGCTTTTTACTTTTTATGTTGCCAGACTTGGTATAGCGGTACAATTTCTCGTCAATTCTGTAACCAAAAGTGACGAATCCCTCGCGTATATTACACGATCCTTGGGCGGAACTAAGAGATCATCTGCCCCTGTTTACTATGCATAAGCTTCGGTGCCCTTTCAGTGTTGCAAACATGATCACATTGAAACAGGTGTGACAATAATTGTGAATGGAATCCTGATAGAACCCAACAGCAAGACATTCACAAATTACCGTGATGGGGACGAGTGGCAGGGTTTCATCTTTAATAACTCATTTTAACGCGATTTGGAGTACGACTTATCTGCGGAATGAACATACTGAATGTGCTGCTTTAAAATCACCTTCCATGTAAAGGTTCTGTTACAGTCAAGGCAGGAGAATCGCCTGACCCCAGTATGAACGACTCGGGGTCTCGTGGGACTCCCTCTGTTGATGAACTCCTTACAGTATATTTCACAGCTGACTGTTACCTGTCGAGTGTGAACATGCATGTGGCGTTTGAGATCACTGAGCCAAAGAAAGGCAATGCACAGACCGTGTCCTTCATTTCCAATCTCATGAAACAGAGTGAAGAAGATGGCAAGGCTTATAATGCAGGTTATATAGCCCACAAGTTCCAAGATAAGTTTCCACAACTTGGGAACTTAAGCTTGGCAATCAATGCAAACTCCATCCAATTATGCATTATCAACCTGGATTAAGCACTTGTCATACGGTGGTTGACCAATTCCTCAGAAACCTGGTTAAACCAGTTCCGACACATTTCATGGAAAATTCGTATTACAACGAGACAAGAAACTTCTAAAACGAACGACAGATTTTGTGTCGAGAGAAGTTCCTGCACGTCAGACGTGACTGAGGCAGCTGAGAGAACATTTTCTTCATCAGATTGAAACATTCCAATTCCATCTTACATAGGAAGAGGTTAATGGAAGCCACTATATCAATTCTGAATGAAACCAGAACGCGGCTTATACACTTGTATCAGACATAAGTGCGGCTTTTACTTACCTCGTGTCCTTGTTTCATCTTCTGGGCAATATTACGCATTGAAATTAGTAACCCTGATCACTACTGCACCTGATGATGTGCTAAAGAACGTAGGACTAAACATGTGTTTTTATTTATTGCTGGGGCTACATGACCGCGTTGTCGCAGCCCCTGAACTGAGGCACCATTATTTATTGCTTTTTTAAACACGGCTGCCGCACGGCTGCCATATTCCGACAGCGCTTGCATTTCAACTGTCAACAAGGCGTACTCTAGCGACACACACATTGTTGCCAACATGCGAGATACAAAATCACTGTTGACAAGAAAAGAGTCGGATACAAAACCACTGTTGATAAAAGAACATTCATCGGGACGCATTAGGCTGTAACCATTGTCATAAACCATTGGATTGGACAAGACGAAGTTTAGAATGGTCGGATGTAGTGCGGTCTTGGCCGCGCGCAACTAGCGGGGCACGGTTGACACAAAACCAGTGATATGGGCACGTTAGGCTGTAACCATTGGATTGGACAAAACGAAGGCTTGAACGGTAGGGTGTAGGTGCGACATTGGCCGCGCGCAGCCAGCGGGGCACGGTTGACATAAAAATACTGCGCACTGAATTGGGCGCTTCTTTGCAGTGGCAGATGCAGGCCTTGCGGGGCCCTGGGCGATATGATAAGTTGGGTCCCACAACAATAGGAAATAAAAAATAATATCAAATCAAATGGAAAATATTTTTGTAATAATAATAAAATAAAGAATGGTTACAATATTTTGAATACACTACAGTACATTCTTTTAATAATATGAAAGAAACCTTTGAGTCCCCTTGAAGAAGATTATGTTAAAATATTACTTTGCGACTTCTTTCCCGGCTGAAGTCTTCTATCATTTCACTGAAATCTAAACTTGCTAAACGGTCACGGGAGGTCATAGCTGCACTGAAAAAAGAATATTAATTATAAATTTGTTTGAAAAGTCAAATTAATTAATCAATTAGAGTTCTAATCACCTAATACAGTTTGTAACGAGTGAAATAAATAATGGTTGTTATTGTGGGTGTGAGTGAGCGACAGTTACTGCGGGAACAGAGTGTACTTCTGACGACTGACGCGGCGGACACCACCCAGCAGGCTGAGAAAAGCAGACTCTCTCTCTTCAGCTTCCTACTAGATTTACACAAGGGTCAATTAGTTCTGAGGAAGTTATACTACAGGGTCTTTCACTCAAGGTGCGGCCAGCCCAGCGCTCTAGGTAGAACGTGCAGCTATAAAAGTCAGACGAGCATATGTCATAATTAAGATAAGGAAGGAAGTGCTGTGGATTGATGCTTGGGACTCTCGACCCTAAGCTCAGCGAGCAGCCAGCGGCGCGTAGAGGCAGCTCGCTGAGCTTAGGATCGAGAGAGCACCCGTACAAATCACATGTAAATAAACGAGTACACATAATAACACATAATCAAAATAAAATAATTACCCACCTTGTCACAGAAGATGTTGAAAATGTCCTCCACCTGCATCTACACATTTCTGGCATCGTCTAAGGAAATTTTCATTTACACGCTTCAGTTTGTCTATCGAGATAGCCTCGATTTCTTTGGTTATATTCTGTTTGAGTTCATCTAGAGTGTGAGGGTTTGTTGCATAAACCTTATTTTTCAGTTTTCCCCATAAATAAAAATCGCAAACCGTAAGATCTGGGGATCTTGCGGGCCACAATGGTTTACTAATTACCCTGTTGTCGAAAATTTCCTCAATTAAATCTAATGACTCGTTAGCCGTATGCGCAGTTGCAGAGTCCTGTTGGAAATATCCAGATTGGCATTCAGTGTCCGTCAATTGTTCAAAAAATGGCACGAGAATGTCATCCCTATATCTCTGCGCAGTGATTGTGGTTTCAAAAAATATAGGCCCTATTATCCTGTCTGCAGTTACTGCCGCCCACACTCCCATTTTCACATCATGTAGGGGTGTTTGATGTATGAAATTAACAGGTTTTTCTGAAGACTATTACCTGTTATTCTGACTTGAAACATGTCCTCTAAATGGAACCATGCTTCATCAGAGAATATTATTACCTTCGGATCAAGTACCCCATCATCAACACCCCTTAAAACCCAGTTACAAAAATTTATCCTGCTCTCATCTCGTGGAAGCAACTCTTGAACAACAGTAATCCTGTATGGTTTCAATTTTAACATTTTTGTAGCCCGCCATGCTGAGGCAATCGAAATTTGTGTTTGCTGCGAAAGTTTTTTGAGCGATTTTGTAGGAGTACGTTGTAACATTTCCCCTACCTCGCCTAATTTCTCCTCAGTAAGCACTCGCTTTTTTACTCTTCGTTTTCCAACCAGAATCGAACCTGTACTTCTAAATTTGTTGACAAGTCTTCTAACAGTTTCTCTATTTGGAATGGTCGCACCTGGGAATTTTCCTATATACCGCCTTCTAACTTCTCTACAGGAATTCGTCAATACATAAGTGTCGTACACGAAAATCTTTTGATCTAATGTGTACGCAGGTTGAGGCATTATTGAACCAATAGGCTTTAACACTTAGCAATAACACGTTATAAAATTTTGGAACACAATAACAATTAATCAATAACCACTAACACGGACACACGTTATAAACTTATAACATTAAATAGGCTATAAACGAAATAACAAAGTCAACTTTACTCGGTAAACCCTGCATTGCAACTGTTTCAGCATTGCGAAGTCCAGGCGGCTTCGGTGGCGTAGTTGGTAGCATGCTGAGCTTCTATGCCCAAGATAGCGGGTTCAAACCCGGCCGAAGCCGTCGGATTTTTTAAGAGCGTTAAAAATCCCTCAGTATGCCTTCCTTCGGAGGGGAAGTAAAGCCGGCGGTCTCATGTCATAGATTTATGGCATGTTAAAGATCTTTCCACTAATTACACCTGTGTGAAACTAAATTGGATAGGTTAAGAATGTAAACAACGCTCTTAGGTTGCTACGTTCGTTGCCAAGAGCCGACTGCGGTGGCGTCTAGTAGCTAGTTCTGAACTAGGCCTAGTAGTCGTTGACGGTGGCGTTTGGCGGCAAAAGTAGGAACTATTTGAAAATTCAAAGTTGCAGTCTCTACTTGAATTAAAAAACAGATACACACACTAATACAGTCATCACAATTAACACCGGTTATCAGACAGATTCTACACACACCCAAAGTACACGGGGCTACATGACCGCGTTGTCGCAGCCCCTAAACTAAGGAACCAACCAACCATTGCGAAGTCCCGCGCTGCTCCGAAACATCAATCCAACAGCACTTCTTCCTTATCTTAATTATGACATATGCTGTGACAGCAGCACGCTGCGATATGCTCGTCTGACCTTTATAGCCCCACGTTCTACCTGGAGCGCTGGGCAGGCCGCACCTTGAGTGAAAGACCCTGTACTACGATCGTACTGAACTGAACGAGTGTTCTTCGATCAGGTTAGAATTCTGCACACTAGGGGCGCCCTAACGAATAAGGGATGCGCGGTGCCGGAAAATTTGAATCACTCGGTGCCGTGTTCATAGTACTGTATTTCGAATACATCCTTTTACAAAATACGTAGTGTAGTCGTTTCACTTATTCTTCGTAATAGCAAAAACTTGATATTTTTATGTTTGTTGTGTATGTTTTCCTGATCCTACATTTGTTTTCAATTAAACGGGGCATTAGTGCAACAAAATGTCAAAAACATTCTTCCAAATTTGAGAAAACATTTCAAGCACCACACGGGCACACGATAAGACATATATACCCGTGTACGCGGACCTTCAAACACGGGTACATGGGCTGTACCACTCGTGTACCCGGGTACAGTGTATGTACTGTTACACGGGTCCCGGATTACACGTCAATCCGTGTCTCATCGGTAGCCCTACTAGCATCATCAATTAGGAAAAGAAATATCTGTTCTACTGAATGCCACAGTAAATTCAATGAACATTATTGTAATTGAAGCCATTTTTCAGTGTTGCCTTGGCAATTAAAATTTAATGTACTGTATTTCAGTCGGTCAACAGGATTGTACCCATTTGTAATGGGTAGAAACTGGTCATCCTAGTGTATTTATTAATCTCATGTAATTTCTTTCAGGATTACAATTGGGGACAGACTGAAAAACATTAAATTTCAGATTCAATGAATTTAAAAAGAAAGCTGGAAAATGTGGAGCTATTTGTAGCTTGAAATTGCTGAACAGCAAATGCGTGCAGGGGGGGGGGGGGTATTTGTTTATCACAGGTCCTGACTTTGCTATATACCACCGTTCACAACCCGGGGTTTCAGTGATAGAGACCCTTATAAAATTATTTTGAACTTCACTTTTAATGTAGTCAATAGTTTGACGTGTACAGAAGATTCAACTGGCATTGTGTACTGTGTACCTCTGAATGGGATTGGTGAGTTTTCATAATGGGATGTCTATATAATAAAAAAAAAACTTTAAACAAAGCAAATAAAAACCAAGGCTTCATAACGTAACAGAATTGTCAAAAATAACGAATTAATTTTTGTTACGTTACTGCTTCCGTACCCAAAACAAATGGTATATGAATAACGTTTTTAGTGCGGCAACGAAATAAGGGGTTATCATTTTCCCTGGTTTGTGCTTTTAACGTTATAACCAGCAGAGGGTAAGATACCGTTATTTTAAAATGCGCTCCCGTTAATAACGTTATAAGTCTAGTAACGGTATGACAGCGATTTTGACTCGCTGCGTGCCATCAATAACGTTATTCAGGCAGAGTGATCGATTCAGTTATTTCAAAATGCAAACCTACTAATAACGTTATAAGCCTACTGTAGTAACGGTATACGAGAGATTTTAACCAGTTATACGCTATCAATAACGTTATTCAGGGCAGAAAAATGAATTCTGTTATTTAGAAATGTGAACCCACCAATAACGTTATAAGCTTTATAACGGTATACGAGCGATATTTACTAGCTTTGTGCTATCAATAACGTTATTCATGGCTAAAAATAATTCCGTTATTTAGAAATGCAAACCCACCAATTACGTTACAAGTCTAGTAACGGTATACGAGCGAATTTTACCAGCTATACGCTATCAATAACGTTATTCGGGGCAGAAAAGTTAATTCCGTTATTTCGAAATGAGAACCCACCAACAACATTATAAGTCTAGTAACGGTATACAGGCGATTTTTAACAGCTATGCGCTATCGGTAACGTTATTCTAAGCGGAGAAATTGATTCCGTTATTTCAGAATAGATTTTCGTCAATAACATTATGGAAGTGTCTATTAGCCCGCTACCCGGACAAGCATGGAAGGTGACAGTGAAATCTGACGATGCTGGGCCATATGTACTCGTAATTCCAGGCCAATTATTTATTCAATCATAGGATAATTACTTCTTGAAATATCAATGTTAATCAACATAGAGATTTCAATCTGACCGCGTGCCCCATCAGACAGGGCAAGGCACTTTGCTCGTTTCGAACGTGGTCATACTGTAGCCTACGTTAGAACCATGTTTCCTAAAATCAATACGATGGATCCCATTGATTCGAAATATTTCCTGTTGCTTCATATAGGGGTTTGGAACATAGCCTATTGTTCATCAGTCCCATGTAATTGAGGTGTTTATGGAATTTGTCTGATAAACTTTATTACTTTTGGAGATGGCCATGGCTTTCTTTATTATTTTCATTTATGAAAAAATAGGCTTATGACATCACATTTAGTCCGTGTGTGTGCGTATGTGTGTGTCCCCCCTAATAAAATATAAACGGCTGGAGCGATTTCAATGAAACCCGGTAAGGTCATAGTACTATTTTGTCCGACCCCGACCGTGATCTTCAAATTTTATTACAGCTCACCAATCCAGCATGGTGACTGTGCGAAATATTTCACTGGCATTCCATATCTCCGAAACTATTACAGATATCACCCTGACATTTTGTACGGTGATAAAATGAACTGCTACCTAGGTAGATGGGACTCTCAAAATTCCTGTTAAGTAAAATACGAACATGGAGGCCAAGCGAAGTTGATAAATTAAAATAGTTTTTTTTTTTTCGCGGTTAAACCATCCGAACGCCGTAAAATGGTAAGCAAATGTTATACACCTTGTAATGCACTGACATGTTATTCAGCTCAATTGTTTACATAACATCAAGATGGTGCCTGTATGAAATTTAAAAATTAAGTTTTATCTTTCTTGTGTCCTAATCATGCGATCGTTGCCAACGTTTGAACAATGAACCTACCGTACGCAATAATCGTCATCTAATAGTACGTAGCTCTATGGTCTACAAAGTATATAAAAATCCAACATGACGACCATCCGAAATATTTAGACTATTCTCATAGTCAACTAATCTATGACAGCAACCAAACTGAATTGTTTTCATAACCACAAGATGGCTGCCGTGAGGAATTTTAAAATCTCGTATTTAGCCTATTTCCATTTATGAAACAAGATGTTCAGTATAAAACATATAGCCTACTTTCCATTAAATGTATGGGTATTGTTATAACTCTTGGTCCTTTTTAAGGAGTATAATAGAATGTTGGTTGTAGTAGCTTGTTAAAATACAACGTGCTATGCGGATATTAAACATGAATATGAGGTGCCCTTTGCTAGTGCTACATCTGTAAAAAAAAAAAAGTCCTCTCGGCACGCCGGAAGGCGGAGGTAGATTTCACCGGACAAACTTGGGGATAGGCGAAAATAGGCAGAATATGCAGATTTTCGTAGAAGGATCAGACCTCATTTAATGCGAGATGGTATTTTATAATTGGAGCTTAATTAACTTTGTTTTTCGTCATTTTATGCTTATTTTAAACATTTTATTGTCTTATGGGAACGGTAACCTTCTTGTCATTTGGGGTCCATTTTTATACTTGTGGTCACACTGTCCTTATGCTAGGTTTCGACACTGATGTGCAACTATGTAACGGTCTGTTACTTCTTCACGCAAAATTATATCTACCGCAGAGATTTTGGTTGGTTCCTCAGTTTAGGGGCTGCGACAACGCGGTCATGTAACCCCGTGTACTTTGGGATGGCTGTATTAGTCTGTAATTCAGGTAAGGACTGCAGACGGTCAATTTCAAGCAGTAGTTACTAATGTTGCTACCAGGTACTACCGTCAACGACACCTAGCTGTGAACTTGGCTACTAGATGCCACCGCAACCAGCAACTCGCAACGAACGTTGGAACTTCCCCTCCAAAGGAAAGCATACTGAGGGATTTTTGGCGCTCTTAGAAAATCCGACGACTTCGGCCGGCTTTGAACTCGCGACCTTGGGCATAAACATTCAGCATTCTACCAGTTACGTCACCGAAGCCGCTTCACACTTAGATGGAAATCTGAATCTGATCTCGTGCAAGTGCGTTATCTTGGCAACGTCTGATGGCTCATCCCTCATCAATTTAGTAGTGTTGCCATGGCAACCACTGATAGGTCTTGGCATTTTCTTATAATTCCGAAATTATTTTTCTCATCCCTTGGCATAATGGTGGGTTATATCAAAAATTCTTTCAGACAAAAGTTTTAGGTAATTATTATGGGAATATTGTCCATTTTGTACGGTTTTAATATTGTGCCTATTAAGAGAGATATGATTAATGTTTCCCGAAAAACACACTTTTTCCCACCCCTTTGGTCAATGGTTGGTGCTATAAAAGAAACTCTTCAAACATACATTTTTGGGCTTTATCCGACACATAGTATGAATGTTGAACGGATTCGATATTTCACATATTAAGAGAGTTATAGCAATATTTCACTTTTTCGAAAAAAAAAGCCCCCCATTTTCACCCCCCAACGACCGATTTAGCCCAGTAACGAACTCGACCGAGATTTTATAGGTATACGTATTCGGTAAAAAATTCAAAGTGATTGGTACAAAATTACGGCAGTTATCGTGTCCACAATAAACTGATATACATATACATACATAAATTATATATAACTTTTGAACTGACGGTGGTTTTGGGGCCTGGGGATGTGAAACGCGAAGATATGTCGAAATTTTCCGGAAGTCGAAACATGGTACCCATTGCAATAGTTAGCTTTCTAACGAAATCTACCTCTGGTTGGTTCCTCACTTTAGGGGCTGCGACAACGCGGTCATCTAACCCCGTGTACTTTGGGTGAGTGTAGAATCTGTCTGATACACGGTGTGAATTGTAATGGCTGTATTAGTCTTAATTCATGTAAGTACTGCAGACGGTCAATTTCAAGCAGTAGTTCCTAATGTTGCTACCAGGTACAACCGTCAACGACACCTAGCTGTGAACTTGGCTACTAGATGCCACCCCAACCATCAACTCGCAACGAACGTTGGAACTTCCCCTCCAAAGGAAAGCATACTGAGGGATTCTAGTGCTCTTAGAAAATCCGACGACTTCGGCCGGCTTTGAAACCGCGACATTGGGCATAGACATTCAGCATGCTACCAGTTACGTCACCGAAGCCGCTTCCCACTTTATCAGGCGGCTTTGGTGGCGTAGTCGGTAACATGCTGAGCTTCTATGCCCAAGATACCGGGTTCAAACCCGGCCGAAGCCGTCGGATTTTTTAAGAGCGTTAAATATCCCTCAGTATGCCTTCCTTCGGAGGGGAAGTAAAGCCGGCGGTCCCATGTCATAGATTTATGGCATGTTAAAGATCCTTCCACTAATTGCACCTGTGTGAAGCTAAATTGGATAGGTTAAGAATGTATACAACGCTCTTAGGTTTCTATGTTCGTTGCCAAGAGCCGACTGCGGCGGCGTCTAGTAGCTCAGTTCTGAACTTGGCCTCGTAGTCGTTGACAGTGGCGCTTGGCGGCAAAAGTAGGAACTATCTGAAAAATTGTTAGTTGCAGTACTTAAATTAACACACAGATAACACACACTAATACAGTCATCACAATTAACACCGGTTATCAGACAGATTCTACACACACCCAAAGTACACGGGGCTACATGACCGCGTTGTCGCAGCCCCTAAACTTAAGAACCAACCAACCAACCACTTAATCAGATGGAAATACTGAATCTGATCTCGTGCAAGTGCGTTGTCATGGCAACGTCTGATGGTCCATGCCTCATCAATTTAGTAGTGTTGCCATGGCAACCACTGATAGCTCTTGGCATTTTCTTATAATTCCGAAATCATTTTTCTCGTCCCTTGGCGTAATGGTGGGTCATATCAAAAATTCTTTCAGACAAAAGTTTTAGGTAATTATTAGGGGAATATTGTCCATTTTGTACGGTTTTGATATTGTGCCTATTAAGAGAGATATGATTAATGTTTCCCGAAAAACCCACTTTTTTCCACCCCTTTGGTCAATGGTTGGTGCTATCAAAAATCTTATTTGACATAAATTTTTGGCACTTATCCGACACATATTATGAACTTTGAATGGATTCGATATTGCACGTATTAAGAGAGTTATAGCGAAATTTCACTTTTTCGAAAAAAGCCCCCCATTTTCACCCCCTTCGACCGATTTAGCCCAGTAACGAACTCGACCGAGATTTTATAGGTATACATCTTCGGTAAAAAATTCGAAGTAATTGGTGCAAAATTACGGCAGTTATCGTGTCCACAAGAAACTGATATACATATATATATACATATATATATATATATATATATATACATAAATTATATATAAACTTTTGAACTGACGGTGGTTTTGGGGTCTGGGGGATGTGAAACGCGAAGATATGTCGAAATTTTCCGGAAGTCGAAACATGGGACCCATTGCAATAGTTAGCTTTCTAATGAAATCTACCTAACATTCAATTGGGTTCCACCGTGTTGGAATTGATATGGGGAATCGATTTGCACACATAAAAGGCAGCCATATGCAAACTATTGGCCTGATGACCTCGTAGCTCAGTCAAAAGATGCTTCCCACAAAACGGTAGGCCTATGTTGTTGCAAAATTTGGTTGAGATCAAATGATTAGGTTAGTCGTAATTTGATTTAAGCTTCTAGCATTTGGGTAGTCGACATTCCGTTTCCGTCAAGATGGCGGTGATATAAAACATGACACTGAGGTGCCCTTTGCTAATGCTACCTCTGTACCAAATTTCGTTCAATTCGGTTTTACCATGTTTGAATTGATAGGGGGAATCGATTTGCACACATACAAGGACGCCATATGCAAACTATTGGACTGATGACCTTGTAGCTTGGGCAAATAACGCTTCTCACATAAAGGTACCTGTTGTTGCAAATTTTGGTAGAGGTTGGTCGTAATTTGATTTAAGCTTTTTACATTTGGGTGGCCACCATTACGTTTCCGTCAAGATGGCGGCAATATAAAACATGGTACTGAGGTGCCCTTTGCTCGTGCTACCTCTGTACCAAATTTCGTTCAATTCTGTTTCACCGTGTTTGAAAAGATAGGGTGAATCGATTTGCACACATACATTGCAAACTATTGGGCTGATGACCTTTTAGTTGAGTAAAACGACGCTCGCCATATAAATATATGTTTTTGCAAAATTTGGTAGAGATCGGATGATTAGGTTAGTCGTAATTTGATTGAAGCTTTGAACATATGGGTGGCCACCATTACGTTTCCGTCAAGATGGCGGTGATATAAAGCATGACACTGAGGTGCTCTTTGCAAGTGCTACCGCTCTACCAAATTTCGTTCAATTCGTTTTCACCGTGTTTCAGTTGATAGGGGGATTCGATTTGCACACATACATGGCCGCCATCTGCAAACTATTGGGGCTATGATCTTGTAGTTTGGTCAAAGTATGCTTCCCACAAACGGGTATGTTTTTTCAAAATTTTGTAGAGATCAGATTATTAGGTTGGTCGCAATTAGATTTGAGCTTTCAACATTTGGGTGGCCGCTATTACGTTTTCGTCATAATGGCGGCAATATAAAACATGACACTGAGGTGCCCTTTGCTAGTGCTACCTCTGTGCCAAATTTTGTTCAATTCGGTTTACCGGTGTTTGAATAGATAGGGGGAATCTTATTTTTACACACACATGGCCGCCATTCACTAAGTATTGGGTTGATGACCTTGTAGTTTGTTCGAAAGATTCTTCATACACAAATGTATAATGTAGCAAAATTTGGTAGAGGTCAGATGATTAGGTTGGTCGTAATTTGATTTAAGCTTTTAACATTAGGGTGGCCGCCATTCGTTTTCATCAAGATGGCGGCGATATAATACATGACACTGAGGTGCTCTTTGCTAGTGCTACCTCTGTACCAAATTTCGTTCAAATTGGTTTCACCGTGTTTGAATTGATTGGGGGAATCGATTTGCACACATACATGGCCGCCATCTGCAAACTATTGGGCTGATGACCTTGTATTTTAGTCAAAAGACGCTCGCCATATCCATATATATTGTTGCAAAATTTGGTAGAGATCAGATGAATAGGTTAGTCGTAATTTGATTTAAGTTTTGAATATTTGGGTGGCCACCATTACGTTTCCGTCAAGATGGCAGTGATATAAAGCATGACACTGAGGTGCTCTTTGCTAGTGCTACCACTCTACCAAATTTCGTTCAATTCGTTTTCACCGTGTTTCAGTTGATAGGGGGATTCGATTTGCACACATACATGGCCGCCATCTGCAAACTATTGGGGCTATGATCTTATAGTTTGGTCAAAGTATGCTTCCCACAAACGGGTATGTTTTTTCAAAATTTGGTAGAGATCAGATTATTAGGTTGGTCGCAATTGGATTTGAGCTTTTAACATTTGGGTGGCCGCTATTACGCTTTCGTCATAATGGGGGCAATATAAAACATGACACTGAGGTGCCCTTTGCTAGTGCTACCTCTGTGCCAAATTTTGTTCAATTCGGTTTTCCGGTGTTTGAATAGATAGGGGGAATCTTATTTTTACACACACATGGCCACCATCCACTAAGTATTGGGCTGATGACCTTGTAGTTTGTTCGAAATATTCTTCATACACAAATGTATAATGTAGCAAAATTTGGTAGAGGTCAGATGATTAGGTTGGTCGTAATTTGATTTAAGCTTTTAACATTTTGGTGGCCGCCGTTCGTTTTCGTCAAGATGGCGGCGATATAATACATGACACTGAGGTGTTCTTTGCTAGTGCTACCTCTGTACCAAATTTTGTTCAAATTGGTTTCACCGTGTTTGAATTGATTGGGGGAATCGATTTGCACACATACATGGCCACCATCTGCAAACTATTGGGCTGATGACCTTGTAGTTTAGTCAAAAGACGCTCGCCATATCCGTATATGTTGTTGCAAAATTTGGTAGAGATCGGATGAATAGGTTAGTCGTAATTTGATTTAAGCTTTGAACATTTGGGTGGCCACCATTACGTTTCCGTCAAGATGGCGGTGATATAAAGCATGACACTGAGGTGCTCTTTGCTAGTGCTACCACTCTACCAAATTTCGTTCAATTCGTTTTCACCGTGTTTCAGTTGATAGGGGGATTCAATTTGCACACATACATGGCCGCCATCTGCAAACTATTGGGGCTATGATCTTATAGTTTGGTCAAAGTATGCTTCCCACAAACGGGTATGTTTTTTTTCAAAATTTGGTAGAGATCAGATTATTAGGTTGGTCGCAATTGGATTTGAGCTTTTAACATTTGGGTGGCCGCTATTACGTCTTCGTCATAATGGCGGCAATATAAAACATGTACTGAGGTGCCCTTTGCTAGTGCTACCTCTGTGCCAAATTTTGTTCAATTCGGTTTACCGGTGATTGAATAGATAGGGGGAATCTTATTTTTACACACACATGGCCGCCATCCACTAAGTATTGGGCTGATGACCTTGTAGTTTGTTCGAAAGATTCTTCATACACAAATGTATAATGTAGCAAAATTTGGTAGAGGTCAGATGATTAGGTTGGTCGTAATTTGATTTAAGCTTTTAACATTTGGGTGGCCACCATTACGTTTCCGTCAAGATGGCGGCAATGTAAAACATGACACTGAGGTGCCCTTTGTTAGTTCTACCTCTGTACCAAATTTCGTTCAATTCGGTTTCACCGTGTTCGCATTGATATAAGGGACAGACATTCCGAGTACACACACGCACACACAAACACACACAACAGACACACACACAATTTTTGGCCCTGTGTAGATCTCAGAAGTCTACTTTCATTTTTTGCAAAAAACGAAAGTAGGCTAAAAATAGGCTTATGAGATCACCTTTTGTCCGTGTGTTTGTGCGTCCGTCTGTGTGCACCAGGGCCGTGCAATGAGCAAGGTGAAGCAGTGCTAGCGAGAAATTTAGAGTGTGTTTCTATCTCCCAAAATTTTAATAATGGCACCCCGTGGCGTTAACGAACAGCTGATTCCTCACCTCAAGTTAAAACGCAATGAGAGTGAAACGCGAATTATGATCCGCATCATCCTGGCTTGTTATTGGCTGGCAATTATTACCAGCCATTGGCTGCCCGCGGGTTTGTTTACAATTATCACCAATATGGTGGCGAGAGGAATAGATTTCTACATCAATTAAATTGCTAGAAATCTATTCCAGTTCATGACAGTATGAAGTGCAAATCACTTATTGATGAGGAATTGTATGTGCGTTTATATTTAAATTGAAGCGTGACACTGTTCATCAAAATTTGTGAAAATAAAAGTACAAATCAACACTCTTGCCAATCAACTGAAAGTTTCTACCACTTTGGATGTAATGGATGTAAATCAATTGGCTGTCGTTTCCACCAGTTTTATTCATCAGTTCGAAATACATTCAGTACAATAACCTTTTGTGCACTATAAAACTACATTATAGACCATTGCATATTGATGATGCTGTCTGCTTATATTTACCAATTTCATGACATGTAATTTGTAGGTTATGCCTAATAAGGCATATAATTTAAGTGGCCGTTTGTAATGTGAAGTCCTTACTGTATTTATGTACACATATTATGGTTTAACTAATGAAGCAAGGATTAAAAGTGCACCCTTTTTTTGTTTAAATATTGATATGTAGTTTCTCAGTCTGGTAACTTGTTGGATTTGCTTGAGATAGATTTATAGTAATATAATACCTTATTAACCTGCAGGCTGAGTTGTTATTAAACATGCCCAGGTGCATACAGTAGCACAAGACCTACTGCAGGCTATGTCGATCCTGAATGTAGGCCTATTATAGTGCTCGTGTCAAAAGTCGTCCTAAAGTTTTAACTATTGAGACTTGATTTGCATCGAAGATAATTTCAGCCGAGTCTGGCAAGGCTTCATAAACTTGGGCGTGACTTCACATTTTCATTTTTCCTATACAGCTTTTGATACCAACCACTTAAATCACAGTATTTCAAGATTTGCTCTCATTAAACATCACCAACACTTCCCCCCCCCCCCCCCCCCCCCCCCTGGTGGTGGGCTGTATTGGAGTCTACAGAAAATAAAGTTGAGAAATAAAAATACATCTTAGGTTTCCATGACACAGTTGCATTTTATCCTACTAAATCTCCACTCAATATACCAATCCTACCAATGTTTCCTAATTCCTCATGCTGCATAAATAAACATGACAGATTACAGCATTAGCAATGATGACAGTAATTTATGAATTGCTAAAATGTTTTTAAAAGATGCATAGAAAGTGGCTTGATAAACCCTGTATCATCAATCCATTTAAACATTCCCACAGAGCTCTAATCAGAAGCTCATTTTATGTGCAACAGCCATGTAGAATAAACCTCCCTCCCAATAACTTGTACAGGCCGGACGTTTGTTTTAGACGAGTGAAAAATCTTAATGGAAGCCTGGAGGCGAGTTACTGCAGTACCTGTGTTGTTATCAACTGCCCCAAGCGATCCGATGATTGACACATCTGTTTCACACTTCTGCTAGGAGTACAGTCATTGGCAAATATAATGACATTCTGTTCGTAACTATGTAACGTGTACTTCCGCGACACACAATACTTCGATGTGGACTATACTGTCTACTCAAGTCTGGAATTCCATTACATCAGATCGGTGGTGACAAGTGTGAAGCGATAGGGTGAGAGAGTGAGTGTGTGTAGGCTCACCCACAGGCTTCAAGGTCAAGGGCAATCGTCTAAAACAAACGTCCGGCCTGTAGGACTGACCTGAACATAATCCATGTTAAGGAAAACCTACCATTTAAAATCTTGCACATAGGCTACTAATCATATTATGGTGCAATTACCCACGGTAATTTTAAAAATCATGGCTATCAACTACTGATTTAAATATTCCAGACATCTTTCTTAACTCCACTTTTACTGACAGCGTGTAAGTCCTTACTACTGTCTTTCAAGCCATTGACCAGTTATTTTTTTCATGAGGAACCATTTTAGTCATTCTTCTCTATGTGAAATACAGTTGATGACAACTGCCTGGAAGACTCAGGTGTTTTTTCTTGTGTCTCTTCTCTGGTTGCCTACGACACTTCCTAATTATTAACAGAATGTGTCATTGAATTGTTGTATCCAATTGACCAACTGGTAATATATTATGGCTTGCTTTAATATTCCTATGATACACTTTTAGATCCCATACATTAATGAAATATACAACAACATAGGCTGACATGTTGAACCAATCTCCCATTCCCTAACACTCCCAACTAATGGGACATAAGCTACCTAGTGGTTGGTCTCACATTGCTTCCATCTTCATGTACCGTACTAGGTCTAGTAATAACGTAGGTATTGTGACTGTTTCTTCAACTCCGTCAAGGAAACTAATTCTGAAATAAGATCTGGAATGGGGTACACTGTCCCACGAGGGCAATCAAGGACAACTTGAATCATTCAAGTGATTTTTCTATTTCATTTTACCAACTAACCAGTCGCCTGGAAAAGCTAGTGAAGGAGGCAGCTAAGTAGGCTAGCCTACTAGTATTCACCATTCAGAGAACATTCTCAGCGACTTGTCTATGCATAGGCCTAAGACACAATTTTCAGAAATTAATACAGTAGTCACAGAACACTAATGGTGCCCAGTACTCACAGCTTAGCATAGGACGGAGTGGATTCCAGCCACAGATTAACTTATGATCTGTCAACGGGTTTTCAAACAAATTGAGCACACACCCAAGTACAGGGGTCTTGACCATGATGTTCCAAGCCTCTAAATGAAACACTCCTTTTTAAGACTTTCTGGTCTTGCATCCATGGTCGATCAACATTCTCCTGATCTGTGTTCTCAAGTTTCTGATGGTTATGGACATTATTTTTATCCTGATAACTTCATATTTTAAGGGGTTGGGGTACATGCCCTATTCTTAATTAGTTCAGCATAAGATCATTGAATCCCCTTAAGAAAAATAGGGAACATCCATGTGTTATTTGACCATAGGAAAGGGAGAATTTAAAAAACTGAACCTCTAGGGACATTGATACAGATGACTCCGAGTAAGTAGGCCAGATCAAAATGAACATTTTTCAGTGTTGCCTTAATAAAGTTTGATAACTTCCTACCGTTCAACATGAATAGGCCTATATTGGATGGGAAATATTTTTATTATTTGCAGAGATTACAAGGATGACTTTTTGATGTATCATTATTTTGTTAAGCGAACATAAGTTCCAAGTCCATATCGTGTTGGAACCCATATTTCAGTGCTGTCTTAGTAAACGAAATATTCAATGTCTTTAAGTCGGTCAACACGGTTGCACTTAATGGTAATGAGCATTATTCCAAAAACCAGAAAAAAAAATTGTAGGCTACATGCAGACCTAACATGTCAAATCAATCATGCCTACAAGACAACAAAAATGCTCTATGAAAAACTATTAAAACCCCATAATGGTAGTCAAAAATAATCTCAAACCACCGCCACTATTTCGCGAAGGTGCAGAAAAATCTTATTAAAGTACAGCTATTCGTAATAGTTGGTACTGTTGTGTTAAACCGCTACTGAGTGATAGGCCCCCGAAATATAACTATTTATCTTAATGTCTACAAGATAACGAGATTGCCAAAATCCACAATGCCACCCACAAATCTATAGAAGGCAACACTAAAAATGGCTTATCTAATCCACAAGTCACCCACCCTTCACCAACATTAATAATTGTAATTTAAGTATCTTAGGTTATGTTAAATTGAGGTTAATGGCGGAATTGATTGCGGCTATGTGGCGGGAAGGACCCAATAAGTGCTCAGCCAATCAGGGACGTTTTGATTGGAGACCATGCTCGGAAAATTTTTAGATCGTTTTGATTCTCAGGGCTTCGTTAAGCCCCCACCCTAGGTCGTCATCGTGTCCAAAATGGCGGCTTAACGAACACGACGGGGTGCCATTATTAAAATTTTGGGAGATAGAAACACAGCCCAAGTGTGTTTCTATCTCCCAAAATTTTAATAATGGCACCCCGTGGCGTTAACGAACAGCTGATTCCTCACCTCAAGTTAAAACGCAATGAGAGTGAAACGCGAATTATGATCCGCATCATCCTGGCTTGTTATTGGCTGGCAATTATTACCAGCCATTGGCTGCCCGCGGGTTTGTTTACAATTATCACCAATATGGTGGCGAGAGGAATAGATTTCTACATCAATTAAATTGCTAGAAATCTATTCCAGTTCATGACAGTATGAAGTGCAAATCACTTATTGATGAGGAATTGTATGTGCGTTTATATTTAAATTGAAGCGTGACACTGTTCATCAAAATTTGTGAAAATAAAAGTACAAATCAACACTCTTGCCAATCAACTGAAAGTTTCTACCACTTTGGATGTAATGGATGTAAATCAATTGGCTGTCGTTTCCACCAGTTTTATTCATCAGTTCGAAATACATTCAGTACAATAACCTTTTGTGCACTATAAAACTACATTATAGACCATTGCCTATTGATGTTGCTGTCTGCTTATATTTACCAATTTCATGACATGTAATTTGTAGGTTATGCCTAATAAGGCATATAATTTAAGTGGCCGTTTGTAATGTGAATTCCTTACTGTATTTATGTACAAATATTATGGTTTAACTAATGAAGCAAGGATTAAAAGTGCAGTTTGTTTAAATATTGATATGTAGTTTCTCAGTCTGGTAACTTGTTGGATTTGCTTGAGATAGATTTATAGTAATATAATACCTTATTAACCTGCAGGCTGAGTTTTTTTTTAAACATGCCCAGGTGCATACAGTAGCACAAGACCTACTGCAGGCTATGTCGATCCTAAATGTAGGCCTATTATAGTGCTCATGTCAAAGGTCGTCCTAAAGTTTTAACTATTGAGACTTGATTTGCATCGAAGTTAATTTCAGCAGAGTCTGGCAAGGCTTCATAAACTTGGGCGTGACTTCACATTTTCATTTTTCCTATACAGCTTTTGATACCAACCACTTAAATCACAGTATTTCAAGATTTGCTCTCATTAAACATCACCAACACTTTTTTTTCCCTGGTGGTGGGCTGTGTTGGAGTCTACAGAAAATAAAGTTGAGAAATAAAAATACATCTTAGGTTTCCATGACACAGTTGCTTTTTATCCTACTATATCTCCACTCAATATACCAATCCTACCAATGTTTCCTAATTCCTCATGCTGCATAAATAAACATGACAGATTACAGCATTAGCAATGATGACAGTAATTTATGAATTGTTAAAATGTTTTTAGAAGATGCATAGAAAGAGGCTTGATAAATCCTGTATCATCAAACCATTTAAACATTCCCACAGAGCTCTAATCAGAAGCTCATGTTATGTGCAACAGGTATGTAAAATAAACCTCCCTCCCAATAACTTGTAGGCCTAACCTGAACATAATCCATGTTAAGAGCTGGTTTTTGGTTCACAGGAAAACCTACCATTTAAAATCTTGCACATACCGGTAGGCTACTAATCATATTAAGGTGCAATTAACTAGGGTAATTTTAAAAATCATGGCTATCAACTACTGATTTAAATATTCCAGACATCTTTCTTAACTCCACTTTTACTGACAGCATGCAAGTCCTTACTACTGTCTTTCATGAGGAACCATTTTAGTCATTCTTCTCTATGTGAAATACAGTTGATGACAACTGCCTGGAAGACTCAGGTGTTTTTTCTTGTGTCGCTTCTCTGGTTGCCTACGACACTTCCTAATTATTAACAGAATGTTTCATTGAATTGTTGTATCCAATTGACCAACTGGTAATATATTATGGTTTGCTTTGATATTCCTATGATACACTTTTAGACCTCATATATTAATGAAATATACAACAACATAGGCTGAAATGTTGAACTAATCTCCCATTCCCTAACACTCCCAACTAATGGGACATAAGCTACCTAGTGGTTGCTTCCATCTACATGTACCGTACTAGGTCTAGTAGTACCATAGGTATTGTGACTGTTTCTCCAACTCCGTCAAGGAAACTAATTCTGAACTAAGATCTGGAATGGGGTACACTGTCCCTCGAGGGCAATCAAGGACAACTTGAATCATTCAAGTGATTTTTCTATTTCATTTTACCAACTAACCAGGTGCCTGGAAATACTAGTGAAGGAGGCAGCTAAGTAGGCTAGCCTACTGGTATTCACCATTCAGAGAACATTCTCAACGACTTGTCTATGCATAGGCCTATGACACAATTTTCAGAAATTGATACAGTAGTCACAGAACACTAATGGTGCCCAGTACTCGCAGCTTAGCATAGGACGGAGTGGATTCCAGCCACAGATTAACTTATGATCTGTCAACGGGTTTTCAAACAAATTGAGCACACACCCAAGTACAGGGGTCTTGACCATGATGTTCTAAGCCTCTAAATGAAACACTCCTCTTTAAGACTTTCTGGTCTTGCATCCATGGTCGATCAACATTCTCCTGATCTGTGTTCTCAAGTTTCTGATGGTTATGGACATTATTTTCATCCTGATAACTTCATATTTTAAGGGGTTGGGGTACATGCCCTATTCTTAATTAGTTCAGCATAAGATCATTGAATCCCCTTAAGAAAAATAGGGAACATCCATGTGTTATTTGACCATAGGAAAGGGAAAATTTAAAAAACTGAACCTCTAGGGACATTGATGCAGATGACTCCAAGTAAGTAGGCTAGATCAAAATTAACATTTTTCAGTGTTGCCTTAATAAAGGTTGATAACTTTCTACCGTTCAACATGAATAGGCCTATACTGGATGGGAAATATTTTTATGATTTGCAGAGATTACAAGGATGACTTGTTGATGTATCGTTATTTTGTTAAGTGAACATAAGTTCCAAGTCCATATCGTGTTGCAACCCATATTTCAGTGCTGCCTTAGTAAACGAAATATTCAATGTCTTTCAGTCGGTCTACACGGTTGCACTTAATGGTAATGAGAATGAACATTATTCCAAAAACCAGAAAAAAAAACTGTAGGCTACATGCAGACCTAACATGTCAAATCAATCATGCCTACAAGACAACAAAAATGCTCTATGAAAAACTATTAAAACCCCATAATGGTAGTCAAAAATAATCTCAAACCACCGCCACTATTTCGCGAAGGTGCAGAAAAATCTTACTATAGTACAGCTATTCGTAATAGTTGCTACTGTTGTGATAAACCGCTACTGAGTGATAGGCCCCCGAAATATAACTATTTATCTTAATGTCTACAAGATAACGAGATTGCCAAAAAACCACAAATCTATAGAAGGCAACACTAAAAATGGCTTATCTAATCCACAAGTCACCCACCCTTCACCATCATTATTAATATTTGTAATTTAAGTAACTTAGGTTATGTTAAATTGAGGTTAATGGCGGATTTGATTGCGGCTGTGTGGCGGGAAGGACCCAATAAGTGCTCAGCCAATCAGGGACGTTTTGATTGGAGACCATGCTCGGAAAATTTTTAGATCGTTTTGATTCTCAGGGCTTCGTTAAGCCCCCACTCTAGGCCGTCATCGTGTCCAAAATGGCGGCTTAACGAACACGACGGGGTGCCATTATTAAAATTTTGGGAGATAGAAACACAGCCCCAGTGAAGCGCAGCCCTATCCTGCCCATTTCTGAGCAGTGCAGCACATCACACTAGCACTGCAGCGCTTAGCGCTTGACGGGGTGCTGCAGTACGTTTGGTACTGGCGCAGAGCCTGGACACTAGGCGCACTAGAGCCAACATTTTGTCATATGCGTGAGGTCTGCCGTGCTCATGACGTCTGTTGTGCATGGGGAGCACAAAAATATCACAGTGGAAAAGTCACACATTAAAGAAACACACCGAAGACGTATAAAACATGATATTTGCACGTACATGAACAAGATCTGCAACAAGGATACAGGAAGTTGCATACTTTTTGGCTTAGTTATTGTTGTTTTAAGGGGCAGAACTACGAGGTAATCTGCCCCTACATTTTGGTGATACAGCAGGTGCAGCGAGATATAATAATCCTAAAAAAGGAATCAAGCATATTGGTAATCATGCATGTGACAGTAACAGGGGCCGGTATGGAATCTGGAGAGTTAAAATAATTTTATTTTTTAAATTTGTTGACATAATGTCACAAACCAGCCGACGTAGCTACACACGCTAACGTGCATGGTCAGACTACACCGAACTCGAAATACCACACACAGCCATTTCATGCCTTACCTCATTAATTTCATTTGTCATGAAAACCCCTCATGAGATTGACGTTATGAAGGGCGTCTATCCGTAATATCATTCCCACAAGGAAACTGTCTCACCACATCCCCTACCTCATAGCAACCGAAATAATTACGGGTAGAACAAAAAACTACATTAGGACTATAAAGCTCTAGTCTATTTCAATAACAAGATTCTGAATTCACCAACTGATTAGATCAGGGCCATCCAGTCATCATAGCGCTCCGGGAGCGCGGCTGCGGTCGGGGAGCACTGGGCAGTCAGACTAGCGCTCCTTCCCCTACCACCACTACACTCTGGCAGCGAGGAGACGGACGATGTTCGGACCACGCTAACTAGAAACGTACGTACAGTCGTGCGGTGACGGCTCTTGTGGAATTGTTGACATATTAATAGGTCTGTTTTGCCATGAAAAATATACCGCATACACAAATCGAATGGTACGCCGATGTATGGAATGTGAAGGAAACGAACACAAGTGTTATGTAAAGAGTATTGTGATTTATTCCAAACTGAAATGTGAACATATTACAGAGGAAAATTCAACAACAAATTGTGTTCTTTTTAACACATTACCTCTGTTGCACACTAAACATTTGGCATAAGCTGTACAGAAAAATGAAATTTCCCATTCTGCTTTAAAGACTGCTGTTTCACCACTCCTTTTTTTGTATGCTGTTCAGTCATGACCACTGCGAAACTGATGTACTTACACGCTGTCAACAAAGCGCACTGGACTAGACTAGCGACTGATGGTTCGGCTGCACACTTCTGCGTGCTCAGCCAGCCAAGCTCCTCCCACCACTTTTTAAACTACCTTCCAACAAAGCGCTAGGAGCACCGGCTTAGAGCGCGGCCGGAGCGTTAGCGCTCGGGGAGCGCTGTCTGGATGGCCCTGGATTAGATTGATGCTGTTCAGGGATATGTGAATTCGAGAATCGTGCGTTAGTAAATTTATCAGGTTTTAAAACTGAACAATATTCCGTCGCATCTGAGGTAATTTATGTCTTTTATTCGTATTTTCAACATCGCCTGAAACAATAACTCATCGAATTTACCTACACATAAGATATACGGCAAAATAAGCAAGTTGACATGAAATCCTTTTAACTTTTGAAGTTTTAGGACAATTTTCATTATTTCAACAGTATGGAGACCAAGAGTGCTGTTCATTGTAAAACAATTTTGCTCTGAAAATTACAAAATATGTTGTCTGTCTTTCTACCAGCTTGCCGGTATTTCTTTCGGTTGTTTGTTGGTTATTGGAACTATTCGGCTCCTGGGTTACGGTATGCGAACCATCTCTCTAACTTACCAGGGGCTATGTAATGCCAAAAATACGAAGAATGTATACTATTATAGATCGTGCAGAAATTACATGGCATCGTGCAATAGATTGCGCTTACAATGAAAGAGATATCTTGTGGTGTAGAGGCTAACATTCTTCGTTATCGCCCCGGTGGTCCGGGTTTGATTCCCTGCCCTGCCACGAAATGTAATTTCGGTTTGAGGTACTGATATGGTATCGATGATACTTAAGTCGTCAAAGGGGTGTTCATTTCGAGGACTTGCACCAGATCAGTGGGCACGTGTTTCCTCTTTTTTTTTTCTACATTCTTATTCTGCAATTCGAACATTCATATGGCTACTCTGAGAGAAAATCACCTCGTAGAGTTGTTAGAATAGCTTCCGTAAAATATTATCAAAGGCCAATGCTACAAGTAGCCATCGTGAGTTAATCCAATTGCATATTTATATGTAATCCACACATCGTATTTAAGACCATTTGATTTTCATAGCATTCTATGTTCAGGGCATAGGAAAACCTCAAACCTAATTTCACAATTTTCAGTGAATGAACATCCTAAGTATAGTAATCATCATGTAGGGAGACAGTGCCACATATATACAGAGAGTGCAAGAATTGCTTGAAGGCATGGTGACATGGTGCGTAATTTGTGTTTGTACAACGAATGAGGTTGTCATTACGGTGATGATGATGAAGATAGTGGTAACGAAGAAGACGGTGATTTACTAGTTTGGAACAAAAGGAATACTTGAGACTTAAGGATTAAGCGGATGTATGGAGAAAACAAAATGAACTTGCTGGTTGATTGCGAAAGTGTCTAATCACCATATTTTATGGAGAACAACTTATCCAGAAGTACACATGAAAGGGAGTATCCAAGCACAAATAGGTGGAGGCAAAGGTTGCACATGTGTGAGACCGTATGTTGCACACACTGCTGAGTGTCTGATAACCTAGCTCACGTTCAAACACCATAATTTAGAAGGAGATTCACTACAAACGTTAGGAATCACCGACATAGATCTAAGATGCATCTGTAACATTTCAGAAATGTTACACGATCCATGTTTTCATGTCTTCCTCGTGTTAGAAGCAAAAGTACAAGGGTGCAATAGGATAGAATATACTACAGGCACTACCTACGCAGAGCCTTGGTGTCCCCCGCCACCGCATCTAATAAAATCTAAGCGGCTGGAGCGATTTCAATGAAATTCAGTAAGGTCATAGTACTACATATTTTGGCCGACCCCGATCGGGCCCTTCAAAGTTTATTATGTTTCACCAATCCAACATGGTGGCTGTGCGAAAGATCTGACTGGCATTCTATATATCTGAAACTGTTACCGATATCACCCTGAAATGTTGTACGGTGATAAAAGGCACTGCTAGAAGTTCACATAAGTGACTTTCAAAAACCTGTTCACTACCAAACGAACATGGCGGCCAAGCGAAGTTGAACATTTAAATAGACTTTTCTGGCGATTTAACCATCCGAACGCAGTGAAACTTGGTACAGAAATTGTTTATATACATTGTAATGCACTGACATCTAATTTTGTTAAATTGTTTACATAAACTCAAGATGGCGGCTGAGCAAAATTTTAAAATTAATTTTTTATTTCTTGTGTCCCAATTATGCCATAGAAGTCAACGTTTGAATAATGAACCTACGCAATAATAGTCATCTAATAGTACATAACTCTATGGCCTACGTATAATACAATCCGACGTGGCGAGTATCCGAAATATTTAGACGGTTCACAAAATCTATGACAGCAGTCAAACTGAAATTTTTGCATGTGATAGAGTCTATAAACATAAGTTCACCTTTGGAACGTTCAATAACCTGGGGAGCACAAATCCAACCTGGTGGTGACGCGAAATTTGAATATTTAAATGGACGTTTCTCGCGATTTAATCATCCGAGCACAGTGAAACTTGGTGTGATGCCCAGTGTATGACTCACGTTGCTGTTGCAGCCCGACAGATTGTGCAGGCGGTGTACGGTAAGACTGCTACTGCTGCCAACGTCAGGACTTTGAACATCGCACCGAACATACAGTAATTTAACTCTCGAAACGAATACATTTTAATTTCAACAACGAAATGAAATGTTCCATGCATTTTAAATTCACGTCGGAGGGCGAAACTAAATACCGTTCTGGAATTTTATTTCACGCCGGGTGCGAAATTAAGTCTGTAACGAATTTCATTTCGTTCAGGGAGTGAAATTTAAAGTCTGTAACCGAGTTTAATTTCGCGCAGGGAGCGAAATTAAAAGTCCGTAACGAATTTCATTTCGCACCGGAGGTGAAATTAAAAGTCTGTATTGAATTTTATTTTGCGCCGCGAGCAAAATTAAGTCTGTAATGAATTGTATTTCGTGCCGGGAGTGAAATTAAAAGACTGCAACGAATTTTATTTCGCACCGGAAGCGAAATTAAAAGTCTGTATCGAATTTTGTTTTGCGCCACGAGTGAAATTAAAAGTCTGTAGTGAATTGTATTTCGCACCGGGAGCGAAATTAAAAGATTGTAACGAATTTGTTTTAGCGCCAGGATTGAAATTGTATTCAATTGCACAATGTAATTTCGCGTTGCTATTAAGTTTCGCGTTGATTTCGCTACGTCATTTCACTTCGAATTAAGTTTCGCTTCGATTTAATTTCCCGCCGACGATCATTATCATTTCGCTCCCGAGTATCGCGCTCACGGCGAAATTCAAATATATTCGCCCCCACAGCCATGCATTTCGTTTTGCATGCCAGCCCTGATTCATGGGCATACCACGAAATCCCAGGGGGGATTGCGACTAAGTACTGTACCAAGAAAAGGAAGCCAGGCCCTAAAAAACCTGTACACACACAGTTTATAAAAATTATATATTTCTTTACGCTTGCATTAGAGAATCTGTTAAGTACTGAGCAGTTTTGATTTCATAGATATTTGATCTGTCACCCCACAATCAGCAAGCTACGTGGCTGAACAGCGGTTGCTTGGTAGGCCTAGGCCCTTCAACGGCTGTCGCGCCACGGGTTTCGTCCTTTTTAAAACGTCTAATATATAAGTGTAAGAGTACAAGAGCACGAACTATTCAGTGACAACTTTTTTCAGAGAAGCAAGTTCGAATTCAAATGGAAACAATGCGTTGTGTGGAAAAGTAAGACGTAGCCATTGTGAAAATAGAAAATTGATCTGCGTAAATATTGACGACAGTCTAGTGCCATGTTCTCTAGGTGCAAGCGTCCTGCATACATATCCACTTCCTTTGTACGCCCACAGAAAGCGAAGAAAAGTCCCAGCAGAGCTTGTGTATGGGCGTATTGAACGAAAGGAAAGTTAAGGAACTGAAACAATGTTTCTTACATCAGATGTTTATTGCCATTCAGAAATTCCTTAACCTACCATTGTGGTTGCACGTGAAATTCAGTTGTGTCTTGTGTTTCCCAGGGTTTTCAACACTCCCTACAGGTAAATGCCGAGATAGTACCTTACTTGAAGACTCAGGGCACCTGCCCCATCCCGGACTCCAATACAGTAACACACATAATCAACTACACGCGACTGATGACCAAGATGTCCCAAGTCCCTACAATGTATTATTATCAACAAGAACAACAACAATAATATTTGAGGAAGTAAGAATGGTATCTGTACAAACACTTGTGTAAACGTTACATAAGCGTGACATTATTATAATTTTATTGCTCAGATATTGTTCCACGCCTAGACACTTGTACATGTAACTCGCCGAACTACAATACGGTATTCGTCAATTCGGCGTGTTCATCATTTTCTTTGCGCAAGAGATCTTGTGAAGCGGCGCCGCTACTCCTACCACCCTTAAAAAAGAAGATTCCCAAGCTAATGCTGACGATTCCATTCACCCGATTTTATTTATGAAAAATGCATTGGAATCAGGAAATAAATCTCCGTTTTCGTATTACCAGGTCTTTTTCATATTTTAAGCAGAAATATAAAAAAAAACTGTTAGTAACGTCTTGGTTTTTCACATTTTGGGAAATGCATTGAATTAATATCAATTCTATTGCACTCTAGTATGCAAAGTGGTTTTCAATTCGCAAATACGTGCTTCCATTCTAGAGAAAACTTAAAAAAGAAATTGTCTCACTTTGGTGCTGCTACATGCTGTCGGAATTACAAACTAAAAATCGGGACATTTAGCCTTAATGTTATCTGGCTGCTGTGTGTCTTACCCGTGCTGTCCGATTGTGACGTCACAGTTCCCTCTTCATTGCTATGTAGTCATGGATGTTTCAGCTACGTTATCTGATGGTTGAGTTACATCCGCAATGCTATAAGTGTTTGTTGAATGGGGCCTGTTATCAAGTGCCTCTGATATGGTTGGATATTCAGGGAAAAGTACTGCAGTTTCCATGTCCGTAGTGCTGCTTAGCTTACTACTCCCATCAGACTCACCCAGCACCGTGCTGTAGGTTTGTTGTCTGACATGAAGTACCGGGCGATTCCTTCTGTTCAGACAGTCTATTTGTAAGTGGGAAGTTTCTTTTCAATAAAAGCAATACTTACGTGTCCTTCGAATGTTAACAGAACTTTACAATCATTGACCGTCAAATATGATGGAATGGGGTATTTAAGTTCAATTGTTACAATACGTATGCCATTACTTACAGAAGACAATTCGTATACTTCATTCCAGCACGCGTCCGTATGTCCTTGACAACTCCATACGTATAAAGCACGCGGGGGAGCCTTTCGTTGTTGACTTCGGGAGGTAGATTAAACAGACAAGCACACGTTTTGTCAAAGAGTTTTTGTGGTGTTACCGCTAGCTAGCCGGAACGATTTCACACCTTCATGTCGAGATAATATGTTTTCATACAGTAAGGTGGACACTAATTTAATGTAAGTTACACTGAATTTTCCCCGTTGTCTAGTTGATTCGCTAGAATTGATCTCTATTAAGCTTCAGGCCGTTTGCTATCCACCTAGGCCTATGTATTTCAAGTGGTGTCGGTCTGTTGTTCCTTTCTTCAAAATCGAATTTAATAGTTTTTTTCCGGACATTCGCCATTTTCACTAGATCAACAAGAAGTTCCGTGACGAACTAAAGAGCCTACATTTCTTAAACTTTAAGATTCATGCCAATGATTAATTTATATGGAACTATCTAATTGTTAAGTTAATGACGAAATTAGTTGGTAATATCAACATTTCTAATTAATTCGAAATATACCTGGCATAAAGTAGTCTAATAGAGCACTACAGTTGGCAGCCCAGGTGACTTAATATATTCTTAGTTCCATCTCATAAGGTACAGAATACAAAATTTGGTTGAAGTTCAATGGATAACATGGACGTTACATGCAGTTAGATATTGGATCTATCAGCGCGCGTAAAATCATGTTGGCAGCAATGTCATGCATGTGTTGGTCAGAAATAATCTGAAATATTATGATCTATTGTTGTGCCAATTTTGGATGAAATCCATTTGTTTGTACAGAAGTTACATGCATTTTAGAATTGAACCTATCATCAGGCTTAGAATCATGTTAGCAGCATTGGCATAATATTAGTTACTCCAAATTAATCTAGAAAGTCAGGTACTATACGTGTGCAAAGTTTAGAGTTGCTAGCTTGCATACTTTCTGATATATTGATATTAGGGTAAAAAAAATAGAGACAGCCATTATCAACAGTTGGCAGCCCTGGTTGCTCTTAAGAATTCGCATAGTCATATCTGTTTACGTACCCATAGTACATACAAAATTTGGTTGGAATCCAATTGATAGTATAGAGGTTACATGTATTTAAAAATTGGTCTTATCAGCAGGCTTAGAATCATGTTGGTAGCACTGACGTTTATTTGTTACTCCAAATTGATCTAGAATGTTAGGTACTACATGTGTGCATAGTTTAAAGATGTCGGCTTGCATAGTTTCTGATATATTAGTATTTGGATAGAAACACAGAGAGAGCATTTATTAACAGTTGGCAGCCCTGGTGGCTCTTAAGAATACGCTCAGTCATATCTGTTTATGTACACATAGTACATACGAAATGTGGTTGAAATCCAATTGATAGTGTACAAGTTATATGCATTTAACAATTTGACCTATCAGCTGGCTTAGAATCATTTTGGCAACACTGTCATGTATGGCCTCCTGGAAATGAAACTGAAATATTATTATCTATATAATATGTGCCAATTTTGGAATGGCTCCCATGCATACCTTGCAAGATATCCAACATGGAGCTCAAATTTCAATTGCAGTTTTTCAGCAGTTGGTAGCACTGACATCAATTTCATATATATGGCCTTGAGATATTCAGATATAGATTTTTACTCATACCAAATTTGGTTTTGATTGCTTCAGCCGTTTAGAAGTTGATAGAGGGGGACATACACACACACACACAGAGACAGACAGACATACAGACAGGACAGACATTTACCCAGATTGATCTCATAAGTCTACTTTTCCCACATTTTTGCAAAATGTGAAAGGTAGGCTAAAATTACAATACCCCAATACGGTAAGCACTTCCGAGTATTTATTGACCTCACGGCTAAACTCAGACCCTAACACGACGTAAGTCGCTAAGTGACACTTCCACTCTCTCTACTCTATGGAGTTCTCCAACGCAAAATGTATGAAAATGGTGCCATTCTCAATCGATGATGCCGTTTGTAATATATAAACGATATCTCAATAACGTAATTAGTGCGAATAACGGTATTGGGGGAATATTTTTCGAGAGATGTTTTCAAATAACGTTATTTCTAGTGAGCACTACCATTTCGTTTCTGCGATAACCGAATAACGTTATTAGTCTGAATAACGGTATTGGTGGAATAATTTTCGAGAGATGTATTCAAATAACGTTATTTCTAGTGAGCACTACCATTTCGTTCCTACGATAACCGATATCCGAATAACGGTATTGGGGGAATATTTTTGAAAGATCTATTCAAGTAATGTTATTTCTAGTGAACACTACCATTTCGTTCCTGTGATAACCGATATCCGAATAACGTTATTAGTCCGAATAACGTTATTGGGGGAATATTTTTGGAGAGATGTTTTCAAATATCGTTATTTCTAGTGAGCACTACCATTTCGTTCCTGAGAAAACCAATATCCGAATAACGTTATTAGTCCGAATAACGGTATTGGTGGAATATTTTTCGAGAGATGTATTCAAATAACGTTATTTTAAGTGAGCACTACCATTTCGTTCCTGCAATAACCGATATCCGAATAACGTTATTAGGGGATATTTTTCGAGAGACTTATTCAATTAACGTTATTTCTGTCAGACAATACTATATCGTTTCTACGATAACCAATATCAGAATAACGTTATAAGGACCAATAACGTTACCATACGATACAAATGACGTCCGGGTATGAAAAGTAACGACCACAATGTGACCAAAACCATTTTGTTATTTAATCTACCCAAACAACCAATTTCGTTATGTTAAGTTATGAAGCCTTGATAAAAACTATGAAAACCTATTACACAAACAGTTGCATAGCAGGTTTTGAACAGGGCCACCCAATTGGGTACAACCAAGTAAACTAATGGAACTTATTTTACCCAGAATATAAAGAAAACATGTATTTCAGCCAAAATTAAGTGAAAATTTTGCAGCATTCAAAGGAATATTATTTTCTGCATAGTATAAAACAGAATATTAATGAAAATTGGGATCCTTCGGTTGAAATAAGATGCCGTATAGAAAAGGCTAGATCTATCTTTATGACAATGAAACAACTACTAAGATGTCGAGATCTCAGTGTGACGCTTAAGAAAAGAATTGTGAAGTGTTATATTGTCTCCACCCTTCTTTATGGTGTTGAAGCTTGGACCTTAACGGTAGCTACAGAAAAGAAGATTTTAGCTTTTGAAATGTGGATATACAGGCGGATTCTTAAAATCTCGTGGACAGAACATGAGTGATGCCGAGGTTCTTCAGTGTGGCAGCAGCCAACCTGAGCTATTAAAAACAATTAAGAAGAGGAAGTTGGAATACTTGGGACACAAGACGAGGAATTCAAAATACCGTCTGCTCCAAGTTATACTTCAGGGTAAAATTGAAGGTTAGCGTGGACCGGGAAGGAGACAAATAACTTGGATGGATAATTTATGAACCTAGTTTGGGTTGTCTTCCACGGAACTCTTCAGGATTACACAGGATAAGAAGGTGTTAGCCAACGTCCGTATCGGATAAGACAGAAGAAGTATAAAACAAACCCCGATTCTGGGATGTAACGGGTAATCTCATGAACAACTGGATGGATTTTGATGCGGTTTACACCATTCTGTAAAGGATTTCTTGAGGAAGGTTAATGTAGGAAACCATGTAATGATTTCAGTGAATCGAGTCGAAGAAAAACGGGCCCCGTCCATGCACCTTTAAAGCTTATGCTGGGTAAACCATTAAAAATACCTATACTAATATACTATGAGTGTAGGAATTGTTCAGAATGAAAAGTTCTAGAAAAAAAGTCCCGGACAGCATATCTACTGTATATCTTTAATACATCGCCCACTATAACTGTAGTTACGTTTCGATTTCCTCCAACTATCTCAATTCAGTGGACATTGAAAGTACTAGCTTCAGAGCAAGTTTAAAGCTAGTGAGCCTATTACCTCAGCTTCGGCTAGCATCAAACTATCGAGTCGTGTCAAGACTTCAAAGAAGAGTATAAGGTTTTGAATATTCCCGAAGGGAATATGATGTAGTTTCCATTTGAGCGGATGAATTATCAATAAATGATTAAAATGGTCCGGTTAGCTCAAACAATGCCAGCGTTTCGCCCCAGTGTGCCATTGGGCTCGTCAGTTGGTACAGACACACCTACCAATACGTGTGGCTAGCACATACTGAGAAGGCCATGCAAGACACAAAATACAAGCAGTATTGACGTCACGAGCATGCCAATGTGCTACGGGAGTCAAACTCCCTTTCATAAAAAGAAAAGCCTTACCTTGGCAATCCAAATAAGGTTTTGAATATTTCCGAAGGGAATATGATGTAGTTTCCATTTGAGCGGATGAATTATCAATAAATGATAAAAATGGTCCGGTTAGCTCAAACAATGCCAGCGTTTCGCCCCAGTGTGCCATTGGGCTCGTCAGTTGGTACAGACACACCTACCAATACGCGTGGCTAGCACATACTGAGAAGGCCATGCAAGACACAAAATACAAGCCGTATTGACGTCACGAGCATGCCAATGTGCTACGGGAGTCAAACTCCCTTTCATAAAAAGAAAAGCCTTACCTTGGCAATCCAAATAAGGTTTTGAATATCCCCGAAGGGAATATGATGTAGTTTCCATTTGAGCGGATGAATTATCAATAAATGATAAAAATGGCCCGGTTAGCTCAAACAATGCCAGCGTTTCGCCCCAGTGTGCCATTGGGCTCGTCAGTTGGTACTTCGGGAATATTCAAAACCTGATTTGGATTGCCAAGGTAAGGCTTTTCTTTTTATGAAAGGGAGTTTGACTCCCGTAGCACATTGGCATGCTCGTGACGTCAATACTGCTTGTATTTTGTGTCTTGCATGGCCTTCTCAGTATGTGCTAGCCATGCGTATTGGTAGGTGTGTCTGTACCAACTGACGAGTCCAATGGCACACTGGGGCGAAACGCTGGCATTGTTTGAGCTAACCAGACCATTTTTATCATTTATTGATAATTCATCCGCTCAAATGGAAACTACATCATATTCCCTTAGGGAATATTCAAAACCTTATTTGGATTGCCAAGGTAAGGCTTTTCTTTTTATGAAAGGGAGTTTGACTCCCGTAGCACATTGGCATGCTCGTGACGTCAATACTGCTTGTATTTTGTGTCTTGCATGGCCTTCTCAGTATGTGCTAGCCATGCATATTGGTAGATGTGTCTGTACCAACTGACGAGCCCAATGGCACACTGGGGCGAAACGCTGGAATTGTTTGAGCTAACCGGACTATTTTTATCATTTATTGATAAGAAGAGTATATGTTATATTGGCTTTCACAGCCAGGGAATTAAAACACAGCAATTTTTCTAGGTTTGTGCCATGTCTTGTGTGGGGGTTTCGCCTAGGACACCAAGCTGGCTCATCAGCGGGCTCTTGGTGCCCCGCCCGGACCCCCACAGGAGTAGTGAACTGTGCGCTACCTCCCTTTATATAGAGAGCAACTGCACCACTTTACTGGGAGAACTAAAAGCTCAAGCAACCTTAACCTCCTTATGAAGGCTTCCAAAAAGATGGTGTATTGGATTTCATGGCCAGTGAATTAAAACTCAGCAATTTTTCTAGGTTTGTGGCGTGTCTACTCCTGTGGGGTCCGGGCGGGAATACCGAGAGCCCGCTGATGAGCCACCTTGGTGTCCTAGGCGAAACCCCACACAGGACACAGCACATATGTGTTTGGAGTTTCGCTGTTCACTTCTACTTTTCTGAATTGCGTCTTGGACCTGCTGTCCGTGCGCTTTTTAAGCTTACAATGGACAAAGCGTTTATGATACTGGGAGAAGTATTTGCTAGTATTTTATATTTAAATAATCGTAAGACTTGCATCATGGACACTGCCCATAAAGTACGGCGAACAAAACACACCACACAGGTCATGCTAAAGACATACCGTAGCTAGTGTGAATACTCCCACTGTGCGTGACAAAACCCAGGAGGAGTCACGCTACCTAGGCAAACCCTGCGGTTATTTGTTTCAAGATGACTGCATTTGTCTACAATTCACGCAAAATCACAGATGGAATTTTACTTTATAAGCCGTGATCTTAACGGGAGAGAGGGTGGAAAATGGTGGTTATAGGTTATGTACATTCCCGAATGGGAATATGATGTTATTTCCGTTTGATCAGATAAATTATCAATTAATATGATAAAATTGGTCCGGCCAGATCAAACATAAAATGCCAGCGTTTCGCCCCATTGTGACGTTGGGCTCGTCAGTTGGTACAGACACACCTCACCAATACGCATGGCTAGCACATACTGAGAAGGCCATCACAAGACACAAAATACAAGTAGTATTGATGTCACATTACCGTTTGGGAATGTACATAACCTATTTGAATTGCCAAGGTAAGGGTTTTGTTTTAAGAAAGGGAGCTTGACTTCCGTAGCTCATTGGCATCGCTCGTTACGTCAATACTACTTGTATTTAGTGTCTTGTGATGGCCTTCTCAGTATGTGCTAACCATGCGTATTGGTGAGGTGTGTCTGTACCAACTGACGAGCCCAACGACACAATGGGGCGAAACGCTGGCATTTTATGTTTGATCTGGCCGGACCAATTTTATCATATTAATTGATAAATGGTGGTTAGACATATGGTTGGATTAGGTGCGCACATATTTTGCAATGATAAAATAGCAATATTTCTTGAAATACTGCAAAATGTTTACTTGATTTCGCCTTAAATACACGCTTTCTTCATATTCTGTGCCGAAAAGTTCCATTATCGTTGGCTTGGATGTCCCTGTGCCAATTTAATAATTCAAATGTTAAAGCACATTAATCACTAACAATTATTTTTATCAATCTATAGGCAACTCCCACTGTTACTGTTCTAATTTCACTCGAGGCATGATTGCTCACAGGAGTGGAACATTGAACATATTATATTCACAGAATGCCGAAATGTTTTCGGAAGAAGAAAGACTACAATGGCCACTCTTCTGTGGTAAGAGATTTCTTGAAGCCGCTTTCATGAAATAACTTTTGTTTCCTTCATAAAGATGGTGTATGAGGGAAGAATTAACATTGGAATAGACAAATAAGTAGACCTTTAAAACCCCTATAAATATGCTATTTAGGCACCACAGCATTAAATATTAAGCATTTATAAAAAAAATTGGCTAAAATATGTAATTGTGAGAAACTTGAAATCATGTTTTAACAAAATCAGGAAGTGCATAAGCATGAGGAAAGTAAAGGGAAACAAGAATGCTACACAAGTTAGAGAACACATTAAGGGGAAATGAACCTTGAATATCTGTATCTACAGCTCATTTCTTCATAGTGTGTTTCACCAGCAACTCAACGACTAGCTCACAAGGATGGGCAGGACCCCCACCACTTTGCTCATCTGGTTTGCCACCCTAGAGTAAAATATCTGTATAGTATAATCCATTTCATTTGTTTGAGGATTCCTCAACATATCTGGAAAAAAAGAATACATTCCTTCACAACTCGGTGTTGATGCTTATTCTCAACCGTGGGTGTGGGTACATTTTGTAACAAGCAGCGTGGATTCCTTGCTCACTTTTTAAGAGCCAAGATGTTCTGCTCCCAATTCATGAGTGCTATCAACTTAGAACTACCTTTGCTGCAGACTTAGTGGTTTTTATATAATTTGTGTTAATTCCTTAATTTTTCTAGAATGCATTACTCCTATAGTAGTGTTTGGTAAATAAGTGCAATCGCCATGTAAAAACTTATGATGTTACTTTTTTAATCCCTACCCATGCTGCATATTAATTGCCACCCCATGTGCTCCCCTATTTAAAATATTCTCGCAAAGCTACTGTTATTAAATTACAGTAAGTTGCTCTTTAACGAATTCAGAGATCTGGTTATTATTAAACAAAATAGAAGATCAAGAGAGCCAACCCAAGAACAGATATTACTGACACGAGGACATAAGCAGTTACATAGGGTGGCATGCACAAACATTGAGTGGTCGTTGCTGGAGAAGAGTCTCTACGGCAGAATGAGGTTGTAACCAGTGGCGGCTGGTGGTATGTAAAGCTGGGTGTTGCACCACAATTTCTGATGTCGCAATTTTATATGGGAAGTTTACACATGTAATAAAAATGAATTATTGTCATTTAGACTTTCACGGCCCGTGTTTATATATTATATGTATTATATAATAAAACACGGCATAAGCCCAAAATTCAACATTATGAATAAAAATGAATTAACATTAGATAAACTACATTTCTATAAGAACTGAAATACATGGGTTCTCCAAAATAACTGTATGTTTGACAAATAGACAAATTTTAATGGCTCTTTTGGGCTTCTTCCTGTATTTAAGCGTTGCCCTATGCCTCAGTTAATGGGAAGAATTTTAAACATAGCAGGTTGTCTACGGTTGGGTCTCCATCTCCGGGATAATAAACATTCTCAACATAATAATATGGCAACCGAAAAGTTTGTATGTTAAAGAAAAATGTTATTGCTAACAAAGACGGGCACATATTCTGCATAACGATATGATTTTTTTTTTTTACTATAGCTTGAACCTCATCAGGGGAACCAGCCATGACGTGGGCTCTGTCATACGTCTGCGCAATTCATTTTTGCGGAGTTTCATTCAATTTCTGCTTCTTTAATTTATCCCGTAAACACGCTGCTAATGTGTGTGCGTCATGTTTGGTTTGCCTCTTACTACGTATCGGTGCACAACATCCATCTAAAATATGTTTGAAATATCACTAGTTTCATCTGCTATAGTGGCTAAAATTTCCGATTCCTTTATTTGCTTAGATATTTCTTCTTGGCAAACATCCAACATAATCTGTAAAAGTTCAGTTTGAATTGTTTTGGATGTTCCTTTGAAAACAGTTGCCCTTACCAAATGACCTTCAACACAGCATCCAACTCAGCGCTAAAATTAATTAGTTCTCTGAAAACACCTGGATTTGTTGATGTCTTTCATCATGATCACGCAAGGCCAGTTCGAAAGAGCCACAGAAACGAATACAGTTTATTACAATATTTAATAAATACCTATTGTGCCTAACTTCTTCGTTATATTCCACAATTTACCACCAATAGGCACTGTCCAATTGTGCAGCTACGTTAACAGTTCCAAAAGGTGTAAATTTCAAACAGCTGAAGATTGGTTGGTTCCACAGTTTAGGCGCTGCGACAACGCGGTCATGTAGCCCTGTGTACTTTGGGTTTGTGGAGAATCTGTCTGATAACCGGTGTTAATTGTGATGGCTGTATTAGTGTGTGTTATCTGTTTTTAATTCAAGTAAGGATTTCAGACATTGAATTACAATCAGTTTGCAATCTTCTCCTGGCAACGAACGTTGGAACCTAAGAGCATTGTTCAAATTTTTAACCTATAATTTAGCTTCACACAGGTGTAATTAGTGGAAGGTTCTTTAACATGCCATAAATCTATGACATGGGACCACCGGCTTTACTTCCCATCCGAAGAAAAGCATACTGAGGGATTTTTAACGCTCTCAAAAAAATCCGAAGACTTCGGCCGGGTTTGAACCCACGATCTGGGGCATATGGGCTCAGCATGCTACCAACTACGCCACCGAAGCCACTCAGCTGAAGATTCATGTTTCTTTATTTTAGGGATTAATTTCCATAACTCCCATCTTGGACCACGCGGATTCTTCACCAACAGACATAGAAAACAGAATAAAGAGTTTTTAATATCCCATTCACATAACCAATTATTATTGCCTTAAATATCTCCTTTACACGCCCTCGTATACTTATATTTTGGACAATACTTATCCGGTAATGGTCTACCGAGTGTTTTCACTGTAAGTTTATCATCATCAGGGAGCTGGGAAAACTGTCTAACTACTGTAGTAAATTACTTACTCTATTAATTTTCACTCACACTCCACAATGCAATTAATGTTTCAAACTATACTAGAGCCATCCTTAGTTCTGACTTGAAGTTTCAGTGCTACGTCACAGCTACACTCTAACCAGCCAATTACAGGCAGCCATTCAAATTGATATATTGAGATAAATCGAGTTTCGGTGACGATGTTGCCAGCTAACATCTTGCGTCCACATGTTGTTGTCAGCTGTTTCAATGGCAGTCTTTGTGTATTCTCGTATATTTTTCTTTTGATATTATTCTAGTCTGTTGTTATTTAATACCATAGCTTAGTATTTGTTTGTCGTTTGACATAGTGTAGTATAATTACGTGTAGTTGTAGGTTAGCTTTAGGTCAGTGAGTGTGTGAGATCGTGCCATGCCAGGGGTCTAGCACGAGGAAGACAAGCGCCAAGAGAGGAAATGGTTTGAAGAAATATTGCTGAACAACTTGTCTGAGAAGAGCACAATTATTATGGACAATGCCCCGTATCATAGTGTCATTCACGAAAAAGCTCCAACAATGGGAGCAAGAAAGAATGTGCTCAATTAGTGGCTGACGAGCCACAACATTCCTTTACGTGACGACATGGCTCCGAAATGAGTGGTGTGTTCCCTTTATAGGTTTTATAATACATTTTCTCGAACTCTGAACATCTTCGACTCCGGATGCGAGACGGTAATAGTGAGTAGGCCTAATTTATTTGTTACAATTTTTCTCTGCTTCATTATCAGAAATATTCTATTAACCGCAGTTTATGTGTAATTTCTGCTACTATGTACTTATTCACGAGTATGATGTTGTGTGTAAACATGCCTGTAGACATTAAGAGTGTTTTGTTAACTTTACGGTTATAATCACGTACATCAGCTGATTCGCATTAGTTGACTGGCAACACCGTATCGCCAGCCGGTGAACTGTCAAGTCGGATGTAACGATGGCGGCACTATAAATATTCCGTTAAAATAAAATACTAACTTACAAGATACACAGATGATAAATCTGGGTGCTATATCGGAAAGTGGCGCGAAAGGCAAACTAACAAAACACTGAATTTTGCTAGCCTAGAAATTTCATAGTGAATGCATAGGTCTACTCACAATCAACCAAATAATAATAATAATGCACAGTTAAGTATCTGCCTGGAACCAAAATACTCAATCAATTAAATATAGAACTAATCGCAACTCAAATCCCGCAAGAACAAGAGTGGTATAAGCAAACATAAACCGCTACAGTAACATCAACAATACGTGGCAAAATACTTTAGCCACTTATCTACTGTACTTTAGCAATGGTTGCGTTCTTAGGCTCGCTTCACAGAACAATTGACAAAAGTATTAAGTGAAATTATGATGAGAAAACATCTAAAAATAATTAGGTGTGAACCATTTAATGTCTCCTTATGAAAATCCGATATTTGTACTGTTGTAGCATTCCCTAGTGGTGTGACCTCGTAGTTCCGCCCCTTAAAACAACAATAACTAACTAACTAAACTACCCTTCGCGGGGTAAGAGAAATCGAGGGTGTTGTCATTTCCAAAAAGTGGTGCAATCTGACGGGGCCATTTGGAACTGAGTATTGCCAGGGGGCTGACATCTCGTCTGCAACTCCCTACTACCCATGCTGGCCGGCATGCTATGTACAAGCTTGGCCTCGTCCCTGTTGGCCGCGCTGTCTACTTGGGAGTCGCCACAAGAGAGCTAACCCCCTGGAGTTTGATTTGAAGGCGGCAACTTTTATAGGTACAGTGTGAAGCATTAGGATAAACAAAGTATCGATGATTTTAATACATTTTTGAGTGCATTAGATGTATAAAACTAAAACTTTAAAGGAAAAGAAACAACAAATTAGGTGTAAAATTATTGGGAGTTGTGCATCGCTGCAACAATATCACCAGCCGCCACTGGTTGTAACAGAAGGAAACACTTGAAACAAACCCATATAATAATAATTCCGTGCTTCTGATCAGGGTTTTCTCCAAGTTGACAACATGATCCGACATTTCAATACAGCATTCATCTGTTCCATAAGCCAATGAGTAGTTTTTAATCTTCAAGATACCAACAAGATATTTATGCTGTATTCTTTGATAAGTATTTCACATTTGTATTGATTGACAGGGCTTTTCTTATCTTTCTTAACATAAATTTAAGAAGGAAGTAGGCCTAAGCATTACTCTTCATTGGTACATACCACTTCTAAAAACAATACACTCTAGGGAACACAAGGTCAAACAAGATGCTGGAAAAACATTTTATGAACAATGGGAAATGTAGAACAGTAAACAAAAAAATCAAGAAATTTAAACAATTCTCTAATCCAATACACCCATTGTCTTTCTATTAAATCTGATGATGGTAAAAGCATGTTTCATCCCAATTTTGAAGAACTAAGAGCCAGCAGTAGCATTTTCGTCCACATCCTTGAGCTGACCTGTGATTGCATCTCGCTTCACCTTTCCTACAATTCTGCATGTTACCCTACAGAAATTCAAATACAGCTTGAAGTAATTTTCTTTGAGCCACTTTCTCGTTTGCTCATCCACCAGAACGATGATGCTCTGTTCATTATCATCCAAAATCCTCCAGGTATTTGTGCGAAGACCAAAATTTTGTATCTCCAACTTCGTAAGAACGTCTTTTGGATCCTCATGTTCTGGGCCGGGTATTTCAATGCATACTTTGATACTATATTGAGGAACATTCTTGAACTCGATGATTTTTATCTTAAAATCAAGCCGCTTAGCAGTTGCACCATACTCGATACTCTTTTGTATTTGATGTCCATATCGGTCATACTGTGGTGCAGTCTTTACATCTGATCCATTATTCAGCTTCACTACGGCTTCCAACCAAGTCAACGTTTTTGCCTCGGGGAATGTTACAATGAGAATCCCTTCTGTACTGAAAGCACATGAATTGAAATGTGGCTGATGATCTCGCTGAAAGCCAGTTTTAAGTGTTGCAAGAATGTACTCTTTAATAAGGTTGGCCTCATTTATGGAGAGAGGATACTCTGGAAACTTATCATGCACGATTGCCATCTTAATAAATGGAGATGTGCTGAAAGTGTCTTCAGAAATGATTAAACTCATGATTACACCTCTTCTTCTCAATCAGCCGGAACCTGCAAAATAAAAAATAACACAATTTTATAAAGATAAGCTTTCTTGCAATAGATATACACACATCAAAAAAAGTTTTGCATCACCTCGGTTCCAAGAGTTCCGGAACCTTTAAATACAAAGGGAATAGAGATCAACACAAACAACATTTCAGCTCGTTTTATTGCTCATGAGACCCACACATTGCATGTTGTACCATCATACAGCTAGACTTTCAGCATTTGTGGTCCAGATTGCAGAACACACCACTACCTCTAATACCCAGTAGCACGTCCTCTTGCATTGATGCATGCCTGTATTCGTCGTGGCATACTATCCACAAGTTCATCAAGACACTGTTGGTCCAAATTGTCCCACTCCTCAACGACAATTCGGCGTAAATCTCTCAGAGTGGTTGGTGGGTCAAGACGTCCATAAACAGCCCTTTTCAACATATCCCAGGCTTTTTCGATAGGGTTCATGTCTGGCGAACATGCTGGCCACTGTAGTCGAGCGATGTCGTTATCTTGAAGGAACGCATTCACAAGATGTGCACGATGAGGTCGAGAATTGTCGTCCATGAAGACAAATGCCTCTCCAATATTCTGCCGATATGGTTGCACTATGGGTCGGAGGATGTCATTCAGGTATCGTAAAGCCGTTTCGGAGCCTTCCATGACCACCAGTGGCGTACGTTGGCCCCACATAATGCCACCCCAAAACATCAGGGAACCACCACCTTGCTGCACTCGCTGGACAGTGTGTCTAAGACGTTCAGCCTGACCAGGGTGCCTCCAAACACGTCTCCGACGATTGTCTGGTTGAAGGCATATGCGACACTCATCGGTGAAGAGAACGTGATGCCAATTCCGTGGGGTCCATTCAGCATGTTGTTGGGCCCATCTGTACCGCGCTGCATGGTGTCGGGGTTGCAAAGCTGGACCTCGCCATGGACGTCGGGAGTGAAGTTGCGCATCATGCAGCCTATTGCGCACAGTTTGAGTTGAAACACGACGTCCTGTGGCTGATCGAAACGCATTATTCAACATGGTGGCATTGCTGTCAGGGTTCCTCCGAGCGGCAATCCGTAAGTAGCGGTCATCCACTACAGTAGTAGCCCTTGGGCGGCCTGAGCGAGGCCTGTCATCGACAGTTCCTGTATCTCTGTACCTCCTCCATGTCCGAACAACATCGCTTTGGTTCACTCTGAGACGCCTGGAAACTTCCCTTGTTGAGAGCCCTTCTTGACACAAAGTAACAATGCGGACGCGATCGAACTGCGGTATTGACCTTCTAGGCATGGTAGAACTACAGACAACATGAGCAGCGTACCTTCGTCCTGGTGGAATGACTGGAACTGATCGGCTGTCGTACCCCCTCCGTCTAATAGGCCCTGCTCATGCATGGTTGTTTACATCTTTGAGCAGTTTTAGTGACATCTATGAACAGTCAAAGGGACTGTATCTTGGATACAATATACACAGTCAACGTCTATATGCCGGAGATCTGGGAACCGAGGTGATGCAAAACTTTTTTTGATGTGTGTATATTTTACAAAAATCATAATTTGAGATTTTTTACTTTTTTACTTTTACTCTTTACCCCTTCCCAAGCAGATGCTTTGATGGTTCTGAGCAGAATATTCTTGCTTAAATTTCAGAATATGTCATTTATATTTTATGCACTAAATTTAATTATAACACAGACATACTTCTGTTAATACTAGAAGGTTAAGCAGCACCTGCTAGTCATAAAGTTGAATTTTGGTATTGTATGTCCTTAGGTTTATCGCATTAACCATATTAGTCACTACACTTTTTGCATGCACTCCCTATAATGTTTCTACCAAACATACAACCTCCGTATTATTATCAAATCCAGAAGGAAGAACTGGATTCAATAGTGGCCGGCCCTTAAAGAATCCCGGACGGTGTCCTTCCTAGACAATGAAAAGCAGTTTTCATTTTCTCTCAATTTTTTAAAGTCAAAAATTGGACACTAATAATACTAAGAAAATTATATGTCATTGTAGAACTGTAGCTCTATCAACAAGGAAGTCTGTGTTCTTCTTTTCAAGCGTATTTCCCACATTGGCGCAGGGTCCGCTTGCTTGTCGTCCGTCCATCCATCGTTTGTTTAGGCGCCCACAGGGTCAATGCCTTCCTGGATCGTATCGGAGGGCCGTTTATACCACAGAATTCTCATCTCTTCAAGCGACATGCCCTTACCAATGAAGACACGCTCCCTCCTTTTGTCTTTAATTGTTCCAACTTCCATTTGCTTCCTTATGTGTTCATTTCTGGCATGGTCAAGCCTTGCAATACCCATGGACCAACGCACCATTTTCATTTCCATTCCATGGAGGGCTTGTTAGGTATTTGGTTGCATCTGTTCCACATTCTGTGCAGTAGAGTGCTACTGCCCTTGTAAACTTTTCCTTTCAGGTGGGAAGGTATTTACTTATCGCACTGTACTCAAGTGATTAGGCACCATTTCAGCCATGCAGCATTTACTCATGCTTGGGCGTCGAGAATGGTCTCGCCATCAGAAGTGATGAGAAAACCAAGATACTTAAATTTAGTGGTTTTATTGAGTTGATGGTCTGCAATGTTATTGGTACCATTGGTCTGTGTGCCACATTACAGATATTCAGTTTTTCCTATGTTGAGTTTGAAACAATTTTTGTCCAGGCGATCTTTCCAGCACAGAGCACGATTCTCAAGATTTTCAAGAGTTTGATCAGCGAGAAATACTTTAATAAGCGTACACGATTGTCCATGGTATGTTGGCTGTTACTGTATCCATGTACAAAATGAACAGAAGGGGGCAAAAGTGCTGAACCATCTTGGATTATTCAAACTCAGCACACAATTCACTGGTCAATGTTTCAGAATGGAGTTACGGACTCTTCACCTTCAGTCTGAATATAAGCTAGGTTGAGAGGTAAGACGTAAGGGCACTGATGCACTGGTAGGAGGTTTGTGAGGGATGAAGGGTGCGTAAAGTAGCTTTAAGGCAGACGTACAGCTGTACGGCACGGAAAGTTCATCTGTAGCCCCGGAATATATGCGAACTTCTAGGACTCCCCTTGCCCCTCTAGTCAACTTGTTACAGGATCTACTATTTGCTGTTGTGCAAGTGTGACTAGCACAGTTACATCATCAGAAGCCAATAAGGAGCAGATCGTTCAGAGGTGTCAAATGTTTCATTATTGCCATTCCGCTGTCAGCTGCCACACATTGAACATCATAAGACAAGCACTGTGGCCTGACCACAGCCCACTTTGTTCCAATAAACAAAGGTTTGACAACACTGAACTCTCATTTAATTTAGAGGAATTTTGAATGTTAATCTTCTTGCAAAATATTGTTTAAAATATGAAGTGTGCCCTCCCTGAAGCAAGAATTCACTCGATTTGCTAATCCTATTTGATTAGCTTCTGAGGAATCTAATACATACAACTGGCCGTAAAAGCAGTTGCTTATATTTTTGATTATAAGGAAGAAATGCGATGATGTACAATTCCAGAAATATTTAAACAACATGGACCGTTTTCAGGTGCCACGGTAATATTGGCACCATAGGAAACGAAGGACATAGAATTGTTGTAATGCTGAATATTCTCTTTGAAATTCCTTGAAATATCATCTTCGGTGAAAAATTGTTTCAGCCAAGTATTTTATATTCCGGCAGATCATTTTTACCATTACAACAGCAAAGGCCAAAGTAACCAAGCACTAGAAGTACAACGTTGAACAATGTTTACAATCGCTTGTCAGGGACCCAACACTGTATGGCATATTGTTATATCCCGGTGTCGGTACAAGGCGAAACCGCATCGGACATTCAACCTCAGTTCAACCTGGTCAGCAACAACCGGGCTGCCTTATTACAAAGAGCTGCGAACTGAAGGTGTGAGGGGTCAGTCAGGCACGGCAGAGACGGAAGTCTGAGAGTGAGAGGTCATTTGCCTGCCGATCAGGAGATCAAGCAAGTTGGGTCGAATGCTCGTTGACCAAGGGGCATGGAGCTGAGCCGGTACTTGAGAGCACCAGCTGGGAAATCAGGTGAGTACCAATATTTCTATTTCCTTTCAGGATTGAATTGTCCATTCAATCCTTGTATCCATGTGGCAGCTTTCTTTACTTCCTTAATGGAATAAACTGGGAGTTAAGCTTTCAATCTCCTTTAATGGGGAACATTCCCTGATTCCTGAATCTCCTCCCACTCCCATTTCCTTGTGTGAAAGGGTGTGCTGTAATCGCTATCAGAAGCTGTCCGAAGGACACGATAACAATCCTGGTACAGACCGGACGTTTGTTTTAGACGATTGCCCTTGACCTTGAAGCCCGCGGGCGAGCCTACACACACTCACTCTCTCACCCTATCGCTTCACACTTGTCACCACGGATCTGATGTAATGGAATTCCAGCCTTGAGCAGACAGTACAGTCCACGTCAAAGTATTATGTGACGCGGAAGTACATGTTACGTAGTTACGAACAGAACGTCATTATATTTGCCAATGACTGTACTTCAGGAGTAGTGTGAAACAGGTTTGTCAATCATCGGACTGCTTGGGGCAGCTGATAACAACACAGGTACTGTAGTAACTCGCCTCCAGGCTTCCATTAAGATTTTTCACTCGTCTAAAACAAACGTCCGGCCTGTACTTGACCTTGGAGAACCCCTGCTCGGCTTATGGCTTATGTCCGTGCCATCGGGTGGGAACACAAGACTTGGTGGAGGTGCAACAATACCACCTGGAATTATTTCTGAAATGCCAAATTTATATTGGATTTTAAAGTTGCTTCGACTTTTCCCGATTTCTCATCTTTTTGCATCTATTTGTAGTTTCCTTATGAGTGGTATATGTTCATTTTTGGTGAACGGGTTTAATTATAGTAGCATTTCTCCCCAAATTAATGTCGTATTGCATAAGACCATAGTGTGCTACATCACTGGAGCCACTAAATATTCAATAGCAAATAAGACTTCTATTGCGTGGTTACTCATGGTTGTACCCTAAACAAATAATTAATAAGCTTATACAATGACGTTCAACATGACCAGTGTATTCACCGTCTAGAGGGAGATGAAACTGATCGCCAATAAAAAAAAAATCTTATAATTATTCCTGTAAATAACAATTTTTGCAATAATGCAATCTCAGCTGTTATCGTGAGCTATGTTTGTAAACTATGCAAAAATTATTATTCATTTTGATATCAGCAGTACAAAACTGCTCTCAATGAGCAATTTCCATCACCCGTTACAGGTAGAATCCTTAGGGGTTACATGGTAAGTTATGCAGGGGAGCATAGAATCACTTCGTCGGCCACCGTAAAGGAGGCAGTTTTAGAATTATATGTAACCAAGCACTAGAAGTACAACGTTGAACAATGTTTACATTCACTCGTCAGGGACCCAACACTGTATGGCATATTGTTATATCCCGGTGTCGGTTCAAGGCGAAACCGTATCGGACATTCAACCTCAGTTCAACCTGGTCAGCAATAACCGGGCTGCCTTATTATCAAGAGCTGCGAACTGAAGGTGTGAGGGGTCAGTCAGGCACGGCAGAGACGGAAGTCTGAGAGTGAGAGGTCGTTTGCCTGCTGATCGGGAGATCGAGCAAGTTGGATTGAACGCTCGTTGACCAAGGGGCACGGAGCTGAGCCGGTACTTGAGAGCACCAGCTGGGAAATCAGGTGAGAACCAATATTCCTATTTCCTTTCAGGTTTGAATTATCCATTCAATCCTTGTATTCATGTGGCAGCTTCCTTTACTCCCTTAATGGAATAAACTGGGAGTTAAGCTTTCAATCTCTTTTAATGGTGCCTCTCACCAAGGAGGTCCGGGTTCGATTCCCGGTCAATGCATGTGAGATTTTCGAAGTGAAATGCCATGTCCTGTGGTTCGGATTCCACGTAAAAAGGAGGTCCCGTGGCTCATGATCTCAAGATTAACGGTCACGTTAAACTACAAGCTTCCTTCCTTCCTTTTCTTTTAATGGGGAGCATTCCCTGATTCCTGAATCTCCTCCGACTCCCAGTTCTATGTGTAGGGGTGTGCTGTAATCACCATCAGAAGCTGTCGGAAGGACACGATAACAATCCTGGCACTTGATCTTGGAGAACCCCTGATCGGCTTATGGCTTAAGTCCGTGCCATCGGGTGGGGACACAACACTTGGTGGAAGCGCAACAATTAGTGGGGTGCAACAATATCATCTGGAATTATTTCTGAAATGGCAAATTTATATTGGATTTTAAAAGTTACTTCGACTTTTCTCCGATTTCCCATCTTTATGCAGCTATTTGTAGTTCCCTTATGAGTGGTATATGTTCATTTTTGGCGAACGGGTTTAATTATAGTAGCATTTCTCCCCAAATTAACGTCATATTGCATAAGACTATACTGTCCAACATCACTGGAGCCACTAAATATTCAATAGCAAATAACACTTCTATTGCCATAACCAACAGTGTGGTTACTCATTGTTATGTACCCTAAACAAATAATTAATAAGCTTATACAATGACGTTCAACATGACCAGTGTATTCACCGTCTAGAGGGAGATGAAACTAATCACCCACACTAATACAGCCATCACAATTAACACCGGTTATCAGACAGATTCTACACACACCCAAAGTACACGGGGCTACATGACCGCATTGTCACAGCCCCTAAACTGAGGAACCAACCAACCAAACTGATCGCCAATAAAAAAAATCCTTATAATTATTCCTGTAAAAAACAATTTTTGCAATAATGCAATCTCAGCTGTTATCGTGAGCTATGTTTGTAAACTATGCAAAAATTATTCTTCATTTTGATATCAGCAGTACAAAAATGCTCTCAATGAGCAATTTCCATCACCCATTACAGGTAGAATCCTTTGGGTTTACATGGTAAGTTATGCAGGGGAGCATAGAATCACTTCGTCGGCCACCGTAAAGGAGGCAGTTTTAGAATTATATGTCCCGTGCATGTACAAATCTTACTAAGACAGGGAAGCCTACTCTTTTAAGGCTGCATTCTTGGCTGTCACCTCTGAGGTCCGCATTCGATTTCTGGCTCAGCCAAGAAATTTAACTTTGATCTCAGGGCTTGAATGGGGTGCGCTCAGCCTCGTGAGGTAAAAATGAGGAGAGGTGGGTTTGATATCAACCTCAACCATCTTAGAAGTGGTTTTCCATGGTTTCCAACTTCCACTTCCAGCAAATGCCAGAATGGTTCTCATAAATTTAAGCTGCACTCATCTTTCCGAAGTAACAATACGCGTTCTGGATCCTCCCTTGCTATTCCCCTGCACCAAACTTCATACTTTAACAAATCATTTGTGGTCAGAGTTCAAGACTGTGGCATTCCCTACCAATCAATGTCAGTAATGTGACCTCACTGGAGAAATTCAAAACAGTATGCTACGACCACCTGATGATTACTGCTGACTGATTTGTGTGAATGTGTTTCGATATTGAAATGGTTATTAATGTAAATTTGTGTTTTGTTTCTGCAAACGATAATGTTAAAGGTCTTAATGTTCCTACATGTTAAATTAATAGCACAATATGTGGTTAAAGAGGGCCGAGAGCCCTAACTTCGCCAATAAATGAATGAATGAATGAATGAATAAATAAATAAATACATAAATAAATAAATAAATAAATAAAGGCCACCTCCTTCCCAATCCCCATCTTAATTACAAATATTACCCTTTCATGAATTGATTGCCGGCAGTCGAGATGGGAACTATTCTCTGTTTACTTGTGTCACATGTCACTCTGCTTCGTTGACAGATACAGTTGCGCATGTAGGATATGACTCAGCTCCAGTAGCTGTCCATGGTGACATGAGCTCCTGTGACGCTTATCTGCGCTTCTAAGACAGGTAGCACGCGCAATGCTGCTTGACTTATGTGCAGACTGCACTGTGTCATCACTGTGTCCTGCTCTTTAGCCCCTAGGGCTCCTATTACAATAATCAACAAACGGTGGCGCAGCCATGCTCAGCGGCAATCTAATCTTAAATGGGTAATACACACAATGCAGCTGTCACAATAACACAAGTTATTAGACAAATTTACACACACCCAAGTACCTGTGGCTGAATGACCATGATGTCCAAGCTCCTCAAATGAATTGTACACAGTTTGTCTCTTGTGGGCGAAAGGGATTTTGCGCACGTGCGAGTGCTAGGAATACTGCATTTTTATTTAATTTAAAAATATATGGCAACATTTTAATTTTTTTAAGACACACTGCAAATCTACAGACCAAGAGCATTCGCCAGAGTCCGTTGCCCTAACAAGAGCGATTTAAACTTCGGATTTATGTTGAGTGGACCTGAAAACTGTCCGTCACCAGAATATGACGTGTTTGCAGAAAAACTAAGCAATGAATCCATGGTTCCTTGTAAATTGAAAAGACATTTGAATAGTAAACATGGTCACTTATCTGGGAAAGATAAGAGCTATTTTAGCCGAATGTAAGCAAAAGCTAAGGTACGGAGAAAAACTATTTCAGTAAAAGCGCAAGTGGGCAGTTATAAAGTTGCCGAAATAGTAGCGAAAAAAAAATACAACCCAATACTACTGCAGAGGACATAATTTTTCCTGCATGGAAGGAAATAAATTGATCTTAGGTGATGGCTGTGAGAAGAAAATATCCTTTGTTGCATTGTTTCCTCTTACTTTCGAGGTAGATCCACACGGAGACAACAATCGAGCTGTTTTCAAATCACATCATGATTCTTGAGAGTAACACGGCACAATATTTTCCCTCCATTTCTGTCGACAAATAACACTGGGTAACTTATGCCATGTCTCCAGAATTCACCACCAACCTTTCTCTGGGATTTTCGGCATCAACCAACAAAAAAAAGCAAGAAACATGAGAGACCAGGAATTGCAGTGTGTTTGTCTTCGATTCCACTACGAATTGAACTTCTGAGTAAGAAGTGAGAGGCTCAAGTTTCTCATTGATAACTCCAACTTGTTGTAAGTCGTAAAACCAATAAATTTCCTGGAACATTACTATATTTTATTTTAAAAAAATTACAAGCCTTACAGTAGTCGCATATGATGTGTAACATCTGACATGTAATTAGAATAATTCCATATTACTTACTCGCATTTTTTAAAGAATGAACTCATAGTGCTACCTTGTGCCAGCAAACATGAAAGGATTCTCCAATGCATCTGCAGTAGTGACATATACCTACAACTGTATGCGGGAGCAATGCACTGCCTACTTGATGCGAGCTGCGCTTTATACCGGCCAGTTAGTGAACCCATGCCAGCGGTGTTATTGAAAATGGCCTCTTATTGCCGATATAGCGCACTGCCAAGTATAGGCGCGATAAAAAATTAGGTGTGCAGTAGGTATATTAAATACGTTTCTCCCAGTGATACGTTTAGACCAACGAAGTTTCAATTATTGTTAGTAGTCGGTGTTAATATACTGAATTCCTATGTTGTTTGGAGTGTTGGTTGATGCGACATAGCATTCGAGGTATCGAGTGCTTACATTAAATAAGAATACAGCAAAAGTATGAAGATTTAATAAATCGTAATTGTTTTCAGCAAATATGATATAATGAATATTTTCACACCAAAGAACGACAACTTGAAGATGATTTATTGTAGGAATTTCTTTAATGGGACCTCCAAACCTTGAGGTAAACCGTATGCGATTTACATTCCACATAGTCAAATGGCTTACAGTACGTCATTGTACCGATCTCCGCCACCGCGCGCGCTCATTGTTTCCGTCCCTTTTCCAAAATTACTCCCACAAAAATGTCCAGCTACCGAGTGCCACAAAAATATCCAGATACCGAGTGGAAAGATGTTACACATCAATAAATATTTAAAGCTAAGCCAACTCCTTACAGGCCAAGGAGGCCCTGGGAGTAGTGGAAGGTAGAGGCTTCCACGTTTTGTGACATCGGCAGTAGATGGGATGGAATTGTCAGCTCCACGCCCGGCCGCCTTTGCTCCCAGGAATTACCCTGGTACTCATTTCCGGTGTAGGCTGAGTGAACCCCAGGGCTATTTGTGTTTCCGAAAGTGGTAGTTTTGTTTCTAAAATCCACTACCTGGGTGGGGATCGAACCCACTCTCTTTCAGTTAGAAGCTCAACGCCTCTACCTACTGTGCCACGCAGCCCCCAATAAATATTTAGTGACATTATTTCAATCAATTTTATAAGCAATATCATGAACCCTCAGTAGTATCGTGGCATCCCGGTTGAGAACCACTGATGTAGGGCCTCACTTCCCATTGGTTGAAGCGGGTCCTAGCCAGTAGTGTGGGAACACCATATTAACATGGGTTTAATCCAATACTTTCTACCGCACACCTCATATTTGCTATTTTTAGCCTATTTTCATTTTATGAAAGAAAGAAAAAAAGATGTTCACTAAAGAACATAGCCTACTTTCTCCTAAATGCATGGGTATTGTTATAACTCTTTTGTCTTTTCAAGGAGTGTAATTGAATTGAATTGAATGTAGCTTGTTGAAATACAACGTGCTATACAGTTATTAAACATGAATATGAGGTGCCCTTGTAGCTTGGTCAAAGAACGCTCCTCACATAAAGGTATGTTGTTGCAAAATTTGATAGAGATCAGATGATTAGGTTGGTCGTAATTTGATTTAAGCTTTTTACATTTGGGTGCCACCATTACGTATCCGTCAAGATGGCGGCAATATAAAACGTGACACTGAGGTGCCCTTTGCTAGTGTTACCTCTGTACCTAATTTTGTTCAATTCGGTTTCACCGTGTTTGAATAGATAGGGGGAATCAATTTGTACACGTACATGGCCGCCGTCCATAAACTATTGGGCTGATGCCCTTGTAGTTTAGTCAAAAGACGCCCAACATATGAATATATGTTGTTGCAAAATTTGGTAGAGATCGGATGATTAGGTTAGTCGTAATTTGATTTAAGCATTGAACATTCGGATGGCCGCCATTACGTTTCCGTCAAGATGGCGGCGATATACGGTAAAACATTACACTGAGGTGCTCTTTGCTAGTTCTACCTCTGTACCAAATTTCGTTCAATTCGGTTTCACCGTATTTGAATTGATAGGGGTAATCTACTTGCACACATACATGGCCGCCATCTGCAAACTATTGGACTGATGATCATGTAGTTTGGTTAAAATATGTTTCCCACATGACGGCATGTTGTTGCAAAATTGGTAGAGAACAGACTATTAGGTTGGTCGTAATTTGATTTAAGCTTTTAACATTTGGCTGGAAGCCATTAAGTTTCCTTCAAGATGGCGGCAATATAAAACATGACTCTGAGGTGCCCTTTGCTATTGTTACCTCCGTACCAAATTTTGTTCAATTCGGTTTCACCGTGTTTGAATACATAGGGGGAATCGATTTGCACACATTTATGGCCGCAATCCGCAAAGTATTGTGCTGACGACCTTGTAGTTTGGGCAAAAGATTCTTCATACATAGAGGTATAATGTTGCAAAATTTGGTAGAGATCAGGTGATTAGGTTGGTCGTAATTTGATTTAAGCTTTTAACATTTGAGTGGTCGCCTTTACGTTTTCGTCAAGATGGCGGCGATATATAACATGACACTGAGGTGTCCTTTGCTACTGCTACCTCTGTACCAAATTTCGTTCAATTCGGTTTCACCATGTTTGAATTGATAGGGGGAATCGATATCCACACATACATGGCCTCCATCTGCGAACTATTAGGCTGATGACCTTGTAGTTTGGTCAAAATACGGTTGCCATATAAATATATGTTGTTGAAAAATTTGGTAGAGATCGGATGATTAGGTTAGTCGTAATTTGATTTAAGCTTTGAACATTTGGGTGGCCACCATTACGTTTCCGTCAAGATGGCGGCGATATAAAACATGGCACTGAGGTGCCCTTTGCTAGTTCTACCTCTTTACCAAATTTCGTCCAATTCGGTTTCACCGTGTTCGAATTGATAGGGGGGGGGGGGGGGGCAGACATTCAGAGAACACACACTCACACACAGACATACAGACAGACACACAATTTTTCGTCCTGTGTAGATCTCATAAGTCTACTTTCATTTTTTGCAAAAATCGAGAGTAGGCTAAAAATAGGCTTCTGAGATCACCTTTTGTCTGTTTGTCTGTCTCTGTGTGTGTGTCCCTAATAAATTCTAAACGGCTAGAGCAATTTCAATGAACTTGGTAAGATCATAGCACCACTCTGGCCGACCCCGACCTTCAAATTTTATCGTCTCTCACAAATCCAACATGGCGGCTGCGTGAAATATTTCACCGGCATTCAGTATCTCCGAAACTATAACCGACATCACCCTGAAATTTTGTACGGTGATAAAGGGAACTACTATAAGTTCACCTAGGAGACTTTCAAAAACCTGGTAACTACAAAACCAACATGGCGGCCAAGCAAAGTTGAGACTTTTAAATAGACTTTTCTCGCGATTTAACCATCCAAACGTAATGAAACAGGGTACAGCAAAGGTTTATACACATTGTAATGCACTGGCGTCTTATTTAGTTCAATTGTTTACATAACCTCAAAATGGCGGCTGTGCGAAATATTTCACTGGCATTCAATATCTCCGAAACTATTTATGATATCACCCTGGAATTTTGTACGGTGATAAAGGGTACTGCTATATGTTTATCTATGCAACTTTCAAAAACCTGTAAAATACAAATCGAACATGGCGGCCAAGCGAAGTTGAAACATTTTAATAGACTTTTCTTGTGATTTAACCATCTGAGCGCAGTGAAATGCGGTACAGTAAATGATTATACATATTGTAATGCACTGGCATCTAATTTAGTTCAATTGTTTACATAACCTCAAGATGGCGACTGTGTAAAATTTTAAAATTAAGTTTTAATTTGTTGTGTCGTAATCATGCGATCGAAGTGAAAGTTTGAATAATGAAGCTACGCAATAATTTTCCTTTAATGGTACATAACTCTATGGCCTATACATATAACAATCCAAAATGACAAGCATCCGAAATATTTTAACGGTTCTCAATATCTACGAATCTTTTACAGCAATCAAACGGAAATTTTTAATGTTCATAGGGGCTATGAACATAAGTTCACCTATATGTGTTTCAGTAACCCGGTGAGCACAAATCCAACATGGCGGCGACGCAAAGTATAAATATTTAAATGGACGTTTCTTGCGATTTAACCATCCGAGTGCTTTGAAACTTTGCACGTAAAATGCTTATACAAATGTTAATCCACTGGCATCTAATTTATTTCAATTGTTTTCATAACCACAAGATGGCAGCTGTGCGAAGTTTTAAAATCTTGTTTTTACTTCTCATGTCCTAATCATGCGATTGAAGTCTGAATACCACACGTGTTTACACGTTTCAGCACCGTGCGATTTTTACTTGAGGGGGAACCTCAAACAAAAGTTACACAGAAACAATCCACATGCTCTGAAGGCGCTCGAGATCAATAAAAATCCAACCTGGCAAACATCGGAAATATTTAGACGGTTCTCAATATCTACGAATCTATCACAAAAATCAAACTGAAATTTTGTATATTGATAGAGGCAATTAACATGAGTAGGATATATGAAAATAGGCTGTATAGTTCTTCACGGAACTACTTGTTTATAATAAAACAACATTGCAGGGTATCCAGTGGCAGTAGAGAGAAGTGCCACATCATAATCATCATCACTCATTATCTTTGTCTTGGTACCTGCTTTGCAGCCTTCACGACTATGACATGGCAATGTATTCCTATGCTCGTTAGACGCTGTTCGACCCCCAGTAATGCTATGAATTTTAGTAGTTCCAATGGAAGAGCCTTACCAGGGCCATGTGGAGAGTGATTAGTCACCGCCAGTTGACTAGCATCTCCCATAACACATGAGCGGGTTGGGAAGCCCTGGATGCGGTCGTAGCTTGATTACATTCCCAGCTGGCAAGATACCTTAGATGAGAGAGTTAAGACTTGTGGTGAAGTACTGTAGCCTATCTCGTGTCCTGTGAACATGGTTAGGTATAGAACAAAACATCAAATTTTCCTTTTGTAAACTTATCTTCTCAAGAAGAAGTCTTCCAGTAAATGTGTTTATACGTTTCAGCACCGTGCGATTTTATCATTTCAAATGATCTTGTCGACTTTATCGTTATTCTTGGGTTTTAACGTTATGCAGCCGCGCGGGAAGCCTAAGTTAATGGGTGATGGACAGCGAGTACGTGACGTCTTGCAGCCACGCAGGAAGCATGAGTCTAACGTTATGCATTACGGAGACGGCGACCGTGTGACGTCATGCAGCTGCGCGGGAAGCCTAAGTTAATGGGTAATGGATGGCGAGTGCGTGACTTCATGCAGCCACGCGGGAAGCCTAAGCTAATGGGTAATGGAGTCTGTTGAAAGAGTCCTGGGGCGTCGAGCGACCTGGGGCTTCGAGCGAAGCGAGAAGGCAGTTGTAGCATGCGTCATTTGAAATGATATAAAGTCTAGTCTTTCAGACTGACTGTAACTTTTTTTAACTTGTGGGGGAACCTCAAACAAAAGTTACACAGAAACAATCCACATGCTCTGAAGGCACTCGAGATCAAATTAACTGCACCAATACGAAATATCAGTAAGGTTGAATTACAGAGAGTGTACTAAAATTTCCTATGTTGGTGCAATGTGTGTTTAGCAAATGAAGGACAGCATTTCCAGCTACTACTCGGAAAGTAATGATGATTATTATAAACGTTACAAAGTGTAAATGTGTTGAAGTAGTTGGGCACTACACTGCAGCTAGCACCCTGCAGGCAGGTAGCCACAGTGCCCAGGCCATCACATGGCGCCTGCGAGGTACCGTTCTGGGCTCTCACTGTATATGAAAATACATTACATTTTGGCTACAATTTCTGGGATCCTGCTCATGTCCATTTTTCTTCCGTTCGACTGAATAATAATAATTACTTGTTGCATCAGACTTCCTACTACATCAAGAGGAATAAAAATCTTTTCATGCCTTAGTACATCAGCATAAACGGACAGTTGATTGACTGTCATCATACTGCGTTATGAATCTTCCAAGTGAACTTTGCAAATGCAATCTACATGAACTCAGGGCCGGAGAACCTTTTATTATGCTTAAACGACATGTGCATGCATTTTATTCTGTGTTTTAACCTGTTTATTAACCAAGTTTTTAAACATGTTTTTGCAAGGTTTTCATAATGTCTTTTATGTGTGTGAGATTGTTCTCCAAATTCATTCTATTATGGCTGATGAAGGGCTGTGTGTAGTGGCCCGAAACATGTACCACTAGAAAATATATGTAATTTTAAGTATTGATTGACGGGCAAATATATTTAGAATTAATAAACAAAGTCAATACGGACCAAAAATGGAGGAAGTAAATCCCACAATTACATTTTGTCATCTACAACTTTACCAATGGTCGCCGCAATGGGTGTTCAAGAAAAAATACAGGTATTGTGACCAGGTCGTGTGCAACGTTCAGTGGAGACACTACAGTTTAAATAGAGTACCCGCAAGAAGAGCTAGCCGAAACTCAACGATGCCCCGAGACCAATAAAAATCGACGTAACTTTATGCTCATTGGGGGGGCTCCTGTGTGTCCACCGAATGCTGATTACCGGGCTCGCTGCAAGACCCGGTTTACAACTCAAAATCAAGCATAGAGTACAAGGAAGCAGCAAACAATTTAATATAGTTTATAGGTTACTATGTCTTGGTTCAGGTAATAATTACTGTGTAAGGCATTACATACATGCACTGAGATCTCACTTGAACCCCAATCACAGTGTTGCCTGCCAAGCCTCCGTCTGGGCAGACGGTCCATTCAGTACTGCTGCAGCGAAGTGGGAGGGGCGTGTTCTGCCACAACCGAGCCAACCCGAACATTGCCAATGATCTGCGCATAATTCTGCGGCAAGCTCTTCTTGCGTATTCTACCAAATATTTTCAAGGTGGTAAAGGACAAAATCCGAATTGCTGTCAGAAATCTTTAAAAAAACGCATTGAGAAAAGGGTTATGAATTTGTCTGGAAACAAAGTTAAGATTCAAAGGATAATAAAGACTCGGAGTATTTTTCAACTTTAATTTTGTATGGCAAGTACGGTAATTCAATTGTTTCATTATTTTAATTCTAGAGGTTCAGGTTGTATTGATTAGACGGAAATGTGCAATTTAGTCGAATAGGAATATCAGTCAATACGGACCAATATGATGTCGAATTCTCCTAATAGCAGCTCTTACAGTCTGAACATGGCAGTATGTTGGAAATGATACCAGTAGGCTCAATAGAAACTGACAGGGAACAAAGAAGAAAATGGAAAACGTCTTCTAATTGTCTGTGTGTTCATAGCACAGCAAACATGATGGAAACAATTCCAAGCCAACTGACATCTAGGCTGAGAACTACAACAATATCTCCCCTCGTTAGGACTCCGCGTGGATCTTCTGTTAATAACATTTTAATTCTGTCCACACACACCACCGTTTGCTTTTGGCCACGTCCTTCTAAAGGATATGTTTGCTGTATTCTGACATAACTTCCTCCGACCCTCTGCTCACTGTTTCAAGTTATTCATGGCTTCACTCCATTTGTCAAGCAGTTATACACACATTCTAATTGTGTTAGGACCTCCATGCTTCAGTCACTACCGTACTACTGAGAAATATCCTGTTAAACTATCCCATTGTAAGCACGTGTACCTCGTCTGCTAAAATAGGGTATGGTATGTAATACTTGTGGTGGCTGCATTATAATTATTATTCTATTTATTTCACCAATCAGTGGGGTTAAATCAAAAAATCGTCGGCTTACTTGCAAGTCGGTAGGGCAACTTCTTTATTAAAACTGCATGAGAGGAGAACCTGCCCTTGACACTCGGTTAATATGGATAATATATGATTTTCATACCTTGTTTTATATTCTGGGGGACATTCCTGTCCATTATCACTAGTTGGATGGTTGGTTCCTCAGTTTAGGGGCTGCGACAATGTGGTCATGTAACCCCCGTGTACTTTGAGTGTGTGTAGAATCTGTCTGATAACGAGTGTTAATTGTGATGGCTGTATCAGTGTGTGTTATCTGTGATTCAGGTAAGGACTGCAAATGATCAATTTCAATGCTATCAAATGCTACAGTCAACGACACCTAGCTACGAACTTGGCTACTAGATCCGGCACCTGGCGACGAACGTTGAAACTTAATAGAGTGTTAATCAAATCTATCCTACAAATTTAGCTTCACACAATTGTAGTTAGTGGAAGGTTCTTTTTGAATGCCATAAATTTATGACATGGGCTGCCAGCTTTACTTCCCCTCCGATGGGAGGCATACTGAGGGATATTTAACGCTCTTAAAAAATCCGACGACTTTGGCGGGTTTGAATCCGCGATCTTGGGCATAGAACCTCAGCATGCTACCAAGTAAACCATCGAAGCCGCCCCATTATCACTAGTGCACTGCACAAGGCCTCTTCAACTGTTACCAGGACACACACATTGACATCACATTACTCTTGCCAACATGTGGGATAACAAAATGATTGGTTTGGATAAAGATTATAATAATAGTTTTAATGCAGCCAATGGCCATTGAAAAAGTAAAAAATACAATGCAGGTACTGTCAGTCGCTACAAAATTGCGTCAGGGAAGTTCATCTTCTTTTAAGCCGAATATTTCCACCTCAGTAGTTTGGTTCAAGTGTATATTGCAATACGTATGAGAAACATAATGAGCTCATCCAAATACTTCAACAAATTGGAATTGACGCTCAAGATATAAGAATCATTGAAGACCTTTACTGGCATCAAAAAGCTGTAGTGACTATTGATGATGATACATCTGATTCTATGGACATTAGAAGAGGAGTTCGACAAGGATGTATTCTGTCTCCCTTATTATTCAACAATTACTTGGAAGCTGTATTTCGGGCAGTAGAGCATACATAATAATGTTAATAGCAATGTTATTGGTTTTACGTCCCTTTTAACTACCCTGGCTTTTAGAGATACCGGGGTGCTGGAATTTTGCCCCAAAGGGGATCTTTAACGAGCCAGTAAATCTACTGACATGGCTCCCTCGCATTTGCACATTCTCAAATGCCAGCTGACTGTGCCAGGATACGAACCTGCAACCTTGGGCTAGCAGGCGAGAACATTACCGCTGAACCATGCAGCCAGACAGGAGAAGATACAGCAGTGGGAATGAAGGTGAACGGGAAACTAACACGTACACTTAGATATGCAGACGACACAGTTCCTCTGGCCAGTAGTATTGAATAATACAGTAATAATGTTGGTATATTGTCATTCCTGGCCCGTGAATTTAAACTCAGCCATTTTTTAGGTTTGTGCCGTGTTTTGTGTGGGGTTTCTCCTAGGAACACCAATTTTAGAACTTAAAAGGTTCATTCTGGTTCCGTATTGATAAACTAATTAGTATAAACAGGTTAAAAGGTTCCGCCTGATCAATACTTTTATTAAATATGCTCACTGTGTGGTCATTCATGGTGTCCACAGAATTTTCAATGTCAATTTTCATGACTATTTTTCAACAAAATTCCTGACTCGTGAAGTCATCGTAACATCGGAGAAGAGGGTTATTGAGAAAACAAATATATATATCTTTTTAATTTTGCAGCCTCCACCATCCCTATAGCTGCCCAACGCTCGCCTCTTTATTAATTTAAAATACAAAATAATGTGCAATGTGCTGGGTGATGGGATTGCCACATCCCCATGCCAAAGCCAAAAATTTGGTAAAAGAGGTTTTTACTATGATGTACTGTAAAAATGGAAACATACCATAATGTCCAGTGAGTTATTGCTTTTTATCTTCAGAGATTAGTTGAACTAGTAACATCAAAATACGGCTGTAAAACACAAATTACTCTATGGTTAATATAAAATTCCTGACTTTCTAATACTTTTCGCCATTTTTTCCTGACTCACGCCAGTTTTTCACACTTTGTCCTGACTTTTCCTGACCAAAAACAAAATTCCTGACTTTTCCTGACTATTCCAGCCTGTGGACACCATGTCATTAGTGGGACATGTTTCGAGGCATAATTAACAGTTTTGGCCACGCAATCAGCCGATACGACAGAAAACGATACAAGATAATTGTTTGGAGTACACCATACAAGATTCAGTTTTAAGGAAATTTTTAGTGTTACGCCAAACAATATCTTGTATCGTTTTCTGTCGTATCAGCTGATGAAGGGACCAAAACTATTAATTAGGCCTTGAAACATGTCCCACTAATGACCACACAGTGAGCATATTTAATAAAAGTATTGATCAGGCAGAACCTTTTAACCTGTTTAACTAGGAACACCAAGCCGGCTCATCAGCGGGCTCTTGGTTCTCCCCGCCCTGACCCCCACAGGAGTAGCGAACTGTGCACTACCTCCCTTTTCCTGAAGTGCACGTGCGCCTCTAACTGCGAGAGTTAAAAGCTCAAGCATCCTTTCACCTTCTTATAAAAGCTTCTAAAAAGATGGTATATTGGCATTCACCGTCCATGAAATAAAAAACTCAGCAACTTTTCTAGGTTTGTGTACGGTTTCGCCTAGGAACACCAAGCTGGCTCATCAGCGGGCTCTTGGTGCTCCCCGCGGACCTTGATGTTTGTTGCTTTGGCTTGAATTGCCACCATTTTGTCAGCTGTTTGCGGTTTGAAACAGTGAGGTGTTAGATGCCGGTGTATTGACATGTGTTCAAGTACGACGTGTGGTGGTGAGTTACGAATGCTCATACATTTCTTTTAGTTGTTCTATTTAATTGAAAAGTTGCACTGTACTTTCTTAAAGCCATCGTGAGACAAAGCCATTGGTCGCTACTAGGTTAGATGATTATCTAGACAAAATTTACTGCTTGTATTACAAGCAAGGGGGTCCGGGGCATAAGCTCCAGGTTAGGTTCGTGTATGTATGTATGTAAAGCCTTATTAACAGAAATTAACATGTATGCATCTTTGAAACCTAAAGTGTATTCCATGACATCATGGATGCCGCCAATATGAGTCTATGGGAATTTTGTAGTGAAATGTATCGCGACCTGTACAGCTGTTTCAATCACTACTACTGAGTGTAATATCCTATTAAGTCACTCCATTGCAAGTGCTGTACAACACTCCACCCTCGTCTATTAAAATAGGGTACCGTTATGTAATACTGCGTGAATAAATAAATGTTTTACTGCGTATTGTTATAGTAGCACTGAATGAAAGTAGAACGAGTGATAACATTCTCCACAGTACATGAATATTAGCCAAAATAACTTATCAAACGATGAGAAATAATTCAGGGAATGATGTTTTAATAGATGTTTCCTCCTCCTCTGCCTGTGACCCACCCAGCCATTCCAAATAGGATCAAGACTTATATAAGCAAAATTCCATCTGTGGCCGCCATGGTTCACATCAATCATCATCAAAACAGTACTGCCAACCTCGCTCTTATGGTACTATGCCGCACCAACACCCGACCATTCTAACCTTCATTTTATCCAATCCCATGGTTTTTGACAATGTTTACAGCCTAACCCGTCCAGATCAATGGTTTTGTGTCAACCGTGCCCCGCTAGCTACGCATGGCTTGACCCACCTACACCCGACCATTCTAACCTTCCGTTATGTCCAATCTAATGGTTTTTGACAATGGTTACAGCCTAACACGTCCAGATTACTGGTCTTGTATCAACCATGCCCTGCCAGCTGCATGCGGCCAAGGCCGTACCTACACCCGACTATTCTAACCTTCGTTTTGTCCAATCCAATGGTTTTTGAAAAGGGTTACAGCCCAACATATCCAAATCATTGGTTTTTGACAATGGATTCAGCCTAACGCGTCCAGATGTTTTTTTTTTTAATTAACAGTGATTTTGTACCCACTTTTTCTTATCAAGAGCGAATTTGTATCTCACATGTTGGCAACAATGTGTGCGCCTCGGTGTGTGCTGCTTGAGTGCGCCTTGTTGAAAGTTGAACGAGATTCAAGCGCTGTCGGAACATGGCAGTCGTTTTTAAAAGAGCAATAAACAAAAACACATACATGAGGTGCAGTAGTGACCAGGGTTCCTAATTTCAATACGTAATATCACCCAGAAGATGAAACAAGGACACAAGGTATGTAAAAGTCACATTGATGTCTGATGCAAGTGTATAAGCCGCATTCTACTTTCATTCAGAATGAATATTGTTACTATATTATTATGGAATTAAGCCGATTAATTCTTGCCTTGACCTGATCCTGGCTTTTACACTTGTACCTGGCAGATTATTGAAAATACAGTCAACACTCACTAATTCGTACCAATGGAGGCGAGGCCTAGTCCAAATTATAGAAATGTTCTCTAAAATATTGTACTGTACAGTACATGCATAGTTATCTGAAGCTATACTTATGAATATAATATACAATGTATGTAATTGTTAAAGAAAGACTAGATCAACATCGTCATACAGGGTCTATTTTTGCTTGGCAAGGCGATTCCGCTCGATCTTGGCCGGCGGTTCCCAGCCAATAGCCGGCTGTTACAGGTTGGCGCGCGTGTTTCCACGCTCTTGCTGCGGTATACGTGTGAGCTCCGAGCTAATTGGGTGTTTTATAAGGCTACTGTGTATCGTATTCCTACAAATTGGACAATAAAACAACTGGCTAAGAGATTCAAACGTACAGGTTCAGGTTCCTTACTGGAGCTAAATTTACCGGAGTAACTGGAAACGTCTTAAGGAGATGCCGATTATGTTTGGCAGTGGATGGTGAACATTTTCTGCATCTACTGTAATCATTGTGAGTAAAAATGCATGATACTGATTTTAAGCACCGTCTTCTGCCGTACATATGTGTGCGCGGTCTCCGGCAACTGAGCCGTCGCTGGCAGAGCGCGTGAGCGAGAATGTCCTTGCCAAGCAAATATAAAGACCCTGTATTAAATTAAAGTTACAATAATATTCTAAGGCTGTATATGTATCCCTGTAAACATTTTATCTTCTAAACTTAGTGATGTATATTCACCCCTACCGGTAACATTCATCTTAGTTACTGTGTTCTAGCGAGGACAACAGTATGACACTGCCAAACACTTTTAAGCAATCATAGAGATAGAATAAAACACACTCCGGCGGGAGTCATCGGATTTTTTAAGAACGTTAAAAATCCCTCAGTATACCTTCCTTTGGAGGGGAAGTAAAGTCGGTGGTCCCATGTCATAGATTAATGGCATGTTAAAGAACCTTCCACTAATTACACCTGTGTGCAGCTAAATTATATATAGGTTAAACATTTGACTAACGTTCTTAGGTTCCTACGTTCGTCGTCAAGAGCCAACTGTGGTGGCATCTGGTAACTAACTTCTGAACTAGTTGGTCATTGACGGTGGTGGCAAAAGTAGAAACTACTTTAAAAAATTCAATGTCTGCAGTCCTTACTTGAATTAAAACAGATACACACACTAATACAGCCATCACAATTAACACTGGTTATCAAACAGATTCTACACACACCCAAAGTACACGGGGCTACATGACCGCTTTGTCGCAGCCCCTAAACTGGGGAACCAACCAGAATAAACACAATGTAACAGTAACTCATCATGTGGGCTTCAAAAATCTAACTGAGCAGGCAGTGCCTTTGTTGCGTGCTTGTGACATATGGTACTAAACATTGGCTGCGAGTGGAGTGAATGGGAAGGGAGGGGGATGCGATGGCTATTTTACAATTGATGGCCTTGGTGCAAATGATGTCTGGCGCAGTACTGCGGCGATGAAAACCTGTCTGAATTATCCGAAATAGTGAGGGTTCACTGTATATGATTCACATACCTTTCCAGGAGTCGTTAGGAATTGAAATTACTGTCAATTATCACTGCTGCACCGGAAATATTCGTTATATTAAGTAAATAAATGTTCTTATTTCTTGCTCATTAAACGAAGGCAGCCATGTTTCAGGTGCACACATTGACGTCACATAACTATTGCCAACATGTCCGTTACAAAATACACCACACGACACACGTAACATAATTATGTGAAAAAAGAAATAGGTTATTAATGCATAACTACCCACACTGTGCATGACAAAAACCAGGGGTGCGAATTGGTTAATGCGGCCCACGTAACAATTATTAGTCCAGGCAAAAACCATTGGTCTGGGTGAAAATATTGGGCTAGGCAAAAACCACTGATGCATTATGACATTCTTGATTGAAATAGGAGATTGTTAACTCGCACACTCCATGTCTAACTTATAACTGAAACTTAGAGCACTTTCACATGAAAAAAAAAATAGTTACATAGTGATAAGCACATTCTCTACGATAATTACTATAAAATGGCTCAAGAGCTCATTACTTACTTTCTGTCATCTGATAATTAGCATTAAGAATAAATGTTTTAGTTACAATACCGAATATGAAATAGTACTGAATGCGCGGGGTTGGCAATACTGTACTTGTCGCTCAATCAGGCGTATAATGGCGCACCGAGCCGGAATTTCAACCACCAGTAGAACTTGACATTACCGACTCCTTGAGAAAAAACATTCTTAAACTACTGAAATTAGCCAAAATGCCTATGGTATTGGTCTGGAAAAAATCTGGAAATGGTGTAGTAATAGAAATAGATCTTTCCTCCTCCACTGTCCATAACCCACCCACCGTCTCCTCTTTTGATCAAGACTTATATAGATGAAATTCCAGTTGAGTCCGACAATATGCCTGATTTATTAACAAGTACATTATTGCCAACTCCACGCATTCGGTATTATTTTATATCCAATATCGTAAAACAAAAAAGCGCCGTCAAGTTAATGTAAAAGTGCGCCTAGTTCCAGTCTTACGTTGTGCGAGTTGTGAACTAACAATCTCCAATTTCAATCAAGAACATCATAATGCATCAATAATTTTCATCCAAACCAATGGTTTTTGGCAAGACATATAATTACTACGTAGCTCGGCCCAGCCAATAATAATACCACTGGTTTTTGACATGCACAGTGCGGGTAGTCACACATCAATAATCTTTATCCAGGCCAATGGTTTTGTCAATTAAATGTTTTTTTCATTTTGTATTGGACATGTTGACAACAGTATGTTGACAACAGTGACAGGACATGATATCACATTATCAAATTTCAAAGAAATTCAAAAAATTTATCCGGTTTCCTCAATTTATTTTTCAGTGTTTCGCCCCGTTGTACAATTGGGCTCATCAGTTGGTATGGTACACCCAGTGATGAAAAATAACCAGGTATTTATAAATCAGGGTAAATACCCAGGGTATATACTTGGGTAAATATCCAATTTGGGTAAATACCTGGGTATTTTAGATTTTCATTGAAAATCCTGTGTCGTGGTAAGTTGAACCTTAAAAAAAAGGGTACCGGTATGCAGACTATTCTACATTAAATTTTAGAAATGTAACAACATTAGATAGTTAATAAAATAAAATTTTATTAAAATTGGGACTTAAAAACAGAATTAGAATTGAGAATTAGATCAGGAGATAAAATTCAATAGTTATAACCTGAAAAACTCAGGGTTAGAATTGAACTAAGCCTTTTTGCATACATTGAGATAAAAGTTGGGGGAAATTTATTCCGAACATTGGCCAAGTTCTACAAAAGGTGTAATATACAGTTTTCAACACACTATATGTTTTTCAGAACAGTTTGTAATATCATTCAAATGTAAAATAAATAATCAAATAACCAAAAAGACTAGTAAATAGAAAATTAACTGTTACACTTAAAAAGTTCTAAAAAAAATAGAGGCCTTACTTTATGTAGGTTTAATGAAGCTTAACAAATGTATTAGGTTATTCATTCATTATGAATTTCTTTAGGCTTAGGCCTATATTCCAATTTTCAATAAAATACCGTATATCAATTATAATATAATATCGTATGGCCTCGGGTGCCTGGTGCAAGCTTTGCTATTTGACACCCAGAGGGTAGCTTGCATGTCGAATTTCGTAGTTCCTTGACTATGAAAGTCAAGGAGGTTAGATGTTAGATATCTAATCTCCTTGAACACAATAGCGCTTTCTAGTAGAGAAATGAGGAACTTTGTGCTGGCGGAAACTCCCGAGATTCATTTTGCCATTATGAACTCGGCCTACTGAATTCAAATGGGTTCTTTGACATGCCAACATCGTATGACATGCGTATCGTATTTTTGCCGCCTTTCAAAAATCACTTACCACGGTCAGGGGCGAACCTGCAATCTTGGGGTTAGTAGACCGACACGCTATCCACTCACCCACCGTAGCAGTACAAGTACAACTTGGGTCGAATCAAATTGAATTTTTTATTATAGTTATAGTTATTAAAAATTTAAAACACAAAACAAGCAAAAGGTTTTATCCAATATTTTACTTTAATTTAAGGAGAAACCACTTAAAGACAACGTTACAGTGCCAAAACTATAAATACCCAAAAATACCTGGACGTCCATTTTCCTTTCTTTAGTTTTGATGGATCAATATTGTAATAATAAACAAAGTTTATATGGTTCCGCCTAGTCAATACATTGTTTTATTAGAGGTTTTATCGTGACATAATCACTTGTCTTTGCGTATGTTGGGACATGTTTCGGTGTCTAGTGACATTGACACCATCATCAGCCTATGGTTATTGGCAACACTCAATGACATTAAAATAATAATTAAAACAACACACACATGACTAAAATAACACTTTAAAAAGTTTTTAAAACACTGTCATATTGAAAGTTCAATAAAAAGTCTTAAAAAAGGCTTGCTGCACTGTTTTGGTTTCCAATGTCCTGCTTCCGATAAAAACCTCCAATATCCAGCAAGAGGTGACCAAACATAACTGGAAAAGAAAATCCCTGTGTGAACTATGATAAATATTAAAACCGAAAAAGTGGAAAGCTAAACAAAGAAAAAGTGGAAAAATATATAAAAAAGGAGTGTGGTGAACTTACGGTGTAGCTGTGGCAGCGAGAAATCGGGCCGTGCTGAGGCATACGGAGACTGTGCAGTACTGATATGGAATAGCTTGGGGGAAGCGGGCGAGGCTTCAGTCGAGAGGGGCGGGGGGAGGGTAAGGATACTGGCAATTTTGGAGGACAGGTGCGGGATGGGGATAGAGGGGCGGGATAGGGGTATGGGGTTAAGGGGTGGAAAGAGCGGATTTGTAGGTCCTCGATTAAATGATAAAATTAAGGTGGTTTGTATTTAACTCTGTAATTAGTTAAGGTCTCAAAGAGTACATTATTATTTTCAAAGTTGATCTCATTCATATTGGTTAGGGGGTCTGTTCTTTGGGCAAAATCTATTTCGATTTCTTCCAATATGTTCATTGTGGTACCTTTCTTAGCAAGATGCAGGATGCTCATGTCTTTGTTGATGTCAGTGAATTCATGTTTACTGTCCTTCATGTGGTTGGCCATAGCGGAAAATTTATTGTATTTTAGAGCGTTAAAATGTTCACCATATCTTGTAGCAAATGACCTACCGGTTTGTCCATAATAATTAGCTTCGCATTTGGTGCATTTCAATTTGTATATGCCAGATTTACTAAACTTGTTCGTGTGGTTCAGTTTGTTGGTGTTAAATAAAATATCTTTATTTGTATTAGTTGTTTTGTAGGCTATTTTTAGACCGCGTTTCTTAAAGATATTGGAAATGCTGTAAGATTTGTTGTTAAAGTACGTGAAGACTGCGTACTTGGGTTGCTCTTTTTGTTCTGGCGTTAGGTGGGTGACCGGTTTGTTTTTAATTTTATTAATGATGTTGTTAACTATCTGTGGTGCGAATCCGTTTATTTTAGCAACTTGCTTAATGATTTTTAGCTCTTCGTTTAGGCTTGCTTGGTCTAGAGGAAGGGAGAAGGCTCTGTTGATCATGCTCAGAAATGCGGCTTTCTTTTGATTACCTGGGTGATTAGAGTCCTGCCTTATAGTTGTGTGTGTTTGGGTTGGCTTTCTGAAAATTTTGTATGTTAATCTATTATTAATCCGACTGACTGTGATGTCAAGAAAGTTTATTTTATTGTTTACCGCTGATTCTGCCGTGAATTGTATATTTTTATCCAGACTATTTAATTTGTGTACCAATCCTTCTATGTTCAGGGTCGTCTCATCTAATATTACAAATACATCGTCCACGTATCTTGCCCAAAAAAATATCCCATCAATTTTGTTTATGATTTCCTCATGCTCTAGGTGATCTAAGTATATATTGGCTACTATGCCAGAGAGCGGGGAGCCCATTGACAGTCCCTCTTTTTGCTTGAAGATTTTATTATTAAAGGTGAAAAAATTATTTATAAGTGTGAACTCAAGTAGTGTCATAAATTCACTGATTTCTACTTTCGATAACGAGCTACTGCTAGACAGGTTTTGTTCAATGACCTTGAGCGAAGGTTTGATGGGAATGTTTGTATACATGTCCTTCACATCTACACTGTGTAAGGAGTGTTTGCTCATTAATTTAAGTTTCATTGTTTCATCGCAGAAATGGAGTGTGTTCTTCAGGGATTTGTTGGCTTTGTAGGTGTAATGTTTTTCAAGAAATTGTTGGCAAAATTTAGCGGTTCTGTAGAGAGGGCTGTTTCTAAAATTGATTACGGGTCTTATGGGTGTACCTTCTTTATGTATCTTGGGGAGGGCTCTCAAGGTGGGTAATCCCGGGTTCATGTTGATTAGATTATTTGTTTGTTTATCGCTAAAGATAAACATAGAGTTTTTCAGAATGCTTTTCAATTTTCTTTGTATGGACTGGGTGGGGTCTTTTTTGACTTCATCAAATTTAGAGTTTTTAAGGAAGTCATAGGTGTTATTAACATATGCCTCCCTATCCATCACTTTTTGACTTTTAAAGTCGGACATTTTTCCGTATTGACAGAATGTAATAATAAACAAAGTTTATATGGTTCCGCCTAGTCAATACATTGTTTTATTAGAGGTTTTATCGTGACATAATCACTTGTCTTTGCGTATGTTGGGACATGTTTCGGTGTCTAGTGACATTGACACCATCATCAGCCTATGGTTATTGGCAACACTCAATGACATTAAAATAATAATTAAAACAACACACACATGACTAAAATAACACTTTAAAAAGTTTTTAAAACACTGTCATATTGAAAGTTCAATAAAAAGTCTTAAAAAAGGCTTGCTGCACTGTTTTGGTTTCCAATGTCCTGCTTCCGATAAAAACCTCCAATATCCAGCAAGAGGTGACCAAACATAACTGGAAAAGAAAATCCCTGTGTGAACTATGATAAATATTAAAACCGAAAAAGTGGAAAGCTAAACAAAGAAAAAGTGGAAAAATATATAAAAAAGGAGTGTGGTGAACTTACGGTGTAGCTGTGGCAGCGAGAAATCGGGCCGTGCTGAGGCATACGGAGACTGTGCAGTACTGATATGGAATAGCTTGGGGGAAGCGGGCGAGGCTTCAGTCGAGAGGGGCGGGGGGAGGGTAAGGATACTGGCAATTTTGGAGGACAGGTGCGGGATGGGGATAGAGGGGCGGGATAGGGGTATGGGGTTAAGGGGTGGAAAGAGCGGATTTGTAGGTCCTCGATTAAATGATAAAATTAAGGTGGTTTGTATTTAACTCTGTAATTAGTTAATGTCTCAAAGAGTACATTATTATTTTCAAAGTTGATCTCATTGATATTGGTTAGGGGGTCTGTTCTTTGGGCAAAATCTATTTCGATTTCTTCCAATATGTTCATTGTGGTACCTTTCTTAGCAAGATGCAGGATGCTCATGTCTTTGTTGATGTCAGTGAATTCATGTTTACTGTCCTTCATGTGGTTGGCCATAGCGGAAAATTTATTGTATTTTAGAGCGTTAAAATGTTCACCATATCTTGTAGCAAATGACCTACCGGTTTGTCCATAATAATTAGCTTCGCATTTGGTGCATTTCAATTTGTATATGCCAGATTTACTAAACTTGTTCGTGTGGTTCAGTTTGTTGGTGTTAAATAAAATATCTTTATTTGTATTAGTTGTTTTGTAGGCTATTTTTAGACCGCGTTTCTTAAAGATATTGGAAATGCTGTAAGATTTGTTGTTAAAGTACGTGAAGACTGCGTACTTGGGTTGCTCTTTTTGTTCTGGCGTTAGGTGGGTGACCGGTTTGTTTTTAATTTTATTAATGATGTTGTTAACTATCTGTGGTGCGAATCCGTTTATTTTAGCAACTTGCTTAATGATTTTTAGCTCTTCGTTTAGGCTTGCTTGGTCTAGAGGAAGGGAGAAGGCTCTGTTGATCATGCTCAGAAATGCGGCTTTCTTTTGATTACCTGGGTGATTAGAGTCCTGCCTTATAGTTGTGTGTGTTTGGGTTGGCTTTCTGAAAATTTTGTATGTTAATCTATTATTAATCCGACTGACTGTGATGTCAAGAAAGTTTATTTTATTGTTTACCGCTGATTCTGCCGTGAATTGTATATTTTTATCCAGACTATTTAATTTGTGTACCAATCCTTCTATGTTCAGGGTCGTCTCATCTAATATTACAAATACATCGTCCACGTATCTTGCCCAAAAAAATATCCCATCAATTTTGTTTATGATTTCCTCATGCTCTAGGTGATCTAAGTATATATTGGCTACTATGCCAGAGAGCGGGGAGCCCATTGACAGTCCCTCTTTTTGCTTGAAGATTTTATTATTAAAGGTGAAAAAATTATTTATAAGTGTGAACTCAAGTAGTGTCATAAATTCACTGATTTCTACTTTCGATAACGAGCTACTGCTAGACAGGTTTTGTTCAATGACCTTGAGCGAAGGTTTGATGGGAATGTTTGTATACATGTCCTTCACATCTACACTGTGTAAGGAGTGTTTGCTCATTAATTTAAGTTTCATTGTTTCATCGCAGAAATGGAGTGTGTTCTTCAGGGATTTGTTGGCTTTGTAGGTGTAATGTTTTTCAAGAAATTGTTGGCAAAATTTAGCGGTTCTGTAGAGAGGGCTGTTTCTAAAATTGATTACGGGTCTTATGGGTGTACCTTCTTTATGTATCTTGGGGAGGGCTCTCAAGGTGGGTAATCCCGGGTTCATATTGATTAGATTATTTGTTTGTTTATCGCTAAAGATAAACATAGAGTTTTTCAGAATGCTTTTCAATTTTCTTTGTATGGACTGGGTGGGGTCTTTTTTGACTTCATCAAATTTAGAGTTTTTAAGGAAGTCATAGGTGTTATTAACATATGCCTCCCTATCCATCACTTTTTGACTTTTAAAGTCGGACATTTTTCCGTATTGACAGAATGTAATAATAAACAAAGTTTATATGGTTCCGCCTAGTCAATACATTGTTTTATTAGAGGTTTTATCGTGACATAATCACTTGTCTTTGCGTATGTTGGGACATGTTTCGGTGTCTAGTGACATTGACACCATCATCAGCCTATGGTTATTGGCAACACTCAATGACATTAAAATAATAATTAAAACAACACACACATGACTAAAATAACACTTTAAAAAGTTTTTAAAACACTGTCATATTGAAAGTTCAATAAAAAGTCTTAAAAAAGGCTTGCTGCACTGTTTTGGTTTCCAATGTCCTGCTTCCGATAAAAACCTCCAATATCCAGCAAGAGGTGACCAAACATAACTGGAAAAGAAAATCCCTGTGTGAACTATGATAAATATTAAAACCGAAAAAGTGGAAAGCTAAACAAAGAAAAAGTGGAAAAATATATAAAAAAGGAGTGTGGTGAACTTACGGTGTAGCTGTGGCAGCGAGAAATCGGGCCGTGCTGAGGCATACGGAGACTGTGCAGTACTGATATGGAATAGCTTGGGGGAAGCGGGCGAGGCTTCAGTCGAGAGGGGCGGGGGGAGGGTAAGGATACTGGCAATTTTGGAGGACAGGTGCGGGATGGGGATAGAGGGGCGGGATAGGGGTATGGGGTTAAGGGGTGGAAAGAGCGGATTTGTAGGTCCTCGATTAAATGATAAAATTAAGGTGGTTTGTATTTAACTCTGTAATTAGTTAAGGTCTCAAAGAGTACATTATTATTTTCAAAGTTGATCTCATTGATATTGGTTAGGGGGTCTGTTCTTTGGGCAAAATCTATTTCGATTTCTTCCAATATGTTCATTGTGGTACCTTTCTTAGCAAGATGCAGGATGCTCATGTCTTTGTTGATGTCAGTGAATTCATGTTTACTGTCCTTCATGTGGTTGGCCATAGCGGAAAATTTATTGTATTTTAGAGCGTTAAAATGTTCACCATATCTTGTAGCAAATGACCTACCGGTTTGTCCATAATAATTAGCTTCGCATTTGGTGCATTTCAATTTGTATATGCCAGATTTACTAAACTTGTTCGTGTGGTTCAGTTTGTTGGTGTTAAATAAAATATCTTTATTTGTATTAGTTGTTTTGTAGGCTATTTTTAGACCGCGTTTCTTAAAGATATTGGAAATGCTGTAAGATTTGTTGTTAAAGTACGTGAAGACTGCGTACTTGGGTTGCTCTTTTTGTTCTGGCGTTAGGTGGGTGACCGGTTTGTTTTTAATTTTATTAATGATGTTGTTAACTATCTGTGGTGCGAATCCGTTTATTTTAGCAACTTGCTTAATGATTTTTAGCTCTTCGTTTAGGCTTGCTTGGTCTAGAGGAAGGGAGAAGGCTCTGTTGATCATGCTCAGAAATGCGGCTTTCTTTTGATTACCTGGGTGATTAGAGTCCTGCCTTATAGTTGTGTGTGTTTGGGTTGGCTTTCTGAAAATTTTGTATGTTAATCTATTATTAATCCGACTGACTGTGATGTCAAGAAAGTTTATTTTATTGTTTACCGCTGATTCTGCCGTGAATTGTATATTTTTATCCAGACTATTTAATTTGTGTACCAATCCTTCTATGTTCAGGGTCGTCTCATCTAATATTACAAATACATCGTCCACGTATCTTGCCCAAAAAAATATCCCATCAATTTTGTTTATGATTTCCTCATGCTCTAGGTGATCTAAGTATATATTGGCTACTATGCCAGAGAGCGGGGAGCCCATTGACAGTCCCTCTTTTTGCTTGAAGATTTTATTATTAAAGGTGAAAAAATTATTTATAAGTGTGAACTCAAGTAGTGTCATAAATTCACTGATTTCTACTTTCGATAACGAGCTACTGCTAGACAGGTTTTGTTCAATGACCTTGAGCGAAGGTTTGATGGGAATGTTTGTATACATGTCCTTCACATCTACACTGTGTAAGGAGTGTTTGCTCATTAATTTAAGTTTCATTGTTTCATCGCAGAAATGGAGTGTGTTCTTCAGGGATTTGTTGGCTTTGTAGGTGTAATGTTTTTCAAGAAATTGTTGGCAAAATTTAGCGGTTCTGTAGAGAGGGCTGTTTCTAAAATTGATTACGGGTCTTATGGGTGTACCTTCTTTATGTATCTTGGGGAGGGCTCTCAAGGTGGGTAATCCCGGGTTCATATTGATTAGATTATTTGTTTGTTTATCGCTAAAGATAAACATAGAGTTTTTCAGAATGCTTTTCAATTTTCTTTGTATGGACTGGGTGGGGTCTTTTTTGACTTCATCAAATTTAGAGTTTTTAAGGAAGTCATAGGTGTTATTAACATATGCCTCCCTATCCATCAGCACGACCGTGTTCCCTTTGTCCGCTTTTGTGACAATTATATCGTTACTATTGATTTTTCTTTTTAATTTTTTAAGATGATTTAGGTTCGGTTTCTGGTTAGTATTGGTGCTGATTATTTTTTGGATTTCTTTATTTGCCGTGAATCTAACCTCCTTCTGCTTGTCAATTGGGAGTCTTCGTATAGCAGTTTCTGTTTCCGCTACTAAATTTGTAAGTGTCTTATCGTTAATTTCAACTTCCCAGTTATGTTTTGGTCCCCTGCCTAGTATTTCGAGTTCTTGACGGTCGAAATTGACGCTTGATAGATTTTTGACGGGTGGAGAAAATTGTCCTTTGGTATGCTGTTGGTTGATAAACTGTTCCTTAGATTCCCTGATTTTTCTGGTTTTATTCTGTACGAATTGTAAATTCCTAAATTTGTTATCCAATGACAACACTTTTTTGTTGATTTTCTTGAAAAGAATTTGATTAACTGTGAGAGAATATTCATCCCAGTCTTTTTTGCTGGATAGGTTTGCGGCTTCTAGATGCGTACGGTATAACTTATTATTAAGGTTGTTTTTCTTGATGTATAGGAATTTAATTTCTCTTTGGAAAACCCTGCTGTTGATTATTCTTTGCGTTCTAACTTCGTACTTGTTTAATGCGCCCTTTTTCTGGTAAGCCTTGAAGTGTGAAGGGGTTATGTTGTGTTCTCGGCATTTCTTTAGAAAACCAATGTCCTTGATGGTGCTGGCCAATTTGACTTTGAGGTCTTTATATTTGTAACGCGCTCTTTTGGCGCAGTTAGCTTGGCTTGCTTCGTACACTTTTTGACTTTTAAAGTCGGACATTTTTCCGTATTGACAGAATGTAATAATAAACAAAGTTTATATGGTTCCGCCTAGTCAATACATTGTTTTATTAGAGGTTTTATCGTGACATAATCACTTGTCTTTGCGTATGTTGGGACATGTTTCGGTGTCTAGTGACATTGACACCATCATCAGCCTATGGTTATTGGCAACACTCAATGACATTAAAATAATAATTAAAACAACACACACATGACTAAAATAACACTTTAAAAAGTTTTTAAAACACTGTCATATTGAAAGTTCAATAAAAAGTCTTAAAAAAGGCTTGCTGCACTGTTTTGGTTTCCAATGTCCTGCTTCCGATAAAAACCTCCAATATCCAGCAAGAGGTGACCAAACATAACTGGAAAAGAAAATCCCTGTGTGAACTATGATAAATATTAAAACCGAAAAAGTGGAAAGCTAAACAAAGAAAAAGTGGAAAAATATATAAAAAAGGAGTGTGGTGAACTTACGGTGTAGCTGTGGCAGCGAGAAATCGGGCCGTGCTGAGGCATACGGAGACTGTGCAGTACTGATATGGAATAGCTTGGGGGAAGCGGGCGAGGCTTCAGTCGAGAGGGGCGGGGGGAGGGTAAGGATACTGGCAATTTTGGAGGACAGGTGCGGGATGGGGATAGAGGGGCGGGATAGGGGTATGGGGTTAAGGGGTGGAAAGAGCGGATTTGTAGGTCCTCGATTAAATGATAAAATTAAGGTGGTTTGTATTTAACTCTGTAATTAGTTAAGGTCTCAAAGAGTACATTATTATTTTCAAAGTTGATCTCATTGATATTGGTTAGGGGGTCTGTTCTTTGGGCAAAATCTATTTCGATTTCTTCCAATATGTTCATTGTGGTACCTTTCTTAGCAAGATGCAGGATGCTCATGTCTTTGTTGATGTCAGTGAATTCATGTTTACTGTCCTTCATGTGGTTGGCCATAGCGGAAAATTTATTGTATTTTAGAGCGTTAAAATGTTCACCATATCTTGTAGCAAATGACCTACCGGTTTGTCCATAATAATTAGCTTCGCATTTGGTGCATTTCAATTTGTATATGCCAGATTTACTAAACTTGTTCGTGTGGTTCAGTTTGTTGGTGTTAAATAAAATATCTTTATTTGTATTAGTTGTTTTGTAGGCTATTTTTAGACCGCGTTTCTTAAAGATATTGGAAATGCTGTAAGATTTGTTGTTAAAGTACGTGAAGACTGCGTACTAGGGTTGCTCTTTTTGTTCTGGCGTTAGGTGGGTGACCGGTTTGTTTTTAATTTTATTAATGATGTTGTTAACTATCTGTGGTGCGAATCCGTTTATTTTAGCAACTTGCTTAATGATTTTTAGCTCTTCGTTTAGGCTTGCTTGGTCTAGAGGAAGGGAGAAGGCTCTGTTGATCATGCTCAGAAATGCGGCTTTCTTTTGATTACCTGGGTGATTAGAGTCCTGCCTTATAGTTGTGTGTGTTTGGGTTGGCTTTCTGAAAATTTTGTATGTTAATCTATTATTAATCCGACTGACTGTGATGTCAAGAAAGTTTATTTTATTGTTTACCGCTGATTCTGCCGTGAATTGTATATTTTTATCCAGACTATTTAATTTGTGTACCAATCCTTCTATGTTCAGGGTCGTCTCATCTAATATTACAAATACATCGTCCACGTATCTTGCCCAAAAAAATATCCCATCAATATTGTTCCTGATTTCAATTTAGGGTATCAAATGTCTGTGTTTCAGTCCTTGTTTGTCCAACACTTCATTAACACATCAAAATGTATTGTACAAAGCGCAAAGAACTGAAAATACCCTCATTTTGGGTAATTAAACGACCACTGGGTATATACCCGGGTAAATACCCAATTTATATTTACCTTCCCACTGGGTATTTACCCAGCCCTCATCACTAGGTACACCTCACCAAGACACTTGGCTAGTACAGGTTTTTGGCCGGTCAGTCCTGGTTTCACCGTCGAACAGAGGACAATCTGCGATCTTCACGCATGTGCAATTGATACGTGAGTTTTCAGTTGCGCGGAAAGCAACTCACATATCAATTGCACATGCCTTAGGTTCACCACCTCTTCTCTGTAAGACTGCGCAATCGAGGCTCACCGGCCAAAATCCATGGCGTGAACTGTACATACTGTGAAGTCCACTGCAAGGCTCAAATGATGCCACGAGCGGTGCCAATGTACTATGAGAGGCAAGCTCCCTTTTCCAAAATGTAGCCTTACCTTGGCTATCCAATATAGGGTCATTATGTGTGTGCGCGCCAGTAAACATGGCAAGCTAGCTGGCTGTGACTAGCGCAGATCGCGGCCGCACACACCCAGTTCAACCGGCGGTTGGCGTGCTCCGCTGACTCATCGTTAGTTCACACGTGTTTTGTCATTCATATGGACGTGTATCTGCAAAGCTTAGACATTAGTGTTGCAAGTTTAGTGAGTGTTGTAATAACTGTGATTGTTGGTCATGCCTAGACACCAATTCATATTGCAGGAATGTGTGTGTATCCATAATTCGTATATGAAAAGCAGAAAGTCTTGTTCTGAAACAAGATGAAAATTTCGAATCGAGTTTCCAGGAAGACCTGTGCCTAATGCCAGTACAATTATGAGGCTCGCTAAAATTCAAGGACACAGGCTCCCTAAGTAATAAAAGAGTTGACAATTTCATCCATAAATAATAAAAGAGTTGACAGTTTCATCAGAAGATGTCAGGTGTGCGTTATAAGAAAGGGGGGACATTTTCAGCATCGCCTATGAGCACACTGTAAGTACACATTATTGAACATGTTTGGTAAAAGTGTGATAGCGGGCGCCAACCGCCGGGCGGCCGTGTTCTGCGCTAGTCACAGCCGGCTAAGCTTGCCTTGTTTACTGGCGCGCACACATATAATGTCCCTGTAGAATTACTGTTTCTCCGAATGAGCGTGATCACACGTTATCAAATTTCAAATAAAATTCGAATAACGTCAATGTGTGCCCCTGAAACATGGCTGCCGTCGTTGAGTGAGCAAGAAATAAAAACATTTATTTACATAATATAACAAATATTTCCGGTGCAGCAGTGATAATTGACAGTTATTTGAATTCCTAATGACTCCCAGGAAGGAATGTGAATCACTGTCATTTATAGCTTTTCAGGCGGTCAACACAATTGTGCCCAATGAATGAGGGGGGGTACAAGATAAATATGTAAATACCGGTACATTCCTGGAAAAAATTACATGTATTTAAATGAGGCTATTTAGGATGAATCACACATTTTCAATAATCTGCCAGGTACAAGTGTAAAAGCCAAGAGTAGGTACCGGCAACAATTAATACATTTTCTCTATACAGTAGAATCCCTCTCGTCCATCCTCGGCTGGTCCGTCGCTCCGGTTTATCCGACTGTGCTCGAACCGAACTTGCCCCATTGTTGTTTCTAGGTACTTGTTGTTATCGCTTGTTCGTTTTAGTGCTCTGTCATCTCTCGTATCGTTTCTGTCGTCCGCGTGTTGTACTGCACTGTGTCGTTTTTAGTGCTTACTGTTCGTTGGTTTTACGACATTGTTCGTCTGTGTTCGTTACAGTACTGTAATTTGTTTTATGTACCTTGTGAGCACTGTACAGTTGTGTCTGCATTTTCAACATGTCAGGAGTGAAACGTAAACATGTTACTCTTTCATTAATGAAATATTTGCAGTGCTACGAAGATTGGACAAAGGGGAATCACTCCAAAAATTGCCAAGGAACTCAATGTAGGCATCACGACAATGAAAGATTGGAGAAGAAAACAGGAAACATTGAGTCATGTACAGTAACAATAAATGGTGAAACTGCTCTTAAGAATCGCAAAACATTGAAAAAACCTAAACTTGAACTGCTTGACAATGCATTGTGGATGTAGTTCTACCAAGAACAAAAATGACGAGCCTTACAGTAGTCGCATATGATGTGTAACATGTGACATGTTATCCTACTATGTGTCTGCCAGGAGTGCAAATCCCTTGTTAACAGTGAACTCTGTTGGTCATTGAAATAACTACTTGTAAAACTCCAGTGCCAATGATTTATTGTAGGAATATCTTTAATGGGGCCTCAAAACCTTGACGTAAACCGTATGCGATATACATTCCACATAGGGCTGTATGTTGGCCGACAGTATATCGAATGCTTACATTAAATAAGAATCTTTAATGAGGCCTCCAAACCTTGAAGTAAACCGTATGCAATATACGTTCCACATACGGCTGTATGTTGGCCGACAGTACCTCGAATGTGTACATTAAATAAGAATACAGCAAAAGTGTGAAGATTTAATAAATCATAATTTTTTCAGCAAATATGATATAATGAATATTTTCACACCAAAGAACGACAACTTGAAGATGATTTATTGTAGGAATATCCTTAATGGGGGCCTCCAAACCTTTAAGTAATCCATATGCGATATACATTCCACATTGCCACATGCGAACCGGTCATGATTTGGCACTGGAGGTTTACAAGTAGTTATTTCAATGACCAACAGAGTTCAGTGTTAACAAGGGATTTGTGCTCCCGGCGGACACATAGTAGGATAACATGTCACATGTTACACATCATATGCGACTACAGTAAAGCTCTGAATATTTTCACACCAATGAATGACAACTTGAAGATGATTTAATGTATGAATATCTTTAATGGGGCCTCCAAAACCTTGAAGTAAACCGTATGCAATATACATTCTGCATAGGGCTGTATGTTGGCCGACAGTACCTCCAATGCTTACATTAAATAAGAATTCAGCAAAAGTAAGAAGATTTAATAAATAATTGTTTTCAGCAAATATGATATATTGAATATTTTCACACCAAAGAACGACAATTTGAAGATGATTTATTGTAGGAATATCTTTAATGGGGCCTCCAAACCTTTAAGTAAACCGTAAGCGATATACATTCCACATAGCCGACAGTACGTAGTGGTACCATATTCTGCCACCGCGTGCGCTCATTGTTTCCGTCCCTTTTCCAAAATCACTCCCTCAAAATATATCCAGCTACCGAGTGGGAAGATGTTACACATGAAAGGAGTTCAGAGATTGTTTATTTTAATGTAAATCAGTATTTTTCTGTACTTTCTGATAATCCGACCTGTTTTGCATTCGGACCATACCCTCAGTCCCAAAGGTGACGGATTACAAGGGTAGTAGAAAGCAAAAGTATACGAACTTTTCAGTGCAATTTTCTTATTTTGTGACATGACTTAATCAGTCAGGATGGAGGAAGGGTTGCTAAATCTTCATATTCTACAGTTTACCTGTATGCTAGTACCCCATATCTAAAAGTGTTTGTAATTAATTTAAATATGCTATACCTCATCCACGGAATATGTTAAGTAAGTTTGTGCATGACGTCACTCAGAGGAAGTGAAAAAAGACTGCGATAGGTTGAAGCCAAGGTCGCGCATCCCCCTTGCGCTTATTATTCAGAGGCATATCGCGCCTCATTGGTCAGTCGGCCGAGTCACTCCTGTGCGCAGACTACGTGTTTTCACACTAGCACTCCGCAGATAGCTTGGATGGAGTGTAGGTAGGCTGTAACGTTTCAAATGAATCAATCAGGGACTATAACAGTACTTTCCAAACAGGGTGTTGGGTGTCGCGTGCTACCATCAAGGGTGCCATGAGTTTGTTCGTAATTATAAATTCAGGATAGAAAACGAATAAAGAACCTGTAAAAAGTAGTAAACTTGCTTCCCCTCAAAGATGGTATATTGGCTTTCACGGCCAGTGAATTAAAACTTAGCAATTCTTCTAGGTTTGTGCCGTGTCTTGTGTGGGGTTTCGCCTAGGACACCAAACTGGCTCACCAGCGGGCTCTTGGTGTCCCTGCCCGGATCCCACTGGAGTAGCAAACTGCGCGCTATCCCGCTTTAAATAGAGTGCAACTGCACCTCTTACCTGCAAGAACTAAAAGCTCAGGCGGACATAACCTCCCTATGAAGGCTTCCAAAAAGATGGTATATTGGCTTTCGCGGCCAGAGAATTAAAACTCAGCAATTCTTCAAGGTTTGTGCCGTGTCTTGTGTGGGGTTTCGCTTAGGACACCAAGCTGGCTCATCGGCGGGCTCTTGGTGTCCCCGCCCGGACCCCTACTAGAGTAGCGAACTGCACGCTATCTTCCTTTATATAGAGTGCAACTGCACCTCTTACCTGCGAGAACTAAAAGCTCAGGCAGCCATAACCTTCCTATGAAGGCTTCCAAAAAGATGGTATATTGGCTTTCACGGCCAGTGAATTAGACACGGCACAAACCTAGAAGAATTGCTGAGCTTTACTTCCCCTCGTTCGCCGTATTAGCCTGGATTGATATTTTCCAACACTAAATGTAAACCAATATGACTGGATAACAAATCCTGTTGCACCCTCGAGCTCTTGGTTACTTCAACTTATCGAAGAGGTGGAACTGGCGGAACTTAATAACAACCAGACTTAAGTACCAAGAGTCAGATTTAAGACAGCTTCTGGGTTTCTATTCAACAAGATTTTCCTCACCCGAGTAAAAGAGCCTTCATCGTTTCGTTGCAGTTTTCTACGACATATTCGTGTAAAAGTGCTTTTTCTGTTAAGGCTAATACAAAAACAGTTAAACGTGGAAGTTTGAGAATGTTAGATGAGAAAATGCATGTGAATTTGTCCTGCAACCGACCCGATATAAAAGTCGATTTGTCAATTTTTAATGATCGCCATAGCCAAGCCCATAGCAGTCATTGAATTGGAACATCAAGGTGCAAGTTTTGTATCTATCAGAAAGGTGTTAAATATAGCCTATTGTACTATGAAAAATATAAATTTCTTTAAAATGAATCTTCTTTGTTAAAACAGTCTATATTTAGAATTAAAATAATTATATGGGTGTGATGTAGCATTGTGAGTGCTAATAGGGTGTTGGCATGAGAAAAAGTTTGGAAAGCTCTGATCTATAAAATTCAGGAAACGATGCCTGCTAAGCGAAATTATTCCAATGATCATAGGGTCCCCCTCCGGAGATAGTACGGGAGAACTCTGCTTCATCACTCGTTAATACCGAGTGCAATCAGCGGTTGATTATTCTTTGTTCTTTTAAGAATTATAAAAAAGCGGTACCGTAGTTAATAAGAAGGAAATAATATAATATAAAATAACAGTGGTGATTCCTCCATGTAAGACGTGAGGATCATCCTACAGTCAGCTCTCAGCTGTAACTTAAAAAATTAAATTGATTGTTTTGTAAAAAGTCTTTGGGGCTAATGTCATCGCGACAGTAGATGGCGGTTCAACACGCTGTGCTGGGGTGCGGGGAGTCTTGCAGTACGCATGCGCGGCCCGCCTATACCAGACCTATATATATCGGCTTCCTGCATGCCAATCGTTGTTATCGCAGCACACGACACGCAGCCAGTGAAAGAAGGAATGTGCTGAGTGAGTGAAGCAAGTAGTGACTAACTTAAATGTTTTTGGAATGCGTGATACGCAGTGAGCGGGAAGACATCTGTAGTTCAAACCCAACTGCCAACTCCTGGCGCGTTATCAGTACCTTGCGCACCCTCTCGATAAGCTCTGTCTTACTGTCACTGTCAGTAATTGTAACTACAGAGAGTACAGTTTGTTTGTATCGGAGACCCTCGCATGCCCGGTCGCCCGCGGCGCGAGCCTGTCTCTCGCCAGGCACTTTGCCATTATGCGGCGCTCGCGCGGCATTGAGTCATTGAGTATAGGAATTTGTACTTCAATGTGATCCTTGACCAATTTTTTGGCGAACTGACTCACGGAGAGCGATAGTCAACTTATTTTCAACAAGATTCTGCCACTGCTCACACTGACGAAGCATCCCTGACAGAATTGCATCGCATTTTTGGTACTAGGATTATAAGTCGGAACGTGTGGCCCCGCGAAGCCCAGACTTATCACCGTGTGACTTTTATTTGTGGGGGACGCTTAAAAATAGAGTGTATGCGAGAAACCCTCCACTATAAATGAGCTTAAATACTATATTACAGCTGAAATACAGTCAATCGGTGCTGAGGAACTTCAGAGAGTACATGCCAGTTTCATAAAAAGGTGACAGCAGTGTGTAGCAGTGAATGGCGAACATTTTCAGCACCAGCTGTGAACTAGGTAAGTACAAATTCCTATACTCAATGACTCAGTGCCGTGCGAGCACCGCATAACGGCAAAGTGCGTGGCGGGAGACAGGCTCGCGCCGCGGGCGACTGGGCAAGCAAGGGTCTCCGATACAAACAAACTGTACCCTCTGTAGTTCTACATTTCACCCCTAGATGGGTGAAGTGTGACCTTAACCGCCCAGAGTAGAAAGCTGAGGGAGGAAGCCTTGCATCCTCAAAGCACATGTTTATAGCTTTAGATGGGAGCCCTTGAGAAGGAAGGGGGTCTGTTTAATGGCGCTCTGAGGACGTTGACTGAGATCCTCAAGTCTCGCTATTGGTTGAATTTAAACCGGGCTTATTGATTATGATTTTGCTCGGTCAGAATGGATAGTCTGTTTGCAGCGTGTGCACATCTTCGGAGTAGTATTCGATTGTATTGTATTGTGTAATGTGTTCATAATAGTACTGTGCGACTAAATAATTAATAATTAGACTGACAAGGAGAGGTCACCATGTGGTTTACTAGAAAAGCGTTTCAATTTGGAGGGTTAGCTCTACATAAAAAAATATTTTGCTCCTGATCGAGTGTTTTTGCCAATGAGCCTTAGTGTGTTCAAAATTGTACGTTTAAAATCAATCCTCGAACTTTTGTAGTCCTATTCCTGCACACGTTCCCGGCTCGTCTCCATGGCGTAGTCGCTAGCACGTTGGCGTGGGGAATTGAAGGTTTTGAGTTCGAGTCAGACCTTGGTCAGCACTTTTTTTTTTCCTTTTACGGATACATCCCTTATCGTCTATTGTGTTTTCTATAATGTATTTTCTGTGGTCTCTTCGGTTTTGGAGCTATGTGCAATATTTTAACATTATTATTCGTCCGTGATGCTTGAACGTATTGTAAGTTTTATTCGTTAGAATTTAAATGCAGCGTGGCCGGCGACGCTATGTTAATTCGCACTGCGCAGAGTCTAATGCAGAAACGCAAGAGCCCTTCCCTCTGTTCCACCGTCAAGCTAAACTTTCTGTATGTAAACAATAACGTAGGCCTAAATATTAATTTATTAATATTGTAAATAGAAAAAGCAACAACAAATAATAAAGTATGGTACGTGATGTAGTCTGTCAACTTAAATATTGTACCCCAAACATAAAATAAAATAAAAAATGTCAAAGAAAGATAAAGAAAATAATTAATCACGGTAACTTCCAATGCCAACACGCTAGCGACTGCGCCACAGAGACGAGCCAGGAACATGTGTGGGAATAAGACTGCAAAAGTTTGAGGATTGATTTTAAAGGTTCAATTTTGAGCACACCAAGGCCCATTGGCAAAAACGCTCAAACAGAGGTTCCAATATGGCTCTCGTGTAGGGTCCGTTGCCCGTTTGAAATGTGTGTTATTTTTGTTAGTAGCGCTCTGAAAATGGTTTGTACTTACTGTGCCACGTTATTGAAGCCAACTGCCATTAACAAACACCACGATGACACTTTAAAAATAAGGAAATTTTCAACATTAACTTTCAAGTAATAAACTTATCAAAACGCACGTCGCCATGTTTGCTGCCAACTTTACTTTCCCGGTGACTCTCTGGACGAAATTATTGGTGAAAATTACTGATTGTACTACTATGCAAAACCATTGGCCTGGATAAAGATTATTGATGCATGACTACCTCCACTGTGCGTGACAAAAACCAGGGGGGGGGGGGGTATATTAGCCAGGGCCGCACTACCTAACCTTTATTGGTCTAGACCAGGGGTCTCCAAACTACGGCCCGAGGGCCACATCCGGCCCGCGGACAGATTTTGTCCGGCCCGCGGAGAGCTAGCATACTTGAAAACTCCTTTTAGAGAACATATTTTTTTATAGCAAATTAAATTTAGTTTACTGAAGTATTCTAATTTTATGTTGAATAATTATTAATATGACATCTACATTGATATGGTCATTGGCTAACTACTCATAACATTGTTGTAGGCTTATTGTTATTGTTTTTGTGATAAGTTGGATAAAAAAACCACAGAATTGTAATGAGTAAAGACATGTATAACATGCAGACATATGAAATACTAATGAGATTTATGTAATTGAGATTTTCCACTGACAATAGTTTGTAGTTGTGGACTAATTTTACTTGTACCAATTATTAAAAGAGATTTAAGATGCTCATCAGTTAATTTAGATCTGTAAACATTTTTTGTGTACTTCATTGTGGAGAAGGTCTTCTCACACAAATAAGTAGTACCAAAAACAGAAAATAGCCCACGAGCAAATTTATGCAAATTATCAAATTGTGTCAGTGGAAGACTCTTATAAAATTCCAACAAAGATGAGTTTTGATATTTGTTCTTAATTATATCACTGCACTGTAGTTCAATCATTTCCATTTGAAGTTCCGGGGCTAGGGTTTCAATGTCAGTATCAAAAGGATCCTGAAAAATCTTAATTTGATTCGCAAAGGCATCGAAGTCCGAGATACGAGTATCAAAATTTATTTTCAAAGCACTCAAAGTTTCGATTTCAAAATCGATAGGAAACTCAGTCTCAGTGGTATGGCTGAATATTTCACATGTTTTAAGGCGAGGTATGACTGAAATATTTGATATTTTGTTGAAAAAAGTCATTTTTATTTTTATTAAAAATAAAATATTACAATGTGTGCTCTATCAGAAAATGGTATATTTTTTTCTATGCGCCATTTATTTAACCCGTGGTAGCCATTTTTAAAAGGTGCTGCATGGGTATTTAATGCTCTGGTGCACGCCCACTCGCTTGAAGTACTGCAGAATATTTGTTTTAGGCCTAGATTTTACTTCGTAGTTCTTTTCAAATACTCCGCTAAGAATCGAGTGTTGGAAGCGGTGTGGATCGTGATGCTCCTTTGTCTGCTTGTGTTCAAAGCAGAGACTAAGTTCCACAGCGATTTAGAAATTATTCTCTAAGAATCTTGTAACTTGTAAAATTATTTCAAGGGTTGTGTTAAATGACTACCTTATTTTTGGCCAGGAATTCTAAGTGTATGATGTTTTTATATGTGAAATATTAGATTTAAATGCGTTGAGTAGTACAACATGGTTGTTTAGTGTTTGTAAACAGTGTAACGTGTTGGTGTACAAATCCAATGTGTGAAAAATTGTTTGTGCGCGTTCGAAATTGTGTTGATTTGTGATTTTTGTTTCTTTATTCATCATGGGGCGACTATCTACTCCCAGAAGTAGTTATAGAAAGCCAAAGAAACGCCCTTCGAAGAAAAGTATTGCAGGTAAATTGTCCTATGAAAAATCTCAAAACTTAGGCCTAAATGTAGGCCAGGCTGAAAACACAAATGAGAAACTACAGTGTAATTTAGATACAAAATGTATTTCTAGTGCAGCATCTGTCAGTGGTTTGAGCTCTGTAGCAAAACAAAATTATGATATTTCTAGCAGTGAGAGAAAATTAAATTCATTTTCAGAATGCTCAACACAGTAAGATGGGCCCCCAATTATAAATGATGGTCCTGTGATTTATACCTTAGTTCACACAAGTGTATGGGATAATCTCATGAAAGATTTACTATGTAGTGAATGTCAGACAAAGTCTGTGGTAGTTGAATTTAGAGAAAGTCATGGTTTCTGCATCAAAATAGTAGTTAAGTGTAGGCACAGTTCTAACTATGGGGTTGGCTTTGCTATTGACATCCAAACAGGCATTGTATTAGATTATGAGGTACTGTCAAAATGCTGTGTTGATTGTAAAAGGACTGAGAAGGAACTGGGTAAAAATAGTGTAGAGTTTGACATTTGGTTCAATGGCCATAAGGCTTCAGGGGAATGCCAGAGAAATTACAATGGCTCTTCCAATGCCATGGAGAAAGACATTGGGGAAATTATTTGGAAAAGATCTATTGCTGACCGAGGGATGAGGTACACTACGATGTTGTCTGATGGTGATGCCAAAACCCATGCCCATTTGAATGCTCTTCAAGTGTATGGTCCTCAGAAAGTCATCGAAAAAGAGGAGTGCATCAATCATGTGGCTAAACGACTTGGTACTGCACTTCGGAACATTGTTAAGGAGTGGAAGGTTAAAGGTGTCACTCTGGGTGGTCGTAAAGAAGGCAGTTTAAAAGAGACCACCATTACAAAGCTTACAAACTACTACAGGCATGCCATTGCTAGTAATATTCCTGATGTTATTGAAATGAAGAGGGCAGTTTATGCCACTCTTAGACACTGCATGTCCACAGACACTAAGCCCAAACATGACACATGTCCAAAATCTTTAACAACATGGTGTTTTTATAATCGACAAATTGCGGAAGGGAAACCAGTGGATAGCCATAGTAAAATGAGTTGTAAATTAAGTCCTACAGTAGTTTTAAAAATCATGCAAGCATACCACAGGCTTGCATCAGATCAGCTGTTACAACGTTGCACCCAAGGGAGAACACAAAATGCGAATGAATGTCTTCATAGAGTTGTTTGGACGAAATGCCCCAAGGAAGTCTTTGTATCGAGGAAAAAACTTGAACTTGCTGTTCTTAAGGCAGTCAGTGAGTTCAACATGGGTTGTCTCAAAACACTGGAAATTGTTCATTCTGTCCGAGGGGAAACTATATCTGCTTGTGCGCTCTTTGGCAGCAAAAGTCAGGATATGCGGCGTGTCACCTTGAGTAAAAAAAGGAGATCAAATCACCAAAAACAATCCAGGAAACTACAAAAGTGGATGAAAATATCAGAAGAAGACAGAAAAAAGACATCTGAGGGGGATACATATGGAGCAGGGCAGTTCTAGGGTAAGACCATGGTACTAAAACTTTAAATGCAATTTTCTCAGTTACAAATTTCAACACATTTTGCTGTATACAAAATGCTCCTTGCGACAGAGTTTAAATCAGAATTAGCTGAAAAGTTACTTGCATGCTCCAGCTTAGGTAGGGATATGAATTTGCTCTCAGTTTTTATGTCAAATGTATATTAGTATTTTTTTTGGCTTGTTAAATTTGAATGTTGCAGCATTAATTTAAAAAAAATAAAAATACTAATTTAAAAAAATTCTAGACAGTTCAATATTCATCAGATTTTAAAGTTGAGGGCAAATACTGTTAATATACTAGTAAGGTACATTCTTACCAAATTTCAGTTCAGCAGCCTGAAAATTGCATCGCAAGGAGCATTTTTCAAGCGACTAATTATTATGTACTAAAAACAAGGATATTTTGAGAACCAGTAGGCATAAATGTATTAAACTTGGTACATGATATACTGATATCTATCTACATGTGCATTTAAAATTTGGTACTGATATCATGAAAACTGTAGAAGTTTCAAATTTCAGTCATACCTCCCCTTAAAATGTGAAAAACATTTACTTCGTAGTTGTGATTGAATCAGTATCAATTTCTTCCGGAATGATTTGATATTAGTGTATAAATCAGGAAGATGCTGGTTTTCTCCTTGCAATCTCAAATTCAGTTCGTTCACATGTTTTGTCAAATCAACATAGAATGCTAATTTCCACAGCCATGCGTTGTTTTGTAATTCAGTAAGAGGGCGATGCTTTTCATTAAAAAAAAATTCGATCACTGCTCGAAGTTCAAAAAAGCGCTGAAGGACTTTCCCACAACTAAGCCAACGTACGGCAGTATGATAAGGTAAGTCATTTTCTCCAATCTCTTCAATAAATTGTCGGAATTGTCGGTGATTCAGCCCAAAAGATCTCATAAAATTAACAGTTGATATGACTGGTTTCAGAACTTCACACATATCCAAACATTTTCCGCACAAAGACTGTTGATGAATGATACAATGTAAGACTAATGGTTTTGAACCACCGTCATTTTCTACAGCCTTTGACACAAGAGCGACCACTCCTTTATCTTTCCCACTCATGTTTTTGCCTCCATCAGTTGTAATACATTTCAAGTTTTTCCATCGAAGGTTCTTTTGATTAATGGCCATTTCAACTCCTTTAAAAATATCTGTACCAGTAGTTGTGCCATGAATACTATACATATCAAGAAATTCTTCATGCACTTCATAGCTTTTATCTACTCCTCGAATATAAATCAACACCTCAGCAGTATCTGACACATCCGTTGACTCATCCAAGGCCAAAGAAAACCACTCAACATCTCCATTTTTGTCGAACAGTTGAGAGGATATATTTTCAGCTATGTTTTCTACCCTTCGAGCCACAGTGTTTGCTGACATACTGACAGTTTTTAATAAATTTACCTTTTCAGGGCACATTTCTTCGGCTGCTGCAATTATGCATTCTTTGATCATTTCTCCATCGGTGAATGGTTTTCCACGTTTTGCAATTTCAAGAGCCACACGAAAGCTGGCACGAGTTGCAGCCTCTTGTTCGGTTTTGAGTTTTGTAAATGAAGATTGCTGCGATTTCAATCCGCGCTTCATAGCTTCGAATTTTTCTGTCCGCAAACTTCCTGTATATTTTGAGTAATTTTGAAAATGTTTTGTTTCATAATGACGTTTAATGTTATATTCCTTGAGAACGGCTATGCTTTCATTGCAAATCAAACATAGCGCCTTGTTACTGGACTCAATTACGAAATACTGAATGTTCCACTCATCTTTGAATTTTCTGCATTCACTACCAATTTTTCGCTTCTTTTCCATACTACTAAATCACACACAAAAGCAAAAATTCAAATCAAAATACTGTTACAAAGATGTCTTAAACTTAAACACGCACAAACACGTTTTAAGGAGGTACGCACTATTTTATTTCACAACAGTGTCATAGGAACTGACTTGTGGTTGCGCAACTAGCCTTCTTATATATTACAATTACTGCCATCTAGAAGTGAGTGGAAGACACCAGAACTCTCTCGAACCAACGAGATTACTCTGTACGTGCTATTAGCGCCATCTGTTAGCGATAGAAGGTACTACCTATTTCCGCTTGTGTCCACCAGATGTCGTGTCACGTTACTCCTCATGGCTCGTACTCTACGACTAATCTAGAAATTACAGATAATGACAGGAAAATTAATAATATGCAGTGTTGCCATTTTGCGGACTTTAGTCCGATTTGCAGCCTTTTTTCAACGTTGCGTACTTTTTCGGACTTTTTTTCATCAGTGGACTATTTCACTTTTTACCACCGGCAACAATGATAATATGGTTTTGGCCCTCGGAACTTACTGGAGTAATCAGTATGGCCCTAAGGCTGGAAAGTTTGGAGACCCCTGGTCTAGACGAAAACCATTGGTCTGGAAACAATAATATTGGCACTCTGAAAAAAAAAAAAAAAAAACAGTAACACCCTCGAGAGATAAAATATTCAACTCCTGTATATTAGTAACATTGACCATTTCTATAGAATTTTTTTAGGATTTTAATGGCGGCGGGCAACGGACACTACACGAGTTCCTAAAATATTGTTTTATGAAGAGCAAACCCACCAAATTTGAACAATTTTCTAGTAAACCACATGGAGAGTTCTCCTTGTGAGTATCTTAAGTTAAACCTATCATATTACGTCCTACACATTGCAAAAATCAGCAGTCGCCACTGTAATATCATATAAATTGTTTCTTGTAGCTGGACTACAATGATGGCAACACCTTGATACATGTGCTGAACAAAGAGGATGGTACCATGTAAGTAAAAATGTTCGTTTTACCGTACCGGTACACTTACCTTTTCAAATCTTAGCGCACTTAAGTTTCACGGCAAGGCACAATCAGTGTATTCAACCAAAATTCCAGCAAGATATGAAGAAGTATTCTGATTTTAGCTACAGGTCACTGATGCTCATGTCCATCGGCAAAACCAATACGGTACGGTAGGCAGCCTGTGAGCCAAACTGTGCAGCGTCTGCGTCAATGTCTGCCAACATTCATCTCCCTTCTCGCATCCGACAATGGTTCTTTTTATATTACATTTTTGAAATATTGGACTTAATGTTGGATGTCAGTTAATTTTAAAACACACTCAAATTAAAGGCAGCAATTTTGCGTTACCGGTAGGCTATTCCACGGCGTTATTTGATCCATTTTACTAATTTGGTACGTTTGTTAACCTGATATGTCAAATCCAAGTTTTAAGCTTTTATTCGTGAATCAAAAAGGAATGCATATATCGGTATCGTAAACTTTTTCTGCAAAATCAATCTGATTGTCTTGATGTTACAATAACATTGCTTACGGCCCTGAAATAACTTTCTTAAAAATACTGCCATCTCGGGGATTTACCGAGTTACACGACATCATCACGCACACGAGGATCTACCCCCAAGCCAGCGTTGCCATGTCTACTTAAATAGAAGGAGATTACCTTCTTTTTAAATACCACTTTAGTACGGTACTTCAAGAGTTTAAGAAACATACCAAATCTTCTTAGGCTTACTTTATGAAATGTCCGTTCAAAATGTGTTTATTCTTCTTTTCTCTAATTTTACATCTAATCATATCGAAACACCGTGGGAGAATGTACGGTAGTTAAAAGTGAACAGAGGCAAAGCACAAAGTTTAATTCTGTAGATACCGTAGCTTTGATGCCATTTTTCAGCATTGCCTTATTGACAATAGGTCAACAAATTAGAATCTCAATTACGGTACTGGGAAATGCGGCAAACAAACTGAATATATAATTTTCCCAAAATAAAAATATGTATTGTCCGTTGAGCCATTATATCAACAAATTGCCAGCGTTTTGCCCCGGAACATTTATCACATTTTGTGTTTAAATAAATAAACTGATAATAAAAAAATGAATTAACTTACCGGTACATTGCGTAGTCACTAGCATTCTTGGCTGTCACCGTGGAGTCCCAGGTTCGATTCCCGGCTCAACAAATTTAATTCTGGCCTGAGGGATGGAACGGGGTTCACTCAGCTTCGTGAGTCAAAACTGAGAAGAGGCGGGTTCGATTTCTACCACAACTATCCTGGAAGTGGATTTCTGTGGTTTCCCACCTCACGGTCTTCTACTCCAGGCAAATACCGACACGATACCTAACTTAAGGCCACGGCCACTTCTTACCCAAATCCTACCTCAATTCAAATATACACACTCGTATGGACATCACAGTAACACAAGTTATCAGACAAATTCTACACACATCCTTGACCACGATGTCAAAAAGCCCCTAAGAATCAACAACAACATTCTGTAACCCGTAAAACATACCGTGCTTCTTTAATCTCATGTGATTAAGAAGTGGTCAAATCAACAGGGGCGTAAAACTTCTCGCAAACTTGGGGGGTCAGGTACTGTAAACTGCGATTGCCTATCTACCAGGGAGAACCTTTTGATGTTTTAGGCTTTAAAGCTTGAAATAACACGGTACGGTACTATAGGCCTAACGCTGCATTTAAAAAATACGTTAATTTTATTCATTATTCCTAATTAACCCTTCGGATGCCAAGCTAACTTTAATGAAAACACAAGTTTTTGATGAACTTTATGTCCGACCTATAATAGCAGGCAAATATAGTCTAGTATATTAGATGCTAAATAATTAAAACTGTTTTCATTTGTTTCATTAAAAGTTACTTTTTTAAAAATAATTTGAAATAGGCATTTTTCAAAGTCGTCGTTATGAGTCGAAAACGTACTCTCAAAGAGTATATTTATCATCACGTATCTCGATTAGCTCCGAGTAAGAATGTAAAAATACATAGTTTCAATAATTCCTACATTGTCTTGGTTACAACAGTGATAAGCACTGCTTGGCTAGAAGTAGTAGCCTAGTAATAACACATCTACCGCCCGTGGCATTTCTTTAGCAGAAGCGCCCTTGGCCGATATATATCCCTCTGGCACTATAAGGGTTAAAACACAAAATACAATCAGAACATGAATATGAATACAAAACATAAAACAATAATTGTCAACCTCGAGCTAAAGACCCGAAGACTGACTGCCCGCAGGGGCGCATATAGAGTTTTATTTGGGAGGGAGGGGGGCAACCGGGAGTTTGGTGGCATGGAACAGTCCCCATAGAAATGGGGATCCGGGGTGCCTCCTCGGGAAACTTTTGTAATATTTGGTGCAAAATGATGAATTTTAAGGCTATCTAGCATCACTTTTTCAACCAATTTGTTGTGATGTTTAATGTTAGATTATTGCCCAACACAACTAAGGCAATTTCATGTTACTTTTTATTAATACAGTCATCTTGCTCACTTTATAGTATTTAGATAGAAAGAATGAACATTAATGTTTGGATTTGGGGCACATGACCTCGCTCTTCCGCCGCTTAAAACCTCAATAAGTGATTTACAACTTACACTATAATATAAAGTCAAGGTTTCTTGAAGCATTACCAAATTGGTTTATAACTTCATCGTCAGTGATTTGTATGTCTCTGAGAATAGATAGTCTAACAATACTAGACCGATGAGTCTGTTTTCGGAAGGAGAATTTCTTTTAAGTACGGTACCATATGTTTTCAACCTACTCAAACTCCAACTATGTTTGGCGGTAGCTACAGAGACAGGAAAAATTGCCAAAAGTTTGATAAGGGTACGGTATAAAAGTTATCGAAATAAAAACATTTGGTCAAACGCATCAAGGGCACTTATTGCAGTTAGAGCGAAGGCACTGGAGAGTAATAAGAGGTTACCGTATGTTATAAGATCAGAGCAAACTGATTGTCACACTGTTTCGTACATCACGCTACCGTCGCCTCGCTTTGCTACGTTGCCATATGTCGCTTAGTAACAATAGTACGGTACATTATAAGTAGGCCTATATTAGTTTTTATTGTTCGAATTCATAACCATGCATTATGTGTGGCAAAATTTCGAGGTGAGGGCACCCTTGCCATGCCGTCGAACTTGTTTATAAACTCTTGAACAAGACGCGTGTCATTGAGCAGACGGTAGAATAAAGAAATTACGACTAAGAAGGCAAGATGGCTTTTCCCATTTAAAGCCTAACGTAGTATTAAATCGTTTATAGAATACTTTTTGGTCATTTTTAGCCTACTTTCGATTTTTGCAAAAAATGAAAGTAGACTTATGAGATCACTACAGGGCGAAAAAAAGTGTGTCTGTCTGTGTGTGTGTGAGTCTGTGTGTGTGTGTGAGTGCGTGTACTCTGAATGTCTGTCCCCCCCTATCAATTCGAACACGGTGAGCGCAAATTGAACGAAATTTGGTACAAAGGTAGCACTAGCAAAGGACACCTCAGTGTCACTTTTTGACTTTTAAAGTCGCACATTTTTCCGTATTGACAGAATGTAATAATAAACAAAGTTTTTATGGTTCCGCCTAGTCAATACTTGTTTTATTAGAGATTTTATCGTGACATAATCACTTGTCTTTACGTATGTTGGGACATGTTTCGGTGTCTAGTAACATTGACACCTTCATCAGCCTACGGTTATTGGCAACACTCAATGACATTAAAATAATTATTAAAACAACACACAGATGACTAAAATAACACTTTAAAAAGTTTTTTAAAACACTGTCATAATGAAAGTTCAATTAAAAGTCTTAGAAAAAGGATTGGTGCACTGTTTTGGTTTCCATTGTCCTGCTTCCGATAATAACCTCCGAAATCCAGCAAGAGGTGACCATACATAACTGGAAAAGAAAATCCCTGTGTGAACTATGATAAGTTATAAAACCGAAAAAGTGGAAAGCTAAACAAAGAAAAAGTGGAAAAATATATAAAAAAGGAGTGTGGTGAACTTACGGTGTAGTTGTGGCAGCGAGAAATCGGGCCGTGCTGAGGCATACGGAGACTGTGCAGTACTGATATGGAATGGCTTAGGGGAAGCGGGCGAGGCTTCAGTCGAGAGGGGCGGGGGGAAGGTAAGTATACTGGCAATTTTGGAGGACAGGAGCGGGATGGGGGTATGGGGTTCAGGGGTGGAATGAGCGGATTTGTAGATCCTCGATTAAATGATAAAATTAAGGTGGTTTGTATTTAACTCTGTAATTAGTTAAGGTCTCAAAGAGTATATTGTTATTTTCAAAGTTGATCTCATTGATATTGGTTAGGGGGTCTGTTCTTTGGGCAAAATCTATTTCGATTTCTTCCAATATGTTCATTGTGATACCTTTCTTAGCAAGATGCAGGATGCTCATGTCTTTGTTAATGTCAGTGAATTCATGTTTACTGTCCTTCATGTGGTTGGCCATAGCGGAGAATTTATTGTATTTTAGAGCGTTAAAATGTTCACCATATCTTGTAGCAAATGACCTACCGGTTTGTCCATAATAATTAGTTTCGCATTTGGTGCATTTCAATTTGTATATGCCTGATTTATTAAACTTGTTCGTGTGGTTCAATTTGTTGGTGTTAAATAAAATATCTTTATTTGTAGTCTATTAGTTGTTTTGTAGGCTATTTTTAGACCGCGTTTCTTAAAGATATTGGAAATGCTGTAAGATTTGTTGTTAAAGTACGTGAAGACTGCGTACTTGGGTGGCTCTTTTTGCTCTGGCGTTAGGTGGGTGACCGGTTTATTTTTAATTTTATTAATGATGTTGTTAACTATCTGTGGTGCGAATCCGTTTATTTTAGCAACTTGCTTAATGATTTTTAGCTCTTCGTTTAGGCTTGCTTGGTCTAGAGGAAGGGAGAAGGCTCTGTTGATCATGCTCAGAAATGCGGCTTTCTTTTGATTACCTGGGTGATTAGAGTCCTGCCTTATGGTTGTATGTGTTTGGGTTGGCTTTCTGAAAATTTTATATGTTAATCTATTATTAATCCTACTGACTGTGATGTCAAGAAAGTTTATTTTATTGTTTACCGCTGATTCTGCCGTGAATTGTATATTTTTATCCAGACTATTTAATTTGTGTACCAATCCTTCTATGTTCAGGGTCGTCTCATCTAATATTACAAATACATCGTCCACGTATCTTGCCCAAAAAAATATCCCATCAATTTTGTTTATGAATTCCTCATGCTCTAAGTGATCTAAGTATATATTGGCTACTATGCCAGAGAGCGGGGAACCCGTTGACAGTCCCTCTTTGTGCTTGAAGATTTTATTATCAAAGGTGAAAAAATTATTTATAAGTGTGAACTCAAGTAGTGTCATAAATTCACTGATTTCTACTTTCGATAACGAGCTACTGCTAGACAGGTTTTGTTCAATGACCTTGAGCGAAGGTTTGATAGGAATGTTTGTATACATGTCCTTCACATCTACACTGTGTAAGGAGTGTTTGCTCATTAATTTAAGTTTCATCGTTTCATCGCAGAAGTGGAGTGTGTTCTTCAGGGATTTGTTAGCTTTGTAGGTGAAATGTTTTTCAAGAAGTTGTTGGCAAAATTTAGCGGTTCTGTAGAGAGGGCTGTTTCTAAAATTGATTACGGGTCTTATGGGTGTACCTTCTTTATGGATCTTGGGGAGGGCTCTCAAGGTGGGTAATCCCGGGTTCATGTTGATTAGATTATTTGTTTGTTTATCGCTAAAGATAAACATAGAGTTTTTCAGAATGCTTTTCAATTTTCTTTGTATGGACTGGGTGGGGTCTTTTTTGACTTCATCAAATTTAGAGTTTTTAAGGAAGTCATGGGTGTTATTAACATATACCTCCCTATCCATCAGCACGACCGTGTTCCCTTTGTCCGCTTTTGTGACAATTATATCGTTACTATTGATTTTTCTTTTTAATTTTTTAAGATGATTTATGTTCGGTTTCTGGTTAGTATTGGTGCTGATTATTTTTTGGATTTCCTTATTTGCCGTGAATCTAACTTCCTTCTGCTTGTCAATTGGGAGTCTTCGTATAGCAGTTTCTGTTTCCGCTACTAAATTTGTAAGTGTCTTATCGTTAATTTCAACTTCCCAGTTATGTTTTGGTCCCCTGCCTAGTATTTCGAGTTCTTCACGATCGAAATTGACGCTTGATAGATTTTCGACGGGTGGAGAAAATTGTCCTTTGGAATGCTGTTGGTTGTTGAACTGTTCCTTAGTTTCCCTGATTTTTCTGGTTTTGTTCTGTGTGAATTGTAAATTCCTAAATTTGTTATCCAATGGCAACACTTTTTTGTTGATTTTGTTGAAAAGAATTTGATTAACTGTAAAAGAATATTCATCCCAGTCTTTTTTGCTGGATAGGTTTGCGGCTTCTAGATGCGTACGGTATAACTTATTATTAAGGTTGTTTTTCTTGATGTATAGGAATTTAATTTCTCTTTGGAAGACCCTGCTGTTGATTATTCTTTGCGTTCTAACTTCATACTTGTTTAATGCGCCCTTTTTCTGGTAATCCTTGAAGTGTGAAGGGGTTATGTTGTGTTCTCGGCATTTCTTTAGAAAACTAATGTCCTTGATGGTGCTGGCCAATTTGACTTTGAGGTCTTTATATTTGTAACGCGCTCTTTTGGCGCAGTTAGCTTGGCTTGCTTCGTACATTTTTTGACTTTTAAAGTCGCACATTTTTCCGTATTGACAGAATGTAATAATAAACAAAGTTTTTATGGTTCCGCCTAGTCAATACTTGTTTTATTAGAGATTTTATCGTGACGTAATCACTTGTCCTTACGTATGTTGGGACATGTTTCGGTGTCTAGTAACATTGACACCTTCATCAGCCTACGGTTATTGGCAACACTCAATGACATTAAAATAATTATTAAAACAACACACAGATGACTAAAATAACACTTAAAAATGTTTTTTTTAAAACACTGTCATAATGAAAGTTAAATTAAAAGTATTAGAAAAAGGATTGGTGCACTGTTTTGGTTTCCATTGTCCGGCTTCCGATAATAACCTCCGAAATCCAGCAAGAGGTGACCATACATAACTGGAAATGAAAATCCCTGTGTGAACTATGATAAGTATTAAAACCGAAAAAGTGGAAAGCTAAACAAAGAAAAAGTGGAAAAATATTTAAAAAAAGGAGTGTGGTGAACTTACGGTGTAGTTGTGGCAGCGAGAAATCGGGCCGTGCTGAGGCATACGGAGACTGTGCAGTACTGATATGGAATGGCTTAGGGGAAGCGGGCGAGGCTTCAGTCGAGAGGCGCGGGGGGAGGGTAAGTATACTGGCAATTTTGGAGGACAGGAGCGGGATGGGGGTATGGGGTTCAGGGGTGGAATGAGCGGATTTGTAGATCCTCGATTAAATGATAAAATTAAGGTGGTTTGTATTTAACTCTGTAATTAGTTAAGGTCTCAAAGAGTATATTGTTATTTTCAAAGTTGATCTCATTGATATTGGTTAGGGGGTCTGTTCTTTGGGCAAAATCTATTTCGATTTCTTCCAATATGTTCATTGTGATACCTTTCTTAGCAAGATGCAGGATGCTCATGTCTTTGTTAATGTCAGTGAATTCATGTTTACTGTCCTTCATGTGGTTGGCCATAGCGGAGAATTTATTGTATTTTAGAGCGTTAAAATGTTCACCATATCTTGTAGCAAATGACCTACCGGTTTGTCCATAATAATTAGTTTCGCATTTGGTGCATTTCAATTTGTATATGCCTGATTTATTAAACTTGTTCGTGTGGTTCAATTTGTTGGTGTTAAATAAAATATCTTTATTTGTATTAGTTGTTTTGTAGGCTATTTTTAGACCGCGTTTCTTAAAGATATTGGAAATGCTGTAAGATTTGTTGTTAAAGTACGTGAAGACTGCGTACTTGGGTGGCTCTTTTTGCTCTGGCGTTAGGTGGGTGACCGGTTTATTTTTAATTTTATTAATGATGTTGTTAACTATCTGTGGTGCGAATCCGTTTATTTTAGCAACTTGCTTAATGATTTTTAGCTCTTCGTTTAGGCTTGCTTGGTCTAGAGGAAGGGAGAAGGCTCTGTTGATCATGCTCAGAAATGCAGCTTTCTTTTGATTACCTGGGTGATTAGAGTCCTGCCTTATGGTTGTATGTGTTTGGGTTGGCTTTCTGAAAAATTTATATGTTAATCTATTATTAATCCTACTGACTGTGATGTCAAGAAAGTTTATTTTATTGTTTACCGCTGATTCTGCCGTTCAACAACCAACAGCATTCCAAAGGACAATTTTCTCCACCCGTCGAAAATCTATCAAGCGTCAATTTCGATCGTGAAGAACTCGAAATACTAGGCAGGGGACCAAAACATAACTGGGAAGTTGAAATTAACGATAAGACACTTACAAATATAGTAGCGGAAACAGAAACTGCTATACGAAGACTCCCAATTGACAAGCAGAAGGAAGTTAGATTCACGGCAAATAAGGAAATCCAAAAAATAATCAGCACCAATACTAACCAGAAACCGAACATAAATCATCTTAAAAATTAAAAAGAAAAATCAATAGTAACGATATAATTGTCACAAAAGCGGACAAAGGGAACACGGTCGTGCTGATGGATAGGGAGGTATATGTTAATAACACCCATGACTTCCTTAAAAACTCTAAATTTGATGAAGTAAAAAAAAGACCCCACCCAGTCCATACAAAGAAAATTGAAAAGCATTCTGAAAAACTCTATGTTTATCTTTAGCGATAAACAAACAAATAATCTAATCAACATGAACCACGGATTACCCACCTTGAGAGCCCTCCCCCAAGACCATAAAGAAGGTACACCCATAAGACCCGTAATCAATTTTAGAAACATGCCCTCTCTACAGAACCGCTAAATTTTGCCAACAATTTCTTGAAAAAACATTTCACCTACAAAAGCTAACAAATCCCTGAAGAACACACTCCACTTCTGCGATGAAACGATGAAACTTAAAATAATGAGCAAACACTCCTTACACAGTGTAGATGTGAAGGACATGTATACAAACATTCCTATCAAACCTTCGCTCAAGGTCATTGAACAAAACCTGTCTAGCAGTAGCTCGTTATCGAAAGTAGAAATCAGTGAATTTATGACACTACTTGAGTCACACTTATAAATAATTTTTTCACCTTTAATAATAAAATCTTCCAAGCAAAAAGAGGGACTGTCAATGGGTTCCCCGCTCTCTGGCATAGTAGCCAATATATACTTAGATCACTTAGAGCATGAGGAATTCATAAACAAAATTGATGGGATATTTTTTTGGGGCAAGATACGTGGACGATGTATTTGTTATATTAGATGAGACGACCCTGAACATAGAAGGATTGGTACACAAATTAAATAGTCTGGATAAAATATACAATTCACTGCAGAATAAGCGGTAAACAATAAAATAAACTTTCTTGACATCACAGTCAGTAGGATTAATAATAGATTAACATATAAAATTTTCAGAAAGCCAACCCAAACACATACAACCATAAGGCAGGACTCTAATCACCCAGGTAATCAAAAGAAAGCCGCATTTCTGAGCATGATCAACAGAGCCTTCTCCCTTCCTCTAGACCAAGCAAGCCTAAACGAAGAGCTAAAAATCATTAAGCAAGTTGCTAAAATAAACGGATTCGCGCACCACAGATAGTTAACAACATCATTAATAAAATTCAAAATAAACCGGTCACCCACCTAACGCCAGAGCAAAAAGAGCCACCCAAGTACGCAGTCTTCACGTACTTTAACAACAAATCTTACAGCATTTCCAATATCTTTAAGAAACGCGGTCTAAAAATAGCCTACAAAACAACTAATACAAATAAAGATATTTTATTTAACACCAACAAATTGAACCACACGAACAAGTTTAATAAATCAGGCATATACAAATTGAAATGCACCAAATGCGAAACTAATTATTATGGACAAACCGGTAGGTCATTTGCTACAAGATATGGTGAACATTTTAACGCTCTAAAATACAATAAATTCTCCGCTATGGCCAACCACATGAAGGACAGTAAACATGAATTCACTGACATTAACAAAGACATGAGCATCCTGCATCTTGCTAAGAAAGGTATCACAATGAACATATTGGAAGAAATCGAAATAGATTTTGCCCAAAGAACAGACCCCCCCTAACCAATATCAATGAGATCAACTTTGAAAATAACAATATACTCTTTGAGACCTTAACTAATTACAGAGTTAAATACAAACCACCTTAATTTTATTATTTAATCGAGGATCTACAAATCCGCTCATTCCACCCCTGAACCCCATACCCCCATCCCGCTCCTGTCCTCCAAAATTGCCAGTATACTTACCCTCCCCCCGCCCCTCTCGACTGAAGCCTCGCCCGCTTCCCCTAAGCCATTCCATATCAGTACTGCACAGTCTCCGTATGCCTCAGCACGGCCCGATTTCTCGCTGCCACAACTACACCGTAAGTTCACCACACTCCTTTTTTATATATTTTTCCACTTTTTCTTTGTTTAGCTTTCCACTTTTTCGGTTTTAATACTTATCATAGTTCACTAGGTACTGATAATAGATAACAACGAACAAATATCCCATGTTGGGCGATATTGAATAAAAGGAATTCAATCGACTTTGACATGCAGCCCTCATTACATTCAGCGTCATGTAATATAGTAGGCTTGGGTAGATTATTGGCTGAGGAATAACCTAACCACCAAGGGAAGATGATAAAAAAAGGAGGTGGGTTTCGGACTGGAGAAAAAGGATAGAAAGATAGGAGGAGAGTCCCAAAAAAGTTGTAAATTTAACCTTAAATGCACTTAGAGGCGGTTGCCACTGCAAATCCGCTCTCTGATACCTAAAATGGGTAAGGACCTGGTCGAAGCTAACGGGAAACGCAGCTAGGACTTGGGCGGTTTGCAAGAGAATGGCTTTAGAGTATTACCTCTCAAGCATGCGTATGCGTACTATGGGGAAGGGTGATGGTCTGGCAAGACAGATAGTAACAGACTTATTGTAGATCTGTTCAAATGAATTCTTTTTTGACCAAGTAATTCGAAGAATGCCAATAATTTGCATCGATTTTGATATTTCCAGTTTTCGAAGTTGTGGAGTTCCTAAAAAGCGACCAAGTGCTTCCAAGAAGGATAGTGATAAAAAAAATTATACCTTGGGGAGTAATTTTGGTAAGTGAACCAATAGTTGCATTTGGAAATGGCTAAGCTTTTACTCAGCAAAGAGCCGGCTAAAAGTTTAGACAAAGAGAAACACTTATCTTTTGGAAAACCAACCATAAGTTTTCGGAGAGGATCTCCACAAGCAGGTAGCTGGCGTAGCGAGCTGTACTTGCCTTACTGGCCAGTTAGAATTAGCTATTAAAGCTAAGAGAAACTTTAAAGAGATTACCACTAAGAGTTCTTGCTCAAATGCAACGAGTGGTGAAAACCCTATCAATAGATTTAATGGCATTGAGTAGGAAGAGCCAAGGAAGACAGGATCTTGCCTAACCGTTGCATTAGAGAAATGATGAGTCGAAAAGGAAAGTTTGAATTTATTTAACAAGGCAAAGAAGTCTAATAAATTTGACAAGTATATAGTTTCAATTTTTAGTAACAATTTGGGATCGCAGACCTCCTAACATTTAAAGTTTGCTCCAGGCAATTAACAATTTATTAGGTTTCAAACCTTTATAAAATCCAAGCAAGGATTTAAAATAGCGAGGATAAAAATTCAAAATTTAAAGACAATTAAGGTGATTAAAGTTTAACAATAAATAGAGTACAAGGTGTGTACTATAAGACATTTCTGAGAAAACATTCTAGAGAAAGTAACCACTTCGAAAATAACAATAAGAAAAACATGACGAATAAGATAGAAGTTCCTATAACTTCTTATATTTGTGCAGAATTACTTTTATAACAATTATACAATAGAGGGCAGGTCACTTACTGTGAAACCTCGAGAGAAAGTCAAAAGGAAGGTTCTAGACTTCCTATGTTTAATTAGGAATCACGAGACTAATGGGGCAAGTTTCCCTTTCGTGAAACCTAGAAATAACTCACTCCTGAGTTGAAAGAATTGTATTCCCTGATTATAAGGGAGAAACAATGTAAGCTTGAACCGTGTATGAAACACGTGGTTATGCAGAAATTAATTAATGAGATATAAGCAAAGGTGGGAGGGCACGTCTTTAGAGTGACACCTCATTGCAATAGGCCTTAAAGTAATAATTTTATTAACATGGTTTGTTAGTAGAAGGTTTAGGAAAGATCAATTGGGATTTAGGATAAATGTTCATGGCCTTATTTAAGGTGAACGGACGATCGCGACGCGGTAGAAAAGTTGAACAAGCACTAGTTATCACTATAGTCTGTCAAATGGATGAAAAGTTCACTGTAGTAACACGACAGTTTATGACAAAGAAAGTTATTGCAATGATGAAAAAGAACTGGTAGCACTAGATAGGCGTGAGTCTATTGCTTGAGAAAGTTGTGAATTACAATTAAATGCGCCATAGAACATTCCAACGGTGGAAGAAAATTTAGCTATTGCAGTAATTTATAAGGAAGATTCCTCATTTTAAATAGTGAGTGAAAAATACATGACGGCAAGACTTGTAGATAGAGTACAGAGTCTGGAAGGTTCCAGAACAATCCTAATAGAAGAATGGGGCCAAAGTTAATCCAGCGGTGGAACGAGCTTAATATTTTATGGACAGTGGGTATTATATAATATCCCACGTTGTGAGAAGATATCTCATTTAAATAGCTTAAGAAAAGCTACTTTCTATTAAGGTTGGCTTAGACAGACAAAAGCCCAACATGGCAAATCCCGCGAAGAATGATTACCGCCCCAAATAAGTAATCTCACGCTGTCTATAAAATGATCAATAAAAGCATGTATATAATAAAACTGATGAAGATGAGGTTAAAACCTTAAGTCTGTACTTATCTTGGTTGCATGTCGAAGGTGAAGTTCCCTTTGACGAATACTTAATGTGCCAACATGGCGTAGAATGTAGAGAGTGCCTCTTGGTTTGAGGAGACTGGCTCTAGTTGAGCCTTGACTGACCTAGTCAACTGCCGACTTACAAGTGAGACCCACTCAGCGAAGCGCGGAGGGTCCAAGGAAGGGAAAAGAGTGGGGGTAGGAGACAAAAGGAAAACATATAAGCATGACCAATATTGTAAACTTAAATTCTCTTGAGGAAATGGTCTTCAAAGAGTTGATAGCAGGCGATACTAGCACAGCCTGGTGGGTGAAAGAGTAGACGAAGTTCTCTTGATCACGGAGATAATAGCTGGCGATGGCAACGAGATCTGGTTGCCAGATGGAAAAGGAAGTCCTCTTGCACCAGGAAGAATTGAGGAGCTTCAGAGATTCGCTGCTAGATGACGCTAGGTGGGTCATGGAAGATATATATCTAGAACAGACTCACAATGACATAAGAGACATGACCACCAAAGAGAAACTAGAAGATCGCTGTTGGTGTTTAATCGCTGTTTAATAAAGAGGAAGGAATGAACATGCAAAAGCATTAAAAATTATATTCTCTCGTACCGTGTATTCCAAGAATACACCATACTGGGAGGGGTAAACACCAACAGAGAACAAATAAGCAGTTAAACATTTAAAGGTAATGAAGCAATTGAAGAGAAGTGGTCTTGTGATATGACCATTAGTGGTCAAGACTCTGACCACCCTGACTCTCCCATCCCTTCCAGGATAACACTCGGTCACTCCACCAGAAGTCCAGACCAGGGGGGGGAAACATCCCTAACCAAGGCGACGTCCCCCACTTTAATGTCAGGACTGGAAAGAAACCACTTCTGTCTCCGGTGCAGGGAAGTTAAATATTCCAAGTTCCACCTCTTCCAAAAGGAATTGCGGAGGGCTTCAAGTTTACGCCAAACAATAGGCAAATTAGAATCCCTGAATGAACTGGAAAGGGGAGGAGGGGCAGAAAGAGAAGGGCCTATAAGGAAGTGACCAGGTGTGAGTGGAAGTAGGTCATCAGGGTCATTGGAAAGCGGAGTTAAAGAACGATAATTAACAACACCTTCAATCACAAAGTAGCTAGAAGCTGCGGGAAATATAGCTCTAGTAAAGATTGCGATAAGATGCGAACGAAGAATTAACAAGTTTAAACAAAGCGTATAGAAACAAGTACACCTATTAAGGATAAGAATATACCAAATAAACAAAGGAACTATGAGAGTAGGAGGCAAGAACGCCATAGGTAACAATCTAGTAGCCATAAACAATGACCTTAAGTTATAATAAGTATCAAAGGGGTTAATCAGAAAAATACTTAAGTCAGCGAGAAACGTGACATGACAAGCATAAATACAAAACCACATCGAATGTGACGACGAGAAAAAACAAGTTTGTTCAACAATGAACAATAAAGGTGCAAAATATGTAAGCAAGGTGTAATACATGACCGCGTAAAAAATATGCAACGATGTTATGAAACAAGAATCGAAGCAGTTGTAGGATACGAGCGTAAGCAAGTGGGAGAGGCAGGCAAACACGGCCTTGACCCACATAGTACAGCGAGATAAGGAATATAAATATCTGAAAGAGTCCTTGACCGGAACAAGTTTATTTTGGTAATGAGGTGAACGGCTTCCGAGATTACGGGAGCAACTCGCAAGACAATGGTTGGCAGTCAGCCAGAGTTGAGATAAGGGAAACTTGCTCTGACCTTTGGCAAGCATACAAGAAATAAACAGCAGCTTGGCGTTATCCGAACTTGTATACAAACAAGATTGACAAACAAGCAGTTCGAAATAAACAAACAACACAAGTGAAATCAGCTGAGACTTAAAGCGGATATTCAGGTTAGACGGCATGCAGTCATTCGTGGCTTGGACGTGAAAAACCAATTTAGAAACATATGTAATAATTTTCAACAGAAAAAAGCTTAATTCTTCCGAAAAAGGAAGAGAAGCTAGGACATTGAGAAGGAGTTTATGCGTAAGAATAGTTATTCTAGATGCTAGAGAATTCAGATTTTCAAGCGGTTTCAAAAGCGGCTTCCATTTGTGAGGAAGGGGGAAGGAGCCAGCCGTGGCCATCCTACTAAATAGCGAAAGAAGTGAAACATAGCTTACAGCGAAATGATGGTGACTGATAGCCATGGCTTTATACAAGGGGAAGATAGTTTTCGATAGAGAGTTTAAGCAATTACCTGCTATAAAAATGACATGAGAAAGTAAACTAAGTAACACAAGGTGAGGCGAACTTGAATTGCCATTTTGTGCGGGAAGAACAAAATCATTTAAACAACTTACAAAGGTAGCGTAGTTGTTCACGATGAGACATCGTTTCGGCAAGTGTTTTTCAAAAGTATTGAGATCGAAACCATAAGTATTCTCTTTTTCAGAAATGGGATTTATAACAGCAGTAACAAAATGTCATTGCGATTTGGTTTGAAGAGTGGGATGTTGGATTTCACCAGTAATAACCCAACCAAAATCGGTGTCTCTGGCGACCACGTTTGAGGATAACTTGCGAACCTGTTTACGAAGGCATTCCAGAAAACATTGGCACTGAAAAGAATATCAATGGGACCTTGAGCATTAAACTGAGGATCAGCTAACCTTAAGTGCGAAGGAATCTTTAAACCGGAAGTATTAATAGAGCTGCTAGGAGTGTCCTTGCCAATACTGGTAAGAATGAGACAGTTTAAGTTAAGATTGGTGTTTCTTTGGCAAACGTCTCTGATTTTCAATTTTGAAGACTGCAAGGCTTGAGTTTTCAAATTGTCAATGCCGGATACATTGATGGGAGTAGGCGATGACGAAAGACCTAGTTTTTTAATTAACGATTTCGAAACAAAGTTGTGAGTTGAAGCGGAATCGAGAAGGCCACGGGTTCGAAACCAATTTCCAAATTTATCTTGGATTTCGAATTGTACAGTGGACAAAAGGCTTGCGCACTGTGAGAAGTTTCGGCGTTAGAAATGCAGGAAGAAGCATTAGTTTGTTCGGAGCTGCTCTGCATGGAGTTTGAAGAAGCGGGTACTGGTGACCTCGATTTATCATGAACGTGCAATAAAGAATGGTGCGGTTTTTTACAATGGAAACAGAGGTTGGAGGACGTACAGTTTGAAGAAGAATGCTAAGGTGACAAGCAGTTGAAGCAATGTTTACTATTGGAGACAAACTTCCTTCGGTCTTCGACAGACAATTCTTTAAAAGATTTGCACAAGTACAAAATGTGCAACTTTTTGCAGAGCATGCATTTTAAAGATTTGTTGAGCGGCCTGATATGTTCTCTTGGATGGTTGAAAGAAGCAGAACGAGTTTGCTTGTTCTCGACAGATGGGGGTTGATGACCATTTGAAGAGACAAGTTTTTTCTCAAAAATGTGACACTTATGACTCGTTTCGACATTTTCGCACTGAAATGAGAGTGCTGTAAGGACTTGGCACCGGCTGTTGAGAAACGAGATGAGGTGTTCAAACGAATGTTCCTCGTTGCGAGTGAGTTCGATCTCCCAAGCCTTTAATGTCGAAAAATCGAATCTGGATGTAGCTAGATGAATAAGGACTGTGTCCCACGTTTGGACTGGCTACTTGAGTTGATATAACGCCCTCACGTGCAATTGAATAGAGTCTAACAGGTCTCTTAAAGAGGTGACGTCATTAGGTTTGACGACTGGCAGGTTGAACAGACAGCGGATATGACGAGCTACACACAAACGTAAATTACCATATCTCTCTTTAAGGAGATTAAAGGCGATGTGGTAGTTATCTGCACTTAAAGGCAGTGACTGAACCAAGGCCAAGGCCTCGCCTTCCAAGGACGCACGCAGGAAATAGAACTTATGAATGTCGACAACGTCTGAGTTTTCATGAATAAGGGAGCAGTAGAGTTCATAAAAAGAATACCATTCACCTTCCTGGCCTGAGAAGTGAGGTAGGCTTATCTTAGGATGTAACAGTTTCGGTTTATCCTTGTGAACTGAAGCGGGTGCGAACTGGGCCGGATTGATGACCCTAGTGTCCGGCTCTGAGATACTGCGGATCAGTTGGTGGGCCTTGGCAATCCCTTCAAAGTACAAGGGTTCGACCTCGTCCCGATCCGATTGAAGTTCTGGGCAAGCGGATTCAATCTCGGTTTGAGTTTGATCGTAATAATCATAGGACCGTTCGTACAACTTAAGGCGTTGTGTCAAGATGTCTAAATCACACTCGGCGGGATTTAATTTGTTGATGAAATTTCTGAATCTGGTGAGTTGCCCTTTATAGGAAGAACATCTAGCAATGAGAGTTTCATCTTTTTCAGTAGGAGCCATGACAAAGTGAATAGATTAAAATACAACTTACGAAACTGTTGAACCTTGGAGATGCTGTCAGGCTGGCAGCAGCGAATAAGTAGAAAGAAAGGGACACACCAAAGGAGACAGGAGCGGCCTCTTTCCCCTTCACAGGCTTTGCACGATGTAGTTATAGCTGAAAGATTCAAAGCAGGTATTAATAATTTGCAAGGTATTGTCAAATAATCTTTTAAACAGAAAAAAATGACAAATTGACTCTCCCGGGTTTCGGCACCAAATTTTGGGTAGATTATTGGCTGAGGAATAACCTAACCACCAAGGGAAGATGTTAAAAAAGGAGGTGGGTTTCGGACTGGAGAAAAAGGATAGAAAGATAGGAGGAGAGTCCCACAAAAGTTGTAAATTTAACCTTAAATGCACTTAGAGGCGGTTGCCACTGCAAATCCGCTCTCTGATACCTAAAATGGATAAGGACCTGTTCGAAGCTAACGGGAAACGCAGCTAGGACTTGGGCGGTTTGCAAGAGAATGGCTTTAGAGTGTTCCCTCTCAAGCATGCGTATGCGTACTATGGGGAAGGGTGATGGTCTGGCAAGACAGATAGTAACAGACTTATTGTAGATCTGTTCAAAGGAATTCTTTTTTGACCAAGTAATTCGAAGAATGCCAATAATTTGCATTGATTTTGATATTTCCAGTTTTCGAAGTTGTGGAGTTCCTAAAAAGCGACCAAGTGCTTCCAAGAAGGATAGTGATAAAAAAATTATACCTTGGGGAGTAATTTTGGTAAGTGAACCAATAGTTGCATTTGGAAATGGCTAAGCTTTTACTCAGCAAAGAGCCGGCTAAAAGTTTAGACAAAGAGAAACACTTATCTTTTGGAAAACCAACCATAAATTTTCGGAGAGGATCTCCACAAGCAGGTAGCTGGCGTAGCGAGCTGTACTTGCCTTACTGGCCAGTTAGAATTAGCTATTAAAGCTAAGAGAAACTTTAAAGAGATTACCACTAAGAGTTCTTGCTCAAATGCAACGAGTGGTGAAAACCCTATCAATAGATTTAATGGCATTGAGTAGGAAGAGCCAAGGAAGACAGGATCTTGCCTAACCGTTGTATTAGAGAAATGATGAGTCGAAAAGGAAAGTTTGATTTATTTAACAAGGCAAAGAAGTCTAATAAATTTGACAAGTATATAGTTTCAATTTTTAGTAACAGTTTGGGGTCGCAGACCTCCTAACATTTAAAGTTTGCTCCAGGCAATTAACAATTTATTAGGTTTCAAACCTTTATAAAATCCTAGCAAGGATTTAAAATAGCGAAGATAAAAATTCAAAATTTAAAGATAATTAAGGTGATTAAAGGTTAACAATAAATAGAGTACAAGGTGTGTACTATAAGAAATTTCTGAGAAAACATTCTAGAGAAAGTAACCACTTCGAAAATAACAATAAGAAAAACATGACGAATAAGATAGAAGTTCCTATAACTTCTTATATTTGTGCAGAATTACTTTTATAACAATTATACAAAAGAGGGCAGGTCACTTACTGTGAAACCTGAAGAGAAAGTCAAAAGGAAGGTTCTAGACTTCCTATGTTTAATTAGGAATCACGAGACTAATGGGGCAAGTTTCCCTTTCGTGAAACCTAGAAATAACTCACTCCTGAGTTGAAAGAATTGTATTCCCTGATTATAAGGGAGAAACAATGTAAGCTTGAACCGTGTATGAAACACGTGGTTATGCAGAAATTAATTAATGAGATATAAGCAAAGGTGGGAGGGCACGTCTTTAGAGTGACACCTCATTGCAATAGGCCTTAAAGTAATAATTTTATTAACATGGTTTGTTAGTAGAAGGTTTAGGAAAGATCAATTGGGATTTAGGATAAATGTTCATGGCCTTATTTAAGGTGAACGGACGATCGCGACGCGGTAGAAAAGTTGAACAAGCACTAGTTATCACTATAGTCTGTCAAATGGATGAAAAGTTCACTGTAGTAACACGACAGTTTATGACAAAGAAAGTTATTGCAATGATGAAAAAGAACTGGTAGCACTAGATAGGCGTGAGTCTATTGCTTGAGAAAGTTGTGAATTACAATTAAATGCGCCATAGAACATTCCAACGGTGGAAGAAAATTTAGCTATTGCAGTAATTTATAAGGAAGATTCCTCATTTTAAATAGTGAGTGAAAAATACATGACGGCAAGACTTGTAGATAGAGTACAGAGTCTGGAAGGTTCCAGAACAATCCTAATAGAAGAATGGGGCCAAGGTTAATCCAGCGGTGGAACGAGCTTAATATTTTATGGACAGCGGGTATTATATAATATCCCACGTTGTGAGAAGATATCTCATTTAAATAGCTTAAGAAAAGCTACTTTCTATTAAGGTTGGCTTAGACAGGCAAAAGCCCAACATGGCAAATCCCGCGAAGAATGATTACCGCCCCAAATAAGTAATCTCATGCTGTCTATAAAATGATCAATAAAAGCATGTATATAATAAAACTGATGAAGATGAGGTTAAAACCTTAAGTCTGTACTTATCTTGGTTGCATGTCGAAGGTGAAGTTCCCTTTGACGAATACTTAATGTGCCAACATGGCGTAGAATGTAGAGAGTGCCTCTTGGTTTGAGGAGACTGGCTCTAGTTGAGCCTTGACTGACCTAGTCAACTGCCGACTTACAAGTGAGACCCACTCAGCGAAGCGCGGAGGGTCCAAGGAAGGGAGAAGAGTGGGGGTAGGAGACAAAAGGAAAACATATAAGCATGACCAATATTGTAAACTTAAATTCTCTTGAGGAAATGGTCTTCAAAGAGTTGATAGCAGGCGATACTAGCACAGCCTGGTGGGTGAAAGAGTAGACGAAGTTCTCTTGATCACGGAGATAATAGCTGGCGATGGCAACGAGATCTGGTGGCCAGATGGAAAAGGAAGTCCTCTTGCACCAGGAAGAATTGAGGAGCTTCAGAGATTCGCTGCTAGATGACGCTAGGTGGGTCATGGAAGATATATATCTAGAACAGACTCACAATGACATAAGAGACATGACCACCAAAGAGAAACTAGAAGATCGCTGTTGGTGTTTAATCGCTGTTTAATAAAGAGGAAGGAATGAACATGCAAAAGCATTAAAAATTATATTCTCTCGTACCGTGTATTCCAAGAATACACCAAGGCTGTGTGTCCTAATACATGAAGCCCTCCATATATTCTAGGTATTGTGTAATATAGTAGGCTGTGTGCCCTCTTACATGAAGCCCTCCTGACATTCTAGATGTTGTGTAATATAGTAGGCTGTGTGTCCTAATACACGAAGCCCTCAATATATTCTAGGTATTGTGTAATATAGTAGGCTGTGTGCCCTCTTACAAGAAGCCCTCCTTATATTCTAGATGTTGTGTAATATAGTAGGCTGTGTGTCCTAATACATGAAGCCCTCCTGACATTCTAGATGTTGTGTAATATAGTAGGCTGTGTGCCCTCTCACATGAAGCCCTCCTGACATTCTAGATGTTGTGTAATATAGTAGGCTGTGTGTCCTAATACACGAAGCCCTCCATATATTATAGGTATTGTCTAATATAGTAGGCTGTGTGCCCTCTTACATGAAGCCCTCCTGATATTCTAGGTGTTGTGTAATATAGTAGGCTGTGTGCCCTCTTACATGAAGCCCTCCAGATATTCTAGGCATTGTGTAATATAGTAGGCTGTGTGTCCTAATACATGAAGCCCTCCTGATATTCTGGGTGTTGTGTTCTACAGTAGGCTGTGTGTACAAATGCATGAAGCTCTCCTGATATTCTAGGTGTTGTGTTCTATAGTAGGCAGTGTGTCCTAATACATGAAGCCCTCCTGATATCCTAGGTGTGGTGTAATATAGTAGGCTATGTGTCCAAATACATGAAGCCCTCCTGATATTCTAGGTGTTGTGTAATATAGTAGGCTGTGTGTCCAAATACATGAAGCCCTCCTGATATTCTAGGTGTTGTGTACTATAGTAGGCTGTGTGTCCAAATACACGAAGCCCTCCAGATATTCTAGGTGTTGTGTACTATAGTAGGCCTTGTGTCCAAATACATGAAGCCCTCCAGATATTCTAGGCGTTGTGTACTATAGTAGGCTGTGTGTCCAAATACATGAAGCCCTCCAGATATTCTAGGTGTTTTGTAATATAGTAGGCTATGTGTCCTATTACATGATGTACTCCTAATGTTTTGGGGGTCATATAATATAGTATTGTGAGCACTTGTGGGATGACATGCAAAGCCTAATTCCTAGGCTGATAAAATTATTATTATAATTGTGTAAGCTTTTTAGGTCGGCTGAGTGTTCTTCAGAAGTGCTTTTCGCGTTTAGACTGTGCAAAACAATTCTTTATATCTTTAGACGTTTCAGCAACAAGTGCCGGTGGCATTTTCAAACACATTTTCTGAATAGCTTGAAGTTGAGTGTGGTACCATACAACGGGAAGATCTCAAGATCGTTTCGGTTTGGAAGAGACTTTTAATGTTCGGTTGTTAGCATTTTTTATTGAGAGTATAACATTTAAAATATTTCGTTATAGTTGTTTGGTCTGTAGTGTTTAAGATTATTTTGAAAATAGTGTTGAATTATGATAATATCACATCAGACTTTGTCCTGTTTCAAGAGTTTTGTTATACAATTTTAGTAGTTCTTTTTTGTGCATATTAACATCTGTTTTAGGTAACGTACTGCATTAGTAATCGTATAAAATAAATTATACTCGTACATTTAAATATGATTAATTTTTTTAAAGCATTCAAATACGTTAGAAATGGCGTATTTGGATATAATTCTCATTTTGTTCTGTTTCAACATGAATTTTTCTAGTAAATGTATATAGATTTTACAAGTTGCATACATATAATTATATCTTGTGAAAATTGATTTTAATGGACCAGGGCACTCGTTGTGCCCAAATCCAGTTGCCTAGATTGAAGGGTACAAGCCGTGAGCCTAGATTTGAGGGAACATGCCACGATTCTAAGTTCGGATATGGATGTCTGAATAGCGCGCTCCAAACCTTCTTAGAAGCTTTTCGAAGGAATTTACAGCCAAGATTTGGGTAAGTGACGTAGGAGGATAACGTCATAGTCGAGGCTATATGTCACTAAATATTTCCCGTTGAGATGGAAACATGGAACCAATATCAGATTACTGGCAAGAACAAGAGAAGAAGAATGAGCTTTGTTTCAAAGTAATTGATCGAACAGAAGCCGAGTTATGAGCTGTTTTAGTTCCAGCGTTTTCGCCGCAGTGATCTCGAGCCAGAAAGCGGATAGGTATATAAGGCGAGCCTCGCAGGCAGAGGTATGTTCACTTCGTCACAAGCACTCCGTTGACTTGGTCGTGCTACCGCTACGTAAGCGCTCTAGCCGCTTGACTATCACTGAACTTCGAATTTCGTTATTATCACCGAGCACATGGTTGCATTTAAACTTCAACTTACGGCACAAGCTGTGGACTTAGAATTTTCGACAGTACATGGTTACTGAAAGTGTTAAACTATTTCGAGTGAGTTTAGAACTTTTCTTCGATTTCACAGAAGTGAAATAAGTCTGTGGCACTTGGTAATTTTTACCGCTACAACTTGGACATATGGTAGACTATGTCTACAACTTTTTCTTCAGTCCACATTCACTATAGCTGGATTGTTTATATCCAATAGTTGGACCAGCCAAGATAAGTCAGTAACTTCAAAACCAGTCTTGCATATTACAATTCGAAAGCCGAATGGGAATACAGGTTTAGCCTTGTGCGATCTGAAAAGTGAGAAGCTTTTCCCAGCCAACTCGACAGAATTTGTAATTGTGCTGAAAAGATTGTAAGAGTATTGGAATACTGATTGCATCACAGTGGGTCTTGGTAATTATTTCATCATGGATCGCTGAGATCAGAGCCCTGTCAACTACACTTCAGCTCTTGAAGTTGCCAACATTTTTCTGCAAGACATTATAAACGCCACTATGTCTGCGTAAACAGCTTGTGGGTATAACATGGAAGCTGATACGAGAATATAAGTACGCGTCCTAATGGGACAGACAACAGGAAGACTGAGTAGTCTGGTTCAGTCCAGATTTCTACCATCAAGACCTACAAGAATGTAAGCTGCAATTTACATTATTTCTATGCGTAGTTAGTAGGATTTTCTCGTATTTTCTACAGTCTTGCCAACACATTTTTCTCTCTATAGTCATCGATATGTTTATTTGCTTTTGCAAATATTTTCTTTCGAAACCTGAGCTAGGACCTGAGTTGAATTTTACTCAGATTTATACGATTCGATATTTATGGACGAGCAGAACGAGCATTTATTTTAGTTCATTTTTTTTTTTCTTATTCCTGTCATTAGCCGTCATAATTTGAGATTTAAGAATTAATCTAAGTTGAGGAATGGATAGTTATCGATCATTTTGAAGTCAAGGGTGATATTCCCCGAACAGTTTGATAACTTTAAACCTAGTTTTGAACATAATAATAATAATAATAATAATAATAATAATAATAATAATAATAATAATGGGATTTAATAATAACAATTATTTTTATATTCTTCTGGAATAATAATAATAAACATTTGTGGTTTATAATAATCATTTTTTGATTGTATGGTTAATACAGTTGACATTTGAAGTCATACTCTAAATCGGATATTTGTTAATTCCGAAGGTTAGTGGTTAACACATGCCCACTTATAATGAACAGTTAAATTCAGTGAAATTGTTTCACGTTTGCATTTCATATTTAAAGCATTGATAAAGACACGGAAAGAAGTGAAATGGGAAGCTAAGCATGTATAAAGCAGGGTTTTTGCTAGAGTTTATATAAAATAAAATCGTCATGACGCAGCGTCTTTCACAATGTTGGCTATTATTAACACTGTGTGGAATTTCTGATGGTGAAATTATATTGGATATTGTCGTAAACTCATTGGTGAGGTTTACTGATTTTTGAATCTTCCATTTGTCATAACAAGCAAAGGCTTGATTATTTTGTATAATTTGGGAAGATGCCATTGTGTGTGTGCAGATAATTATATGCCATTCTGAGTGCTCAATTTAAGTCGCAGGAATGAGGTTGTGTAAAATGGAGCACCAATCAAATTGTAGGTTGGATGTTTTTGATGAAGTAGGAGAATTGTTTTTCGCCACACTTTCGTCGTAATATAACCACAGGTTATTTTGTGAACCATCATTATTAAATTACTGTTGATCCACGTGTTTGAAAATATTTCTAGTAATTGCTTACCCGGAAAATTATTATTCTACTAGTTCCTTTCATTCAGGAAAGCTTTACCGTTGTCTAAATGCTGATTTATAATTCTGTGATTTTTATCAAGTGTCAATCATATGGGCCAATGCTGTTGTTTGAATTTGTTACTTATTAACAAGCACTATAAGCTGAAAGGATTTTCAGATCCTATAAAAATAAATACACATTTTCTTTAATAAGTTCATGATGAACATATTTGACATTCTTTCAAAATCACTTTGATGATAATAATAATAATTTGTTTCATTATAAAACATGTTAAATGATATTTCAAATTACCTAATTAATGTTTTCAGGGAATAATTAATTAATTCGTTGACTGAATCCATATGGAATGGAAGTTATATTTGTGATAATTATATTTTTGATTAAGTCAAAATTATTTTTGACAGACTTTGGATTGAGATCTGTGTTTCAATAGATATTTTCTGTTTCTTTGAATCCACAAAAATGCTCAAAGTCCATGTAAATCATAGTGTATTTCACTTAATATGAACAACTTTGTATTTGACAAATCCTAATATTACTATTGCCTAAGAAGTGTTAGTCGAAATGCTACGATAATAGTTTTGAGAAATGAACAGTGAAAGTGATTTTTCCAACCAGTGATGAAACAAGAAGTTCCGTGAAGAACTATACAGCCTACTTTTCATGCCAATGATTATTCTACAGTATATGAACCTATCTAGAATAATGACGAAATTAAGTTGGTAATATCGAAATATCTAATTAGTTCAAAATATACCTGGTATGATGTAGCCTAATAGAGCACTACAGTTGGCAGCCCTGGTGACTGAATATATTCTTTGTTCCATCTCTTTAGGTACAGAATACAAAATTTGGTTGAAGTCCAATGGACGTTACATGCAGTTAGACACTGGACCTATCAGCACGCGTAAAAGCATGTTGCCAACAATACCATACGTGTGCTGGTCAGAAATAATCTGAAATATTATGATATCTTGTTGTGCCAATTTTGGATGAAATCCATTTGTTAGTATAGAAGTTACATGTATTTTAAAATTGGATATATCAGCAGGCATAGAATCATGTTGGCAGCACTGCCTTGTATTAATTACTCCAAATTAATCTAGAATCAAGTGTTTAGTGCTTTTCAGTCGGTCAACACGAATGTACCCAAAAGAGATGGGTTATGCCCTAATCCTGAAATAAATTACATGAGATTAATAAAACACTAGGATGACCAGTTTCGATCGTCAAGCGATCATCATCAGATCCATTACACTTAGGCTATAATATCTATGTTTGAAATACAGGTGAAAATATTTACAATATGTACAATTATTTAGTTGCAGTATTGGTACTGCAACTGTCAGTGTATGCTAAATGCAGTATATATGTTAGGTGAAATGCTAAATGGTGATAGCTATCCGGAGATTGTACTTTAGAGAGATTATATGGTTGTAAACTATGGTTAAACTATAAAATTTTAGGCTAACTACTTATCTGATTGTCTTCCGTATTACAGCTACTCGCAGTTTTCGTGCTTACTAGAACTCACTGTGCGGTCGACTGCGGTGGTTATCTTAACGACTGGGTTTTCCCTCCCTTCTCCCCCCCTACCCCTACGTGCTGTGGGGAGTGATCGCGATGTGTTTATGTGAGGTGTTGCCAACCTAGATAAGATGTATGTTATTGAATGAGGTGGGTCTGCAACTATTAAAGACCGTGGATTAGCCCTCGCCACGCGTGGAGCATAACCCATTCGAACTAAGCGTTGACGGTCTTATGAGGACGTCCCGGCACCTTTAATACTGCCGCTAATATGGGCCTTGGTTTATTGCAGAAGAAAAGTACATCGTACACCTGATCCAGATAACATTTACCTATTAAAAACCCCCTAATTTCCCCCCTTATCTCTTTTGGGTACATTCGTGTTGACCGACTGAAAAGCACTAAACACTTGTTTACTAAGGCAACACTGAAAATATGGCTTCAAACACCACAATGTTAATCTAGAATGTCAGGTACTATACGTGTGCAAAGTATAGAGCTGTTGGCTTGCATACTTTCTGATATATTGATATTAGGGTTAAAAATATAGACAGCATTTATTAACAGTTGGCAGCCCTGATTGCTCTTAACAATACTTATAGTCATATCTGTTATGGTACACATAGCACTTACGAAATTTGGTTGAAATCCAACTGATTGTATAGAAGTTACATGTATTTAAAAATTGGTACTATCAGCAGGCTTATAATCATGTTGGTAGGACTGACGTATATAAGTTACTCCAAATTAATCTAAAATGTCAGAATATACGTGTGCATAGTTTAAAGCTGTTGGCTTACATACTTTCTGATATATTGGTATTTGGATAATAATAAATAAATAAAGAGAGCAATTATTAACAGTTGGCAGCCCTGGTGGCTCGTAAGAATACGCCTAATCATATCCGTTAATGTTCAGATATTACATACAAAATTTGGTTGAAATCCAATTGATAGTGTAAAAGTTATATGCATTTAAACATTGGACCTATCAGGAGGCTTACAATTATTTTGGTAACACTGTCATGGTTGGCCTCCTGGAAATTAAACTGAAATAGTATTATCTACATGTGTGCCAATTTTGGAATAGCTCCCATGTATACCTTGCAAGATATCCAACATGGAGCTCAAATTTCTAGTGCGTTTTTTTCAGCAGTTGGTAGCACTGACATCATTTTCAAATATGGACGTGAGATATTCCGGTGCACATCTTTACTCATACTAAATTTGGTTTTGATTGCTGCAGCCGTTTAGGAGTTGATAGGGGGACACACACACACAGCCAGACAGACAGACAGACAGACAGAAGGACAGACAGACAGACAGACAGACAGACAGACAGACACACATTTGCCCGATCTCATAAGACTACTTTTTCCTCATTTTTGCAAAATGTGAAAAGTAGGCTAAAAATCCACAGCCTGCATCCAGTCTCCGACCGGGTCAGGAATGGAATGAATAAAGCCCCCATCTAGCGGCGAGGATATGGACTGTGCCCGCTGCCGAGGCCTGACGCACTCCTCTGGGGCAATGATTAAATGAATGACAGATGAAATGAAATGATAGTGGAGAGTGTTGCTGGAATGAAATTTTGACAGGGAAAACCGGAGTACCCGGAGAAAAACCTGTCTGCCTCCGTTTTGTCCAGCACAGATCTCACATGGAGTGACCGAGATTTGAACCACGGACCCAGCGGTGAGAGGCCGGCGTGCCCAACCAGTGATATATTTTCTTATTGATCTTCAACGTGTGAATGCTAAATAATTTAGGGATCAGTATGGACGATTGACTTTGCGCTGATAAAACCCTACCCCTGTACATAATTATGTTGAACGAAGTCAATAGGACTGATATTCTGACCTCTTGTTTCAACTTTGTTAGTGTTCATGTGTTGGCGATATTGTATATTTTGTAAATAACTTATTCTTTTCCAGTCATCTTTTATGCCATTTTGGGCATATTCTCTTCATGTCATTTTAAAGTTTTAATAAAATGAGATAATTTTATGGTATTCAATCACCGTTTTCATGAATCTCCTTCTATCCTTATTGTTGCGTCAAGCCGAAAATCAGTTAAGCATTTTTTTTGTTGGGTCTTTGCATTCGACTTTAACCCATCTGGCGCCCCGGGATATTTTGTTTCTCGTGCTGACTGATTTTTGGTGAAATGCATATGTGGTCGTCCGGACTTCGGTCCAAACGGGCACATAAAATAAGATAGAAGAGAGAAATGGCTTCGAACGTGGGTCTCGATTTTTATACGGTTGGTTGTACGCCGATTTGATTTTGCAATAGATATTTTGGGAATAGGAAAAAGTCTGGTTCGGAGAAATAAATTCATAGGAAACCCAATTAGTGGGGAAACGTAATTTAGAGTGTGATTTGTTTTGTTGTATAATGGCTTATTTATTAGGGTGTCAAATAAAATTTTAGTATACGTTCGATGGTCAGAAAGATTGCATTACATTAGAATCCTGGTGAAGGATATTGACTTTGTATTTTTTTGATATTGTTGTTTAAATCTAACTGTCAATAGTAGATAATTTTTTTCCATCACGTCGATATTAGGGAATATCTCATTTTATTCTGAGAAATCAAAGTAGCTACGCATAATTCTTGTTTTAGATTTAAGTCTCTGTGTCTGCTTACATTTATACCCCCTAATTTTGAATTGTATTCTGATAAATCATGGATGAGATCATGAGGATATTGAAGCGTATGGAGGAAAGCTCCAAGAGCGCTGCACTGCAAATGGCAGAAATTATTGATAAAGCTGATGAAATGGAGGTTAAGCTTAAAGAAAACTCTGATACTTTAAAGGAAAAATTAATGGAAAATTCCGATACCCTAGAAGATAGGTTAACCGCTTCTTTAAAAATTAATCTAGAGAATTCAATGGAAAGTAAATTTAAAGAACAATCTGATTCGTTAGAAACTAAACTAGAGGAAAACTCAGTAAATTTGAAAGCTAAAATGAGGGAAAATTCCGATGCATTAGGAGCTTCTTTAGAAACCAAAATGTCTAAACTGTTCGAGAAAACTCATGAACTCGAAACTTCTTTAGCTTTAAATAGTAGTAAAATGGAAGATAAATTTCGCGATGCCGACCAAATATCTCAGTCATTAGCTGATAGGATCGAGCGAGGTATCGGGAAAGTAGGAGATGACATGGTAAACTTGGAAATTCGCGTTCAGAAAGAAAATACTGATATGGCAAATAACGTCATACAACGTTTAACTGAACAATTTCTAGAACTGGTAGTAGGAGAGATTCAGCAGAGTGTAGTCAAGGAGTTGACAACTGAGATCAAGACAACAGTTATCCAGGAGGTCAAAGACGCACTTAAGACGGAAACTCTAGACGGAATCAAAGCGATTAGGGAAACTTTGACGTCACATGTCCAGGTCATTACGAAAGATATCCAGATAGCTCAAAATTACATCGTGGATATGACAAGTTCACTGAAAAATCATGAAAAGATGATGAACCAAATTTCCAATAACTTGAAGGAGAATTGTAAGGAAACAGAAGGAATCAAAAGAGATACCGAAGAGATCAGAAAGAAGTCTGAAGAAAATCAGGAGATCGAGGGCATCAAGAATCAAGTTAAAGAGAAAAGTCAGGGTGATTATTTTCATAACAAGGATGATAGCGAGGAGATAAAGAGATTAGTAGGTGAGGAGAATGCCGAACTTAAGGAAACGATAAAAGCCCTTAATGACAAATCTTTGAATTATCAAAAGCAAGCGAAGAGCATTGTAGAACCTCAGAGTAAAACTACAGCTACAAGTAGGAGATAAAGACATTGAGGAAATAAATAGAGTAGGAAATCACCATAGACCACAGGAGGTTAGGACGATGATGCAATCCATACCGATAACCTTCTATAAAAATGTCGAAGATAAACCTTCAAAATTCTCAGGAACCGGAAGTATGACGCCTGTAGAATTTCTGAGAGAAGTAGGAGACTACCTTAAAGATTCTAAAATTGGGAAGGAAAGAGAGATTAGAGTGATAGGAAAATTTCTGGAAGGATCCGCCTTGACGTGGTTTAGAGCTTTTAGATCTAGAATTTTCTAGAGGATTATTAAAGAAATTCTGGTCCCCGGAAACCCAACAGCAAGTGAGAGCAGAGTTGTACTCGAAAAGATATTCCACTTCACAACCTACTCGTTACTCAACTTATTTCTCAGGACAGTTGTCCAAACTCCAACATTTAGATCCGCCGATGCCCGACAATGAACTGATTACTGCGTTGATCAGGCAATTTCCTGAAGATGTCCAGAGAACACTGATAGCAGCGGACATATACAGCATGGAGCACTTCGACGAAATTTTACAGAGACTGGATCACACGAACGCCCAATTCTTTCATCAGAAGGCTGGAAAGAACGACAACACGGTATTTACGGTGATGGCTGACCGATATTCTCAGACACCTCGCAACGGAAGAGAAGAGAAAACGCCGAGGGATGAGACAAGAAAGATGGAACCAGAGCCAAGACAAGAAAGATGGAACCAGAGCAATTCTAGGTCATACGAAAAGAGACCTTATGCAAGACCTGGAAACAACTACCGAAATCATTGGGGAAGACAAAGAGGAAATCAAGGGCGATATCAAGAGAAAATATACTTTGGGAGAAGTAATGGATATTACCCAAGGAATGAAAACCCAAGAGAATCCAACGAAGAGTTCAAGCAGGAGGCGAGGAAGAACTTGGAAGAACGACACCTGGAAAAGAAACAATACCTGGATCAATTGAGGCAGAGTGAACCCGGTACTTCAGGGACTTTACAAAATAAGGGTAAATATGAAGAAAAAAAAACACCTCCAAATGTGCAGTAGCAAATGGCTTCACTATGACTTTCACTTATAGAATTACCAAATGGCAGGTAGAGGACGAGGATTTAATACAAAATAATGATGAACGCAAGGAGATGGGAACAAGGATCAAATTGCCAATTATTGTATGTGAAGTATTCGGCAAGCCCGTCGATACACTGATTGACACTGGGGCGATGTTATGCTTGATAAGTGAGAAATTGTATGCCTTATGGATACTCACTGAGAATCTTGAAGAAATTCCTGTGACCGGAATCAAGATCCAAGGAATCATTCCCAATAAGACATCCCTGTGTAAATCTCAGCTATACTTATGCATCAGGATAGGAGGACATGATTTTCGACATGTATTTGTGATTATGAAGGACATGGCTTTCGACATGATTTCATCCAAAAATATAAAGCCGTGATTGATATGAGTGCCGAAACGGTAAGATTTCAAAATACCGAGGAAATAAACTTAGAGGGAAACGAAGAAGAAGACATCGAGGGAGATGCCCAATGGTCTTTGATATTTCGCGAGTCCTCAGAAGATAGCAAGCCAGAGAGATTGCCAGAGTTAGAAAATGTTCTTGACGAGTTCAAGGATATATATGATATTCGACCTGGGGAAATTAAGGATTTCGAATACCAGATTTGAGTCACTGATGACGCACCCTACCATGCAAAATTGTATCCAGTAGCCGAGAAGCATAGACAAGAAGAAGATTCTGATCAAAGTCATGGAAGATAACAACGTTATTGAAAAATTCACAACTTCTTATGTGAATCCTTTGACAGTGATGTCCAAACGAGATGGCAGTTTGCGGCTATGTTTAGACGCGCGGAATTTGAATTTGAGATTACTACCTGAATACGACAGACCACCTATTATTAGGGAATTACTCCGGAAATTCCAAGGCAAGAGTTGGTACTCAAATATTGATCTCACTTCGTCCTACCATCATATTAGGCTTAGTGAAGACTCAAAAAAATACAGGGTTTATGTTTGACCAACAAACCTATGTTTTTCGACGTCTACCATTTGGAATCAAAACGTCTGGATCTGTTTTGATTAGAGCTCTTGAACATAATATGAGACCAGCAGTAAAGGAAATAGCAGTCCGATATATAGATGATATTCTCATTGCATCTATTACATTTATTACATTATTGCATTTATTACATCTCCGAATGTTGTTCGAAGATTTGAGGAAGGCAAATTTTAAGGTCAATCTTCGAAAGTGTCAGTTATTTCAGAAAAAGATCAAATTTCTGGGACACATATTGGATGGCGAGGGCTACCGCCCAAATGAGACGAAAATCCAAGCTATTGCGAATTTTCCCAGACATACTAGAGTGAAGCATGTTCGCAGTTTTCTAGGCACATGCCAATTCTTCGCAGGGCATTGTCCTAAGTACACTGAGACAGTCGCACCTCTCCAGGAATTGTTGAGAAAGGATAATAAATGGAAATGGAATGAAGATTGTGAGCAGTCGTTTCAAGATGCCAAGAGTCTATTGGTAAATAGCATCAAGTTAGAGTATCCTGATTTCACGAAGAATTTTATTATAGAATCTGATGCGTCCACCGTAGGGATTGGAGCGATTCTTTTTCAAGAAGACGACGATCATAGAAGACATTATCTGGCTTTTATGAGTAGGAAACTCCGTCCATCAGAGAGGAACTATTATACTACCGAGCTAGAAGCACTCGCAGTCATATTTGCTTTGGAAACATGGAAGAAGATTTTGATAGGACATTCGGTTATTGTTAGAACCGATCACCATGCTCTAGAGTTTATTCTGAGAACAAACTTTGCAAGTGAAAGGATAACGGGATGGTCGCTCTTCATACAGCAATTCAACTTAGTCATTGAACACACTCCAGGGAAGTTGAATATAGGAGCAGATTTACTGAGCAGAGCAGTGGAATCTACACCGAAAGTTTTGCAAGTGACTTTAACTTTGGAAGATGAAGAAACCTTGAGGAAGCTCAGACTTTTGCCACTATCTCAGAGGAGAAATAGACCACTTAGGAAAATTTATCGTTTTCTTCATGGTGACATGGATCCAGCAGATGCTGATTTTGGTACAACGGAAATAATTTCCAGGGATTTTTTGGTATTGGATGGCCTGATCTATAAGCTTGTGGATCCAGACCATACCAAGTTGAGAGTTGTTGTACCTCCACGCATACAAGTCCCCATCATCTGGATGGCACATCGCATGTCAGGTCACGTTGGAGTAGACAAAACCATTAAAGTGATTCAAGAAAGATTTTCGTGGGAACTGATGAGAAAGACTGTTACAAACACCATCCGTGAATGCGACTTATGCCAGAGAAGTAAGCATAATTCCAAATTGTTGAGGGAAGCCCCGAGGCCTATTATTCCTACAAAGCCTTGTGAAATTTTTGCTACCGATATTTATGGTCCAATTCTAAAATCGAAGAGAGGAAATCGGTACATTCTTGTGACAATTGATGTTTTCACCAAGTACACTATGTTGCATCCTACGGAGAAGGCGAATGCAAAACATTGTGCAAACAGGATCAGGAATAACGTAATCCCGGAAGCAGGCAAACCGGAATTCCTTTTGTCAGACCATGGATCCCAATTTACATCTTTGGAATTCAGGATCGCCATGGATAATTTAGGCATCAAACAACTTCTATGTTCAATTAGACATCCAGAGAGCAATCCTGCTGAACGCGTTATGGCTGAAATATCCAAATTTTGCCGATTGAATTGTCCAAACGAGCATTGGAAATGGATGGATGTGATTCTTTTAGCAGCCGAAGCCATAAATTCTACAGTCCATGAGAGTACTGGACAGATACCCATGTTGCTTCACCATGGAATCAAGCCAACGAGACTTTGGGATCAGATAATCTCAATTCCACCTGAGATCGAACCCAGTCGTCAAAGAAGGGTAATTCTAGCTTTAGACAGTTTGAGATGCAGAGCTATAAAGAGAGAGCGCAGAATCAGAGGGAGACGATTCCGCAGACCCTTGCGTGTAGGAACCCTTGTTTTGGTGAGACGACCAGTACCCTCTGATGTCCAAAACCGCATCTTTTCCAAATTTGCGAGTTTATACTCCGGACTCTACCGAATTCATGAGTGTAACAACAACGGTAGTTACAAGAGAGCCAATACACGAACTGGTATCATCGTTGGAACTTTTAATTCTGCAAGTTTGAAGATCTATCATTCAAGAACCAGATAGCTTGATGTGTGAAAAGAAAATCTTTCCAATTTATTTTTTTGGGCTATGTGCCCAAATCCAGTTGCCTAGATTGAAGGGTACAAGCCGTGAGCCTAGATTTGAGGGAACAGGCCACGATTCTAAGTTCGGATATGGATGTTTGAATAGCGCGCTCCAAACCTTCTTAGAAGCTTTTCGAAGGAATTTACAGCCAAGAAGTGGGTAATTGACGTAGGAGGAGAGCGTCATAGTCGAGGCTATATGTCACTAAATATTTCCCGTTGAGATGAAAACATGAAACCTATATCAGATTACTGGCAAGAACAAGAGAAGAAGAATGAGCTTTGTTTCAAAGTAATTGATCGAACAGAAGCCGAGTTATGAGCTGTTTTAGTTCCAGCGATTTTGCCGCAGTGACCTCGAGCCAGAAAGCGGATGGGTATATAAGGCGAGCCTCGCAGGCCGAGGTATGTTCACTTCGTCACAAGCACTCCGTTGACTTGGTCGTGGTACCGCTACGTAAGCGCTCTAGCCGCTTGACTATCACCGAGCTTCGAACATCATTATTATCACCGAGCACATGGTTGCATTTAAACTTCAACTTACAGCACAAGCTGTGGACTTAGAATTTTCGACAGTACATGGTTACTGAAAGTGTTAAACTATTTCGAGTGAGTTTAGAACTTTTCATCGATTTCACAGAAGTGAAATAAGTCTGTGGCACTTGGTAATTTTTACCGCTACAACTTGGACATATGGTAGACTATGTCTACAACTTTTTCTTCAGTCCACATTCACTTATAGCTGGCTTATTTATATGCAATAGTTGGACCAGCCAAGATAAGTCAGTAACTTCAAAACCAGTCTTGCATATTACAATTCGAAAGCCGAATGGGAATACAGGTTTAGCCTTGTGCGATCTGAAAAGTGAGAAGCTTTACCCAGCCAACTCGACAGAATTTGTAATTGTGCTGAAAAGATTGCAAGAGTGTTGGAATACTGATTGCATCACAGTGGGTCTTGGTAATTATTTCATCATGGATCGCTTAGATCAGACCCCTGTCAACTACACTTCAGCTCTTGAAGTTGCCAACATTTTTCTGCAAGACATTATAAACGCCACTATGTCTGCGTAAACAGCTTGTGGGTATAACATGGAAGCTGAACGAGAATATAAGTACGCGTCCTAATGGGACAGACAACAGGAAGACTGAGTAGTCTGGTTCAGTCCAGATTTCTACCATCAAGACCTACAAGAATGTAAGCAGCAATTTACATTATTTCTATGCGTAGTTAGTTGGATTTTCTCGTATTTTCTACAGTCTTGCCAACACATATTTTTTAGCCTACTTTCGATTTTTGCAAAAAATGAAAGTAGACTTATGAGATCAACACAGGGCAAAAAAAAAGTGTGTCTGTCTGTGTGTATGTGTGTGTGAGTCTGTGTATGTGTGAGTGTGTGTACTCTGAATGTCTGTCCCCCCCCCCTATCAAATTGAACACGGTGAACGCGAATTGAACGAAATTTGGTACAAAGGTAGCACTAGCAAAGGACACCTCAGTGTCATGTTTTATATCGCCGCCATCTTGACGGAAACGTAATGGCGGCCACACAAATGTTCAAAGCTTAAATCAAATTACGACTAACCTAATCATCCGATCTCTACCAAATTTTGCAACTACATACCTTTATGGGGGGAGCAGCCTTTGGTCAAACTAATAGGTCATCAGTCTGATAGTTTGCGGATGGTGGCCATCTTTGTGAGAAAATCGATTCCCCCTATTAATACGAACACGGTGAAACCGAATGGAACGAAATTTGGTACAGAGGTAGTAATAGCAAAGGGCACCTCAGTGTCATGTTTTATATCGCCGCCATCTTGACAGAAACGTAATGGCGGCCACACAAATGTTCAATGCTTAAATCAAATTACGACTAACATAATCATCCGATCTCTACCAAATTTTGCATCATCATACCTTTATGGAGGAAGCATCCTTTGACCAATCTAATAGGTCATTAGCCTAATAGTTTGCGTATGGCGGCCATCTTTGTGTCAAAATCGATTCCCCTATTAATTCGAACACGGTGAAACCGAATGGAACGAAATTTGGTACAAAGGTAGCACTAGAAAAGGGCACCTCAATGTCATGTTTTATATCGCCGCCATCTTGACGGGAACGTAATGGCGGCCACACAAATGTTCAAAGCTTAAATCAAATTACGATTAACCTAATCATCCGATCTCTACCAAATTTTGCAACAACATACCTTTATGGAGGGAGCATCCTTTGACCAAACTAATAGGTCATTAGCCTAATATTTTGCGGATGGCGGCCATCTTTGTGTCAAAATCGATTCCCCTTTTAATTCGAACACGGTGAAACTGAATGGAACGAAATTTGGTACAAAGGTAGCACTAGAAAAGGGCACCTCAATGTCATGTTTTATATCGCCGCCATCTTGACGGGAACGTAATGGCGGCCACACAAATGTTCAAAGCTTAAATCAAATTACGATTAACCTAATCATCCGATCTCTACCAAATTTTGCAACAACATACCTTTATGGAGGGAGCATCCTTTGACCAAACTAATAGGTCATTAGCCTAATATTTTGCGGATGGCGGCCATCTTTGTGTGAAAATCGATTCCCCCTATCAATTCGAACACGGTGAAACCGAATGGAATGAAATTTGGTACAGAGGTAGCACTAGCAAAGGGCACCTCAGCGTCATGTTTTATATCACCGCCATCTTGACGGAAACGTAATCGCGGCCACCCAAATGTAATTACGACCAACCTAGTAATCTAGTCTCTACCAAATTTTGCACAACATATCTTTATGTGGGAAGCATATTCTGACCAAACTGCAAGATCATCAGCCCAATAGTTTGTAGATGGTGGCCAAGTATGTATGCAAATCGATTCCCCTATCAATTCAAACACGGTGAAACCGAATTGAACGAAATTTGGTACAGAGCAAAGGGCAACTCAGTGTCATGTTTTATATCGCCGCCATCTTGACGGAAACAGAATGACGGCCACCCAAATGTTAAAAGCTTAAATCAAATTACGACCATCCTAATAATTTGATCTCTACCAGATTTTGCAACAACATACCTTTTTGTGGAAAGCATCTTATGACTGACTACAAGGTCATCAGCCCAATAGTTTGCAAATAGCGGCCATGTATGTGTGCAAATCCATTCCCCATATCAATTCAAACACGGTGAAACCGAATTGAATGATTTTTATTACAGAGGTAGCACTAGCAACGGGCACCCCATATTCATGTTTAATATCCGTATAGCACGTTGTATTTCAACAAGCTACTACAACCAACATTCAGTTATACTCCTTGAAAAGGACAAAGAGTTATAACAATACCCATGCATTTAGGAGAAAGTAGGCTATATGTTCTTTACCGAACATCTTGTTTTTCTCTCATCGATATGTTTATTTGCTTTTGCAAATATTTTCTTTCGAAACCTGAGCTAGAACCTGAGTTGATTTTTACTCAGATTTATACGATTCGATATTTATGGACGAGCAGAACGAGCATTTATTTTAGTTCAATATTTTTTTCTTATTCCTGTCATTAGCCATCATAATTTGAGATTTAAGAATTAGTCTAAGTTGAGGACTGGATAGTTATCCATCATTTTGAAGTCGAGGGTGATATTCCCCGAACAGTTTGATAACTTTAAACCTAGTTTTGAACATAATAATAATAATAATAATAATAATGGAATTTAATAATAACAATTATTTTTCTATTCTTCTGGAATAATAATAATAAACATTTGTGGTTTATAATAATCATTTTTTGATTGTATGGTTAATACAGTTGACATTTGAAGTCATACTCTAAATCGGATATTTGTTAATTCCGAAGGTCAGTGGTTAACACATGCCCACTTATAATGAACAGTTAAATTCAGTGAAATTGTTTCACGTTTGCATTTCATATTTAAAGCTTTGATAAAGACACGGAAAGAAGTGAAATGGGAAGCTAAGCATGTATAAAGCAGGGTTTTTGCTAGAGTTTATATAAAATAAAATCATCATGACGCAGCGTCTTTCACAACGTTTGCTAATATTAACACTGTGTGGAATTTCTGATGGTGAAATTATATTGGATGTTGTCGTAAACTCATTGGTGAGGTTTACTGATTTTTGAATCTTCCATTTGTCATAACAAGCAAAGGCTTGATTATTTTGTATAATTTGGGAAGATGTCATTGAGTGTGTGCAGATAATTATATGCCATTCTGAGTGCGCAATTTAAGTCGCAGGAATTAGGTTGTGTAAAATGGAGCACCAATCAAATTGTAGGTTGGATGTTTTTGATGAAGTAGGAGAATTGTTTTTCGCCACACTTTCGTCGTAATATAACCACAGGTTATTTTGTGAACCATCATTATTAAATTACTGTTGATCCACGTGTTTGAAAATATTTCTAGTAATTGCTTACCCGGAAAATTATTATTCTACTAGTTCCTTTCATTCAGGAAAGCTTTACCGTTGTCTAAATGCTGATTTATAATTCTGTGATTTTTATCAAGTGTCAATCATATGGGCCAATGCTGTTGTTTGAATTTGTTACTTATTAACAACCACTATAAGCTGAAAGGATTTTCAGATCCTATAAAAATAAATACACATTTTCTTTAATAAGTTGATGCTGAACATACCGTATTTGACATTTTTTTCAAAATCACTTTGATGATAATAATACTAATTTGTTTCATTATAAAACATGTTAAATGATATTTCAAATTACCTAATTATTGTTTTCAGGGAATAATTAATTAATTCGTTGACTGAATCCATATGGAATGGAAGTTATATTTGTGATAATTATATTTTTGATTAAGTCAAAATTATTTTTGACAGACTTTGGATTGAGATCTGTGTTTCATTAGATATTTTCTGTTTTTTTTATCCACAAAAATGCTCAAAGTCCATGTAAATCATAGTGTATTTCACTTATTTTGAACAACTTTGTATTTGACAAATCCTAATATTACTATTGCCTTAGAAGTGTTAGTCGAAATGCTACGATAATAGTTTTGAGAAATGAACAATGAAAGTGATTTTTCCAGCCAGTGATATATTTTCTTATCGATCATCAACGTGTGAATGCTAAATAATTTAGGGATCAGTATGGACAATTGACTTTGCGCTGATAAAACCCTACCCCTGTACATAATTATGCTGAACGAAGTCAACAGGACTGATATTCTGACCTTTTGTTTCAACTTTGTTAGTTTTCATATGTTGGCGATATTGTATATTGTGTAAATAACGTATTCTTTTCCAGTCATCTTTTATGCCATTTTGGGCATATTTTCTTCATGTCATTTTAATGTTTTAATAAAATGAGATAATTTTATGGTATTCAATCACCGTTTTCATGAATCTCCTTCTATCCTTATTGTTGCGTCAAGCCGAAAATCAGTTAAGCATTTTTTGTTGGGTCTTTGCATTCGACTTTAACCCATCTGGCGCCCCGGGATATTTTGATTCTCGTGCTGACTGATTTTTGGTGAAATGCATATGTGGTCGTCCGGACTTCAGTCCAAACGGGCACAGCGTGTCTAATCATGATTTAAAAAATCAACTCCTGGCACTATACAGCCCATGACGGGCTAAGGCAAACTTTAAATTTAATTTACTCACTAAGAATTGTGTTTTTAACAGGTTCAAACATCAATAAGTCAAGTTATAATTCGCCTGTCGACCTAATTACATTATGAATGTCCTGTACTAAACAAGAGGGAAAGCTGAGCGTGAAGAAAGGAAAAAACATTTTTGAAATCTTGCATTGTTTGAAAGAATATGTTATACTCGTATTCCTTGGTATAGATGGTAAACTAATACATTTAGTAGGGGACATCAAAACCACTAATGTTAATAGTTAAGCGGAAGAAATAGTTAATGTAGTTTAAAGGGGCGGAACAGCGAGGAAATTTGCCCCTTATGTGAAAGAGCAATTGAAATAAATTAATTGTGGCAGTTGCAAATGCCTACCACATTTAAATAGAAAAACATGTAAATTAGCGTAACCATTCCGATGGCATAACTATCTTCAATATATTCTAGACAGGGGCGGCCGCTCCTTATGTGCTGAAGTGCTGCAGCACATTGCTTTATTTGAAAATAAATTATTTTAATAGGAGGCCTATTATCTACAAATACAACGCTTTAAAAAAGACGTCAAGCAAAGAATAGGAAATATTTCTACTCCCCTCACTACGAGGGACAGATCGGGTAGGGTAAGAGGAGTCTAGGCGTGCGCTCTATTCCTTGCACTGCATTAGCTGTGCCGATCACATCCCAGCGAGAATTTCCAAGTTTATTGGTAGCAAACGTGAATTTTACCTTCTGCGCATGCGCGCCCAACTTTTCCCTTGTGTTCTGGACTGGTTCTGGATGTGCTGTTGCACAGATTACCTACTGTGCTGTTGGGACAACAGTGGCCTAGACAATGAGACCTTTTTCATGAAATCTTGTTAGTTACTCAACTGCTCACACAGCGCTGCTCACCAAGCATTGCACGACTAAGACTTATCTCTACTTAGTGTAAAACAAAGTCCCCGATTCTTGGATATCACGGGTAATCTCGAGAACCACTGGATGGATTTTGATGCGGCTTTCACCATTCTGTACAGGTAATATCGAGGAAGATTTCTGTAGAAAATAATTTATTTATGATCAAAGGGAGCCAAACAGTAACGATTTTAGATTTCAGTGAATAGGTCGAAGAAAGAACTTGACGTCCGTGCGCTTTTTAAGCTTACGCTGGACAAACCGTTAAAAATATCAATATACTATGAGTGTAAGAATTGTTCAGCATGAAAAATTGTACAAAAAAGTCCGCGTGAGCATATCTCTATCTTCGATACATCGCCCACTATAAGTGTTTTTAGTTTGGACGGGAGGGGGATTTGGCTTGCACCTCGCCATTCTTAAATTACGTCTGACAGGAATTCCTTGCACATTCATAACTAATCCCGGGCGAAGCCGGGGTGGGTTGCTAGTGACACTATTGTATTATCATTATAATTTCCACAATATCAAAATGCAAATTATATCACAAAATAAAATAGCGTGCTAATAAATCTAAGAGAAATTAGACATACCTTGCACCTCATTACAGTTGAATTCTGTCTGAATCACTCGGTTTTCATTAAAGTTTATGCATTTTTCTGCTGAACGGTTTGGAAGTTCGGCAACAGGAAACTAGGACTGTTATTTACTTAAAATATTCATTTTTGTATTTTTGTACTATTTGTGTTCATGATTTCATTACATTGTCAGAATTACCGACAGTAGTGGCTACGCTGGCTAAAGCGCAGCGTTAGGCCATGGGACCAAGCTCTCTGCTGACTCGGTAGACGCGTGTGTTCGAGCCCCACCGTCGGCCGTCCTTGAAATGATGTTCCGTGGTTTCCCATTTTTCAACACCAGGCAAATGCTGGGACGGTACCTTCTAACAGGCCACAGCCGCTTCCTTCCACATCCTTGTCCAGTTTCATTCATCTTCATCCATTCCATCTCTCATCCTGACTCGCAGGTCGCCCACGGGCGTCGACTAGAAAGACCTGCACTCGGCCTCTCAGGAGGCCACACGAAAAAAAGAAATTTCAGAATTAATGCTTTAATTAGTAGGGTATGCTATTCAGTGTACCTATTATAAATAAAAACCGTGAGGTTTCTCACCTCCCCATATTACGAAACCCGGTTGCCTAATACGGGGAAAGTGCACTTTTAAAGTTAACAATAATATCAGAGGGTATTACAACATCAAACGTGCCCATATTTGTAATATACATAGTATATCGCCTGAGGTTTACATTGGTGAGAAAACCAAAATTATTCCGTTCCTTCTTATGTCTAATGTGAGCCCTATAAAAAAACCTCCCCATTTTTGGCGACTTTCCTCTACCCATTTTTAGAAGATACCTTATGCACTGGACAGCTGAATCCGTGATTAATTGTATAGGTAGCTTCGTAAGTCTCAGAACTCAGGAAGTCCTTTCTAGCAGCGTTACTAGCAGCTTTCAAAGTTTCAAGGTAAGAAAGAAAATATTCCTCTAGCCAGTTTAGGCGACTGACATTTAATGAGAAAAAAATGCCCTTTATCTGGATTTCTAGACTGAATATGATGATATGTGATGCTTACGTCATGCATAGCGAACCATTTATTAACGTTTTTCAAAAAAAAAAATGATTGCTGCTGTGTCCATGAATGTGTACGCTTCCGGGTGCATGCCTATATTTTCTTTCAGTGTACTAATGGCACCAATAACTTCTGACGAGAACACTTCCTTGGCACGCCGAACATTCATTTTTTCAAATTTAGTGGGTTCGATGTGTTTTTTAGTGAGGTGTCTGACCGGTTTGACGATCTCACCCTTTTGCATTGTGTATAGTAATGACAAGTATTTCCCTGAAATTATTCCAGTACCATCAGTCATCTCTCGTTACAGAAACTGCGTTCTAATGGTTTTTTTTTTAGAATGTGACAATGATCAAAACTAGGGAATACATTCCTAGACTCGTCGTATGGGTGATTGACCATTGGTTGAAAATTCCCACCCCCTAAATGCTTCATCATTGTAGTGTTAGTTTTGTGATTATCAGAGACAGTTATTATAATTATGAAACCGCATTGTTCAACCTCGAGAATAACGTCCAGCAGGAGTTTATGTAAGTCCCGTCCTGACAGCTGCTTCGTGAAAAAGTAGGCACACGGTATCTGATAATTTGTCGAAAGATCTCTTAGCACAAAACACAACACACGATTAGCTGCTACTTGTTCCCGGCTGTAATTTTGATCCTCTCTTTCCTTTTAATGAGACGGTGCTGGAATAGTGTCCTTGTACCCGAAGAAGGTGCAAGGTATGTCTAATTTCTCTTAGATTTATTAGCACGCTATTTTATTTTGTGATATAATTTTAATTTTGATAATGCGGAAATTATAATGATAATAATTATATAGTGTCACTAGCAACCCGCCCCGGCTTCGCCCGGGAACAGTTATGAATGTGCAAGGAATTCCTGTCAGACGTAATTTAAGAATGGCGAGGTGCAAGCCAAATGCCCCTCCCGTCCAAACTAAAAACACTTATAGTGGGCGATGTATCGAAGATAGAGATATGCTCTCGCGGACTTTTTTGTAGAATTTCTCACGCTGAACAATTCTTACACTCATAATATAATTATATTTTTAACGGTTCGCCCACCGTAAGCTTAAAAAGCGCACGGACGCCAGGCTATTTTTTCGACCTTTTCACTCAAATCATTACTGCTTGGCTCCCTTTGGTCATAAATAAATTATTTTCTACACAAATCTTCCTCGAGATCACCTTTACAGAAAGGTGAAAGCAGCATCAAAATCCATCCAGTGGTTCTTGAGATTACACATTTAATATACGTACTGTACAGCTGATTCCTTATCGCGCCTATAATGGGAGGGGAGTGCGCTCAACACCACCTAGATAACAGTCCTTTGCATTCAAACAAGATGGCGGGCACTGTAGGCAGAGCTGCTGGAGCTCGCCGCAGGCCATGACCCATATGATCGGTTCCTTCCAACTGATACATCGTAGTCGGCAGCATTTTTAGGCTATTATGATGACTTCATCCTTCTTACCTTTACTTGCGTAACAAACAAATATACTAGGCCTACTGAATAAGCTTCTTCTCTTCCTTCACCTGAAAATGAAACCTCACGGGAAACTAGGTACCGTAACGTAGGAAAAAATGAAACATACACTTTTACTGTTTCTGGATGAATTTTATGTCAACAGTTCACTGGCCACAAAACATAGCGCTAAATTAACAGCAGTAAAATATACGCATTTGATACAGTTATGTTCAATATTTGCATAGATAGCTAGATATCTGGACTTGACATGCAAACAACTGTGTCTTCTTCACGAAAACTTCCGGGTACACATTTCATAATTTAAATTATAGATTTACTATTATGATGATGCCATCAGCCACAGTCAGGGGCGTATATACAATTTTATTTCGGGGGGGGGGGGGGGGGGGGCTGGCTATCCTGGAAAATTGTGAGTATTTTCAGGGGATTGTCACCGCAAAATCCCAGAAATATCAACCAATAACTTAGAGCATATAACGTTGTGTAATTATTTTAGATAAGATTCAAAGTTTATATAGCCTACAATTACTGGCAATACAAAAAAAAAGTAAAATACAACACAACACACAAATAAAATTTTATACTTAATGAATTTTCCATTATGATCTATGGAGTATGAATGGCAAATATCTAAATATTTGTCAATTTACTAAGCAGAAAGGTAAACAGTTTTTTTTTTTTTTTTTTTTTTTTTACAAGTTGATAATTTATTTCTCAAATGTACCGTACTGTGGAATTTACAGTTTTGCCTCAAAAGTCTGAGTGTACTCCGTTCCAGCCCTCAGACTAGAATTAAAATTCCTTGGGGGAGCCGGGAATCGAATTTGGCAGCCAAGAATGCTAGCCACTACACCATGAGTTAATCTAATTTCAATCTTAATATTGTTTATAACTTAGCCAATAAGTTTAGGGTACAACCGAATTTACAATTATTTTATGCTCTTACCAAAGCAACAGTTTCTTAATTTGATTGGCTTTTTTCTAGTAATTGATTGCACATCATACCTGTCACCTACAAATATGAGGTGTATATTTTATTATTATCATTTATATCCAGAGCATCCTAAATATTTACATACACTGTGAGTGGAAGCAAAGATGAGCATAAAATACCCTTAACACAGCAATGTCTCTGCTAGTTTAAAATATATAGTAGGCTATTCACATAAACACACAATGTCACATCAGATCCTTTTCACTCAGGCTATTAATCCATGTCAAAACTAGTCATCTAACTGTATTTATTACTCTCATGTACATTTTTTTCAAGAGTAGAGAAACACCCATTACAATTGGATACAATCATGTTGACCGACTGAAAAGCATTAAATTTTGATCCAATAGCTGTTGAAGCACAATGACTACACTACTAAACCAAATATTTTTATATGTGAGGTATGACTTTCTAAACCATAACAAAAGGCACTCATTTGAGCTTGAAGATATTTGAAATGTCATTGGACACATAGGGGGAGAGGCCGACAATCCTGTATAAGTTATAGAGACAATGAAACTTTAACACAGTGGATGGCTTTCTAATATATTGAGGCTGTAAGCCTACAAAGGGTGGAGAAATGCAACAGACAGGGTGAGAGGAGAGACTGTTCATAATAGGCTATTTCAAGACTTTCAGGATAACATTCTAATATTTGGTGCCACAAAAATGGTGTCCATACAACTTGAACTTTTCGAAGTCATTTTTCAATGTTGCGCTCATAATCTAATGAATGAATTGCATTTTAGTTGCTCCACATGTTAATTGGCCCAATTAAATTGGTCGGGGACTAAAACGTAGGACTATCTACTCACAACTTTCTGTCAATGTGGAAAAATTATTTGGATTAATTATACACTTAAGTGCTTAATTAATCCAAGTATTCTTTTAGAGGTCCTGTACGCAAGTGTGAATTGAAAAGTTTTACTCCTCGCCCAATTTAATTGGGTACAGAGGGACACTGGAACTGAGTTTTTGTCAGAAATTGCAAAATTATTGATTTTTTTATTCTTTGATATAATTATGCCCCTGACTCCAGCGGCCAATTTAGTGAAAGTCTTTTCCAAATTCCGCCATATTTAAAGGCCCAGCGAATTCTTGAAATGTCTAGTGCATGGTATCTAAACGCCTCCTATTCATGGACTTTCATTGAGGCGAGTATTTCTGTACTTATTTTCCTAATAAGGAGCTCAGAAAAGCAAGAAAGAGGGTGTTAACATATGGTGCTGGGCAGTTTTAGCTGACAAGGTAAGCTGATAACTAAAAAAATATGCATGGGTTTATAAAAGTGCATTTTTCTGAGCTTCCCATTTTTTGGAACAAAATTCGCCCCATATGCATCAGACTTGAGGCTATAATGTAGCAAATTTTTATACATATTCTATATTAATGCATCCATAAGCACAGTGATTAGTTTTACTGTAGTATTCATAGTTTTGCCATTAAAAATATTTTAATTTTCAATTAATGGGATAAATAAATTGTGAAATACTGTATGTTAATTTATATCTCAACAAATATTCATATGAACTTAAAACCAATCACTAGGATTGCTTCCAAACTAAATATCTATATGGGAAAGTCATGATAAATGACCTACCTCTATCTGTTTAACGCAAGGACTATTTTCAAAATTTGTATATTTTTCATATTAAAATAATCATATCTCCTAAACCGTTAGAGATAGAAAAGTGGAAATCAGTAGTCTAGTGTATATTAGCCTACTATTAGAGTGCTGTATGGAACATTAAAACAATATCCATTGATAATTACCTAAAATTGAAAGCCTATCACCGAAGAATATGCATGTTTTTATAAAAGTCCATTTATCGCGGCTTCCCATTTTTTGATACAACATTTGGTCCTTGCGCATTAGATTTGCTGCTATAATAATGCAAATTTGTATTCATATTCTATATTAATGCATCCATAAGTTCAGTGATTAGTTTTACTCTAGTATTCATAGTTTTTCCATTAAACATATTTTAATTTTCAAATAATAGGCAATTAATGGGATAAATAAATTGAGAAATTTGTTAATTTATATCTCAACAAATATTCATATGAACTTAAAACCAATCACTAGGATTGCTTCCATACTAAATATCTATATGGGAAAGTCATGATAAATGACCTACCTCTATCCGTTTAACGCAAGGACCATTTTCAAAATTTGCATATTTTTCATATTAAAATAATCATATCTCCTAAACGGTTAAGAGATAGAAAAGTGTAAATCAGAAGTCTAGTGTATATTACTATTAGAGTGCTGTGTGTAACATTATAACAATATCCATTGATAATTACCTAAAATTGAAAGCCTATCACCAAAAAATGTGCATGTTTTTATAAAAGTCCATTTATCGCGGCTTCCCATTTTTTGATACAATATTTGGTCCTTGCGCATTAGATTTGCTGCTATAATATTGCAAATTTGTATTCATATTCTATATTAATGCATCCATAAGTTCAGTGATTAGTTTTACTGTAGTATTCTTAGGTTTGCCATTAAAAATATTTTCATTTTAAATAATAGGCAATAATGGAATAAAAAAAATTGTGAAATGAGTTAATTTATATCCTAACACATATTCATATGAACTCAAAACCAATCACTTGGATTGCTTTCATACTAAATATCTATATGGGAAAGTCAGGATAAATGAGTTACCTCTATCTGTTTAATGCAAGGACCATTTTCAAAATTTGCATAATTTCTATATAAAAATAATCATATCTCCTAAACGGTTAGAGATCGAAAAGTGTAAATCAGTAGTATGGTGTATATAAGTATTTGAGTGATGTGTGTAAAATTAGAACAATATCCATCGATAATTACAGAAATATGAAAACTCAGTCCCAGTGTCCCTTAACATGAAGACCGACTGAAAATAAATTCACTTATTAGACTAAAAAACAATAAAATTGATTTCAAATTTCATAAGCTGTCAAGATTGTCTGTTGGCATACTTGCTGAATGGATATATTTATGGTGTGAATAGAGGAGTAGCTGAATCTAATAAGAGTACATAATTAAACAGTTGCATCTTCTCATCGGAAATAAGTATGACAACCTGAAATTCGACAAACATGATCCAAATATTTACTTGTGCCATCTCTTGATGATTGTAGTGTTTTTGTGTCTGTCGCACAGGCTAGAGCAAAATGTGGCTTTTCACTAATGTCTCATCTCATTCATGATTGCGATTATGTGGAAGCTACCGAGGTATGGCTGGTGCCATGTACTGAGTCAGTACATCAGTACTGACACTAACTGTACTCAAGTTGTACAGAGGAACCTTGCCTAGTATGTCTCATCGAAGTGCTGCTTTGTGGGTTTCTATTAGCATAACTTACAGTGGTGCTTGTTGAGGATCCAACCAGCCTTTGGGCTGACAATTAACAGAGAGATCAAAATATACTTCTGCCATAAAATCAGATTTGACACATAAATGGCTGGTATTCAAAAGCCATTTTCAAGTTGGGTTTTGTATTACTACCAGAAACAATGTGGCAAATAGAAATATTCTAAAAGCCTTGCGGGTGGAGTTATGTAGCTGGAGTGTCTATCTATTTTTGGTACGGTGATTTTGGAAAAACAGGTGCTCCAGTTTTATTGGGCGATTGTTAATTTCAGGCACAGTAGCAAAAAGTGAAAAACAAAGTACCTTGGAAGACAGATACGGTAGCTGGGGAACCACAATGTGCTATATTGGATTCATTTAAAGGCCAGCTGCAATGATCGCATTTAAAATACTGGAGTAGAGGAATATTGAAAATGATTTTGAACACAACAGAGGGACTGAAGTGGGGTACTGATTCTTGTTGACAATGCATATTATAAAATTAGGCTAACTTTTGTAAAAATGTGATTTGTAATTATAACAGTGACAGGATGCACCTTTTGTCATTAAATATAATATAATATATTTTATAATTAGGCTACTAGGCAGGCATGAATTCACTCCTCAGTTCAAACATGAAAACTGAAAAACTCTGGATGAAATAGGTATTATACTAGAAAATATTTACAAATATCACAGGAGAAGATTGAATTTTAGGTACGGTAGTTATTGTTGTTTTAAGGGGCAGAATTACGAGGTCGTTCCATTTTATTTGAATGTCTTTTCGATCATACATCCAATAGATGGCTGATGACATCACATTGTTGACAGCAACATCTCGATCAGCTGACTGCAGGGAACTGCGGTGGTTTGGAACACTGAAATACTACACGTGATGATAGAATTGGGCTATTTAAAGTGAGTTCTATTCATTACTAACAAGGGGAGGATACGATGCATGGGTCATTGATTCGAACCATTTTAGTACACGTGTAGGGCATGACCAGGTGTTGCTCTCACGTCACAGTACAGGCGCAGTGTGGCAATGTGCACTCTATTGTATTTATCCTCGAAGGAATGTCTCAACGCTTATAGAAAATTGTAGATTTCTTTGAGAAGGTCGACTTTGGCAAAGAATTTCTTTTCTTACAATAATTGTTCAGTAGGATGTTGGTGGATACCCATACCACTTTCTTACAAACATTTTCTACAGTGTGTCCTTTCATGCAAATATCAGGCTCCCACAAAAGTTCCATGGAACGAACAAATTGCATTGTAATGTTACTCACAAGCTTCCTGTGGTTCTCAACTTTAAGAAAATCAGATTCTAGGTCACCACACAACTTATCTGCAGTCTGCAGGTTCCTATTTTCTCTCCTAGCTCTCTTCTCCTGAGGGCTGTCTCTGTAGGACTTTGGGGTAGACGAGATGGAACAGCACCAGGTTTATGTCTTGGCACTTTTAATGGGAGTGTAATCTCTTGGCCATCTTCACAATTGAATACAGTATTCTGTCGAATGTCTTGAGCATTAAAATGCAGTTCACAAACCTGCAATTTGCAAAAGAATCATACTGAGTAACAATCATTGAAGTAAAGTGTATAGTCTGTCTGTTAGGCCTAACGATAATTAATCTTACATTCTGAGCTACATCGCCACAGTGGGCTCTTTGGGTCCTAGTGAGATAACTGCTGCACTTTCCAAGTGATCTAGGAATGTATTTATTATTACTCAATGAATTGTGAAATATCTTAGTGATATGGTTCATGATAACTGACCAAATTTCTTAAAATTCAGCAGAAAATTCCATAAAAAGTTGTATATTGGACAAAAAAATGTTATGAATATGCAAAGAATACAGCTTATCATCGAAGTAACCTACACACCTGGATATATTTAGGGAAATAGTAGTGATTTCTGGCATGTATAGAGTAGCCTATATTTAAAAATATCAATTACCAACCAAGGTATAAATACGGTACTGTAAATCATTGAGTACCATAGGCTAACATTTTTTTCTAGGCCTACTCTTTCGTCTCGAGTACTATATGGTACCGGTATCAGAAGATTAGTTTTAGAACAAACTATTGAGCTACAGGTCTACTTATATTTTATATCTTGCTTTTAAACAGTTACCTTCACTGGGGAATTTCCTATTAAAGCATCTCCGCTGGGAGCAATAAAGGGGTTAGGTACCTACTTAATCAGGAATCTGAGCAATTTGTGGTGCATATTAAATGACTTTCCAGTGAGGCCAGACTCAATTATATAAATCATTAGCTTTGAACACCGATTCTCAATATGCATGCATTAAAAATAAATCTATAATTATCACACTAAAACATTTTCAGTATTTGATCACAACATGTTTAATTCTCCCACAACAAACTTGCCTCGCATGTTGGGAGATTCGTTTATTAATTATTTAATGAGGAAACACCGTTCATTATTATTATTATTATTTGAAACTTAGCCTAAATGCAAAGTATTGCTCCAACTCTAACCTTAAAATAATGACTAGGCTTGGTCACTTACGTGTTGCTTGCAAGGCAATGAAATAGTTCTTAGAACTATTTATAGCAGCCTAGGTAATTCTTTACATTATTAAGATTACCGGTATATCGGCTATTTATGTGGTACGGTAGGCTAACACTGCTTAGATAGTTAAAAAAACGTATACCGTATTGGTAGCCTACTTACCACAGAATGTTTCGTTAATAGCTGATATCCAAAGTTTCTTCAAATTCTCTTCTTCGGGGAACTTAAACACTCGAGCTTTATTCTCACGATCATAATTCCCCCTGCACTTCGGCACACAACACTTGTAAACCATATTTTACAGCAAAAAACTGAAAAAATCGCACAAAAACAACAACAAAGGTATGATCACAAACTTCTGCCTTCGGTATCCGCCATCTTGCTTATTTTCAATTCAGTGCAAAGGCCTTGTATATAGGTGGTGTTGGTGCGCTCTACCGGCAACGAGTAGAAACTCGGACCTGACACTGGCGGCGGGTAAGAGCCAAGATGGCTGACGTAGTTGGTTGTTGGTTGTTGTTTATAATGATGTGTGGTTTTGTTTACGATGTGATAGTGTTGTGATAGCCTAGTGGTGTGAATAATCCCTTTATCACTTAGCAATCGTCTCACTTGATTTGCTGTGCTTAGTGGTTATTGCTTTCGTGTAAATAAATGCCTGCATTATCATAGTGCTTCATAAAATCGAGATACCGGTACCTTCTGATTCAATCAATTCTACTAGTGGGTAAGTTGGTCTATTTATTATTCTATTTAGGGTTTATAAATTATTAGTAATGGTAATCCATTATGAGCAAGCATAATAATAATTAACGTATTCCATTTTTAGGTCTGAGAAGATCTGAATATTGATTACGAAGAAACATAACCTGCTTTTTAAATTGGATGCAGTGTCCACTAATCCAGTTTTAAGCCTGCTAGTTCAAGGATCTTATCACGTACTTGGTGTGGATTCCTGTTTTTTATAAACTATCAGTAGGCTTACCCGTGGAGATATGCCTCGGAACTGTTGTGTGCCTCGATGCAAATCCAATTATCATAAAGATAAACCATTGGTGCCTACTTTCCAATTTCCCAAAGTAAAAGAACTTAGGGATAAATGACAAGAAGCATTCTTCGTGATGCTTTTTCTCCGACAGCTAACTCAGTTGTTTGTGTCAAACATTTTGTCCCTGAATTAGTTATTACAGAAGACAAATTCCCTTGTGCAGATGGCTCAGTTGTAACTGTACCTAGAAAAAGAACAAAACTACAAGAAGGTGCATATCCTACCATCTTTGAAAACCAGCCATCATATTTAACAAAACAAATAATAATAATAATGTTATTGGTTTTACGTCCCTTTTAACTACTCAGGCTTTTAGAGACGCCGGGGTGCCGGAATTTTGCCCCGAAGGGGATCTTTAACGTGCCAGTAAATCTACTGACACGGCTCCCTCGCATTTGCGCACCCTCAAATGCCAGCTGACTGCGCCAGGATACGAACAGTTGCCTCCAAAAAGAAAGGATCCAAAGGAACGCATGAAGCAAGTTCTTGCCCGTGATGAGCAATAGTATAGTGAGTGGACTGAAAGAGATACAATATTAGGGTTTGAAGAATTTAAAAATGAAGTAGGCACTAGATATGTGGGGCATGTTTTGCTGTGTAAAATTGATGACAGCCCTAATGAAGCACCTAAAATTAATACCTCCATCAGAATTTCACCATCCTTTTCTGTGGAAGTTTTCCATAACAATTTGCATCTCCCCAGCAGTAAGTTTCAGTGGTGTCTTGGCGATAACTTGCTTTGTGATAAATGGACCAAGTTTGATTGTCTACTGAATCACCTAGCAGGTTTCCAGCTAGAAGATTTAGATTGTAAACATAAACTTAATCTCTTACTTGGTTGGTTCCTACGTGTTAATATTGACAACTTCGACATTACCACTAAAAAGAAATTGAAATCCCTACAGGAACAGTTTCAACTTTCCCTGTCCACTCAGCCAAGATATTCTGCAGATACTCTCCTGTGGGCTTCAACATTATTTTATTCTTTTCCTGGGGCTTATCATTTTGTTCACTCCAGCCAAGTGTTAGCAGTATCTCATCCATCTTATTTAAGAAGACTGTTGTATAAAATGGGAACAAACTGTTCAAGGATCAGCGTTTCACAGGAATCATACTTACGGGAGAAATGCAAGCTTCTGAGTAACCATAAAAAAGTTGTTTTTATCTTGTTAGATGAGATTTATGTTGCCCCTAAACTAAGTTACGAGGGTGGAAAAATTGAAGGAGTTGCTTTGAACAGACCAAATGAAATTCATTGTGCGACTACAATACAGGCATTCATGATAACGTCACCTTTGTGTAGATTTTCAGATGTTGTTGCTCTATTTCCTGTGAAGAACTTAAACAGTGACATGCTGTATAAAATGAAATTAGAAGTACTCACTGTATTGGAAAAGAGTGGGTATGTTTCCCTTTGTCTTATATCGGACAATAATAAGTAAACAAAGGCTACGGTAGTCATATTCAAATAATTAAATATCATACTGCCGAATGAATCGATACAAAATATACTGGTACCAGTAGACAAAAAGGCATATTTTATGCACATCTAACACAAAAATAATAATTAAGCCTACTGTACATGATACAAGAAATAACTTCTATGTGAATTCATAAACATGAGTGGACAGGGAAAGTTGTAACTGTTCCAGTAGGAATTTCAATTTCTTTTTAGTACATATTATTCTTAAACTTGAATCATATTTCTTGACAGTCAGGAATCAAACATGGACCTCAGAAGTGACAACCAAGAACTACACCACCTGGTTGGTCACATTTATTTTTAAGAATAATATGTACTAAAAAGAAATTGAAATTCCTACAGGAACAGTTACAACTTTCCCTGTCCACTCATGTTTATGAATTCACATAGAAGTTATTTCTTGTATCATGTACAGTAGGCTTAATTATTATTTTTGTGTTAGATGTGCATACAATATGCCTTTTTGTCTACTGGTACCAGTATATTTTGTATCGATTCATTCGGCAGTGTGATATTTAATTATTTGAATATGACTACCGTAGCTTACATGTTTAAGTATTTATATGGAGGAAAAATTTTGTATGTAGTCTTAATTTATATTCTCAGATGTTCATCAAATAGGCCTTCATTGTCTACTGGTAGCCTATATTTTGTATTTCACAGAGTGCCATAGGAATGAATAGGACTAGCCTATTTGTTTATGGATATTCAGGAGGCAGTCGTGACCTTATGATAGGAATTAACTAGACATTTACCTTCAGTATGTGTGGGAACCCATGGTAAACCACTTGCTGGGTGCCTAAGGGGAGAATCGAACCCAACATTTCCCGGTTTACCTCGCTAGCCCTCTTACCCTCAAACTAGAATCAGATTTCTTGACAGTCAGGAATCAAACATGGACCTCAGAAGTGACAACCAAGAACTACACCACCTGGTTGGTCTCTTTTTTTTTAAGAATAATATGTACTAAAAAAAATTGAAATTCCTACAGGAACAGTTACAACTTTCCATGTCCACTCAGCCAAGATATTCTGCAGATCTCTCCTGTGGCTTCAACATTATTTTATTTGGTTATTTTTCTGATGGAACTCCGGTATTTCAACTCCTGGGGCACCTCCCCACGCCTGTCCCTTATACAGTTACACACACTACTACATTCATCACGTAATCGGAGGAATTCCTCCCACACCCGACTGCACGGGGCTGATGACCAAGATGTCCCAAGCCCATAAAACGAATTAACAGCAGACAAAATCACGCCATGATGTTATTTGGTGTTGTGTTGGATTCTGACACACGTCATGCGTTTGATGACCGATCACCAACTACGGTGGCCATCTTGGATTGCAGTGTCAGGTCCGGTAGTATAGAAGGTCCTGATTACATGTTATACATGGGTTCTGACTGGGAATGTCAAGGCGGGTATAGAGCGCAGCTCGTATTCAGTCGGCCGTGAGTGAAGCTTCGACCTTTTCGCGTTCCTCTATAGACGGCAGCACATGTGTTCGACTAGGGCGATATGAGTGAGTAGTGAACGAATGTATTTTGACTGGACAGTTGAACATACCATTGCTGCCAACAAATGTAGATTGACACTAATGGTCCAGTATTGTAAAAAACGGCAAAAATATGATGATTTTGGGTTTATATAACAATGAGAATACATGTATTAGTATATGTAAGCTTATAAATCAAAGACGAAATGTTGTTAAACGTGTACAGCTCTTCCTAGTGCATCGTCAATTAATTTCCAGTTACTTACTGTCCCACAACATAGTTGGCTATCATTTATGATTTGACCGCGCTTTTCGTGAAGTTGTTTGATTATCCATTGTGGTTTCTGGTATCTTTTAAAATTTCGTTTTCGCAGAGAAATGGCTGAGAAACGGAATTGTAAAAAGCGAGGTGGCTATTATTGCGCTGCTCTCTGGTGCAGCAATAATATGAGCTGCAAGAAGGGTATATCCATGCATAAGTTTTCTGCCGACCCTGCCAGGTAAGTCATGAATTGAATATTTTCGGCGATGCATTCTTTCATTTCATTTCGGTATACGGGGGATAAAAAGGTCACATGAGCTTTTTTTTTAAATCTATAATGTAGTACACTACCCGTGTGATTGTATCTATTACAATATTATAATAATATAAGGAAGCTACACGTGTGCTTGTCATAAGACATGCTGACCCTGGTGTCCCAAGTCCCTGTAGCGAATTAATAGATTTTAAAGAAGGTCCGATTCATGTCCAAGGAAATTCAGATTACAATATTTTCAGAAAAAAAAAGTACTCCCACTGGTTTTCATTAGAACTAGTCAAGTAGATCGCTATAACCTACTAAAATTGAAGGTCATTAGAAGAAATATTTATTCTCTTAAAAGGAGATTGCATATTAAAAGATGGCAGAACATAATGTAATGCACTGGGATTTCGTTATGAGTATAATGTTAGGCAGATAAATGTGTGGTTACTGTACTGCAACACACAGTAAAACTGTAAGTCCTACATAATGTTCACGTTACAGTAATAATGTAGGAAAACTCATGAAATGCATCAGAGTATGTATGTATGTACCATATATTTGCTAATATTCAGGCTGAGTTTTCAATAGTGTATTGTGGATATGTGATTTTAACAATTAAAATGTTGTAGTTTCTGCACATATCTTTAATGGAGAAATTTTCCTTTCCAGATGCAAGGAGTGGTTGTTATTTAGTGCAAGGGATGACCTGTTAGGGAAATCTGTAGGTGACATGATCCATCATAGACTATGCAGTGATCATTTCGCCGAAAGATTTATCATAAGGCATTTCACTAGAAATTCCCTGGCTTTCGATGCAGTTCCTACTATTCTTGTACCTGATGGTAGGTTAAAATGTGTCCTGACATAGAATTATATACTATGTATTGAAAAGCTCTACAATTCTGTGCAATAATAATGTGTGGTCATTTATAGGTGCTGGTTCATCAGTAGTTGACAACCTACGTGGGAATGCATTAAATCGCGAGCACTGTTCCTTGGCACCATGTAAGTAACTTGATGGAGGATTTTATCAGTGTATTAACTTCAGATTAATTTTAACATTTCAATGCAATTAAGAAATACGGTATTAACTTTGTGTTTCAGTGACCTCTGAGGCTTCTATTAGTATGGGACCTGCAGGTAGTGAGGGAATGACTCCTCCTTCAGAACCATCGAGAGTCACTACTATTGACAAGCATAGTGGGTCTGCATTGCATACTTCCTCTGATGCCATAGTGGAATTGTGTCCAAGTGAGTATATTTTGTTACGAAACTGCCTCTTCTATGCATGTTTGCAAAAGTGTGTTTAAAAAGATCTATAACGAAGGTCATAACTTTTCTAAAGTAGAAAATCTGACCAAAATACCTGTAGTAATGGTAAGGAAAATATCTGAAGAAAATGTAGTAATAGATGTTTCGGAAGTCTTGCATTGTTCGGTATCCGCCCCCATGAATATCTGCAAAATTTACTGTAGCATTGGCTAATGTTACTAACATACAGAAGTTTAATATTTTATCGCTAGAGGGTGTTATTGCATTTTTTAGTAGTGCCAACATTATTGGTTCCAGACAAATGGTTTTCGTCTAGACCAATAATGGTTAGTTAGCGCGGCCCGCGTGAGCTAATATGAACCCCCCTGTTTTTTTTCACGCACAGTGGGGATAGTCATGTAACAATAATCTTTATCCAGGCCAATGGTTTTGCCTAGTAGTTCAATCAGTAATTTTCACCAATAATTTCGTCCAGTCAGTCGCCTAACCTCGCAACAGGGGATTGCGGTGAAGTGAAGTTGGTTAGTTTATTACTTGAAAGTTAATGTTCACAAATTCCTTATTTTGAAAGTGTTTTCGTGGTGTTTGTTAATAGCAGTTGGCTTCAATACCGTGGCACAGTACTACCCTACCAGTGAATTGTTACCGGTGGCAGAAATCTGAACTAATGCGCTCCACCCGGCCACACGCCTGCGATAGACGTGCAGATGTCGCCAGCGAAACAACATCGTGTGTCACTTGTGTGCATGATTCATGCTGGCTCTTGCACTGTGCGGTGTGTTCTCATTGTATGCCTGTACATGCTTTTCCCTCTTGGTCCGGAACCGCTCGCTGCAGCCCTAACGAGGCGAGATTACATAATGTATACACTACAGCTGCGCTCCACAGCCAGCGGTAACAATTCCGTGGTAGGGTAGTAAGTACAAACTATTTTCAGAGCGTTAATAACAAAAATAACGGACACCGGAGAATGCACAAGAGCCGATGTTTACTCCTCTGCTATCTGTGACCCACCCAGTGATCCCAAATAAGACCACGACTTATATAGCCAAAATTACAGCTGTGGCCGCCATCAATCATCAAAACAGTACTGCCAACCGAGCCTTTACGGTACTATATAAAACAAAGGAGCGCTCAGTTCATTCTCTAGTGCGCTTCATTTGCGTGCAGCACTCGGTTCATTTGATTGCCGAATTGAATCATTTATTCACTATGGATTGTCGAAGTTGCCTTTTAACAATTGGTAACTTAACTTCAGAAATTGCTGAAGCTATTGAAACAGTACATTTTAGTACCAAAACCACTGCCGTGCGCGAAATGCCATCGTCAAGTGGAAGTTAGATGGATAACACACAAACTATTACCTGCAACAAGAGGGTACCCGGACGTCAAAGCCGCACCTACACCCGACCATTCTAACCTTGTTTTGTCCGATCCAATGGTTTTTGACAATGGTTACAGCCCATGTCCAGATCAAAGGTTTTTGATTGCGGAAAAGAGAAGTTGGCACCATTGCCTCATACAAGCATTATTTACAAATACAACTAATACTCGATAGCCCAATTATTTCTTTTTTCACATAATTACAACATTAGCCTACGTGTCATCTGGTGTATTTTGTATCGGACATGTTTGTTGGCAACTACTGACATCAATGTGTGAGCCTCATGAACACTCGCTGCAGCAGTTTCACATACTATAAAGGTGCAGTTGCACCTTATATTAAGGGAGGTGGCGTGCAGTTCGCTACTCCAGTGGGGGTCCGGGCGGGGACATCAAGAGCTCGCCGATGAGCCAGCTTGGTGTCCTAGGCAAAACCCCACACAAGACACGGCACAAACCTAGAAGAATTGCTGAGTTTTAATGGCTCTGGTTGTTAATAGAACACGTATTTACTCGATTTAGCACATATATCGGATGCAGTCGGTGCAAAAGTGATCAAGGTTGTAAGTTAAAATTAATAATATACCCCCGAAAGATAAAATACCGTATGAAAATTATATATTGTCGAAATGGAAGCGAAAAGAAAAAAGTGATACGTCATGCATAATTAATGGTTATTTTTCAGTAGTATCTCTTAAGTAATATGAATGTTTTGTGTTATTCCTTTTGATTGTTGCTACATAGCATTTAAGACGTGAATGCATTTAAATGTCGTGTTCTGCAAGCTTAATCATCCTTGTGAAACTTATATTAGTAATAGGCTGCAAGGATTTTTTTCTCTTCTTGTTTACAATTTTCCATGTTTCATGTATTGTACAGATGTGGTTTGTCCATTTGCAGGTGAACTTGGCATTGCTGCGACTAGTTGCATGGAGTCAGCAATTCAGGATGACTTCTGTGTTTCAATACCAAGTAAGCATTTTGTAACTTAGACAGTATTGGTATTGTATTTAAAAACATGCATATTAGTTTTGTGTAGGCCTAAATAAACCTTTATTGCAGGCTAATGTTATTTATGTTATTACTTTTCTTCTCAGCTGCCACTGATATGGTAATTGGTTCAGCTCCCATGGCATATCACGAAGAAGTAGTTGGATCGATACCAGACGAGACTTCTACTTCCCCTTCATATCATGCTATGTGCTTGAGTGAGAAACAGTATAAAAAATAACCCTTTTGGTTTGTCTCTTTCTATGTATGAATGCTCGTATGGGGATGGTGTTTATTGTTTCAAGGGGTGGAACAACCTTACTTTCCTGTAAAATATGTTAAAGTACAATGTATTGAAAATTTGTGGCAAATACTGATATGCAGGTTACAGGCCCACAGGAAATCAATTAATTCTGAATGAAAGTAGAACGTGGCTTATACACTTGCATCAGACATGAATGTGCCTTTTACATACCTTGTGTCCTTGTTTCATCTTCTGGACGATATTACGTATTGAAATGAGGAACCCTGGTCATTGCTGCACCTCATATACACTCACCGGCATAAAAAGCGAAACACTACAAATTTCAGACAAAACTCAATGTTGGACCGCTTCAAACCTTGTATTAATCAAATATTATGACATTAAAACAACATGGCAATGGTTCATAAGTTAATTACCCTAAATAGCACAATAATTGATACAAATTAATTATCATAATAATCACAACAGTGCACAAACACGAATTTGGAAATGTCGAAACCTGGGATCCATCGTACTGTCCTCCGACACGTTACACTGTATGATTACGAATGATTACTTTACGACTCAGTCCATTTGTCCACTTGTTTGCACAACATTTTCATTGGCTCAATAACGGGTATTACCACCTCTAGCCACAGTTACAACTGTGATTCGATCAGGCATGCTTAGGATGCAATCTCGAATGTTCTCTTGTGGTATGAGCTCCAATTCTTCCTAGAGCGAAGCTCGGAGTCAGGAGAATGACTCCTAGCACGTCTCCCAAGCATATCCCAGACATGCTCTAACGAGTTTAGGTCGGGACTACAAGTAGGCCACACCATGCGCTCAATTCCGACTTCATTCAGATACTCACGTACACAGACGGCAGCGTGTGGGCGAGCGTTGTCAAGCATCAGGATAAAGTTCGCTCCAATGACAGGTGAAAACGACACGACGTGATGTACTTAAATCTCCTTGATTTACCGGTGGGCTGTCAACGCTGTCAGGCTCTCATTGTCAACGAACACAAGTTTCGTGCGCGTATCCGTGGTAATCCCGGCCGAGACCATCACAGAGCCTCCATTGAACGGTGTCCTTGCAGAGAAGGTACAGGGTGAATAACTTCCCCAGGCCTTCTCCATGCTCTCTCCTTCCCATCCGGTGCCCTCAAACAGAATCGACATTCATCCGTAAACAGCACTGAGCTCCTCTGCTCCGCAGTCCAGTTTCGATGGACTTTGGCGAATTGCATCCGAGCGGCGTGGTGCTCATGTCTAAGGAGAGGTCCTGTGGTGGGCCTCTTGGACTGTAAATCCACTTCTTATAACCTCCTCCTTACTGTCCTTTCACTCATGTTCGTGCCTCGCACTTGCTGCAAGCGATTTCAGGATTTGACAATGGCGGCCACAGCTGTAATTTTGGCTATATAAGTCGTGATCCTATTTGGGATGGCTGGGTGGGTCACAGATGGCAGTGGAGGAAAATCTATTAAAACATCATTCCCTGATATATTTCTCATCGTTTGAAAAGATTTTTTTTTTGGCTAATTCATGTATTATATAGAATGTTATCGCTCGTTCTACGTTCATTCAGTGCTACCGGCAATCATTCATTGTTTACTTATCCAAAACGTTAGTGAATATTGACAGGAAGTACTTCTGAGGTGGCAGTAGTGTACTCTGTCACTGTATCTGGAAGGACAAGGATGTGTTTTAAGTTGCACAATAGTAAACTTAGAAATGAACTTATTTCTTCTCTGTCTTGAATGAGTAAATTATAGAAGGGCAGGTGGGTGGCATAGGATAGTGGAAGCTCTCGGTAATGTGGATAAGAAACTGTAGTTTAGGTATTTCATTATCGTGATGAAATAATTTACGTGGAGTTAAGTTTCTTCAAACTGGCACCTATATTTTTAATTAACACTGTATTGTTAATCATAACACATGCCAGCATATGCCATGCTGTAATAACTTATTATATTTATGATGAAAATATTTCTCTTTATTTTAGGCAATGATGAGTCCATGGCCACATGTCAAACCCCAAAGATGGCCAAGAGGAAACTTACCTATTTGGAGGAGCCAAATTCGGCTCCAAAGAGAAGAAAGGGCCTTGCGTCACCTGCTGGGAACGTGAATGTCACCCCAGAGGCATCGGTGATGTGTCGGGACTCGAAGTCTTCGGGCAGTAGCAACCCAACCCCTCGTACTGCCAGGAAGCTACTGCGTTATCGCAAAAGTATCAGGATGCTTCGTGCACGCCTTTTCAGGGCACGTAAGCAGGAAGCTGCAAAATCTCGACCTTCCAAATTGAAGAAAATTATTGAGGCTTCCAGAACTTATTTACCGGAGTCTTGCCATAGGTTGTTTGTGTCACAGCTTAAGCTTAGTCAGGTAAATAAGTATGGAAGGAGGTGGCCGCCTCACATTAAGGACTTTGCGTTGTCTTTGTACTACCACAGTCCGAGAACATACAGATTTCTCCAGAAAACACTGTGCCTACCTTCGGCGAGGACATTGTTTTCTTGGCAGAAGGAGGTTGCAGTGAAGCCTGGCATTGACAATAATGTCTTGGCGTCACTGAGGGAGTTCTCCCGCAACCTGACAGATGCTGACCGTGTGGTGACATTGGTTATAGATGAGGTTGCAGTGAAGGAGAATCTATCCTATGACACCAGCACGGATTCAGTCCTAGGGTTTTGTAATGATGGGCATGTTCAAACCCCAGATGTGGGACGTTTATGCCTTGTAGCTATGGTTAAAGGCATCAACAGAAAGTGGAAACAAATATTGGGTTACTGGGTCACACATGAAGGCACTAACGTACTTACAATTAAGGGAATTGTTTTAGATTGCATCCAGAGCTTGATTGACGTAGGATTCTTTGTGAAAGTTCTCATCTGTGATCAAGGTCCTCACAATCAATTTCTGGCTCGTAGTTTAGGAGTTTCTGTTTCAGAACCTTTTTTTGTTGTTGTGAATGGCCACAAAATTCACTTCATGTATGACCCACCTCATTTGCTAAAATCGATGAGGAACAACCTAATGAAGTATGATTTTGATTTTGATGGCAAAATTGTGAAGTGGGCTGATTTTAAGGCTGCGGCCGAGTGTTCTGATCCACTTCGCTTGAAACTAATGCCTAAAATAACCAAATCCCACACCCACACTGGGGCCTTTCAAAAAATGAAAGTGAAATATGCAGCTCAGGTGTTCAGTTCTTCTGTAAGTGTTGCCATCTCTGTTTTGATTGCAATGGGTTTGCTGCATAGCAGTGCTGCTGCGACTGCAGAATTTATTGAATTCATGGATAAGTTGTTTGATTGTCTTAATAGTGTTCAGCTGAATGTCCATAAGTACAAACTAAGGTATGCCATCTCATCCAATTCCGAACACAATAAATTTCTTTTGGAAGTCCTAAAGAAATTTGAGAAAAGCCGGTTTCTTGTTTGTCGAAGGCAACCTGTATGTTTGAATGGATGGATAATTAGTGTAAAGAGTGTGCTAGCACTCGCAGAGGAACTGAGGAATCACTTTGGCATCCCAAAACTTTGCACACGAGTTTTGAATCAGGATGCCCTTGAGAATGTGTTTTCAGTGATCCGACAGCAACATGGGTGCAGTGATAACCCTACAGTTGTGCAATTTGTACGTGGATTTAGGCACATATTGCTTTCTTCCCTTCCAAAATTGTCCGACAAATCTAATTCCGAGCTTGATTTAGAGGAAGTTCTATTGACTCTAAACAAGTTCCTGAATGAGCGGCCACCACCCAGTGACAAAATAGATTTCATGACCATCAACATAGATGATGTAACTTCCTATGAAGTTGGAGATGTTGAGGCCAATGTTATTTATTATGTCACTGGGTACCTCTGTAAGAAATTCATTAACTCACACAAGTGTGAGTTATGTAAATCTCTTCTTGTTGACTTCTATGAGGAAGGTCGAGTTTTTCAGGAGTTTCATCAGACCTTCACCTACCTGAAGGCACATGAAGGTCTGGAGAATGAGTTTGGAGGTCTCACTCTTCCCCAGGAGGAAGTCTTCCAGTTTGTGAAAAAATGTGAAGAAATATTTCAATCTTGTTTTTTTCAAAGGATGCATGAAACATGCATTGGACAGAAAATGAAGCTTCAAATAACAGGACATGACAGCTTCAAACCTGTAAAGCTTTGCAGCCAGGAGGCTTTTGATATGCTGTTGTCATATTTCATTAAAGTCAGGATTTTCTGGGCCATCCGTTTTTTTTATCAGAAAAGGATTGCAGAGAAAATGAGAGACACACCCTATGCCAGAAGGTCTCTCTTCAAGGCAGCACATGAGTGTGTTTTCTAAATACACTCCCTGGCCAAAAACATTATGCAAAAGATTAACTGATATCGAAACTCCAAACTAGATACTTCTGACCAGTTGTCCTTTGGAGCTGTTTGTTATATTAAGGAAGGAATTGTGATAGTTGTGGGGATTTGTTAGGGATTGGACATGGAGGTCATCTCCTCCTATTAACACATAATTATTTTATGGAGTTACGAACTCTTAAAAAATGAGAATATAAGGAAAAGGAACGAGAGGCATGACAACCAAAGTGATGGATGCTTTACAGTATACCGCTGGGGTCAGCAGAGAACAAGAGTTGACCAAAGGAGAATTGCATCTTCTAGACGGTCTGAACTTCTGTGGTCAATGTTCAACATGAAATACCGAACTTAATTTTTGACCAATTGAAAACGAGTTGCACCGTTCTTGGCCAGTGAGTGTATTTAGATGTGGGATGTGAGTGATGATGGTAATTGTTGTTTTAAGGGGCATAACATCTAGGTCATCTGCTCTAATGAGGGTGATTGTTGTTTTAAGGGGCATAACATCTAGGTATCTTCTCCGATGAGGAGTGTGTCATCATGTTTATGTTTTAATTGTATCAGCCTTGCCCTTCTGATTACATGGTTAATGCTGTTCTTATCTGCAATGTGTGTTCATTTCTGATGAAATATTCATTTGGCAATATGTATGAAAGTACTTAATGATTTTAATTCTGTATTGATCGAATGGGTGTAGTCCATAATTGGTTCAAGTGACAATGTTGCTCAATATTGAGTTTGGTACATAAGAAGATCATATTATTTGAAACACTTGGGTCTCACAATTTGTTAGAGGTATGTCTCGTCTTCCAAGTGTCAATACACACACTAGTATTGCCATCACAATAACACAGGTTATCACACAAATTACACACACCCGATTACACGGAGCTATATGACCTCAATGTCGCAATCCCTATAATAAGCAACAACCTGTCAATTGACAGAATCAGAGATTCTAGATAGATAGATAGATAGATTTTTATTAATTCCATTTGATCAAATACATGCATTCAATACATTTTTGATATAGGACACGTCAGAATTTACATGCATAAAATAAAAGAACTAACAGGTATATATTACTAAGATTATAACTATTTATAACTTATTATAATAGCAAATCTTAATAGATACAATCTTATTGCACAACTATTTACACCTCACTCTATTATCATAATATGAAAACTTAATTCTATAAATACAACAACATACAGCTAGGTATTACAATTAAATTAAAAAAGTAAAATATAGTTATAGATTCCATCACTCCTATACGCTAAAATATTCAACTACTGAGTAAAAACAATGGCACTGCAGATAAGCTTTCAACATTCTATCAAAGGTTTTTATTTTTGGGGCCAGTTTTATATACTGGGGTAGTTTATTGTATAATTTAACTCCAGTGTGAAAAGTTCCTTTTTGATATATGCTTGTGTGTGTGTGTGAAATATGAATGTTTTGATTTTGTCTTGTGTTATGCCTATGAACATCATTGTTTCTTTTAAGAAAAACATCTTTATTCATTAAATTCATTTTAAAAAACATAATACTTTCAAAGATATATATGCAGGGCAGTGGGAGAATGTTTAAATCTTTAAACAGAGGTCTACATGATTCTCTCGAGTTTACATTTGCCATAATTCTAATCGCTCTCTTTTGTATCCTAAACGTGCTTAGTACATCTGGCGACATACCCCAAAATATGATCCCATATCTTAAGTATGAATGGAAATAAGCAAAATAAGTATTTCTTAATGTGTGCATGCTAGTGCAGGTTTTCAAAATACGTAACGCAAAGCACATCGAGTTCAGTTTAGTATTCAGATATTGTATATGTTTATTCCATTTCAAGTCTTGTTGTATCCATAGTCCTAAAAACTTTGTTTCTGATTTATTTTCTATTTGATGACCATTTAATGTTATATTGGGCATCGCAGGATTCCTATTCTGTATAGTGTGGAAATTTAGACATACTGTCTTTTTATAGTTTATTATGAGGCGATTATCTTGTGACCATTTGGTTAACTCTCCTGTAACGGAGTCAGCAGACTGCTGTATGACCTGTTTAGTTTCACCTTTTATTACGAGTGTTGTATCGTCCGCAAACAAAATTTCCTTATGTGAATGAACGTTCTGTGTTATATCATTGATATATAGAAGAAAGAGTAGTGGGCCCAAAACCGATCCCTGGGGTACTCCAAATTCAATAATTCCCTCATTGGACAATGTTTCATTAAGTAATTTGGTTCCATCATCCTTGTGTCTCAAGCTTACTATTTGTTTACGCCTTGTTAAGTAAGACTCTATCCATTTATTAGCTAGACCTCTAACACCATATTGATTTAGTTTGGTAAGGAGGATTTTATGGTCAACTACATCAAATGCTTTCGATAAATCCAAGAATAGGCCAGTTACATGTTCCTTATTGTCAATTAATTTCAGTATACTATTACTACATTCGTAAATTGCTGTCTGTGTAGATTTTTCCGTTCTAAATCCATGTTGTGAGTTTGATAATATTTTATTTTTTTCTATGAAACTTATCAGTCTCTTATACATAATTTTTTCCACAATTTTTGCAATACCAGTTGGTAAGGTAATAGGACGATAGTTATCTAATTCATCTTTTGAACCGTTTTTGTGCACTGGAATTACTTTTGATAACTTCAAAATATCCGGGTAAGTTCCTGAGAGAATTGAACTGTTTATTAAGTGCGTAAGTGGATTTATTATATTTTCGGCACATTTCTTTAAAATTGCATCAGGGATGCCATCAATGCCAGCACAGAATTTATTTTTTAGCTCTTTTATAACTATTCTTACCTCTTCACTTGTGACATGATTTATAAATAAAGAATCACTGCATATATTTATTTTATTATTAGAATTTAGTGTATTTACCTGTGATTTATTTAATAATTTTTGCGGAATTTCCAGAAAATAGTCATTAAAAGTGTTTGCTATTTCCTCTGGATTATTAATCACTTTATTATTTCTGGTCAGTGTAATGTTCCTTTGTATTTTAGCATATTTTCCAGTTTCTTTCTTTATTACGGACCACATAGCCCTGTTTTTATTAGATGATTGGGAAATAAAATTATCATTATGCATTTTCTTTGCTAGTCTTATTACCTTATTTAATATGCTAGTGTATTTTTTGTAGTATAAATTGAATTCAGGTGTTGTGTGGTATTGTTTATATAATTTGTGTAGAAATTTCTTTCTTTGACATGAATTTATAATCCCTGTTGTTATCCAATTGCTAGTTTTGTTATTTTGAACAGTTCTTCGTTTAAAGGGGAATGCTATTTCAAAATAGTGTTTTAGGGTACTGTTAAATGCATTAAATTTATCATTTACATTTTCTAGTTCATAAATTTCTGACCATGTTTCCTTATTTAATAAGTCATTGAAATATGTAACATTTGCTTCAGTGAATGACCTGCACTTTGATTTTACTCCATTATCATTATTATTGATTACTTCGGATACTTCAAAACTCAGTATTTGTCCATGGTGGTCACTAAAACCCGGACAATAGACTTCTATTGAATGGTGATATTTATCTGTATTTATAAAAATTTGATCAGGAGTGGTTTTACTAAATTTTGTTATTCTTGTTGGTGTATTTACTGTAGGTTTCAGTCCATAGGAAATTAGTAACTGGTTTAATAATTCACAATTTCTATCAAGTTTTAAGAAATCCACATTTACATCCCCACAAATTATTATATCGAAATTTACTTTGCTCATGTTATTGAGTAACAATTCTAGTTTATCTATAAATAGAGGAAACTTTCCTGACGGAGAACGGTATACGCATACAATTATTAACTTAAACTGCTGAATTTTTACGGCAGAGAATTCAAAATCCTGTTCCATAATTAGATAATCATAAGCTGTTATCTGTTCATGATCTAAATTATTTCTTAAGAAGATGCAAGTACCACCATGGCTAATATTAGATCTAGAGTATTTACTAGCTTGTATAAACCCTGGGAATTGAATTAATTCAAGTTGTTCCTCTTTCAGCCAATGTTCTGAAATACATAGTGCTGAGATGTCTTTAAGTTCATTTTTAAGCATTAGATTTATGTAATCAATTTTATTATAAAGAGACTGGACATTCTGGTGGTAAATTTTAAATTTGTTACTTTTGCAAGCTTGTGTTGGTGATTTATTTATATTATTATTATCATAATTGTTATTATTATTGTTGCTAGACAAATCCGAAATACCATTGTTGCACTCCGTTAAATTTGACTTCAAAAGATGTGAATGCCAAACCTCACGTTTGGCTTCTTCTACCAGTTTCCCTGCTTCCACTCTAATGATATTACTGTCGAATTATTCTTACCATTTGAATTTACAATTTTGCAGATTTCATCACTAAGATACTCTTTTCCTAATCTATTTAAGTGTAGGCCATGCCGAGTGTGGAACTTCCTGTCTAATTTACTTACATCTACAATTTGGACATTTGGAAAACTCTTACAAATTTTATGAATTTTTCCATTTGTAGCCTCTATTTCTATATTTACACATGACTTGGGAATTAAATCGTGTCTCTGCGGAATGTTTACAATAATGACATTTGTTTTTTGCATGGATGGCAATGTACCCTTTAAATCTTTGATTACCTTTTTACTCTCATTTCTATAGACGTCGTTTGCTCCAGCGATGATCACTGCGTAGTCCTTTGCAGTAAGGGACGCACACTCTAAACACATGGGCGAATCCGGCGGCTGTCATATCCCCACTTTGCTTTATATCTGAAGTGAATAAGAAACATTTGCAAGAATGTGCTGGAGGGGACCAGGATTTTAAAGATCTCAATATACTGTACAAAATGTATACAGATATATGAAAAATAAGAATGTTGGATCAGCATTTCCCAATATTGAAATTGACGTGCAAATTTCTCTGATATTGTTTGTGACAAATGCATCTTGAGAACACTAATTTTCCTCGTTAAATCTGATAAAAATGAATCAAGAAATTTAATGATACAACTGCATCATTTGATTAATATGGAATGTGAAATTTCAGTGGAGAAGGATTTTGAACATACAGTTCACAATTGCCAAATGGTGCAGTATTATTCCAGTTTTTCCATCTTCAATTAAGGGAGGGGGCCTTTTTTAATTTTGCCATGCAGCCTCTAGCACTCTTGATTTGTCACTGGACTTAACTCCACACAGCAGCTGCAACATGTACTGCTCAAATATGGTTTTATCACCAAAATGAACTGTTCCTTATACTGTTCAGGCTTTTACCAATTCTTTTGTAATTGAAATTGAATACCATGCCATTAAGTTGGAAATGTAGCATGCAAATAGCATTGGATGGTGACAGGTGGTGATTGCTATCATAAGGGATATGACATCTAGGTCATCTGCTAGAAAGATTTGGTGGAAAAAAAGATAAAATTCAATAAATTTCGGCTACTGGTCACACAATAGAGTTTTGTTTTCACTGCCATATGGCAGGACAAAACAGAATGTAGAAATTGCAGAACAGATCCCTAGTTGGCTCCAACACCAAGTACCTACAATTATTATTAGTACAAGCTAGGGTACATAGCTCAAATGTGATGCTGCCTCCAGGAATCAAATCCATAGCCTTTGGCTTTGGCTGCCAATGCTCTGCCATTGATCAGAATGTTATGGAATCTTTCAAGTCTACAAACCAACCATTTATCAAATGTCTTTTGCAATATGCTCTTCCTTGCTTACTCAGAAGTAGGAAAACCTGGCAGTAGCCATCCAACTTGGAACACTGATTCAAGATGATTCCATGAAAGAGCAAATTAACTAAAACCTACTGGTGCCAATATTTATAACTAATTCAATTCGCTTTGAACACCTGTTAATACTTAATATGCCAATATTTATTTTTCATTCATTCATCCATTCATTCAAATTATTAGGAAACTTGGAGGTGTACTGTATATCCATTTCCTGTACAGCTAAGAATGAATTAAATAAATGCTGACTATAGGTAAAGCCCTGCGCGGATGCGGATATGTTCGCTACGCGGATATAGTTTGCATTGCTGTGCGGATAGCGGATACGCTGCGGATAATGTTTCGAGTAAATTTGCGGATAGTCTTTAGAATACAAACTTACGTTATGCCAATCTACAGCTTCATGCTTAAAAGAGGAATACTCCTATAGCCTATTGCGTACGAAATATTCAGGCACGTATTGCACTTATACACGAAAAGATCATTTCACTCATAATTATGCTTTCAACTACATTTTATTAATTACCGTATGTTTGTAGTAGATGGTCTTGACATCCCATCATCATCGCTTCTCACTGCTATTATTACTATACGTACGAGATATAATGCTGTCAATAAGCTTGTTAGTTGATCGTGGTGACATCATTAACATTCTTCATGTCAGCTAGTTCGCCATCTAAGCTATCCTGGAAGATCGGGGTCCAGGTTTATCTGTAGATTTTTTCCAACATGCCACTGAAGCACGTTGACTGTGATATTGCAACATCAACTATGACATCATCTATGCGAACATGTATGTGTCCAGAAGCAGAAGGATGATGACTGACTTGGAATTTCCTGCCAAATGTCAATCCCTTTCCCCAAGTGTAAAGAGAAGTTCACTTATTAGTGAATGTTACCGCGACCGTGAGTATGAAAATCATCACCAACATGGATAAACTATACATTAAAATAAAACAAGGTGAATATTCAATAGCGCGTGAAACAAAGTTCAAGTCAAAGATATGGCAGACATTTGGTTACGTTTTCAATGGAAACGAAAGGGTGAACGATATAGTGATGTTTTACCTGTAAAACAGTGTATTCATACTCAGGACACAAATCGGGCACATCCAACTTCCTGAGGCACAAGTGCGAAAGTAGCCAAAAAAGTATAGCCAATTTTTTGTCTAAAGCGGAGGTCAAGGAACCAGAAGTGTCATCCACGTTGAAGTCCCTTGGAATGCCAACTTGAAGTTCCTTGCAATGAAGGAAATTGTCAGGAACGACTTTCTCCTCAAATGTCTAAATGTGTTGGTTTAACACGTTATGCTTGATCTAATAAATCAAACATAATATTGAAATATCAGCGGATGCGAATAAAAGCCATGCGGGGCGGATACGGATGCGGATAACAGGCGTGTGGCTGCGGGGCGGATGCGGATAACAGTTGTGCGGATGCGGGGCGGATGCGGATAACGTTTTGTTTATCCGCGCAGGGCTCTAACTATAGGAGCAGGTGGGGTGTGGGTGTACCAGCTTAAATCTCTTTCAAACATGTATCTTCATCTCAAATTCAGGTACCTTATTTCAATCCTATGTAGGAGTGTTACTGCTTTGTGAAAATTAGTTTCTTCAATTGTCTTGTGAAGGTTGTAAATTTTATGTACAGTGGTTGTCTAAATAACATGGTCTGAGTGTCCCTTATAACTGTAGGTTTTGATCTCGTTAAAACGTGCAGTTTCACATTATCTGTGTTTAAAACAGTCATAAACCATTAAGGAACCTTGCCATGGGGTGGTATCTTGGCCGATGAGTTGAAGATGTTGATTTATCGTCGAAGCAAGTTGCAGCTTGGATCACCAGTAACATATGTTGCAGGTAATAAAAGGGGGGGATAAGTTAAGTGCAAGTGGATGATTGTAAATCTATATAGCAGGTTGAGAAATGAAAGTATTTTGAGGTACAATTGTTTACTCAGCCTGTGCTGAATTTAAGAGAGTTCGTTTTTAATCGCTCCACCTCATGATTTGACATTTGTAATTCTTCAGGACTGATGAACCTGGATCCTACACTGGCACTTACCTATTATATGTTATTTCCATAATTTTCATTTTCATTTCTGGGAGTCGTTACTAATTGAAGTTACTGTCCATTATCACTATTGCATAGGAAATATGTGCTAAATTATGTAAATATGTGACTTAAGTCGTTATTTGTTGTTCATTCATTCAACGACGGCAATTTATATTGTTTGTCATTTCTTGTCGTTGCTCAACTGCTACTGAAATAGGCGCATTAGGTGTCCCAACTGTACCGAGACACACACACAGGAGTATACATTGACGTGATTTCACCTCTGTTGACATCGGACATAGATTTAGGTATTCGGAAGTCATTTTTAAAAGCCTTCGTCTGGAGCGTGGGGATCTATGGGAGTGAAACTTGGACTATTGGTACAGTAGAAAAGATGAGAATTGAAGCGTGTGAAAGGTGGTGTTACAGGAGAATGATGAAGATCAGATGGGTAGATAGGGTTACAAATGAAGAGGTATTAAGACGATTGGGAGAGATGTTTGTGGCGACTGCTAATGAAGAGAAAAGATAGGTTGGTACGACACATACTATGAACCCCAGGAATAGCAACCTTAGTTACGGAAGGAAGGGTCGAGGATAAGAACTCTCGAGGTAGACCAAGGTTAGAATATTTTAAACAAATTGCCTCGGATGTAGGGTGTGGTAGCTATGTAGAGATGAAACAATAAGCTCAGGTTAGGGAAACATGGAGTGCTGCATCAAACCAGTCAAAAGACTGAAGACTCAAACAACATTTCACTGTTTCCAATGTATAGTATACAAAATACACGACACAGGTCATGCGTAGCGAGCTAAGCGAGATACGATTGGCTTCTGTCTGGACTGCTTGTAGTCTTCTACAAGCGAGTCACGAGCGTTAGCCCCAGGTTAGGTTTTTGTATGTAAAGCCTTAACGTAGAAAGACAACAAATCAAGCGGATCCATCACAGCATGAAACAAACACCACGCGGCCATGCTTACCGTATGCGCGAGGTTGGCAATATTTTATTTGTCCTTTAAACCATGTCTTCAATTGCCGACACAACACAACTGAAATTTCACTAATGTAGGAGAAAACCTCTAATACCGCACAACATAATTTGCACAATTATTATTCGTCATTTATAACCGCACCCGGCTTGCTGGAGCGAAGAAACGATGATGATATTTCAGCTAATTTAAGTAGTTTTGTACTAGGTTCATCACTCCCGAAGCGTTACCAAATATATATTACCAAGTCTCTTGTCTTGGCCCGCTGGATGCCTTTTCAGGTACACAAGGAGGAACAGGAAGATGAGATGTGTGGAGGGATACAGTATCTCCAATCTGACGATTGGCATAGTATGCACTTGCATAAATGACTCCTACAATATAGCCCTTTTCTTTGCACTGCATCTCATTCACTGCTCTGAGAGACAGGCCTACAAGTGGGACAACGACTATATTCATACTGAATTGTCTTATAAAATTTGTAAATTGTATGTATTCATATATCTTCTTTGATATGTACAATTAATTGCCATATACTGTATGTGTAAATTATATGTACTACCAAAAATATAAATGTATTCATATATCTTCATTTTATTTGTTTATTTCCTTCAAAACTACCTCATTCATCCTATTTTATTATGCATTAAAGATGTGCATACGTGAATTGTTATACAGGTGCTATTATTTGCATAACCTAATGTGTGACAACAGTTGGGTTGGATCGCTGATTATTGTCCCAGATTATGAGTAGCCAATGCTGGTCCTTAGTGGAGGAAAATAAGTTTATCTATTGTAGCTTTGTATATTGGGACTTCTAAAACACTCGCGGGAAAAGAAATTAATTGCAGAATGATTTTACGCCGTAACGTAGGCAATTTTAAAAATAATGGAAACTGTAATCTCAAATACTTGCAATAGCAACTACCTAACCTCGAAATGAAGCATACATTTAAATGCCGCGCCATTTTGTGGTGCGGTTCACTTCTCATCAGAGTGCAGTAAGGTGTAACAGCTGAGGATCGAAATTAGAAAGTGATAACCATTGGCCTTATGGGAGCTTCGCTTCCTAGTGTTCCTTCTTCCATGAAAATGGGGTGAAAAAAGCAGAGGAATCCATCAGCTGTTCCCGCCAGAAGGTATTTTTCAATACTCCCAACTTACTTATATAGCCACATTTTGTAAATCGAAGTACTATAAAAATTATAATGTTAATGTCGTCAAAATAAGGACATGATTATTGTGATGCATAGTTCATAAATTTCACTATAGCAAAATAACATGTGATTTTGCATTACGGAGTTGCTGGTTTCATTATAATGCGTGGTAATACTGAGTAATAGTGTTTTTCCGCGGTCAGACCAAGTGTTTCAAAGTTTGTGAATATTTTGTAATTGCAGGTGTTATTGTGTGCAGTACTTAATTAATTTTGTATGAGGAATGCGTATATGTGTTGAGTTTGTTTGCGTGTTTGTGCAATATGGAAAACTCAGTGGAGAGACTCTTGAAAACCCCATTTTCAACCAGAACTCTTGAAGAAAAAACTAAGGTAAAGAAGTTAGGTAGACCTACCCCGGACTTAGATATTGCTCAGAAAGCCACTTCTAACAAATATGCATACACTAGAAAATTTAATAGAAAAGTGTATGAAAACGATTGGGTGTGCGGGTGTGAGATTAGAAATGCCCTTTTCTGTTTTGCTTGTTTGTGTTTTGACAATGGTGATTCTTGGGGAACAGTGGGTGTTAGAGATCTTGGGCATCTAAACGCTTTAATGAGGAAGCATAATGACAGCGAGAAACACATCAATAATTCTTTAAATTTAAGTGCTTTAGGAACAGTTAATATTGCAACACTATTAAGAAGTGCTTATCACGAAGAAAAAGAAGAGCACAATCAACAAGTGGAGAAGAACAGGTATGTGCTATCCAGAATTATAGACTGTATTAAGTTTTGTGGTGCGTTTGAATTAGCTTTAAGAGGCACGACGAAAGTGATAATTCAGACAATCCTGGCGTTTTTTTGGGCCTAGTAGATTTAATTTCTAGTATAGACAGTGCAGTAAATCTAATCGAGTTTTCAAAGGGACCTAAAAAAAATCACAGTCAGTCTGAAAGACTAGACGTTGTATCATTTCAAATGACGCATGCTACAAATGCTACACATGTTAGAAAGGCTCAGGAGGGCTTCTCGCTTTGCTCGAAGCCCCAGGACTCTTTCAACAGACTGCATTACCCATTAACTTAGGCTTCCCGCGCGGGCACCTCTTTAAGGGTCACGGGAAGAAATGTGTTTCTTGTACTTGTATTAGAGATGTGTTTGGTTGAATAAAGCGTAAATTGTGCACTTTTTGAAAGCGGTTTTGTGGCCCATCATCCCAGGCAAGCCGGCGGAAACCTTTGCCTCCCTGTCAGAAGGATCATTTGGCCGTAAATTTGAATTAGTGTAAGGATTTAGTATGAGTGTCCAGATTTAGACAATAGCCTACTCCATGAAGGGGTCATGACTATGCCATATATGTTTGTTTAATGAATAGTGTATCTGAAATAAGGGAAGAATACTGATTTACAGATTTGTGGAGTGAGTTTCTGATTTTTAAAAGGTCGCTCGACGCCAGGCCTCTTTCAACAGACTCCAATAATCATTACCGCCTGGTTCTCGCTCCCCGCGTGAGCATGACGTCACTTCCCGCGCGGCTGCATGACGTTACGTCCGTCACCGTGGCCGTGTCCATAATGCATAACGATGGACCCCAACCATAACGACGAAGTCGACAAGATCATTTGAAATGATAAAACCATCCAGAACGAGCTGTTGGACTGCATGCAAGAAACCAGCAGAAAAGTGATAGCAGAAGAAATGCAGCAAGCATATTTTGTTAGTGTGATGGCCGATGAAACTACCGATGTTTCAGAGCAGACACAGTTAGTGTTGGTATTTTGGTATGAGAAAGATGGTATTCCATATGAACGATTTTGGGGCTTCTTTAAACCGGAAGGTCAGAATGCGGATTCCCTTACATCATGTATTTTAAGTGTAATGGACATGTTTAACGCTACACCACACAAAGTTATTGCGCAGACCTACGACGGGGCATCCGTAATGAGTGGTGGTAAAGGTGGAGTGCAAGCAAAGATAAAAGTCTGCTATCCCAACGCACATTACATCCACTGCTATGCACACCAACTGAATTTAACAATGGAACATGCAGCTTCGCAGAATCACTCGGCTAGGATGTTCTTCGCTCACCTGTCAGCGTTCCCTGCTTTCTTCTCAAGGTCACCGCAACGGACGTCTGCTTAAAAGCAGTGGCAGCTCGAAGAATTCCAACAGGACCAGCAACTAGATGGGATTTCAGGTCGCGCACCGTAAATGTGGTGTACGAGCAAAGGGTGTCCATAAGGGAGTGTTTATTAATGCTGGAGAAAACCCCATCCTATAAAACTTGCCTTCAGGCAAACGGGCTTCGTCGCTGCTTAGAAGACGAGGAATTCATATTTTGGCTACATTTCTTTCATAAATTGATGCCACATGTGGACATTATGTACAATCAGTTGCAGTCAAGAACAGCTGATGCCGTGAAGATAAAATCCGCTGTGTCACACTTCATTCAAGTGATCAACAACATCAGGGAATCGGTAGAAAACATTGCTAGTACCGGTACTTCTGAAGAAACTTGTGCTTCAGAAAACAAGCGCAGAAAGTTATCATGTCGGCGTACTGATGCCAAGGAACTATGTGATAGAATAACACGAGAAGCCTGCGATCGCTTCCAAACCTTGGATCACCTGGAAGCAGCAAAACTGTTAGATTCCACCAACTTTGAAGGATTTTCCAAAACGTTTCCAGATAAAGAACTAGGTGTAACTGTTCAGTCATATAGCATGCTGGAAAAGAAAAGGCTCAGAACAGAACTGTCGGTTCTGTATTGTAGGCCAGATTTTAGGAATATTGGTGGGGAAGTCCCTCTTCTGCATTTCATAATATCCAGTAATCTGCATGGTACGTTCTGCCAAACAAGCAAGCTTCTGAGGATATTAGTAACAACACCCATGACTACTTCAGAGCCTGATAGGTGTTTCTCATCGCTGAAGAGGATGGAGACCTTTCTGCGGAACACCATGGCACAAGAAAGACTAAGTGCCCTCGCTATGGTCTCCAATGAGAAGAAGATGGTCTCCAGTATGAAGGGGTTCAATGCCAGGGTGATTGACAAGTTCTGCAGCAAGAAGGAGCGACGTATGGACTTCATTTCTCGTCACTGAGTGAGTGTTTCTATATGTTTATATAAATTATTTTTTGGAGGGAGGGTTACGCCTGCAGCACACAACTAATTTTCTACACCAGCCGCCACTGATTCTAGTTAACCACTAAAAAAAATTCGAAAAGTTTGCTTTAAAATTATGGAAAATTTCTTAAGACGTATTTGAATACTTTAAACTATAATATTTTAATCTGATCTAATTTACCTAATTAACTAAATGGTGAAACCTACTTAGTGTGAAGACCGTTGTATTGCAATCTACGTGTTCTTGAATTATCTTGCTAAAATATTGTCTCTTTTGTTAAAATACAGTAGTCTCAAAAAGAAAAAAAAACACATAAAATTTGAGCGGCTCTGGTTCACAGTTCTATTGGGTTTGTTCCTACGTGGTAATGCTACTGACATACTCTTGTGTGATAGGTTCCCTGCTGTGGGAAGCTCCTCCTCTGAAAGTGGCTGTGAGATGGGGAGAGTAGAGCGTGGCGCCATTCTACAGGGTCTATCACTCAAATTGGGGCAGGCAGCGCAGCGCGCGCGTGGAAGATCGGACGAGCACTGGGCAACTCGGTGAGCTTGGAATCGAGAGAGCGCCCGTACGAATCGCATGTAAATAACACATAATCAAAGTAAAATAATAACTCACCTTGTCACAGAAGATGTTGAAAATGTCCACCACCTGCATCTACACATTTCTGGAATCGTCGAAGGAAATTTTCATTCACACGCTTTAGTCCATCTACCGAGATAGCCTCAATTTCTCACATGATATTTTGTGCTAATGTGTGTGCAGGTTGAGGCACTATTGAAACAATAGGCTTCAGCACTTAACAAAAACACGTTATAACATTTTGAAACACAATAACAATTCGTAAACAATTACCACTAACACGTAGGGCCTACACACGTTTTAAACTAATAACACTTATAACTTAAAATGGGCTATAAACGAAGTAACAAAGTCAACTTTACTCGCCAAATGCTGCGTCGCAACTGTCTCAGCACCGCGAAGTCCCGCACTACTCCACAGCATTAATTTCATAAATCTCACAACACTTCTTTCCTTAAGACATTTGCTGTCAGCTCCACGTTGCCATCTGCTCGTCAGACCTTTAGCTCGACGTTCTACCTGCAGTGGTGCGCCGACCAAGTAGCCGGCCCCTTGCTTTGAGTGAAAGACCCTGTAGCTTCATGAATTGGCTGCCAGACTTTATTCATCCATTTTTCTATTGACATTTTGTGAATGTTTTCAATTGATCTCTGTACAGTCTGGCGTGGTAGTTTGATGCCCTAGAAAGTATAGCCTATTTGAGTCTTCAAAACCGATAATGTGATTGCTTTCCCAAGCATGCTTCGCTACGGCTCATTTATGAATCTACCGGAATCTACAGTTTTTCCAATGCTCTTTAATTCTTGTTTTTTACACTTCGCTTGGTCATGCCAATATATACTTGGCCGCACTTACATGAAGTTTTGTATTGCCTGCACCTGCAGGCAATACAGTGGTTCAAAATGATCTTTTGGGCTCCTGAGAATATCACTGATTTGTTTGTGTTGGCCTGTATTTACAGGGTGGTCCAACCTTTTGTTACCCGAGGGCCAATCAAACTTCAGTATAGGAATGTGAGGGCCAGAGACAATCCAGAAAGAAAACGTATTATATATTTTACTCAAAAACATTTATTAAAATTTATATTGAAAGAAGTATAATATTACTAGTTTATTATACCACTTCATTTTACAGCCGAGAAATCAATGTGATGATTGGCACTGCTTTCCTGATACAAGTGTATCAATGTCCACTGTAAGTTCAGTAAGGCAAAGTCTCGGGCTCGATTCCAGTGAAGCACTTTCAATTCGATTTCTCGTTTTTTATTTAATTTGTTTGAGAGCAGAAAAAACACTTTTGCACGCATACGTACTGCCAAACAGCGATAACACTTGCAGAGAGAATTTAAGCAGTTTAGGAAAACGTTCTTAGGAATCAGTTTCCAAACATCACACTTTTTATTCTGGTAGAATGGGTCTGCTTGAAGATCACAAATTTCCATTTGAAGGTCGCAGGGCACCTCACTCACGTCAATATCCATGGGGTTATTGAACAGTGCAAGTTTTGGTTTTAGGGAGTCAAAATCCTGGAACCTGTTCTGGAACTCTTTCTTGATATCTATTATTATTTCATGAAACATACTAAAATTCATGTCACTTGTTTTTTTCTTTCAACTGCTGACAAGATGGGGAGTGTGCCATATTATTTGCCTTCAATGCAATTTGCATTACATCAAGTTTTTTGCCGATGCCCTCAATATGTCCATAAAGCTGGGAGATATTTTGTTTTCTGCCTTGTAGTTTCAGGTTTGAAGCATTTAGATTGGATGTTAAAATCTGTCAAAAAAGCGAAATTATTTAGAAACTGGATTTCTTCCAGTTTTTCTTGATACTCATGCCCAATGTTTTCATTTTTGAGAAAAGCAAGAATTTCATTCCTCAACCCAAAAAACTGTTGCAAGCAATTTCCAGCACTTAGCCAACCATTCTCAGCTTCCAAATTGTCCAGGAATGCAATAAATGCTCTGTGTCTACAGGCTTTATTGCCTCCTCTTATTAAATGTACAGTATTTAAAACAGTTTTCATTGGCGCACTGAGCCTTATATTTTTTCACAGAGAGCCTCCTGGTGGATAATGCAGTGGAAAAACAAACAATTCAATCCTTTTTCTTTACACAGTCCTACTAAACCAATGTTAGGACCAACCATTGCTTTAGCTCCATCTGTTGCAATGCCATAGCACTTCACAAAACCTCCATATGTAGTAACGACATCATCCAGTACGTTGAATATGTCAATACCTTTTTTTCTGGTTTCTAATGATCTTAATTCCAACAGTTCTTCATGAATTTCAAATTCTTCGTTTATTGTTCTGACAAAGATAAGGAGCTGGCCGATGTCAGCAATATCTGTGCTCTCATCTAGAGCTACAGTAGAGAGTATAATTCATATTTTTCCAAAATTCTCTTGAGAGAACCTGAAACTTCACCAGCCGTATCATCAATTCTTGTACTAACTGTCTGATGAGACAAGGAAACTGTTTCAAAAATTTTAGCCACCCTACTATCTCCGAATGAAGATGCCATTTTACAGCACATATCTCTTAATGAGCTCACAATCCCTAAAAGACGTTTTACTTTTAGCTTCGGTGGCTCTAAACATACAGTACCTCATAAGATACCTTTAAACCGGCAGTGTTTGATGGTTGCTGAAATTTATTATTCGGTCTTGTTAGTTTCAGCTTCAAATCATTAACCACACAACATCTGGCACTTCCTTGGTATTGATCGTATTTTGATTTATGCAAGCTGGTATAGTGTCTATTCACGTTATACTCATTCGAAACACCTAAGACTAGAGAACAGATAACGCACTGTGGTTTTCCATTATGTTCAACAAAAAAGTAACTTCCCTGCCACTTTGACTGAAATTGTCATTTCTCACCTTCAACACGCCGTTTATTAAGTCCCGCCATATTAGGTACCGCTCTCGCAACAACGATGACAACAAACTCTCGTCGTACTATATCTCTCGAACAACCTCTCTCGTCAAAAACAACCTCTTCGAAAAGCCCTGCGCTCCCTTTTATAGGGAAATCCACCGCAGCGCACGAACGATCGCGAACTAATATGCAGCCAATCACTGGCAGCCAACTAGTTGTCGCTTGGAAGCGGGGCCGCTTCTCGTGCCGTACGTATTCGTGGAAATACAAATCTGATTACTGGCGTATTTTTCGGGATCGTTCCTTTCCCACCAGGCTCCTTGGTAACATTACTGAATGAAAGTGAAATTTAAAGTAGGCACCCCACGGATTATAGGCTAACTGTCGAAGAGTGAAGGGCAGTAAGAAGGGCAAGGGCCAACAAAAATGAACATGTGGGCCACAGGTGGGCCGCATGCGGCCCGCGGGCCGCAGGGTAGACCACACTGGCCTGTAAAATAAAGAAGCTGCAATTTGACTTGGCTCAGAACACGGAGTTTCACCGAAGACCGAACACATCTGAGTGAGACATTTCTTCGTTCGTTAAGTGGTAAGTGCTGGTGAAAGTACGGTTTCAAAAGTGTATAGCAACTTGCGGACATACTGTAGCAGTCTTCCTTAGGCTGGGATGACAAGTGAAACGGTATTTACTTTGCTCCACGTTGAGCGTACAAATGTAGCAGTTTTGCTAGCCCTATGTCGGTAGCGACAATTGTAACGGTTTGACTGCCCCTAACTGTTGGGAGATAAATGTAACTGTTTACCTTTGCCTAAGCTATGTTGTTTTAATGGGCTCCAAGACCTCAACGCAATGTTGAAATCTAAATTTGTATTTAACAACGTCTAGCTCTGGCAGAACACCTTCAAGACTCTATTCACTCAGATCGTGGTATGATTTGATCATTAACCCAACAAACAATTGTATCAGGAGAAGGAATTGGTCTATATCTAATGCTACCTACTGAAAGCAAAGATTGCATTGTAAAAGAAATGAATTTATTATATAAAACAAGAATAGCAAAATTAATAATAATAATAATAATAAGTATAAAATTTAAATTGGAGCGTTGTGATTTGAATATTACCGATAGAAAATTACGTGAAAACGGAGTCTGATAAATTATTGATTTTACTCTTATTCCCAAGCTATAAAGTTATTGAAATATGAAATATAAAACAAAGAGAAATGAGAGATTGCGTATTTCTGCGTCATTCGCGCTTACCACTGGAAATAGCCGAAACATTCCCCTCGTACTGGATGATGCTGTGAGCTTCCCACAGTCTCCTGGACGTCGACATCTCCGTCGATATATGATGATATTCTGGTAGATTAGATAATTCTATGGTCCGTACATCGGACCCAAACACTCGTACAACCACACTGGTTAAGTTTTACAAAAGTTAGTCCTCCACTCCACGGAACATCGGAGCCACTCCCGCGTACAACCGTACTCGTTAAGTTCTATACAGATAGTCCTTGTTCCACGGAACATTGGAGCGACCCCCGCGTATAACCATACTCGGCAAGAACTACACAGATTGTTTTCGCTCCACGGCGCGTCGAACGATATATGCACCCGTCGCATCCCCACTCTTCATCCGACTTCTAGCTTGCGTGGTCGCCACTGATTGGCTGAGCACGCCGCTACTTCCCCTCCTCTGGCTCATTACACACGGCGCGCGAGAGGGAGAAGTCGTTTTCCGTTCCATATATCCGCCTTTCCTTGACGGCTGCGACCCAGGATTGCGTCATGCTTTCCGACAAGATTAAGCCTGTACTTGAATTCCCAGTGAGTCACGTCTCTCAATATACCCTAACTGACGAAACTCCGTAAAATTCCGCAATCACATAATTTTCTATGATATTGTCGTTCGTAATAATTTGCTTGATAGCGTTTTCTAAGACATAGAAAACCTATCTGAATGCTAATACTTTTTATAAAATGCTCCGAAAATACCTTAATAAAACTTATAATAAATTAATAATAATAATAAATTAACATGAAAAATTCTCTTGGCTGAACAATTTGCCGCGTAAATAAATATAGAATGGCTTCCTACTGACTTATGCCAGTTGCATAAAAAACCCTCGAAAAACACGTTACATATTCGCCTCGGATCATCGGATGATTTGCCGTGACGACGGTCCATTATCCGATTATCCCAGACACGTTAATAAACCCCATCCAAAATACATATTACATAAATGAGATCACCCTAAATTACAGATATATACACTCATAATTTTTCTTCACGCACTTTGCGTCAAAGTTTGTTGTCACTATGGATTACACTTGGCAACCAGTCCAATGTTTTACATATAGAATAGTGTTCCACGGATATTTCCGCCTCTCAAATTTCTCCATGTTGGAGAAATAGACATAATTAATGTGTGAGCACTATGTATTTATGATGTCATATCACACGCATTGAAGGTGTTCTGATATATTTATATCACCAAAGAACTTCCTAATTTCACTGGAGGTCCCTTCCTTATGGTGAAATTTAATCTCACTTATCACTGAGCACACGATCACACTATTGTGGCAGCGCCTCGTGACCATAATACTTAATCTCTCTTTAAAGTAGATTAAATTAATATTGACTTCTGAAAAAAAAAGAAAAACAGTAAATGCGCATTACATATAACACCAAATATTTCTGTGCCGTAATCGCCCTGTTTTGTTAAGTTCCCGTAGACCATATTCTACTTAATACTAGTTCTCAACACAGACCAGTTCTCCTCCCACAAATAATACCTTTGTACAAATTACCTTAAATTACACACTTACAAACCTTACATGGCGAGGCCGTAAACAGAAATCACGTGTGCTGTTATGTATGAGTTTCATGAAGGACTGTCTCGCCTTCTGATGGCCCATCTTTTGCCTCGTGGACGCCTTAAGCAAACATACCCTGTCCAAGCACTCACCCATCTCTTGGAGGCAAATGGGAATTCACCAGCGCTACCAAATTCTGGCCTTGGTGTATCGAGACATTTTAGTGCTCAAGAGCATCCGACAATCCCGTCATATTTCCCTGTACCTTAAAAACTCTCATTTACTTACATACTACCCCCCTGTGTGACTTCTGATACGCCTGCCTGGAAGACCATCTCCTCCCACGCACCAAATACCACACTTACTCATTTGATAGGCTGGCTCCCCAGCTAAACACACTCGCTTTATGACACATATTTTCGTAGACTTATTATACCTCCCGTATAATCTGTTTCCCTCACTATTCTCCAGCACATATGCTGTTTTGCCAATACGTTTGGAAACTATAAATGGGCCCTCGTAGAGATAAAAGAACTTGGACATGACTTTCTCTAGCTTATTTGACTGTTTCGGCACTCTAAGTAAGACTCTGTCTCCCGGCTCGAATAGGTCAAATTAAGTTTCTTTTTGTTGGCGAATTCTCTTTTGTGCTGACTTAGATAAATTCTGTTTCGCCAACTGGACAATGTAATCCATCCCCGGTTGCTTACCCTCATTTAATCCCAACACCCTCGCTAGTTCATTTTGTGGTCTTTTTCCGAAATGAACTTCGTATGGCGTCAATTTCGTGCTCTCATGCTGGACAGAATTCAGCCAAGTATCGACCTTGGGAAGATGTCCAACCCAGGCCGCATGCTTGTCATGCACTAGAGTCCGAAAAAGACGAGCCACTTCCCTTAATGGACGCTCTGCAGAATTACCCTGAGGGTACCTTACAGAGGAATGAACGTGTGTTATACCAGCTTCCTGCATACTGGTTCTCCATTTCTTTGCAGTAAACTGTGGTCCACTGTCAGATAGTATCCTGAGAGGAATGCCAAACTCAGGTACATACTTATTAATGATCAGACGGCTACACGCTAGTCCCGTGGCTTTCCTTAGCGGATATAGCTTGACATACTTACTAAAAGCGTCAATAACTCTAAAAATGTACTCGTAGCCGTACTGTCCTTTAACGATCGGGCCAAATAAATCCACACACAGCAGTTCGCCGGGACTACTGGTGAGAACTGCAGATCTCTCCCCCACTAAATATTTAACTGGATATTTACTCCTTTGACAGGTGTCACACTTAGCTAAACTCCTCCTAACATCCCTTCCCATTTTACTCCAAATGAAGTCACGACCAATTTCATAGAAGACCTTGGCAGCACCAAAGTGTCCTAATTCCCTATGAATGAACCAAATTAGCTCCTCCCGCAAAGTGACAGGAACACATATTGCCCACCGATTATTCCTACATTTCCTTGCAAGAAGCCCATCCTGCATCTTGTACGTGAACCGTCCTACTTTCACATACTCTTCTTCACCTATTTCCAACCTAGCCAGTGGCTCCCTTAACTTAACGTCCTCACGTTGCTCCACTAGCATATTTCTCAGTGTCTGTAACGATGCCCTGTTGCTACTGTCCACACATGCACATATTAAAATACCGTCCTCTGCTTTAACCACAGGATAATCCCTACATAAATTAGTGTCCCTCGATTGCATGTCTGCAAGAATGTTATCTTTACCTTTAATATATTTTACTGTGAATTCGTATTCCTGCAGAGCAAGAATCCACCTACTAACTCTGTTAGAACTGAGTTTACAAGTCCTCATATACAGTAATGCATGGTGATCTGTGTGGATCTCAAATTTCCCCCCTACTAAATACATTCTAAATTTCCCTAAACTGAAAACAATACCTAAAAGCTCTAACTCAGTAATCGTGTATCTTTTCTCTGCTGCTGTCAGTCCTCGCGAAGCTAAAGATACAATGCACAGATTACCCTCATCATCTCTCTGACATAATACTCCAGCAATGCCTATATGTGAAGCATCTGTCATAACCACATATTCCTTATCTTTTAACGGATATTTCAGCACTACAGCTTTCTCAAAACCTTCCTTCAGCGCTCTAAAAGCCTGATCATGCTTGGACTCCCATCTCCACCGAGTCCCACTTTTAAGCGATTCCCTGAATGGTTCTACCAACCCAGAGTATTTAAGAACGAACCTCCTGAAAAAGTTGCAAATTCCCAGGTAAGTTTTTAACTGTTTAACATTCTGTGGCACCTCTGCGTTAAGAATCTTATTAACCCTACTTTCCTCTGGTGTTACACCTCTACTCGACACTCTATGACCTAAAAATGTCACTTCTGACTGACAGAATGACGACTTAGACAGCTTCAAAGTGAACCCTGCCTGATCTAACTTCTGAAAAACTATATCTAAATGACCTAGATGCTCCTCAAAACTGCGTGAACTAATTACCATATCATCTATGTAAATGGTTACAAACTCTCCTGTGTCATCCCCTAATGCGATGTTTAAAGCCCTAATTAAAGCTGCTGAACTACTCTTTAACCCATAAGGTGTTCTACAAAATTGATAAAGGTTATATTTATGACTAAAAGCTGTAAATGGTCTATCTTCGTACATAAGTGGCACTTGCCAAAAACCGGAACTCAAATCTACACAAGTGAAATACTTCTTCCCCTCAAATGTTTGCATTAATTCCTCTATTGACATAGATTTCAGCTGATCTGAACTAATTCTACTGTTAACCAAACGAGCGTCTAAACAAATACGAACCGTGCCGTCGGTCTTGGGTACCGTGATCAAAGAATTAACATACGGACTGTTAGAGTGCTCAATAATCCCATCTTCAAGCATCTGGTTAATTTGTGCCTCAACTGCACTCTGATAAGCGAAAGGTACAGGATATCTATGTCCTGTGAATACTGACCTATCAATAACGTTCAATGAATGTGTATAGCAATTGGCCATACCAATGCGATCCTCAAACACTCTCCTATTACACAATAACACATCATAGAGCAGAACACATTGTTCCACCTCTATATTACCCTGAAATGCAGCATCACGTAACGAGTCCTCTAGACTTTCGTTCGTAATCACACTGCCCACAAAACATGGAGAACCCCGCTCTACGGCTGGCGATATCTCATTTAAAGTACAAATCACACCTACAATACTACTCCTCTGAATATGGTCATTGAACGCTACTTCTACTTCAGAATCTCCCCATTTAAATTTCAAACTCCCTACATCATAACATAAGTTACCCGACACTCTACTTAGCCACTCTGAACCCAAGATAACACTGAATACTAAATTTGGAATTACATGACAAATCTGCTTCTCTACATGATTATTAATTTTAATGTCTACTAAAACTTGCTTAGAAATTACTTTAGACCTCTTCCCAACAGCTGTGATAACAAAAGTGCTTTTAATTGGCATCTCCTCAAAATTTACTCCAGTTCCTTTCATTTTATCATAAAATGCACTACTTATGCAACTCTTCATACAACCACTATCAATTAAAACATCTGTGTACGCCTCGGACACGTTAAATTTAACTATGGGGCTCTTACTAACCACTTCCTGAATAATACCTTCATCATTTAGTTCATGTAATAATTCATTTCTTACATTTAGGTCATAGGGTTCCTGTATAATTGTATGGACAGGGCATGCTACAGACTGAGATTCTGACCTTACTTCGCAGCCTGGTTCGCGTTTAAAGAACCGCTACAGCTGGCCGTAATACTACTAACTACTGAACTGGTCTGGTTGTTCTGGGCTGTGTTGTCATTGTTTGGCTGTATATTACTACCACTAGGCTGTCCTCTTCCTTGACCCCTATTCTGGTTGTAATTATTGTCATTATAATTTCTCCCTTGATTTCCCCTGAAATCATTGTTTCTCCCTTGATTTCCCCTGTAATCATTGTTCCTTCCTTGATTTCCCCTGAAATCATTGTTCCTCCCTTGATACTGATTACCATAGCCATTTCCTCTGTTCTGATTTAGCTGATTATTATTATTTCTATTTTGAGCGTTGGCTCCTTCGCCACCGTTCCCTTGAACTTCTTGATGCCTGGCTTCATTAGGTCTATTATTATTATTACCCTGGTTCCGATTGAAATTGTCCTCATAACCCCCTCTCCCTAGTGCATCAAATGTGCTTAACAAATTTTCTACTTGTGATATTGTCTTTACATTCTGGATACAAGCAGCCACCTTGATCCTATAGGGAAAGTGCCTAAGTAGCAACCTTACCACATCACTTTCCTCCTTCAAGCCATCCAGATATTTACACACTAATACCTGCCCTAAAAAGTATTCGGTCATGGTGGAGCTTCCTTTAGGGTTATATTTACCACACACTACTCCCTCACGATGCTGCGACTGAATAACCTCATTCCAGAACTTTTCACAGAATTTCATTTTAAAGTCATTAATATCAGTAAACTTGTCTCTGTAGACAGCAAACCAATTCCTCGTTTCCCCCACAAACACTTGTTCTAAAATTTCAACTACCTTGCACCACTCAATACTACCATTTTCCAACCTCTCCCCGAATTTATTTTCTATAGTTTTCATGAACTCCATTGGGCACCCCTGTCGATTGCTGAACTTACCCAGTTCTACCTCCCTGTGTGTGCTATTCACAAAAACTGGCCTATTCTGACTATTTTCTTGCCTGATCCTAGCTTTTAATTTTAATTCTAATTCTGCGATTTTCTCCTCAGCCTTCCTATCAATACTGTTTACTGTTAATTTAATGTTTCCTTCTGATTCTTCTACTTTATCATATAGCTTTGCTTGTTTCTCCTCAATCTTGCTAATGCTCTCTCTATTACTTTCTCTTAAATCATTTACTTCTGCAACTATTTGCGAGTGGACTTGCTCAATTCTACCCCCCCAGCTGTTCCTTAACCTCTTTAGTTGCTACCTGAATTTTGTCAATTTCTCCCCCCAATTGCTTTTTGACCTGCTGTGTTTCCAGTTGCACTAGTTCTTTTAATTTTTCAGCCTGTGTACTGATTCTAATTTCTAACTCCTCCTGTACTTTTCCTAATTTCTTGTCTACATCTGCAATGATCTCTTTAACCTTCTCTTCCATTACTCCTCTGATTTCTCCTCTGATCTGCTCCATTTTCACACTAATTTCCTTGTTGTTCTTATCTAATTTTGCATTATTCTGTACTAATTTTTTATTTAAAGCTTCTGTACTTTCTTTATTTTCCCTACTGATTTGTTCTAATTTTGCATTATTCTGTTCTAATTTTGCATTATTATGTTCTAATTTAGCATTTAAAGCTTCTGTACTTTCTTTATTTTCCCTACTGTTTTGTTCTAATTTTGCATTATTCTGTTCTAATTTTGCATTTAAGGCATCACTACTAACTTTGTTCTGATACATGAACTCGAGAAGTAAAGTTTTTAATTCTGGTTGGCCGCCTTCACTCCCTGTTTCAGTATCGGGATTTACCTCCGCTACCCCGGTACTACCATCACTCGACATACTGCTCGTATCATCACTCTCCAGTTGATGACCACTACGTAACCTCATCTGTCTTTCTTTCTCATCCCCCATAATGATATACACTGATAAAGACAAATAACCCCCAAAATACAGGCACAGAAATATATACCCTTCTCCTTCCACAAATGTTATTAGGTTTTCAGCCCCAAGTTGTCGGCGACAATTGTAGCAGTCTTCCTTAGGCTGGGATGACAAGTGAAACGGTATTTACTTTGCTCCACGTTGAGCGTACAAATGTAGCAGTTTTGCTAGCCCTATGTCGGTAGCGACAATTGTAACGGTTTGACTGCCCCTAACTGTTGGGAGATAAATGTAACTGTTTACCTTTGCCTAAGCTATGTTGTTTTAATGGGCGCCAAGACCTCAACGCAATGTTGAAATCTAAATTTGTATTTAACAACGTCTAGCTCTGGCAGAACACCTTCAAGACTCTATTCACTCAGATCGTGGTATGATTTGATCATTAACCCAACAAACAATTGTATCAGGAGAAGGAATTGGTCTATATCTAATGCTACCTACTGAAAGCAAAGATTGCATTGTAAAAGAAATGAATTTATTATATAAAACAAGAATAGCAAAATTAATAATAATAATAATAAGTATAAAATTTAAATTGGAGCGTTGTGATTCGAATATTACCGATAGAAAATTACGTGAAAACGGAGTCTGATAAATTATTGATTTTACTCTTATTCCCAAGCTATGAAGTTATTGAAATATGAAATATAAAACAAAGAGAAATGAGAGATTGCGTATTTCTGCGTCATTCGCGCTTACCACTGGAAATAGCCGAAACATTCCCCTCGTACTGGATGATGCTGTGAGCTTCCCACAGTCTCCTGGACGTCGACATCTCCGTCGATATATGATGATATTCTGGTAGATTAGATAATTCTATGGTCCGTACATCGGACCCAAACACTCGTACAACCACACTGGTTAAGTTTTACAAAAATTAGTCCTCCACTCCACGGAACATCGGAGCCACTCCCGCGTACAACCGTACTCGTTAAGTTCTATACAGATAGTCTTCGTTCCACGGAACATCGGAGCGACCCCCGCGTATAACCATACTCGGCAAGAACTACACAGATTGTTTTCGCTCCACGGCGCGTCGAACGATATATGCACCCGTCGCATCCCCACTCTTCATCCGACTTCTAGCTTGCGTGGTCGCCACTGATTGGCTGAGCACACCGCTACTTCCCCTCCTCTGGCTCATTACACACGGCGCGTGAGAGGGAGAAGTCGTTTTCCGTTCCATATATCCGCCTTTCCTTGACGCTGCGACCCAGGATTGCGTCATGCTTTCCGACAAGATTAAGCTTGTACTTGAATTCCCAGTGAGTCACGTCTCTCAATATACCCTAACTGACGAAACTCCGTAAAATTCCGCAATCACATAATTTTCTATGATATTGTCGTTCGTAATAATTTGCTTGATAGCGTTTTCTAAGACATAGAAAACCTATCTGAATGCTAGTACTTTTTATAAAATGCTCCGAAAATACCTTAATAAAAATTATAATAAATTAATAATAATAATAAATTAACATGAAAAATTCTCTTGGCTGAACAATTTGCCGCGTAAATAAATATAGAATGGCTTCCTACTGACTTATGCCAGTTGCATAAAAACCCCTCGAAAAACACGTTACAATACTAACATTACGATTGTTTGCAACTCGATTCCAACAATTGTGTGACATTATGGGGGTTTGCAATTTATTGAATAAGGGAGTGTGTTGATGTTCACGTCAGTTATTTAATAACTTACTTCTTTGGAGCATTTCTTGTTTTAAATTTGATGTTCTATGTTTTTTTATTTAATAGTGTGGTGCTTGTTTCAGATGGCAAACTACTGGAACCATCAATGTACCGTCGAGGCTGCTTCATGAATATGGCTTCATCTATGTTACCATAGAGATATGCTGTAGGCACATGACCTCGCTGTTCCGCCCCTTAAAACAATAACAACACACACCCAAAGTACACGGGGCAACATGACCGCGTTGTCGCAGCCCCTAAACTGAGGAACTAACCTACCTATAGACACATGTGCTTGAGATAGCATCATGGTTTCATTGGCAGGAACAGTGAGTAGTGTTCGAATAGTTGATGCTCTTGTCACATGATGAAGATAATTTTGTTTTAAGGGGCCTAACATCGAGGTTATCGGCCCCTGAAATGTCACATGACCGATGTCTGGTCGTAATAGACACTTTTCTGTTGTGGAAAACCTTTTAACACCAATGTGGCTAAATCATTCACCGAGCCACTTGCATATTTTTGACTTTGAAAACCCATTTGCAGGGAATAGTTCTTTTTCCAGGCGGTAAATCCTCCATGTCCCAAATCCCATTTTCTTGATGATGGATGAGCTCTCAATTCTCGATCCATGGTTCCCGCTGCCAGTCTCAATTTCAATTGAAGCGTATGTGGGAACAAACGTCTATGTTGCATTTCTTACTTATTGAGAAAAACAGCAATGAAAGTGACTTGCCCGTTATTTATTTATGTATCGTATGGCTGTTAGTGCCAGGACATGTTCGGCTCGTCAGAGGCTGTAGCTGCTTCAAGCGGACACCAATAGGGTGAGCTACAAGTTTCGTTCAATTCAAGTAGTTCCAACTTTCCCTAACCGATGTCACTGATACCTAGTGGTGAACGTTGGAACTTTGATAGAGCGTTCCAACGAAATCTAACCTAGAAATTTAGCTTCACACAAGTTTAGTCTGTGGAAGGATCTTTTACATGCCATAAATCAATGTCATAGGACCACCGGCTTTACTTCCCCTCCGAAGGAAGGCATACTGTAGGATATCAACGCTCTTAAAAAATCCGACGTCTTCGGCCGGGTTTGAACCCGCTATCTTGGGCACAGCAGTTCAGCATGCTACCAACTACGCCACCAAATCCGTGAGACAAGGCCACGCGGTAAGACGTAACATAAACTATTGTTCCGTAAACCAACACACTAGAGTGCGCGCGCGCTCAGTCGCCCATAATGGAAGCGTACAGATTAGAATTGCGTTATTTTATGTTTAATGTTATTGTTTGAACCTTCTTATAATCTATTAGTCCATGCAAATAATTTTCCTTTAAATGTAAAACGGGAATGAACTCGTTTCAAAATACAACTACGGATCTTTTCCTTTCGGTTTCAACACAATAATTTGCACTAATAAGCTTAGCTGATAACGCCAGAATAGCTTCTTGAGGAGAATGTGTTCATTATATCCATTCACTTCATAACATTATTGCCGCATTCGACGGGAAGCGATGTAACAGACTTTTGTTCCTTTATTTTTAAAGTGCATTTCGATTCACAATTTCGGGAATACTAAAGCCATCTGTTTGGATATGCTCGAACTACTTGCAAATACATATTACGTGAATATCTCAAATTACACAGAATGTAACATAGACATTTGTTCCCGCATACGCTTCAATTCTTACCAAATTGATAGGCCTATACTTTTTGCCAAAAGTCACGGGAAGGCACAGAATATGATGTTAATAACGAGTTTCTCCTCCGCGAGCCCTCAAAACGGCAGCAATACGGCGAAGCATTGATTCAACAAGAAATGGGTTCCTGACCAAGGAGGATATATGGGTAGAGCTGCAACTTAATGCAAAATGTTGACCCCAACCTATTGCTCGACGCAAATAGTTCCAACTGACAATATGAGATGGCGTGACGATGTACTCGCGAGCGCGATCCGTCCCCGACCTGGCCTACTCGCTCCTCTCCCCTCCCCTCCCGTGCCTACCTCTCCCTTTCCCCTACTCTATCCCCCCCCCTCTACTTTATATTCCTTTCTTTCTTTCATATTTTAGTAATTGGTCTAATAATAGGCGATTTCTTCCCCCTGTGATATCAGGTAGAGAAGAAAACATAGGCTCTATCACAATAGTTGTGGATGTTTCCACAAAGCACATAGCATGACATAGGCCTACCCCACAGATATGTACAAATAGAAAGATATGTACAAATATTAAAAATGAATGGTAAGACAAAATTACAGCTGCACTTATCACACACCAGTATTATTTAATTGTCCGTGCTGTACTTCCTATCAATCGAATTAAGAAATATCACGTTTGAATTACGGGAAGCGTTGGAACAACCAGCCACCAGCTCTTACTTTGAATTATATCGATAGTATCTGATATCGTTTTCGAGCGCAGTGTATCGACTAAAATCGATGTGTGATTCAATATAATTCAATCTCTTCGTATAATATTGTTCGAAACCGATTGTATTCCTTTCTAAGCACTGCAATATGTATTTACTATTGATATATATTCAAATATCAATTAAATATACAACATTAACAAGAATACTCACCAATTTTTCTGCCATCTATAGAAGTACAACTCAACTACATCGTCGTACGCGATGACTGCTAGCGTTTTTAACGTTGTCAGCAGGTACTACTACAAGGCAAGCTAGCGTTGGTACCAAAACACCCTATAAAGTTTCACCCGGTCGTTCCTGACGTCCAACGTTCAACTGGGCGGTGATCTGACTCACAGTAGCCCTTCAATTGCCCCACGTGGTTCTGCTCAAGGAGTAATAAGGAGAGGCCCTAACGGCAAGGAAGTGAATCCAAAAGTTACTCCACATATGCTCAAAACATTGCGGTAGTCCCATAAGAAAAGAATGTAATGGTGTGTCGTACGTACTTAAAAGTGCTGATATTTCGCGTGTGGGACGAAATGTTGACGTGTGGGGCATATGATTGCACAAACATAACTCCCACCTGCCAAAGTAATGTCATTTCACAAGTAAATGCACTTTATTTGCCATTTATTGAGTTAAGTTTTCGCCACCTTACGGTAGTTCTAATATCATTCGTTAAATGTTCAAATATTGGCATATGTGTCCACCAATATAAGTAATTTGATTGCTAGGAATTAATTACAGATATTTTTCGTTGTTTCTTACTGAAAATAGTTTCTGCTTGCCAATTAATGAACGGTATTACTGTAATCTAATTACCCCAATCTATTCTTAACGTGGCTTGAGCTCTAGATTTATTGCTCGTGGGTGTTAGAAGATTGATATGCCATTATTTGCATATTTTAGCGTGTTAATCTCAAACCTCAGCCTAGACCTTGTTTATTTTGTTACCGGAAGTAAACTGGCCTATTAAAAAAAAACATCGTGCAATAAAAACAATAACGTCACCACCCAATTAGTTCACATGCCTTAATATTTTAAATGTATTTAAATTATTTAATACACATTCGTGCATATAAAGGCAGGCCTACTGGTATCTCGGTAATTATTTGCCTATTGACTGCCGTACACTTCACGCTAGCCAGTAAAGATCAACAAATATTCCTTGATTTCCATCGTCAAATAGGCCTACTTTACAACTTCGTACTATACCTGCACACGGATCTTTTACTGGTAATCATACTTAAATCTCACTAATAAATAAGTCGACGGTCGTAGGTTCCATCACTGCCTTCGTGGCTCCATTTACCGCGAGCTGGGCAAGTATGGGGGCGTGGTCAGTGCTTCAATTCTCCGCATGCTATAGCGCTGGCAGGGCGTCTCCTTATTACTCCTTGGTTCTGCTGAAGCGACGAGATGTCCAATCGTTAAACACCTGTGGTCGTCCTGTGCGTCGGTTTACGCGTCTGGTAACATATCTCTGCGATATTGAAGATCCACCCTCGACGCTGTTGACCTCGGAAACCCGAATTCGCGTGTTATATCCGAAATGCTATGACCCATGCGCCGTGCGCCGATGATCATCCCACGTTCAAAGTCAGTTAACTCGTGACGTGTTGCCATCTTCACTACACTCGTGTCTGTGACAGACTGTTCTGCTCCACCGCAACGCTCAGGAGTCACACACGGTACATATTCCCATAGACTTTTGGCCACTCAGTGTATATTACAATAATAATAATGAATTCTATTTTAGGGATAATTGAAGTATTTATGTATTTGTTTGACTGCCGGTCAATGATGATCGCAATTCAACCCAACAGCAGCAGCGCCCTTAGGTTCTCACTACACTGTAAGAGTGTGCAGTGTTTTGGCATACAACGTGATATTATAGCATAGCATAATTGAGACAATATTGAACAAATATATATATATATATAAATAATATTTATTCAATCAATAGCAGAAAAAACACTATAATATTGCCTCCTCCTAGAGACTTCTTTCTGGGGAAAGAATAAAAGTTCTAAAAATACATTCAGTAATGTGAAACCAATAAAATGAAATAAAATAAAATAGAGCATGCACTTGAAGCAGGCGACAGCGTAACAACTGTACGACTAACGGCTCCGCTGAGATAAGTATGTTGTTGTTTGAGTCTTCGACTGGTTTGATGCTTCCCTGTCCTGAGGTAATCGTTTCATCTATACATAACTGCTACACCCTAATCCAAGGCAATCTGTTTAACATATTCTAACCTTGGTCTACTCCTACAATTCTTATCCTTGACCCTCCCTTCTAGAACTAAGTTTGCTATTCCTGGGTGTCTTAGTATGTGTATAACCAACATCTCTGTTCATTAGCAGTCGCCAGAAACATCTCTCCTCTCCCAATCGTCTTATTACCTCTTCATTCGTAGCCCTATCTACCCATCTGATCTTCATCATTCTCCTGTAACACCACATACATAATAGATTTCAAGTGTATGCTCCAATTTGTTATGTTATTTTTATTATATTGTATTGTTCTTATTTGTATACATACGCATAATAATCATACGTAATTCACAAACCCCTATAAAACAAACTAACCTTATATAACTGTGATTCATAATATAAATGCCAACTTAACGCAATACACATAGTGTAGTTAGGTATTACTTGCATATAAATTTAAACCTCAACACAGTGATCAGGATCTGATGATGACCGCTTGTAGGTTGAAACGCATAATCCTAAAATTGCCCCATTACAATAGTGATCATAACTAATACATGTAATTTTTTTCAGCAGTGTTTTACTTATTATCCTAGGTATTATATACATTGTACCACGCCCAGTCATTGGGCAAATTTGTGTTGACCGACTGAAGAGTTACAAATTACAGTTGTATAGACAACACTGAAAGAATGGCTTTAAAATTTTACATTAAAGGACTACATAACCAGAGCACACTTGCTGCCAGGCCATCTTGTATCCAAGAAACAATGTTATTATTTCCCAATATTAACAGAATTATCTCACACCAGCTCTCAGTACCCGTTGTTGGCGAGTTCAAACGTTCCAATACCGTATATAAAAACAATTTACTCCTTTGACTTCAACTCGTGCACAATTAACGGTAAGTGAGTCGTGGCCAGACTGTCGAATTCGGTGGACCCTTGTCAACCCCTTTGAATTCTGCATTAAGTTTTGTTAGAAAATTGTGTTGACTTAAAGTATTCCGAGTCCGAAGATAGCCTGGTCCCTTGTTCATGTACGTTAATCAACGTTATAACCCCGACCGGTTAAATCTCTTTTCAGGGTATTCCAATTATTTGGAGTAGGCGTTGGTTTTGATCGGACACTGTTCCTGTCACCACATGAATTCTCAGACGAAAATTCCACTTCACAGACGCTGGAATTTCAATCTCGGCCGTTCGGGCGAAAGGAAAATGGTCACCATTACGCCCTTACTCTGAGGACAAGGGATTTGTTAATAATTTGTCCGTTGAGTCTCTATGAGAAGTGATGATTCATTGCCGTCTCGCGTACGTCAACGCAGGTGTGATGTGAATTGAGTAGCGATAATAGTGACCTGTTGCTGCTTAATCAAGCTTGCTAAGTCATTCGACACTGGACATATTGTTATCGCATTATATCTCAGCAAGAGAAGGGCTTCATCTTAACTCTGTCCTTTCATAGGACTACCGGTATGTTAATAATGTAAGGCCTAGTTTTATTTTAGTAATGCCTTCTACTCTAATACCAATCACTCCAGTAGTTTTGACGAGAACCTGTAACAAACGGATACACATAACATTGAGGGTGTATTTGCACATTATACACCTTACCCGGGATAAATACTAAGCTTCTGCCGAAACTTTAAAATGTTCAGACATAAAGCTTCCTTTATTTATAGAGATAATTACTGATTAGTCACTAATAATCTTTCTTGTTCTTTACCATATCCTTAATGGATGTTGGCTATCATCAGGGCAATTTCTAGTTTAATATTAGCTACTCGGAATAGTGCAGGAGTGTTGATTCCATACCATTCGCGTAGGTTATTCACCCTTGGGGCAGATTATCCCGTTGTTCCGCCCTTAAAACAACAATAAGTAACTCCTTCTTCCTCAGTCCCTCCTACCTTCAATATTACTTCAATGATGAACTGAAGGTGTTCATAGTTATCATTGCGAATGCTATGGCCAAATAAATAAAGTTTTGTCTTTTTGATGTTATGCAAGACCTCCAATTCTTTGTGTTGGCTTTCGAACACTTGAGCTTTACATACTCCTATGATATTATTCTGAACAGACACCTAGAAGGTTTGAAGCTTATTGTATGGCGTTCTCCATGAGGGTTCAGGCATCAGCACTATAAATCAGGGTACAGAAAATGTAACACCGCAGTAAACGGAAACGAAAAGCAATATTTAAGTCTCTGGTGCACATCAGTTTATTAATTTTCTTGAATGCAGCTTCTTGCCTGTTCAAAGCGGGATCTAATTTCGATAGCATCCGACGTATTTCATATGTTGAACTTGGTCCAGTGTTGGCCCAGCTACAATCAGGTTAACAGGTGGACATTATGTTTGCTCACAACCATTATTTTAGTCTTTTTTATATTCAAATACAGACATGCACTTGCACTCTGTTGTACCGTACCACAGATTAATCCTTCACTGTACTGAAATTTCAATTTGATCTGCCAGATAGGGAATTTTTGCAAAAAGCTGGTTACTGCTTGTTGTTTGTAAGAACCTTGCAATTTCTTGTATCCAGAAATTCAGAAGCTATTTACGTGAGAATTACTTCCATCTCAAACTTTCTGGCGAAAAATTCCAGGAGGAGATTTAAAGCACACTAATAATAATAATAATACCGTATGGCCTCGGATGCCGGGTACAATCTTTGTAATTTGACACCCAGAGGGTAGCTTGCATGTCGAATTTCGTTGCTCCTTGAAGCACTATGTAAGTCAAGGAGGTTAGATATATAAGCTTCTTGAACACTATAGCACTTGCTAGTAGAGAAATGAGGAACTTTGTGTTGGTGGAAACTCCCGAGATTAATTTTGCCATTATGAACACGGCCTATTGTATTCAAATGGATTCTTAGATATGTCAACATCGTATGACATGAGTGTCGTATTTTTGCCGCTTTTCAAAAATCACTTACCACGGCCAGGAGCGAACCTGCAAGCTTGGGGTTAGTAGACTGGCACGCTATCCACTCACCCACCATGGCAAGCACACTGATAATACATCTGTGGATGTCGAGAAGAATATAATTTGACTTAAATTATTTGGCTACACTGAATGCCCCGAGGCCTATTGAATACAAGATAACCTGCGTGTTAACTGGTCAGTACCTCCAAATAGCAAGTTATTTACGGAAAGGTGACATATTGACATTCATGAACAAATATATATATATAAAAAAAACAAGTCTTGTAAGTTTTTACAGCTACCCCAGCCGTAGTCCGGGCAGGGTGTACCAAGAGCCCGCTGAAAAGCCTGACTTGGGACATCTAGGCAAAACCCCCGCATAAGACATGGCAAAATCCTAGAAGAGTTCCCGGATTTTAAGTTATTTATACATTGTTTATACTGCCAACATAGCCATTTACTTTCATAACAGACTTGAATTCATGCTGCAGTATTATAAACATGGGGGATGAAGTTACTCACGTCCGCAGCGTACCTTAAGCTGAGCTTGTCCCCTGGGTGGTGCTAAACGAGTAACAATTTTGGCAAAAACGTTCCAGAATAGAGAAACATGAGTATTATAAACATCAAATTATTCACAGTGGATGTAAGGGACCCGATTAGAGTCCCTGGCTGGGCCAAGGGATCACTAACCTGGCGTCCTGAGTCGGAGTATACGTGCGGTAGGTTCGCTAGATCCATTCCATTCTTCCTCTTATCACAGCGTCTGGCAAGTTACCATTTAAGATCAGTAGGCTGGGAGACCCGTAACAGACCATACCTAATTCTTAGCAGAGTCGGAAAACGAACCCGGGACCCCTGGTTGGCATTCAACAAAGCTATCTACTGCACCACGAGGGGTAGTCTACAGTATTAGAGCAGTAGATCAATTACTGATGGCATGCTCTTGTACCAACCTCATTGAAGACGTCTCGTTAGACAACTCATGCTGAAAATGTTTCAAGTTACATTACAAGGGTCACATTCAGTGTTGCAAACATGATTACTTTAAAACAGGGGTAACACTGTGAATGGAATTCTGATTAAACCCAACAGCAAGGCATTTACAAACCACAGTGTTTGCAGTCATGAGTGGTAATGTCATAGTTAATAACTTATTTTAAGGCGATGTGGAGTACGATTTATCTGCGGAATGAACATATTGAATGTGCTGCTTTAAATTCACTTTCCATGTAAAGGTTTTATTACAGTACAGGCAGGAGAACCGCCTGAACCCAGTATGAACGTTTTGGTGACGCGTTAGGCTCCCTTTGTTTCTGAACTCCTTAGAACATATTTCACAGTTGACTGTCGTTACCTGACGCGTATGAACAAGCATGTGGCGTCTGAGATCACTGGGCCGAAGAAACGCACTATCACACTTGTCACATTTATGAGGTTTGTTTCCAACATGAATTGCCAAATGTGCGGTCAGGGATGTACGGTAAGTAAAAGCCATGTTACAAATGTGACAGGTGTGATTTCTCTCTTGGGTATGAATCGCCATATGCTCCGTGAGGTACGTTCGTGAGAGGAAACTCTTACTGCACTCACTACAAGGGTACGGCTTTTGTCCCTTGTGCATGGACATGTGTTCGACCAGTACAGAGTGGTCCCTGAAAGTCCTTGCACACCCTGGCTCGGGGCATGAAAAGGGCTTCACTTTAGTATGTACTTGCAAGTGTCGACAGAACGAAGAATTGGACTCTAACTGAAGACTACAGTAGTTACAGGGTACCACTCTGCTGCCACTGTGTTCTGCCACGTGTTTTGACAAAACTGAGAACTTGCAGAAACACTGTTTACATATTTTACAAACGTAAATCTTTCGTCCTGCAGCTACATGTTCTTTTAGCTTCGACCGACTTGGAAATCTCCTGCGGCACTCTGGACAAACACAGGGACTTGTCTCGGTGTCAGAGTCTGTGGAATATGCCTCAGGAGTGTGTTTTGACAACACAGCTCTGAAAAAAAAGGAAGGTAACAGGCAAATTACTTTCGATAACATCTAGGAAATAAATGATGGCAGAACTTAAGAAAAGAACAGACACTTTACTTCTATAAAAGTCTTTCTCATGAAATTCTGTCATGTAAGAATCACTCAACTGCATTTATTTATGAGAGCAGAAACTCTTGAACCATTTTGGATTAGAAGTTGGTGAGAAATCTTTTCAATTCATGGAGAAAAAAAGCTATTTTGAGAAAATAATAGTAAGCCGGATTTGCCACAATATTCCACCATTTTAATTTTTCTATAGAATGGAAAAATACAATTAAATATTATCTCCTCAATACTTCTGAGAATATTTAAGATTATGCCAAATTACCTTCAACACCTGTGACTAACCTGATACTTTCAAGTAAGTTATATTTTAGGGTTCTACAAACACAGAATAATTGTTTTTAAAAATAGGTAGCGAAATAAAGAAAACAATTATAAAATTTACAAAATTACTATTACAGTATATTTTAAAATTGAAATAAGATGAAATGTATGAACAGGGCAAAAACAGATTACAATAATTCAAAGTTAAAAGAAAAATAGAGAAATAATGGAGAATCACATTTAAAGCACAGATATATAAACACAATAAAGGACTACAATGATTTGATCTCATAATCTGCCTTAGGCATTTGGAAACTAAAGGGGAATTGTTTAAAGAGTAAACATTTTTATGCTTTTCATATAATCTCATTCCTTTCACTCATGATATCTCTAATTTTGGAGTGGGGCTCCCTTATGAAGCTCAAAGTGATATTTTACCTTGTGACTTGTGTTACCACGATTATGGAGTTCATGTTCGTTTGCCTCAGAAATTTATTTTAATATGTCTAATTGACTGCCAGATCAGCACCAATATCCAATAGAATAGTTTCTATTTTATTGATTATTCTGATCCATCCATAATTTTTATATCCTGACAACTTTTCTAATGTTCTGTCGAATAGCAAGTAAAGTAGAATGTGACACATTATAGCATAGACAAGTAGTCCATGTAACCCCACATCTTTGTATCATGGCAGAAAAAAAGAATCTATTTTAAGAAAACTGCCTGTGATATTCTCTTCATAATTTGAGAGAAACTAAGACACGAATTTAAAATATTTGAACAACAGTAATAATCTGTAAAATATATATATTAGAATAGAATACACTATGTTCCAAAACTCGGATAGGCAGATATAGGGGCGAAAGTATTATTTATTACAACCATCACTTGATGCCTGTGATTATTACAGTCATTACATCGATTCCTTAATAGCCCAATACACAAATCCTTCTCAGTAAGGTTACTGAATCGCAACACGAATTTAAAAAAAAAAAGTCACAAAACCTACAAATAATTACATTGTATTAAATGTTATAAACAATTATCAAAACACTAATAATGGCTATTAATTATGTACTATAATAATCTTCTTTTAATTAATACAGAGAGGCTAACCTAGACTTTAACTAAGTTTTATAGTATAGGATACCATCTCCTGTACCCATATACTTGTTTCACATGCATCTTTGTTGTGTTTCTGATTTGTCGCTTTCCTAGCCCACATTCCCTTGATGACATTTAACTGGCTTCCTCCATTCCCTATTTAGCAATTTTATTAAAGTGAGATATTCATTTTCACTTCCTATTCTGTTTTTCTACAAACTTTGCTCTTATCATTTTAGTCTCATTGCATTCCTTGATCAGGCTTGCTGCACCCAGAACCTTCCCACAAAAAAGACATACGTCCTCTTTTCCTATTTCTCTCAATGCTTTGTTCTTATACACCCCCATTAACCACAAAATTATCCCTCTCATTTCTCTTTCAGTAAGACATTCAGCCTCTTTACTCATAATTTTCCTTATTTTGCAGAACTCTGTTGAGGTTCTCCTGTTAGCACACTCTTCTCTGAGTACCTGCAACTCTATGTTATTTACCCTTCTGCACACTTTTTGACACACCCTACCCTCCTCCCTTCATAAGTCCCTATCCCATAAATACCCCACCCCTAGTCTTTCCAGTATATTTCTTACCCTGTCCACGCAGAACCGCTTTTGCTGATGCTTCATTTGGTGTAGTTATGCAACCTTTAATATTTTCCCCCCGCTCCACCTATTTTCAGACTTACCCAATATTTTATGATTCTTTTTATAATATGTTTTCGAATGCTTACCTCCTCGCACATCATTCTTGCTCTGCTATTCGCTCTGCAAATAGGTAGCCCCAAAATGATCATAGCAAACTTATTTACAACAGTGACGAGGGTTGCAGTTCCTTCTTCCACACCACATATAATACTTTTGATATGACAAGTATATTGCATACGTTTTTGTAAACTTTGCAGTCAATATTCGGTGACTTTCTTCCTAACACTTAAACACTTGCCTATGCCACTAGCCCTTTTTGATTTTGCTCTTTTAATTTGTTCATTCCATTTTCCATTACTCGCCAGTATCGTCCCTAAATACTCACATTTTTTCAGTCTCTAGTTTTGACCCATACATGAACCACTTTTCATTCTTGGCCAGTTTACTTCTCTATTTGCACACCATAAATTAAGTTTTGCATGGATTAATTTTTAAAGATAGTCCTCGCAGTATTTCACAATATCCTCAATACTATGTTGGATATTAGGTGGCGTTCGAGTGAGCATAAGGATGTCATCTGCAAACACTAGCCCCGGGCAGGAAAAATGAATCTGTTTTAAGAAAACTGCTTGTGATACTAACTTCATAATTTGAGGGAAACTAAGACAGGAATTTAAAATATTTGGACAACAGTAATAGTCTATAAAATATCATTATAGACACATTCACATGACATACGGTCATCAATGAATATTGACTTTTAGTACTTCCAATTTCAAACTACTGCCATCAAAACTTCAACTTTTGAGGAAACATTCATGCCAATGTAGAAATTCTAAAATTACTTCATTACATTCAAAGTAACCACAGTCAGCTTTACTGTAATAGGATTTGTTCAAAGGAAGTTCACAGGGAGCTGTAGCTTGTAGCATCGCATATTTAATCGAACAAAATAATTATGTTCTAAAATATTTTAAAAACACACAAAATAAATATAAATAAACAGCCATAGTAATTGGTCAATATGGATTATAAAGAAGCATCATGATTTGATATCATGTTTACTAAAATAGCTGGTGGCAGCGAAATTGAATTCAAAGGAGTTCAGTTACAGTAACCCAATTTGTTTCTCGTGGGATTAGTTTTGGGACAAGGGAGAGAGAGAGGGTAGCCATTCATTTAATCTCAGCAAGGGCGGGATCTTTGTAGGAAGCAATGTGCGACTACCATGCCCCGCAATACTAATGTAAACGCATGCTAAGAAATCATCAGATTGGATAGTAAACTCTCTGCGTGTATACAGGTACTCCTACTCGAGAATAGTAAGCTGTAAATTGCATGCACTGGCATGCTCATTATATAGGGAACTTACAGAGCATCAACCTCATTCTTCACTATGACCTCTTGTGTGTCATATGCAAGCCCCACATCATCCTCTTCGTCCTTGTTATGAACATCATCAGTAGTCTGCACTTCAACTTTAATACTCTGCAAATCAAGATGTACATCTCAGGTTCAAGGATTAAAACAAGACCTGGCCTTAGAAGCAGAATGAATTATCATAATAGTTTTATGATGAAGGATATCAGAATAATTCAAGGATGGGATACATCACTCTTCCTTTCACTTCCATGGAATTGTTTATGCTTGAGGCTTACCTGGCATTCCTCTGTTTTAAGAAATATGCCTTGAATCAAGGGTGGACTGCCTTTATTTGTTCCAGATGTATCTTGGATAATTCCCAACATAGGTTCCTAATAGGGACAGAAATAAATCATCATTAAGAACTGCAGTGCTTTTACAGGTGCCCATATTTTTAAATTTTAATTGACACAGGTGCAAGGCCATTCACGAGGACCCCATCACAGCATTTGTTCAGAAGTAAATTTGAAGACCACATATGAGTAAATATGTACATTTACAGGATAGCTGGAAATGTGACTCCAATCTCTTTCATGAGGTTGAATATTTTCCCTTGAACTTACTGGTCGACAGTTTACAAAGCTGAGATAGTTTCACTGCATATTACACAACCAAGTGTGTTAATTGAAGAAACTTACAAAAAAAAAACCAACCTTAAACAGAATGATTAACAATTGATCTGCTATATTGATATAATTTCATAGCATAAGATGTAGCAACAATGAATCATGATTATGCAAAAAATTTTAGCAATTTTTACAATAACTTTAAGACATTCGGTTCAGTGGCGACTGATGATCCACGAACCTGATAAACCGCAAGTGCTCTTTCTTCTTTAGTCACCCCTGCTCACAACTCCAACCACATGTTGATATATAGCCCGGCATAAAAATCTTGTAAGGGTATTATCGTATGTTCATTTATAGAGAAAAATAACCTGAATTGTTTGTATTGACTGTACACCAAGATAGCATTGGAGGCGTGACTATCGTTAGGGGAAAGACTGGACGTTTCTCTTATGATAATAGAGACCCATGAACTTCAAGCATCTAAATATTGGTTGACACATGCAAGAGGCGAGTAAATAGGAAAGAGTGTACCTGCGGTGTACCAGGTAATGGGTGCACTGGTGCCATTATGATCACCTTGATACTGGTACTGAATTACAGTACTTAACAGTGGCGCTACAGTAATTTTCTGTTAAGTATGCTGTGAAAGTTAAATAAGAACTTTGTTTCAGACATGAACAATAGGGAGGTAAAATCTCCATTTATTACAATAATCCATATGAAGTAGGTATTGTTTGATGACTTGAACAAAGATTTACCAAAAAAATGGCTTTTTTTCTTTGATCTGTTACAGAAAGAGTTAAATGTACCCAAGAATTTTTAATTAATTTTCATCTTGTTTCCATTACAATTCTTACTCACCGTTTCAACCTCTTCCTCTGACAGGACCTCATGCTTGATGATAGTTGCTTCTGCCATATCTGGAAAAGATAATGCGAAATACACATACGATACTTTCAGCTGTGTATCAGAATTATGATGGTGGTGGCGATTGTAGTTCTGAAGGGGCAGAAAATTTAGGTCATCTACCCCATCTGTCAGGTGATGATAAGGTAGGCTAATGCTCTTTTAGTCATTCATTAAGACTGACAGGGAAGGTCATATGATATTCAAAATCCACCCACGGGCCGGTGATGAAAAAATTACAGGAAGTCTGACCGCTTGAAGAACAAGGATATCGATGGCCTACTTCTAATACCACGTAAATTGTCTTCACAAGACAAAGAAAAGCAAGCCTTCCATCTGTCGGTACTATTCAGTGAACGTTATGTCCAATGATATCAAGTGACCAATGAAATCTTGTGGAGTGAACCACACAATATACGATGTACCACCTACTGACTGAGGACATGGGTTAAAATTCACCCTATATACTGCCGAACACTGAGAATCCCATTGCCGGATATAAACCTCTCCTTCGTCACTACATAAGAGGGAGTGACTACTCAACTATTACCATATTCAAAATAGAAAGGTCAAGCAAGGAGACAAACTGGGAATACCTATAACTGTCAAAGTTGGAAGAGGAAAAGAGTTTACCAATATAGGCTATTACAAAAGGTGCGAGAAAGAAGCCTGGTAATGTCAGACTCAGTTTAAGACCCCAAGACCTCCACCTCACGTACCACAAGCTGTGATTCTCTGCAGAGAATTGTCCCCAGATGTTAACATTTTATACCTATGGCATTAAGAAAAGTTTTGCATTTTAGTGAATGAATTATTGAATTAACTTAACATCTTAGTACGGTATACTTAAAATTGAGAGGAATCGTGTGCATAAACCATAAGGAACAACAATCATGTCACACAGACCTATATTATTACTAGTAGGCTAGATCACTATTACAGTACATTAAATTACCTACCGAAAGAGATCCTTTCTGCTCGAAGATTACCAGATGACATTTCAAGATGAGTGAATAACGTTGAGACTGCATTCCATTTTACGGGACTTTTGCCATAAACGGTGTATGGGATACATGATGATGATGATAATTGTTGTTTAAAGGGGCCTAACATCTAGGTTATCGGCCCTGTATGGGATACACCCTATTAATTTCAAATCGGTATTTGGTAACGAGTTCCTTGAAATAATGTACCAAATATATTGCAAGTTACATGATATTCTACTCTAATACAGTCAAAAATTAACCCCACGACATTTACGAACACACTCCTTACGTCTTCGCAGTATTGTGAACACCACTGGAATTACATGTAAAACATAATTCCTAGGCTGATAAAATTATTATTATACTTGTGTAGGCTTTCACGGTCTGTTGAGTGTTCTTCAGAACAGCTTTCCGAGTTATTATGTTGTGTATACCGCTTCTTGATATCTTCTGACGTTTCAGCAACAAGTGGCATTGTCATTTTCAAAGATTTGTTCTGAGCTGCTTGAAGTCGAGTGCGGTACCATACAACGGGTGGGACTCGAGTTCGTTTCGGCTTGGAAGGCAGCTTTAGTTTTCGGCTGTTAGCATTTATTAATGAGAATATAAAAGTTAAAAAAAAAAACGTTGAAGTTGTTTGGTCTGTTGTATGTTTTAACAATATTTTGAAACGAAAATACCTAGTGTCAATATGTCACGTTAGACGTTGTCGTGTTTCAATAACAGTTTTGTTATGTGTAGGCCTATTTAACGCAATTTCAGTAAATTTTTGTTGTGCGTATAAACACCTGTTTTACGTACTGCATTAGTAGTTGTTTAAAAATAAGTTGAAATTCTTTAAGGTACGGTACTCATACACGCTTGAAAAGCCATAGACCTATTTGGATAGAATTTTCACTTCGTTTTTGTGTCCAGATGAAAGCTTAATTCTTCTAAGTAAAAATGTATGGGTTTTACATGTTGCAGGCATAAAATCCTCAGAAAATTGATTTAAATTGATCAGGGCGTATGTGTCTAATCATAACGTTAAACTTTTATTCAATAGCTAAGAATTGATTTTCTTCATCAGGTTTGAACATCATTATGCCAAGTTCTAATTCACCTACCAACCTCAACAAGGTCTCAAATTAAATATCATTAAATAAGGAATGTACTGCACTAAAGTTGATTAAAAAATGTGAATCCATTCAAAAACTGAATATGAAGAAAGAAAAAAAAAACATATTTTTTCGAATTTTTAATTTTTGAAAGAATGTGTTAAATTTATTAGTATACAAGTGAAAACTAATACATTTATTAGGGGACATAAAAACACCAATGTCAATAGTTATGTGAAATAAAAAGTTATTGTTAATATAAAGGGCGGAACAATGAGGTCATCTGACCCTTATGTAAAAGAAAATTTGAAATAAATTCATTGTGGCAGTTGATAGGTGATCTAAATAAAATGCCAATTTAAAAAAATGTAAATTAACCATTTTGATGGCATAACTACCTTTATTACTTTCTAGTTAACCACATACAAAATTCCAAAAGTTTTCCTTAAAATTATGGAAAATTTATTACGACGTATATGAATACCTTAAACTAAAATACTGTACCTTAATCTGATCTAATTAACTAAATAGTGAAACCTATGTAGTGTGAAGGCCGTTGTCGAAGTGTACTAAAATGATCTGGGGGGAGTGTGGGATCCTTGCCAAATGTACCTAATAAAGGAATTGGAAAGAGTTCAAAGAAAGGCCGCCAGATATGTAATGGAGGACCACATGTTGACAAGTAGTGTGAATGGAATGATTCAGGATTTGGGTTGGGAAAGTCTGGCTGGTAGACGTTCAAGAGCAAGACTAGGGGGCATGTTCTTAGCTTACAAAGGGGAAATTGCATGGGAAGACATTCATGGGAGATTGGGAAAGAAAGGGTCATGGGTAGATATAGTCATTCTTGTAAATTAAAATTAAGTCAGTGGAATAGTAACTGGGGCAAATATCCGTTCATTGGGCGGGGGGAAGTAGAATGGAACAGTTTGCCAGGGGGCATTTTCAGCCCTTTGCTTTCTGGTGCTGGTAAATTCAAGGAGTGGTGAGAAAGCACCAGATCAGGAGACAGTGATGTAAACTTATGGTGCATAAGTTGAAGCATGAAAGAGAGTAAAACATTATTAGTATTTTATGTTTATTTCTATTATTAGAATAATCATTATTATGATTACCGGTACCGTATCTTCTTTCAGCAATTAATACTTATTTTCAAATTAATCCTAATTTTCTATTCTTTTGTGGTTGTATGAATGAATTGTTTTGTGTACCGTAGTTATTATAATTTGCCACCATGACAGTGTCCACATTTACAAATAAAAAAATTATACAGTAATGGATGTATGTAATCCGCTGAAGTCTGCAGTGTTTCTAATGTTCTTTAATTCTTGTTTTTACACTTCACTTGGTTGTGCCAATATATGCTTGAACCACACGAACATAAAATGTTATATACACCTGCTGGGGTCAGTGGGTCACAGACACAAATCACAATCCACACACACCCGCACACGGTCGAACGCCAAGACAGTAGGATCTTTTCGGATCCTGAGAATATCACTGTTCTTTTTTGTTGGCCTGTAAATAGTCAGTGAAGCGGTAATATTCTCGCAGCCAGTTGGCATTTGAGGGTGTGCAAATGCGAGGGAACTGTGCCAGTGAGTAAATTAACTGGAACGTTTAAGATTCCCTTCGGAACAAGTATCAGGCACCCTGGTAACGGCGCAGTGTGTCGAATCCCAATTCTAGGAGGAAAAAATTAATGACTTCGTTAATAGTGTTGGGATTCTATTAAAAGTTGGCATTATACCGTTTTCGAGGTCGCTTAATCCATTTCTGGCATCGTCTAAAGTGTACGATCTTCGGGGGGTAAATATATAGGGGTGAGGAGTAAGGGGAGGTGTAAAAATAACCGAAAGCAACAAACGAATCGTCCATTTTCGGTAGTAAAAATCACGATTTGGATGTGTATATTATACTTTTTGACAGTGGTAAACATACTATTTAAAACTGGATGAAATATGAATAACAATGAGACTCTAAGTCCAGCATTCTTGTTACACCTTATTTGAGGGAAAAGACGAAGTCACTGTATCTAAAAGCATCCAGATTAAAAACGTATATTAAATTGTTATTGAACATAGAACAACGAAATATGCACAGAAAATAACATTTATTTTCTAAAAATAGAAAAATATTCGTCAAAATCATTCAAACAATATTTGTTTATACCAAAATGCCATTTCCCAGTCCTGTTAATGGGGTAGTTTTAGTAAGCACACTTCACACACGAAAACAATATTATTTCTCTAGAAAAACATTTCTCTAGACAACATATATTGAATATTAGGCCTATTTCTCCCATTGCAAATACACATAAAACGTCCATTCGTCAAGTATTGTTCTCATTAATCTCATTCCCTTTAATAGTAACAAAATGTCTAATGTTCATTCGTCACCTGATTCTTCTGCACAGTCCAGAGAATCGTAGTCATTGCTATACTGGTCTTCATCATTTGATGTCCAAGGGCCTTGGGAGTCATTAAGTAACTCAAAAGCCTCCATAAGTAGATTACCAGGAGTTTTACGTGGCATTGTTCTTCCTGCACTCTCTCATTATTTTTTTGGGTTAATATTACGGGATATGAACTTAATTTTGTTTCTTAGCTCCTGAACCTGAGTGCCAGTAAGAGTTGTAGGATCACATTTATTCATAACATATTGAAATATGACGTCAGTACGCCCCTCTTCAGGACACGACCGCCACGCGTTGAAAAATTCTACTCGCGGAAAAGCCCACATAGTCGCTGAAAATAAGAAAATAAACCATCATGCACATCCGTGCGCAACCAAACCACTACAGATCCTGAATCTACATTACATTTCCCATCGAATGACCATGACGAATGAAAGAGAAAGTGAGAAGACTCCTTAAGTTCAAGCGCGTCCCGCCAGTCAGCGCTGGAGGGGGCAAGTTCCACGCTGCCGGGGTCAGCCGGTCTTAGGATTGCTGCTAAGGGAAACGAATTACTTTGTAACTAATACTCTTTTAAAAAGTAATTAGCGATTACAATTAAAATAGCATGGCAGGGCACAATGGAAAATATAATTCACGGAAATAAGAACTACGGTATTCATTACATGTTACGAAAAGCACAGATTCCTGGAGTATACAGACACAGATTAAAAAAAACATAATCCCCAGCATATTAAAACAAGCACACATAAACTATTTAAAGTAACACTCTACTTACCAAATCATTTTGTCGGCTACTGGACTTTCGAAAGCTTGCGTGAAGACTTGGCGGATGTTCGAGATTGCAAATCTCGACGGATTTATTTCGTTCTGAAGAAAAATCGGCACTTTATATAATGACTAGCAGGTACCCGCGGCGTCGCTCGCGTCATATTGTTATTCAATGAAATGCAGATTTAACCCCGTTAACACCCCTTTAGAACCTGAATATTTAAAAATCCCTCCCTAGTAGACGTTTTCGACACACAACAAACATATCCCCAAAATACCATTCTTCTAACATTAATAGTTTTGGTTGGTCGATGAGAGTGAATAACCAAAAATCATTCCTTAGAGGACGTTTTTCTTCCCGATGGGCCCCTTAAATTGGATTTATGAAAAAACGGTCGAACACCTATTTATTTCATTATTTTTAAATATTTTTATTAAGCTGATTGTTTTCCTCTGAGTTTCAAACTCCTCGCCTATGTCGTTTAAGAGATGCACACTCCTTTAGGAATCCTTCAAATCCCACTTTTCACCCCTTTAACTCATACTATACACCACATCGAAAAACCATTATACATGTGTCAGCTTATTTTTAATGATTGGTTTATATGCCAAGTATCACATCCCAAAATGAAACCACTCGTGAGATAGTGTTATTCAATAAAATGCACGTTTATCCCCATAACATCCCTTTTGAACCTGAATATCCAAAAATCTTTCCTTAGTGGACGTTTTCGACATAAAACAAACATATCCCCAAAATTTCATGTTTCTAACTTCAATAATTTTGGCTGGGCGATGATGAGTGAGTGAGTCAGTCAGGACATTTACTTTCATTTATTTTTGATAATTTCACCCTTCCCCATGACCTCCTTAAATGGGATTTATGAAGAAAAAAAACCGGTTGAACACCTATTTAGTTATTTTTAAGCTGATTTTTCCGCTGAATTTCAAACTTCTCGCTTATGTCGTTTATGAGATACACGCTCCGTTAAGAATTCTTCAACCCCAAATTTTCACCCCTTTCACCTCATAATATACATGATATCGATAAACCCTTAGACATAATTATGTCTGCTTATCTTTACTGATTAATTTATATGCCGAATATCACATCCCCAAATGAAACAACTCGTGAGATAATGTTAATCAATGAAATGCAAGTTTAACTCCCTTAACACCCCTTCAGAACATGAATATCCAAAAATCCATCCTTTGTGGACATTTTCGACATACAACGAACATATCCCCAAAATTTCAAGTTTCTAACTGAAAAATGTTTGGCTGGGGGATAGTGAGTGAATATTCATAAATCCTACCTTAGTGGACTTTTTTCCGCAGAATTTCACCCCTCCCCATTGGCCCCTTAAATTGGATTTATGAAAAAACGGTCGACCACCAATTTACTTATTTTTCAAGCTGATTCCCCCCCCCCCCCCCCCCCCCTGAGTTTCATACTTTATGCCTCTGTCGTTTAAGAGATACTTGCTCCGTTGGGAATCCTTCAACCCCCACTTTTCACACATACACCTCATAATATACACTACATCGAAAAACCCTCTGACATGTGTCTTCTTATTCTTAATGATGAGTTAATATGCCGAGTATCGCATCCCCCCAAGGAAACCAATCAGGAGATATTGTTATTCAATTAAATGCAGGTCTACCCCTTAACACCCCTTTAGAACCTGAATATCCAAAAATCCTTCCTTAGTGGGCGTTTTCAACATACAACGAACATAACCCCAAAATTTCATGTTTCTAACTTCAATAATTTCGGCTGGGCGATGATGAGTGAGTAAGTCAGGACATTTTTTTTCATTTATTTTTCCGAATGTCACCCCTCTCATGAACCCCTTAAATTGGATTTATGAAAAAAAAAACACGGTCGAACACCTATGTACTTATTTTTAAGCTGTTCTTCCCCCCAAAGTTTGATGAGTGAGTGAGTTAATCAGTTAGAACACTTTCTTTCCTGTTTTTTTTTTCTTCAGAATTTCATCCTTCTCAAGGGATTTATGAAAAAACGGTCGAACACCTATTTACTTATATTTTAAGCTGTTTTTTTTCTCGCTGAATTTCAAACTTCTCGCCTATGTCGTTTAAGAGATACACGCTCCGTTAAGAATCCTTCAACCCCCAATTTTCACCCCTTTCACCTCATAATATACACCACACCGATAAACCCTTAGACATATGCCTGGTAATTTTTAATGTTTAGTTTATATGCCGAATATCACATCCCCAAAGAAACAACTCATGAGATATTGTTAATCAATGAAATGCACGTTTACCCCCTTAACACCTCTTAAGAACCCGAATAAACAAAAATCCTTCATTAGTTGACGTTTGCGACATAGAGCGAAAATATTCCCAAAATTTAATGTTTCCTACTACAATAGTTTCCGCTGGGCGATGATGGGTGAGTGAGTCAGTCAGGTCATTTCCTTTCAATTATTTTTAACAGAATTTTACGTCCTCCCCTTGCGCACCTTAAATTCGATTTATGAAGAAACGCTCGAACACCTATTAACTTATATTTTAAGCTGTCTTTTTACCCTGAGTTTGATGAGTGAGTGAGTTAGTCAGGCAGTCAGGATACTTTCTCTCCTTTTTTTCTCTAGAATTTCACCCCACCCCATTGGCCCCTTAAATTGATTTTATGAAAAAAAAAAAACGGTCGAACACCAATTTACTTAATTTTAAGCTGTTTTTTTTTTCCGCTGAGTTTCAAACTTCTCGCGTATGTCGTTTAAGAGATACACGCTCCGTTAGGAATCCTTCAACCCCCACTTTTCACCCCTTTCACCTTATAATACACACCACATCGAAAAACCCTTTGACACATGTCTGCTTATTTTTAATGATTAGTTTATATGCCGAGTATCACATCCACAAATGAAACCACTCGTGAGATATTGTTATTCAATAAAATGCAGGTTTAACCCCCCTAAGACACCTTTGGAACCTGAATATCCGAAAATCCTCCCTTAGTGTACGGTTTTGACATACAACGAACATATCCCAAAAATGTCATGTTTTTAACTTCAATAATTTTGGCTGGACGATGATGATTGAGTGAGTGAGTCAGGACATTTTCTTTCAATTTTTTTTTTTCAGAATTTGACCATTCACCATGAACCCCTTAAATTTTATTTATGAAAAATAAACTGTTGAACACTTATTTTTAAGCAGTTTCCTCTCCCTGAGTTTGAAGAGTGAGTGAGTCAGTCAATCAGTTAGGACACTTGCTTTCCGGTCCCCCCCAAGAATTTCACTCCTCCCCATGGGCCTCTCAAATTGAATTTATGGACAAAAAACGATCGAACATCTATTTACTTATCTTTTAAGCTGATTTTTTTCCCGCTGAGTTTCAAACTCCTCGCCCATGTCGTTTAAGAGATACACGCTTCGTTAGGAATCCTTTAACCCCCAGTTTTCACCCCTTTCACCTCATAATATACACCACATCGAAAAACCCTCAGACACATGTCTTCTTATTTTTAATGATGTGTTTATATGCCGAGTATCACATCCCCCAATGAAACCAATCGGGAGTTATTGTTATTCAATGAAATGCAGGTTTAATTCCCTGAATATCCGAAATCCTCCCTTAGTGGACTGTTTTGACATACAATGATCATATTCCCCAAAATGTCATGTGTCTAACTTCAATAATTTTGGCTGGGCGATGGTGAGTGAGTCAGGACTTTCTCTCTCAATTTCCTTTTTTTTTCAGAATTTTACCCCTCCCCATGAACCCCTTAAATTGGGTTTATGAAAAAAAAACCCTTATTTTAAGCAGATTTTTCCCCCTGAGTTTGATGAGTGAGTCTGTCTGTCAATCAGTTAGGACACTTTCTTTCCTGTTCCCCCCCCCCCCAGAATTTCACCCCTCCCTATGGGCCCCTTAAATTGGATTTATGATAAAACGGTCAAACGCCTATTTACTTATTTTAAGCTGATTTTTTCCCGCTGAGTTTCAAACTCCTCGCCTATGTTGTTTAGGAGATACACGCTCCGGTTAGGAATCCTTCAACCCCCACTTTTCACCCCCTTCACCTCATAATATACACCACATCGAAAACCCCTCAGACACGTGTCTTCTTATTTTTAATGATGAGTGTATATGCTGAGTATCACATCTCCCAATGAAACCAATCGGGAGATATTGTTATTCAATGAAATGTAGGTCTATCCCCTTAACACCCCTTTAGAACCTGAATATCCAAAAATCCTTCCTTAGTGCGCGTTTTCGACTTACCACGAACATATCCCCAAAATTTCATGTTTCTAACTTTAATAGTTTTGGCTGGGCGATGATGAGTCAATGAGTCAGTGAATCAGTCAGTCAGTCAGTCAGTCAGTCAGGACACTTGTTTTTAAATAAGAGATAAACAAGTCTGGGGATAATATCCATAACATGCTGAAGACAACAGCCAGCTCCTGAAGGATCAACTGAAATTGCTTCTATGGAATCGATACAATCAAAAAATATTTCGCTCCACATCGATTTTGAGTTTAATTTTCCGGTAATTACTTTCTCGGCCTGGAAAAGAATGTCACATACAGTTCTCGAAGGACGTGTTAGAAACACTTCATTGTTCATTGAACCGTAGTCCTTTATTTCGGTAAGAACTGAAAATTTACTTCGATTATTCTCACGTAGAGAATGAGCACAGGGCGAACACTTAATAAATTTAGAAGAATGCTTAACAACATAGCCAGCCAAATGGTACACTAAACACTTATCAATCGAAGAGTTTCGAACTGCGCTGTCAAATTCAGGTTCAGAGCTTTCCCAGTCTTCGATATTTACTGAATCTTGAACCACAATTTTTTTCTTAATGGAAGTTTCCACTGAATCTTTCACTGTCTTGTTATGCACTTCCACATCCCGGGCTAATATACGCATCGATTAACATACGAGGTCAAGATCTGCTCCCGTTTAGGTTCACAATTTCCACCAACATTTAAGTTAAAGCCTGTTTTATAGGGACGTATATACATTGAAGTAGATGCAAATGAAGGAAATCTATTGTCGATGGATGATCATCTGAACTGAAAGACCGTATAATTCCGAAGTGCAGTTCCAAGGGATCCTGGGTGAGCTTCCCTGTCAACACATACTTATAACCTTTCTCCCAAAGCCATTCACACATCTCCAAAGTACTCTGTAGGGTTACTACTAGTGATTCCAAGGTTCTGTTGGAGGCAAAGGTGTTATTGGTAGATCTAACGGTCTGAAGAAAATTAACAACAGCTTTATGAGAAGGTGAACCTTTACGAAGAGCCTGAGACAGAATGAATGCTTTGGTGCTTCAGCAACAACATTTATATCACTGGTAAATGTCTCAGTGTCCTCACTACCTTGTAATCCTGCCAATCCCATTTCTCGATAAAATTTAATACCTTTGGCAACACTGTCACTGAAAAGTTGGAATGCAAGCCTAGCATTCATTCTCTGGATAGATGACGGGTCTAAATGAGCAACTGTCAGCTTGGGGCATGCTCTAAGCCCAGCATACCCTGAGAGATCTTCTTTGAACAGTTCCTTATAAGAATAATTGAAATTAATAATTTTGTCATTATAGTGAAGTTCTACTTTATCATGAAAGTGGTTTCTTATGCATTTCAATACATGAACGAAGTCGGAGAAAGACCAGATCTTTCTCGTAACAACTGCAGGATTAAGATGTGAGGTTGTAGAGAGCTTGTCTTGCCACTGACTCCTAACGATCTCCAGGACTTTTTATTTGTCTGACTACCATCACAAGTAACGCCAACCGCCCTCGCCCCAGCCTATTCTAACTGCAAAATCACCTGTATTAGAATATTTGCGAGAATGTCCCCTGGAATAGCATTTCTGCTTGCATAAACAGCAGCTGGCTGCACCCAATTATGCATGAATGGTACGAACATAAACACTAGAGCATGATTTGCAAGTACGGTCTTCTGGAGTTCAGGTGTGTGTTCACCTAAATCAACTAATCCATCTACTTTATGAGAAAAAACTATTAAACTGGATTAATTCTCTTAGGTTCACTTCATCGAAAATTACAACACCGTAACGTGAATTATTATTCTTTTCGTCCTTAAAATAGTCTGAAATAGCATTTATACTATGCGTATTGACCCGTTTCTATTTTCGTTCTTTTGACGCCGTGTCCATCTAGCGGTCATTTCTGAAAATGTCTACAGATCGTAATTTCGGCACGTCTTGAAAACGGAAAACGCCCGCGATGGAGAATCCATCTAAAACTAAGGAACTCGACTTGGGCAATTGTTATCCAGTCTGAATTGTTATGACGTGGAGATATAGAAGATGGTCAGCCGACATAACTGCTACTACCTTCAATTCTATTAAAATGATCCGTGTTGTCTATTACAAATTGATCTATGAAGTTGTAAATGTTGGGGAGACACGGCGAGATTCCGGCATTTTGTCTTACAGTTAATAATTCCTGGAATATGAAATTATTATTACATAAATAATCATCGGAGATCGTCTGGAACGTCTCAAGGACACAGCTAAGTGGAAAATGATCCCTATTTATAACTCTGTATGATCGTGTCGTGCTTTGAAGAAGATTTATTACCAAGTCATATCCCCAAGTTTCCGTGTTAAATGATCCCTTTATTTAACCTGCAAAAAGTAGGGTTAAACTGGAGGTCGTTCTTGTCTTTGCTTGAGGTTAACTTGTGTTTATTTGGACCCTAGTTATTTGTTATATACGTACGTAGTGAAGACTCGAGTTGCTTGTTTATGGGCTTATTCATCTTAAGGGGTTCTTGTTGTTGTTGTTGTTTTATTTTCTGTATCTTGTTGAGTTTTATTTAATGCGTGTTCTTGCGGTTGATTTATGTCATGAAACGTGATGGCAATTTTGAGAGAATGCAAGAATGTTTTTTTTTTTTTTTTCAAGGATCTTTAGGGACTGGTAATCATAGGTCAGTTCGCGGTTGTGCCTTGACGAGGGAGGGCGTGTGTCCATCGCATTGGATGACCTAGTGTCTATATATCTGTATTGTTGGGACACACACCAATTTTATTTAAATGTTTTAAGGGTTATTGTTTCTGTGTCTATCATTCGTGCAACTCTAAGGATGGCCGTGTAGGGTTTCATTTTTATCTTTAGAGACTGGGCAGACACTAACCATGTATGTGTCCGAAATATGTTTCATTTATAATCACGGTTCTAGACTTATGTTTAAGGGTGGGTTAACGTCATTTGTTTAAGTGGGAATTTGACTGAAGGCCGAGAGCCATATTTCGTGCTGTTCTGTTTTGTTGTGGCTTTCAGTCAAGAAGCAACGCGTGATCCCATCACGTTTATTAAATGAGGTATATCGGTTAGTCTTTCGAGATGGTGGACTGTGTGTTCATTGTACGTGTCCGGGACTGAAATCGACCCTCATTTGGTATCCCGTAAGATAACCGAATCTCGTGCTTTCGTTCGAGGGAAGTTTTATTCTACCAGCCCATGAAATCGTTTTGTTTAGTCATTATTTGGGAGTTTGGCTTTGTTTTATTTTTCTGAACCGATCTATGTTTCTCAGTGGGGTTTGTATGTCACGTCACGTCATGTTTTATGAAGTCGTTTATTAATTTGGGTTTCTTGACGTGACATTTAAGGGTCGTTGTTCTTGTACAGTTTTGTTTCTTTGGGTCTCTTGTAGTTTGATGTGACATACATTTTAATATAAGGGTGGACGGCTAGACGGTTCGTGGGAGGCACGTTTTCATGTACTCCTCAGAATGATTCTTCTGGTTACTTTACAGTAGTCAGCCTGTGGTGGAACGAACGTACTATTTACATTGTTGTTAATTAGTAATCCGTCTCCCCTCTACTGAACGATCTCCAGTGACTTAGGCTTCTCCTCGTCGTGAGCATCTTCTCTTGTTATAGTTCTTTTGGTGTGTCTTAGGTTTTATTGTTTTACTGTTTTATAATTATGCGTAAAATTTTATTACAGCCCCATCTTCTCTCATCTTACCATTTCATGCGCTATTCACGTCCTCTTTTCTATGCCTTGTTCTTTTGATATTAAAATTTTTCTTGGTTCAACCTTTACTCCAAAAGTGTGGTCATTCAGTAGTTGGTTCTCCATCTAATTCTAAATGCGAATGATACTCAACATAGGTTTTAAGATACATGGGTCGGTCCACATTCCGCGCATTCCTTTTCGGTTCCCCAGTCTCGCCATCGACTGTGTGCGTGGTTGGGTGGTTTCCACGCTTGTCAGTTGGCTCCCAAATAATGACTAAACAAAACGATTTCATGGGCTGGTAGAATAAAACTTCTCTCGAACGAAAGCACGAGATTCGGTTATCTTACGGGATACCAAATGAGGGTCAATTGCAGTCCCGGACACGTACAATGAACACACATTCCACCATCTCGAAAGAGTAACCGATATAAGTTACCTCATTTAATAAACATAATGGGATCACGCGTTGCTTCTTGACTGAAAGCCACAACAAAACAGAACAGCACGAAATATGACCCTCGGCCTTCAGTCAAATTACCACTTAAACAAATGACGTTAACCCACCCTTAAACATAAGTCTAGAAACGTGATTATAAATGAAACATATTTCTGACACATATATGGTTAGTGTCTGCCCAGTAGGGGCAGATGACCTCGTAGTTCCGCCCCTTAAAACAACAATAACTAACTAACTAGTGTCTGCCCAGTCTCTAAGGATAAAAATAAAACCCTACACGGCCATCCTTAGGGTTGCACGAATGACAGACACAGAAACAATAACCCTTAAAACATTTAAATAAAATGGGTGTGTCTCCCAACAATACAGATATATAGACACAAGGTCATCCAATGCGATGGACACACACCCTCCCTTGTCAAGGCACAACCGCGAACTAACCTAAGATTACCAGTCCCTAAAGATCCTTGAAAAAACCCACATTCTTGCAAGGGGTTAGGAACTGGTAAGAAACATCTCTCAAAATTACAATCACGTTTCATGACATAAATCAACCGCAAGAACACGCACTAAATAAAACTCTACAAGATACAGAAAATAAAACAACAACAACAAGAACCCCTTAAGATGAATAAACCCATAAACAAGCAACTCGATTCTCCACTACGTACGTATATAACAAATAACTAGGGACCAAATAAATACAAGTTAACCTCAAGCAAAGACATGAACGACCTCCAGTTTAACCATACTTTTTGCAGGTTAAATAAAGGGATCATTTAACACGGACACTTGGGGATATGACTTGGTAATAAATCTTCTTCAAAGCACGACACGATCATACAGAGTTTTAAATAAGGACCATTTTCCACTTAGATGTGTCCTTAAGACGTTCCAGACGATCTCCGATGATTATTTATGTTATAATAATTTCATATTCCAGGAATTATTAACTGTAAGACAAAATGCCGGAATCTCGCCGTGTCTCCCCAACATTTACAACTTCATAGATCAATTTGTAATATACAACATGGAACATTTTAATAGAATTGAAGGTAGTAGCAGTTATGTTGGCTGACCATCTTCTATTTCTCCACGTCATAACAATTCAGTCGAGTTCCCTAGTTTTAGATGGATTCTCCATCGCGGGCGTTTTCCGTTTTCAAGACGTGCCGAAATTACGATCTGTTGACATTTTCAGAAATGACCGCTTGATAGACACGGCGTCAAAAGAACGAAAATAGAAACGGGTCACGTATTAACTCCATAAGGTCACTTAAGTCCTTTACAAAGTTTTCTCAAGTGACTTTCTGAGGGCAGAGGCTAGAGATTACGTCACGGACAATGACGAAATCCTTTCAGTGATTTTATTCGCAACAACAAACTCTCTAAAATGAATTCATTGCTGTACCTCATACCATTGGGAGATTTTACCTGGCATTTCTTGATCATAGTGTCTATTATCAACTTTTCCTTCTTGCTAAGATGTTCGTTATCTTTGTAATTAAATGCCTGTGAATTTCGAACCTGCTTCTCCAGCAAATTAATTCTCGATTATGCTGAGTTGAGGCAGGCCCGACGAGAGGGGGGGGGGGTCAGGCGGGGCTGCAGCCCCGGGGCCCGGCTCTGGGAGGGGGGCCCGGCCGGGCAAAGTATTCCTTTCATGACTAAAATATATCACAGACAATTATTTGATGAAACAATCAACGTCTGTGCAAAATGGTGCGAGAACAATAACATAGGCTAGGTCAAGTATTTTAGTCAGAGCACCCTGGAAACAGCTGAACCAGAGCACCCGAACGTAGTCATACAATACCGTAGTTCTCAGAATATATACCTCTGGTAAGAGGCGCATACCTCGGTTCTAAATTTAACTTACTTGACAGCCTTCTTTGGTTTGTATACCAAACTTGAAACTGATTTCCTCACCATTTATTACCTGTCGCAATTCTGAAGATTAGTCTCCTCTGATTCTGTGTTTGGAGCGTCAAGTTGCTTTGTTTCTAGTGATCTTTGGGTGCCGTGCGCTCACTCCAATTACATTGTCTAGGTAAGAAAATAGTTTATTTAATCTTCGTCCACACCGGAATTCATTTTCGCTCTGTATAAATGCCGGATAAATATGATGCGTGATGTAAGGGTATTTCCATTGCCGAACGTACATATTGTTGTGGACTAAGGAAAATGTTCATCTATAAAGAACTAAGAAAACATTATTATTATTGTTAGGAGGCTTGTATTTATTACGACTGTAGCCTACAGGCAGTGAAACGATTTGAAAAAGTTTCGAACCGAAGATCCCCGGTTCGAATTCACCTCGCACCGAGACATTTTAACTGTCTGATTATCACTTTATGGCTTACGTCTTGTATCCAACATTACCTAATAACTTAGAAATCTCATTTGCTGCTATTATTATGATTATTAGTAGTAGAATTAAGATTAATATTATAATTAGATGTATTAATATTATTATTATCGCCATATACTATATGCCAAACAATATTAGTGGAAACAAGCTGAGCTTTCGTAAGCCAACTGGCAGCATTAGTAGCATCGAAAAAATATGGCATATTCTAATATGGACGCAGCAAGCAGTTTTTAATGACTCCGGCTTGCAAAAGAGTAATTGACTAGGTCGAAAGAACAGCCATTGCCTTAACATGAGAACGAGGATATTCTCTAATTCAAAATCATTACGATTTTCAGTGTGTGAATTGCTACTAAAGATCATCGTTAGTTTGATGATGGTTGTTGATGATGTTGATGTTTTAAGGGGGCGGAACAACAAGGTCATCTGCCCATAATCGTTAGCTTACGTGTTCCTTTCGGTTATAAATACTGAATGCGAACTACAAGGGAAAGAAGACAATAATTGAAAGAAGTAAACCATGATAGGTTTGAAGTCTTTTATATGGAAATGCAGGTATAATAAATTACGCTGACGGATCTGAACAACAGTTGTCTAATATTCGGAAGGAGAAAAACATAAAGAAATGTTTGGATATTAAATTAACTCTGGCTCTTGTTTTTATCTTGGACTAGCTCTTCGTACCCATCGTTGTCGGGTTTGCGATTTAAGGGAAACAAATAGACTGGTGACAGGAGTTAGTGAAGTTATGGCTAAACTATCGAACCCTGTTTGGGCAACTCCCATGTAATGTTGCAATTTGTACCCAGTCCATTGTTCTACTTAGAATTAGGTAGTTTTAAGGGAGGACACTTGGGGTCACAAAAATGAACATTAAACAGCTCATAAGAAAAATAAGCTATCAACCAAGACGCAAATTCCTAAGAAGGATGTTTTTTAGAAATATTTGGTGGCTTCTGGCCTTCGTTTTTTAGCCATACGGCCAGCTTCAATGTAATTTATTTTTACTTGTATTATGAGTCTAGTATAACGTAATAATGTTATTGGTTTTGCGTTCCTTTAAACTACTGAGGCTTTTACAGACGCCAGGGGATCTTCAACGTGCCAGTAAATCTACTCACACGGCTCCCTCACATTTGCGCACCCTCAAATTTCAACTGACAGGGCCAGGATTCGGTCCTTTAACCGTCTAGAACGTTTCCGCTGCTGCACGCAGCCAGTCTTGGTATGATGAGGAAATATGATTGTAATGTATATCTTATATCATAGAAATTGAATGGGCTTACGATTAATGAGAAGATAAACACATCCATGCCCGTGGTCGGATCCAAACCAGCAGTTGAGCTCGAGTTTCAAGACCTTTTATTATGACCCGTGCCAGCATAATATTTCGTCACTCCACTATCGGTGTGAAGTGATTGACAACTTGCTTAGAGGGTACTGTACACTATGTTGCGACTTCCATGACAGGTCATGTCACCGTGTGATATTCTCAGATCAGCAAGTTCTCACACCTGGTATTGCGATGTCATGAGAAGGATACAGATTGCGCATTTGGCTTGATGCAGGGAATTGAGGCTTCCTATTAACTCCCCTCATCCCTCTGTATAAAAATTCAATTTATAGCCTAGTTTTATTTTATTGCTGCATTCTACTTACATATGAATGTTCATGCCATTCGCTCTAGTAGCACTGACCCCAACTGGAGATGTATTTGGTCATTAAACACCTCATCCGGGATAAATAAAAAGTTTCAGTAAATATTCCAAATGTTCGGAGACGATAACACATACTGACAAGCAATAGTAAATAAAAAATTAATGGGCATGAAATTTGAGAGTGCCTATTATTATTATTATTGATAATAGCATTATTATTATTACTGTCGGCCCCATGGTGTTGGGCAGCGCGCCTGACTCACCCTCGCCCCGGGTTCCATTTCCGGCAGGGATTTAAGAAACTGACTTGAGGGCTGGAACGAGGCGCACTCAGCCTGCCTGACAGTGAGATAGTACCTCGGTCATTGAGATCAAGATTGTCGGCCAGAGAACTACGGTACTGGACATTACTGTTTCCATGATATTTTTGTTACATGTTTCTGTTTTCTATGCATCTATCAAAGAAAGGATACAAAGTTGACACTGAATATTAATGCAAATATTGGCGGATTAAATTAAAATTGTAGCCAAGTTTTAAGCATTCGCTATTTCAATACATATAAAATACAGAACTGGAGAACTACTTAATTAAACCGTAATCTTACCACCCTTAAACATTTCATATTATGCATGTTGCATAGGGACACGACAGCACAGCTGATCAGCTGCTTGCTTCTCACCCTGGTGGACCAAGTTTGATTCCTGGTTAATACACATTTCGAATTGTAGTTCAAATTCAAAACGTAAATAGTTGCCACTGTTTATTTAATCTCATTTCTCTAGGAATTTGGGGAGCATATTGGCTGCAGTCCTATCAGCGCCACCTCTGGATCTGCCCCCTGTTAATGTCAAATCAACAGCTACTTCCATGGTCGTCGCACTCACAAATACGGTATCGCGTGAATGTGGAATACGGTATTATTATTCCGGTGGTTAACATAGGCCTACTAGGCTTAGGCCGAAGATTCCTGGGTTCGATTCCCGGCCAGGCTCGGAAGATTTTAATCTCCAGTGGAATTTTCTGACATCTTAAACATTAAATTCATTCCCGGCGCGCAGATCGAGCTTAATAAAATAAATAAATACATAAATAAAATTAGCCTATAGACATCCCGTAAGGGAAAGAGCCTCCTGTTTGCTCAGGGACGAACTCGTGATTTTTAAAGTGTTATTATAAGGATTTTGTTATTTTATGCAAAATAGGCGTCTGGTAATATTAAATTTCTTTATGCAATTTTATAACAATACCAATAATGATATTAACAATAATCATTATTATCAGCATTATTTTTACTATTGTTATTACAGTATAACCCAGGATAATAGAAAAAGGCTTATCAATGAGGGACAGAGAGAGAGAGAGGAAGGGAGAGGGGGTGGGCAAGCGGGGGGCCCGGGCTGACTCCAGCCCCAGGGCCCGTGCAGGCTCTCCACGGCCCTGAGTTGAGGCAGGATCTAACGTGAATTAAATTACGGTTAGCATTCTTTAGGCGCCTTTTGAGAAATATTATAGTCTTTTCAGCATCGGTAAGTACACTAGAATGACCCAAATTCTTATCAACATTAGACTGACCTTTTAATGCCCCATTCGTTGCTTCACTCCCATCTTCAATCTTCTTTCTTCTCTTCCCGGTGGTATCGAAATTCTTTTTCCTGTTGGGAGCTTTACGGGACTTACTCTCACTTGACAGGTACTTCGGTAAATTAGGGAAAATATGAGGCACTGCTCTAGGACGTAACTTCCACCTCACACGAGAGATTTTCACTTCTTCACCATTCACTATAAAATTATCTGATTTTATTATCAAATCATCAGAGAAATGAATTTGACAAATTCTACTAGTACGCGTTAACTTCGTATCCCTTCGTTGAATAGCTCTGGCCCATTTTTCAAATTGATTTTTATCCTTCGGTGGTGAAAAATATCGTATATCGTCAACTACCCGACCATATCCTGACTTACAGCCAGGCACGAAACAGTAAGGCATGTTGAACTATTAAATTAACAAAGCCACATAAGAAATATGTTTGAAGTAAACAAAACACTGATGTATGCTTACACAAGACACAATGAACTGAATTTAAGAACTGAAAGCAAAGAAAATTCAATTTAATTCTCACAAATATCTCACACAGTAACTTCTCGCGCACTTTCTATGTCCCGGCTCGACGGTAAAACAGAACACGTGTTGGACATAATCGCTTGCAGTGTTTGTAGCGGCGGGACCAGAAACTACCGTGCTAAAATGGCGGAGTCCTCACACTAGGTCCTTCTATTCGTCATGGAATGACGTTTAAGGTAAAGTGGCACTCATAAAGTAAATAATTTATTTAGTGCAGAAAGCTTGTATTACGCATAAAAGTGAGAACACATACCTCTTTTCACTATTCCATGAGCCGCAGAAGACAACACCTCGTTGAACCCACTAGAAAGACGACGTTTGGTTCACTCCGACACATCCTATCAAATGACCTGATAACTGCCGGGAAGATGTTTCAGCACCCATCCCCTCGCTCCTACGCACCAGACAGCGGAAAGGAAGACCGAAGGTCACCATCTGGTTTGTTCACTATCGAATGAGCCGGTTCTCGCTTTCATTTGCGACAGAGAATTATTTCCACCTAGATAATGGATTCGACACACTGTGCGGCGTCTCTAAAAGCCGCAGTAGCCTAGTTAGAAGGGATGTAAAACCAATAACGTTGAATAAAGTTTCTATGGAATAGCGCTTCTGTATTATTCCAATTCTGTCTGTGAAATATTTTTTGTACGGTAGATAGGCCACCACTAACATACCCTATGTTTTCTTTTCTTCCCAGGGTGGACATGTCACTTGGTTAATATCAGGTCTGGAGTAGCCATTTCCGAGTAATGCGGTTGTAACTTGTTCTATTTCCTCGTGAGGAAAATGTGATGGGTTCGATTTTCACCTCAGTCATCTTGGAGGTGGATTACCGTGGTTTCCCCACTACTACTCCAGGCGAATGCCGGGATGGTTGCTAACTTAAGGACACGGCCGCCTCCTTCCCAATCCTCATCTGAATGACAACTTCACGCACTATACAGCAAACACAATAACACGGGTTATCACACAAATTCCACACTCACATATCCAAGTACACGGGGCTACATGATCACGATGTCGCAAAGCTGAATGAATCAACAACGTAGGTAAATATCTGTCAGTGTGAGTAGGCTTCCGATACACCTTTTACTGGTCCTGATTACCAACACGTCAAGAAATTAAGGCAATGGTTCGTTCTAGTTCCATGGGTGAATTGAATATTAGGATGGATTGTGTTTAGACGACTCGAACAAAATGTCAGCAAGAGCCCAGAACAGATGCACGCCAGCTGGCAGCAAGTGCATTTTACCGCTGAAGCTTTGAAACGTTTGTCTAATCACCCACTTCGACATGAATCACTTGCGAACCAAACAATAACCTAAGTACAACCGGTATTTGCAACAGAAACAAGATGATTATGAGGTTCTATTCCTTTAGCATCATATTGCTTGAGGATGTTCCGTTTATCTTCAGAAGGCAATGGCTAACTTGTCTATTTAAAAACCACAACCTTCAGCAAATGTAGGAAAGCGCTTAAGCCTGTGTGTTTATGCGATTCCATTATTTTCTGCATACAGAAACACACTAGGAATAAGATTTTGACAGATTAATATTTTGATAATTATAGTCTATGCTAGATGCACCATATCAATTTTGACAACCATTTGTGACAGCTTTAATAAAGGTCAGTCGTATAGTGAGAGTCCAACATTAAAAAAAAAAAAAAAAAAACACTTCAAATGTTTTGAAATAAAACTACTGTACAAACCTTCAAATTGTTGTCACCAACAAAACCAAGTTGATCATTCCAAATACGGCACCGTCTAACATTGTAATTGACAGAGAACAAATTAGGCCTAAGCGAGCAAATGTGTTCGCTGGAACGTACAGGATACAGCGTCAATACGGGTCTTACGTACCGGTAGCCTGTTCCATAATCATGTACGGTGCAACGGTCCATGACCAGCAATACCGTTAATATGTTTACTGTCCGATTCATAACAAGTAGGCCTACCGGTAGTTCCGTGAAGAACTAAATACGTAGCCTATTTTCATATATCCTACTTATGTTAATTGCCTCTATCAACATAAAAAAAATCAGTTTGTTTGCTGTACCGTAACAGATTCGTAGATATTGAGAACCGTCTAAATATTTAGGATGGTTCCCATGTTTCTATGTAGCCTACGCCATAGAGTTATGTACCGGTACCGGTACTATTACATGAAGATTATTGTGAAGGTGTATTATTCAAACTTCAATCGCATGATTAGCACATAGTAAATAGGCTAATAAAAACGATGTTCCGGTTTTTGATGTGTAACATCTAACTACTCGGTTGCTGGATATTTTTTTGTGGGAGTGATTTTGGGAAAAGGAAGGTAATCTGTAAGAGGAAAAAATAAGCGCGCTTGGTGGCGGAGATTGGTACAACGACGTACTGTCGGCCAAGTGGTATGTGAAATACATATCGCATACGGTTTACTCCAAGGTTTGGAGGCCCCATTAAAGATAGTCCTACAATAAAGCATTGGTACCACGACGTACCTCGCGCATGCGCACTGGTCAGGATTTGGCACTGGAGTTCTACAAGTAGTTATTTCAATGACCAGCAGAGTTCATTGTTAACAAGGGATTTGCGCTCCCGTCAGACACACAGTAGGATGTTACACATCATATGCGACTACTGTAAGGCTCGTATTTCTTTTAAAATTTCGCATAGCTGCCATCTTGAGATTATGAAAACAACTGACATAAATTAGATGCCAGTGGATTAAAATTTGTATAAGCATTTACCATACCAAGTTTCACTGCGCTCAGATGGTTAAATCGCGAGAAACGTCCATTTAAGCGGGGACCTACACCTATAAGGATCCAAAAATCATGTATATTTCACTTTTTTATTCCTCAGCAACATAAAGTACTAAAGAATTATAATTTGGTCTGCCAATCACACTATGCTTTGCCAATATGTTCATGTATTCACAAGTCATATGGCGAATGCATTTCAGGAAATTAGGCATTTAAAATGGTGGCTGCATATTGTGCACTGTTCCACCGCTTCCCTAATATTTTACACAAATATCATTGTTTTTCAATTATTTTTTTTTCATGGTATTTACTAATGCAGTAGCTAGAGATTGACCTAGAATCATTGGAATCTATAAAGAAAGAATATTTTTCCTAAAAGCTTACCATATATTAAAGTGTAACTTTTTTGCAAGTTTTTTTCACTGAATATTTAAAAGGAAAGAAACGAAACTATGACATGTACAGCAACAGTTCTAGGTCATATTGTTCTTCCCTATAAGATACACATGATACTAAATTTCACTTCATTATCTTGAAAACTCTGGCAGTGACTAAGGAAATGTAACGAGCAACAAAGTTACCAATGTGTAGGAAAACTTCTAAAACTCCTCTGCACGTTTTTGGTCATAACTATAACTTCAAAAGTATTTTACATATCAAAGAAATTGTTGCACTGATTTGAAGAGGAAGGATCAATAAACGCAGGGGGGGGGGGGGGGGGGGGGGGTGGACAACATTTTTTATGCTTATAGGTGTAGATGTGTAGGTCCCCCTTAAATATTTAATATTTCGCGTCACTGCCATGTTGGATTTGTGCTCACCGAGTTATTGAAAGTCCCATAGGTGAACTAATGCTAATAATCTTTATCAACATACAAAATTTCAGTTTGATTGCTATCACAGATCAGTAGATATTTCGGATGGTCGCCATGTTGGAATTTTATATAATATTTAGGCCATAGAGTTATGTACTATTAGATGACTAGGCCTATTGCGTAGGTTCATTATTCAAACGTTGACTTTGATTGCATGATTAGGACACAAGAAATAGAAAACTTAATTTTAAAGTTTCGCTCTGCCGCCATCTTGAGATTATGTAAACAATTGAAATAAATTAGATGTCAGTGCATTAAAATGTGTATAAATATTTGCTGTACCATGTTTCACCGCGCTCGAATGGTTACATCTTACATCGTAAGAAAATTCTATTTAAATGTTTCAACTTCGCTTGGCCGCCATGTTCGTTTTGTAGTTAACAGGTTTTTGAAAGTCTCATAGGTAAACTTCTAGTAGTACCCTTTTTCACTGGAGAAAATTTCAGGGTGATATTGGAAATAGTTTCAGAGCTACAGAATGCCAGTGTATATTTTGCACAGCCGCCATGTTGTATTCGTGTGACGTAATAAAATTTGAAAGTCACGGTCAGGGTTGGAAAAAATAGTTCTATGACCTTACCGAGTTTCATTGAAATCGCTCCAGCCGTTTAGATTTTATTAGGGGGACACATACACACACACGGACAAAAGGTGATCTCATAAGCCTATTTTTTTCATAAATGAAAATAGGCTAAAAATACCCTGGTGTGGAAAAATCTACTGCGGTGAATAAACTTTTGGGCGGTATAGGCTATTGTATATGCAGTGGCGGCCCTAGCAATATTTTCAGGTGGTGCGAGATCTCGTTGTTGCGCGCCTCCTCCCCTGTAGAGACTGAATATAACAAACATTTTTTTACATTATTAATAACAATTATTTTCATGTTAAAAATAATATTCCTAGAACGCTCATAAAATATTATTTAATATTAAACAATCTTGTTCGTTTATAATCGCGCTTAGAGCAGGCTAGGCATGATTATTATCTACACAAAAATAAATACCATGATGTTGCTAATATCTTACACTACATAACAACACTTAGTATAGTAGTAACAGTAGGTTAAATTTCAATTTCACTCGTAGTTTGCAACACAGACACAAATTACAATCCACATGCACCCGCATGCGATCGAACGCCAAGGCAACGACCGAGGGGTCGTCAGACAAAGTTTACACCCACCCAAGTACACGCGGCTAAATGACCACGATGCCTGAGCCCCTCAAATGCTTTAAGAAAAGAGACTCGTCAACAATGTCGTCTTGCCTGCTGAAGCACATTTTCTTGCTACGAGATCTCGCTATGGACGAAAAAACAACACTTCCGGTGCGCTTGCCTCTGGCTGTTGCTCCACGTACGTTAATGCCATATCCAACGTACTCAATCCTTTTGTTCTGCAATACCTCTTTCTTCTTCTTTTCCTTCACCATCCTTATTTTTGTCAGTGCTTGTCCCAAGGCTGTAACCTCCACACCGGGTGTCCCAGAATTTAGTGTACACCAAATGTTTAAATCAAGTTACCAGTGTCGGATAGGCAAAGGTCGATTGAGCAGGACTCGACTGTGTAAGTGGTAATTTCACGATATATGTCTATACATTTGAAATGCACGCACCCCAGCTCACTTATATATAGAATTAATTTTGATGGATAGGGTTAAGTAGTAGGCTAATAAGGTGATTGGGTTTTATATTTTGCGCTGTCAAACTATCGTTGCATCTTCTGCACCCCCCATATGACAGCGCCCGGTGCGGACCGCCCTAGGGCCACCCCTGTGTATATGTTACATAACTATGATTTACCCTGTAATTGAAATTATTGATACCGGTATAGGCCTGGAAACAGAATACATACTGCATTGGCAGTATTACACTGATTACTGTACTAGTTTGGGGACAACGCAATATGCCTCTATCCTATGTTCCTCTCCATAAAACAACAATCATTGAGGGGGCTTGGACATCTATATCATGTAGCCCCGTGTACTTGGGTGCATGTATATTTTGTCTGATAAATTGTGGTGTCTGTAGGAGTGTGGTGCATTTCTAATTCACATGAGGATTGGGAAGGAGGCGGCCGTGACTTAACCTTAGGAACCATCCCGGTATTTTCCTGAAGCAGAAGTAGGAAAGCCACTTCGAGGATGGCTTAGGTGGAATAGAATCCGCCACTTCTCAGGTTTTTCTTACGAGGCTGAGTGGACCCCGTTCCAGCCCTCAGATCAGAATTAAATTTCTTGGCTGAGCCGTGAATCGAACCCGGACTTCTGGGGCGATAGCCAAGAATGTTAGCTGCTACACCACGACGTGGTGTAAAACAACAATGATCTAGGCCGCCCGCAAGTGGCCAGTGGTAGTAGTTGCAATCACTGAGATTTTTGGTTGCTGTTCGCATTTGATTATTGGGTATTGTACTTGAATATTGTTATTTCAAGCCATAGTAGTAGTCAGGGCCGGATTTATATTTTATGCGCTCCTAGGCCTGTGGGTTTTTGCCGCCCCCTCATCATACCATCATGAAGAAGGGAGGATTTAGACCTCAGAAAGGTCTTTGTGAAGGTAATTTTTATTTTATTCTACTGTATCGTGAAGTAAAATCAATTAAATAAATTAAAATAATGAGAGAATTAACTATTTCTAAATTTGTATATATAAACTATAAATAAATAGGCCAACGAGATATTAAAATAAGTTTAAACCATTTAAGACTCATTATACACTTACAGATATTCAGATATACATAAACACTACATCATACAACCTACAACTATGCTTAATTAATTATTAAAATTAAACTGATATTAATATTCAAGACTTAAATTTTCTCCTAATAAATCATAAAACATTCATGTTCTAAAGCTGAAGTCGAAAAATCTGCTGTTGCAAAACATTTGTTGGAAAATGATGGCCACAATATAAATTGGAAATGTGTCAAAATTCGTGGAGAGCATGTAGATGCAGACAAGTATTGTAGTCTGTAACATTTTATGGAATTTTCTGACAAAAAAAATTGCACATTTATTTTGTGCCCCTCAGCTTGGTGCGCACCTAGGCCAGGGCCTATTGGTAAATCGAGCCCTGGTAGTAGTAGGCTTTCAGTTTACTTCAAGTTCCTTGATTTACTGCATGGTTCATAAAGGGCTGACCACATCGTAGGCCTCCCTTCAGGCCATGGCCACCTCCTCCTCAATCCTCACCTCATTGCAAATACACACACTACTACAGACACCTCGATTCATCAAAGTTTACACCCACCCAAGTACACGTGGCTAAATGGCCACGATGCCCAAGCCCCTCAAATAAAAACCTACCCGTTAATATTGCGATTGTAAGATACAGGATATTCTTTTAACGCTTTAATATGGAATCCCTTGAAATTCTCAAACAAAAAATACACTGTAGCATAGTGCTTTACAGACAAGCTAAAAGGGATGCCCATCAAGCTACTTTACGGCACTGTGTAAAACTCACCCCATCAGACAAAAGAAAAGTTAACGAGTTCCCTATTAAATGTATCTCACGGCGTATAACTCTCCTTCCTTCCGAAATTAGTTATTAAATGCCAAAACAATTCACTGTTATGTAGTGTAGTATTTTACACACCGTAGTAGCAACTAAGTACATTGTACGAACAATTAGAGGAATCTACAGGGGTCAATAATATTTACAAGCTAGCCAGATCTCATCATCGTGCCACAGTTGACATAGGACATGTCATGCATATCAAGGATAAGCACGGGCATCTTCTAACAAAACCAACAGAGATCCTTCAACGATGGCAGGAACACTTCAATACTATCTGTAATGAGGAGTTCCCTCACCCACCGATTCCATTAGCCGAACCTGTACAAGGTGCAGTTCCACCTATCACACCTGCCGAGGTCAATACTGCGATCCACGCAATGAAGAATGGCAAGGCAACAGGCCCTGATGATATTCCTGTAGAGCTATGGAAGCAGTTGGGTCATGCCTCTGCAGAGTTCCTCGCAGAGTTCTTTAACAAATGCCTTGCGAGCCACCAGATCCCGTCAGCTTGGCAAACTAGCGTCACAGTACCAATATGGAAAGGCAAGGACGATGTAACTATCTGTGCCAATTATCGTCCTATTCGTCTCCTATGCCACATAATGAAAATTCTGGAACGTGTGATTGACACTCGCTTACGTAGCATTGTTACCATCTCGCCTAACCAGTGTGGATTCATGAAAGGTCGCGGAACAACTGATGCTATCCATGCAATGCGGCTTCTGATAGAAAAGTATATGGAGAAAAGAAGGACAATTAACATGGATTTTCTGGATCTGGAGAAAGCATTCGACCGGGTTCCCCATCAGCTTATATGGTATTCTCTTCGATCTCATGGCGTACCAGAAGCTTATGTGTGTTGGGTCCAACTCCTCTACAATAATACAACTAGCTCTGTACGCAGTGCTGCTGGCCTCACCAAACAGTTCGATATTAGAGTTGGGGATCACCAGGGATCTTCACTTTCTCCACTCTTGTTTATCTTATGCATGGATACAGTGACTGCCGATTTGCGGAGGCAACCACCATGGACATTACTGTACGCCGATGATGTCATGCTTGCAAGCGAGACCCGTAATGATCTAGAGCAATTGGTCAACCTCTGGAATGCGAGGCTCTGTGAATTTGGACTACTGCTCAACCTCACTAAGACTGAGTACCTTGAATGTAGTTCCCGGACAGATGGGACCATCATAGTAGATGACACCCCACTACCAAAGGCTTCACATCTCCGATACCTTGGCTCCGTTGTGAGACCTGATGGTGACACAGTCTCGGATGCCCGTGCAAGAGTGAATGCTGCATGGATGAAGTGGCGCCAGGTCACAGGCGTTCTCTGTGACCGCAAGATCCCTTTGCGCCTCAAAACTAAGATCTATGTAACAGTCGTCCGCCCTGTTGCTTTGTATGGAACTGAATGCTGGCCTAATACAAAGAAACATGAACAAGCTTTGCACTCAATGGAGATGCGGATGCTAAGATGGTCCTTGGGAATTACACGGCTGGATCACATTCAGAACGAAGACGTCCACAATACTCTTGGAATTGCCCCTATTCCAGCCAAAATGAGGGAGACTCGGTTGCGTTGGTACGGGCATGTAGCCCGAGCAAATACCGAGTCCATTGTAAGCAAGTCACTTGCTCTCGAGCCTGATGGACAAAGACCTCCAGGACGACCAAATGGCGTTGGATGGATACCCTGCAGGGTGGTCCAACCTTTTGTTACCCGAGGGCCAATCAAACTTTAGTATAGGAATGTGAGGGCCAGAGACAATCCAGAAAGAAAACGTATTACATATTTTACTCAAAAACATTTATTAAAATTTATATTGAAAGAAGTATAATATTACTAGTTTTTATACCACTTCATTTTACAGCCGAGAAATCAATGTGATGATTGGCACTGCTTTCCTGATACAAGTGTATCAATGTCCACTGTAAGTTCAGTAAGGCAAAGTCTCGGGCTCGATTCCAGTGAAGCACTTTCAATTCGATTTCTCGTTTTTTATTTAATTTGTTTGAGAGCAGAAAAAACACTTTTGCACGCATACGTACTGCCAAACAGCGATAACACTTGCAGAGAGAATTTAAGCAGTTTAGGAAAACGTTCTTAGGAATCAGTTTCCAAACATCACACTTTTTATTCTGGTAGAATGGGTCTGCCTGAAGATCACAAATTTCCATTTGAAGGTCGCAGGGCACCTCACTCACGTCAATATCCATGGGGTTATTGAACAGTGCAAGTTTTGGTTTTAGGGAGTCAAAATCCTGGAACCTGTTCTGGAACTCTTTCTTGATATCTATTATTATTTCATGAAACATACTAAAATTTATGTCACTTGTTTTTTCTTTCAACTGCTGACAAGATGGGGAGTGTGCCATATTATTTGCCTTCAATGCAATTTGCATTACATCAAGTTTTTTGCCGATGCCCTCAATATGTCCATAAAGCTGGGAGATATTTTGTTTTCTGCCTTGTAGTTTCAGGTTTGAAGCATTTAGATTGGATGTTAAAATCTGTCAGAAAAGCGAAATTATTTAGAAACTGGATTTCTTCCAGTTTTTCTTGATACTCATGCCCAATGTTTTCATTTTTGAGAAAAGCAAGAATTTCATTCCTCAACCCAAAAAACTGTTGCAAGCAATTTCCAGCACTTAGCCAACCATTCTCAGCTTCCAAATTGTCCAGGAATGCAATAAATGCTCTGTGTCTACAGGCTTTATTGCCTCCTCTTATTAAATGTACAGTATTTAAAACAGTTTTCATTGGCGCACTGAGCCTTATATTTTTTTCACAGAGAGCCTCCTGGTGGATAATGCAGTGGAAAAACAAACAATTCAATCCTTTTTCTTTATACAGTCCTACTAAACCAATGTTAGGACCAACCATTGCTTTAGCTCCATCTGTTGCAATGCCATAGCACTTCACAAAACCTCCATATTTAGTAACGACATCATCCAGTACGTTGAATATGTCAATACCTTTTTTGCTGGTTTCTAATGATCTTAATTCCAACAGTTCTTCATGAATTTCAAATTCTTCGTTTATTGTTCTGACAAAGATGTCAGCAATATCTGTGCTCTCATCTAGAGCTACAGTAGAGAGTATAATTCATATTTTTCCAAAATGCTCTTGAGAGAACCTGAAACTTCACCAGCCGTATCATCAATTCTTGTACTAACTGTCTGATGAGACAAGGAAACTGTTTCAAAAATTTTAGCCATCCTATTATCTCCGAATGAAGATGCCATTTTTACAGCACATATCTCTTAATGAGCTCACAATCCCTAAAAGACGTTTCACTTTTAGCTTCGGTGGCTCTAAACATACAGTACCTCATAAGATGCCTTTAAACCGGCAGTGTTTGATGGGTGCTGAAATTTATTCTTCTGTCTTGTTAGTTTCCGCTTCAAATCATTAACCACACAACATCTGGCACTTCCTTGGTATTGATCGTATTTTGATTTATGCAAGCTGGTATAGTGTCTATTCACGTTATACTCATTCGAAACACCTAAGACTAGAGAACAGATAACGCACTGTGGTCTTCCATTATGTTCAACAAAAAAGTTACTTCCCTGCCACTTTGACTGAAATTGTCGTTTCTCACCTTCAACACGCCGTTTATTAAGTCCCGCCATATTAGGTACCGCTCTCGCAACAACGATGACAACAAACTCTCGTCGTACTATATCTCTCGAACAACCTCTCTCGTCAAAAACAACCTCTTCGAACAGCCCTGCGCTCCCGTTTATAGGGAAATCCACCGCAGCGCACGAAAGATCGCGAACTAATATACAGCCAATCACTGGCAGCCAACTAGTTGTCGCTTGGAAGCGGGGCCGCTTCTCGTGCAGTACGTATTCGTGGAAATACAAATCTGATTACTGGCGTATTTTTCGGGATCGTTCCTTTCCCACCAGGCTCCTTGGTAACAATACTGAATGAAAGTGAAATTTAAAGTAGGCACCCCACGGATTATAGGCTAACTGTCGAAGAATGAAGGGCAGTAAGAAGGGCAAGGGCCAACAAAAATGAACAGGTGGGCCGCAGGTCGGACCACACTGCGGCCTACACGACGATATGCACATCGTAGGTCTTCGTCCTACAGATGCAGCAAACCGCAACAAATGGAGAGCGAGGTGCAGAGTGGCGGACCCCAAAAAATAATTGGGAACAACGCCAGGAAGAAGAAGAAGAAGAAGTAGGGATTGGAGTCACGTGGGGGTAGCAGATAATATACAAAAGGGACAGATATTTAAATTTAAACATCATTGGCTTTTACAATGAGGGATTTTATTTAGTTAATTAATTATTTCCCGTGTGGGGAATTGCCAGTTACCTCCATCGGGCGCGTCCCCATTGGAATTGGGGGAAGCTCGCCAGCTGTGCAGCCAGCATAGCTGGAGGGTAGGGGGGAAGCAAAAGCCCTGCCGTGAAAAAAAAAAAACTGGACTGGCCCTCCAGGTTGGGGGTTGAGTGTGGGGCTAACAACCTCACCTCGTAAAAAGCAACTTGTTACGAAACCTAATACGAGCCTCGGAACTCGAATAGATCTACGACGACATCAGCTAGAAGAAGGACACGATTTAAATATAGCTACATGGAACGTAAGAACTCTTTAAATACGGTATGAAGAGCCTAGTGTTTGACGGAGATCAAGAGAGCAAGACTCAGATGGCTGGGACACATCGAATGTATGCCAGCTGAAAGAACTGTAAAGAAGGTATATTGCCAGAAACCAGAGGGACGTCGCCTGACTGGATGTCCAAGGAAAAGATGGCTTGACGACGTGGAGGAAGATCTCCGGCAGATGGGTGAGAGAGGCTGGCGCCGTCGTGCCCGGGACCGGAACGAGTGGAAGAGGATCGTTGAGGCGGCCAAGGCTCTACATGGGCCGTAGTGCCAATGGATAAGGTAAGGTAATTAATTATTTATGAAATGCCAAAGCAATCCACCTCGAGAGGAACTTCCTTTGAACGTGTGTACTCAAATTTACATTATGTCTTCATGTTCAGTGCTAATTTACTGGTTCCGTTCCGACAGTGGAATAATTATTTCAGTGTCTGAATGTGACAGGCTAATACGAATAATGTCTCATGTGCCCTCACCCTTTGAAATTCTCCGACGAAAGATACACTGTAGTAACTTTCAGATAAGTTAAAAGGGTTGCATATCAAAGCTACCTCATTGCGCGGTAAAAAACTCACTCCACTCCACAAAAAGTTTAGTTATTATCATGGTGAGGTGATGCGTAGATCCCATTCCCTCTCTCTCGTGAAGATGACGTCACGTACGTACGTTGCGTCGGGTGACACAGCACGAAGCATTTGAGACGAATCTGGCCACAATATAAAAATAATATAATATAGCCTTAAGACATAATTAATGAAAACATATGTATTATATATATGCCTATTATATATTTGCCTATTATATATAATTACGTATATTATAATATAATGTAAATCCAGAGGGACTGTACGACTCAAAATGCCTTATCCTAAATTTAAAAAAAAAGGGGGACTGCCAGAAATCAAAAAGAAGGAAAGGAAAATCTTGAGGAAAATTCTTGGACCCAGAAGACCACAGACGGGACATGAAGGAAAAGGAGAAATGAGGATCTCTACGAGAATTCCGAAAAGATCACGGACACAATGCTGAAAGGAAGACTGAAATTCAACGGACATCTAGTAAGAATCTTTTAATATATATTTGGATTGAGGACGACGACGTAATGGGTGGAGGAGGTTAAGAAGGACACAGAAGAAATTAAAATTACATCTGAATTGATCCTCAACTGAAAGAAGTTCAGAACTCAAGTAGATAATCACAAATTTCAAGAAGAGCAACTGAGGCACAGGCCCAAACCTGTAATATCTGAGGAGCAGAGAAAATTAAGGAGTGAACGAATGAAGAAGTTCTGGGAAAAGAAAAGAAGACTGGCCAGAAAGCATTAAGTTACACGCGGTCCACAGTTGGTCAAATTTGGAAGCAAGAAGAATACTGTATTGTACATACTGTGTATAGTATACACTAAGAATAATATAGATAATTTAGAATATAGCGTACCTCTAAATATTAAGAGTCCGTTTACGAGATGCACTATTTTCTTACATTGGCGAATTTAAAAGTTTTACGATCCAATTTTCTCTGTAAATTGCCTAAGCTTATTCTTCAGTATAAGTAATGCAACCTTTGTATGTTTGGGTTCGAACTAAACAGAGAATAACCCTGTATGCAATATTAGAGGCAATTTTCTCACCGCCCAGCTGGCAAATCATTGAATATACAGAGATGTGTGAATTATTAGACTAAAATCAAGAATTTAAATCAGTCACAATTATTTATTCAAAATCATTTTAGTACCGTCAACCGGGGTGAGATTGGTCCTACAGGGTGAGATTGTTCCACAAGGGGAAGTTTTAAATATATTTTTTCCCTGTGCAGTCGGTGGGGGAAATTTGGATTGTGTGGCCTCTCATGTTTTTAAGGACATATGTTGGCCACTCTGAAACAACTGCTTGAGTTTCAGGAGAATTCCCATTGGGACAGCACTAGTTTGTTTTGGCTTTATATTTTATTGGCGGGAACAACATCTGATAACTTTCACATGTGTGATTGGCAAGAAAAGTGGCAAAAATTTGGCAAGTATACATTTAGTGCTGAATATTATGCTGATCAAGAAGCAACTGATATTTTAAAGAATAAATGTATATATTCTGCAGTAGTTGACAAATTAGTTAAAAATACAATTTTGAGGTTAAAAAGGGGTGACTTTGGTCCTGGAACAATGTCACCCCATTTTAGGTTAACTAGTTGAAGGAAAGAAATTTGATACATTGGAGTTGATGAATTGAATCAAATGATGTTAGTTGAGTTTATCAAACCAAATTTATAAAATAGAATGAACATTTTCCTACTTTCAGGTCATCATGCCTAGAAAGTACAAAGGTGTGGTTGGATCTCGTCCCTATATTAGATATTCAGCTGAAACATTAAGCAAATGCCTAGAAGACATCAGATGTAAGCGCCTTTCTCAACGTAAAGCTGCAGAACAGTATGGTATTCCCCGCAGTACAATAATAAACAAGTTGAAAGGTGTGCGCAGCTCAGTTATTGGGGGGCCAACAGTGTTCACTTCACAGGAAGAGGAGGGTTTCAAGAGCCACCTATTGAAACTTGCAGAATTTGGATTTCCTGTTACTGAAATAGACTTACGGTTTTCCATCAAGAATTACTTACTCAAGACTGGCAGAGTTGTGTCCAAATTTAAAAATAATATGCCAGTGCCTGATTGGGTAAAATTATTTTTAGAACGTCATCCCATTCTAACAACTCGCTTTCCTTCAAACATAAAAAGAATAAGAGCTGCTGTCCGCAAAGAAATGCCAAGAATACCAAGATAATTTGACGAAAGAGATTGAAAATATTCCACCAATACACATCTGGAACTACGATGAAACGAACCTGCCAGATGATCCTGGTCTAAAACATGTAATTTGTCGCAGAGGGACTAAGTATTTAGAGCAGGTCTGTAATGCAACAAAAACATCTACAACAGTGATGTTTGCAGGCAGTGCTAGTGCGGAACTGATGCCTCCCTATGTTGTATATAAGGGAGAGAATTTGTGGGATTCATGGACACTAAATGGGCCCAAAGTTTGTTTGGCATTTTATCTTTTTGCAATGAAGTTTGTTGACATTTTTTGACATTTTCGCTTTTGTTTTCTACGTTTTGTTCAATAAACCTAATTTTTGGGGGTATTTTAATCATAGATTGTATTCAACCTTACCTGGTGTAGGGGTGACATTGTTCCAGAGCGGAATATCCATATCTGTAAAAGGAGTATTCACAATATGGACCAAAGTCACCCCATCTTCGGGTGAAATTGTTCCACATTTTTCTGACTCTTTATCTCAAATCTTATGATACATTCTTGGTTTATTACATATTCGATTATTTCCATATTAGTTTTATTTCATATAACAGAATTTTTCTAAATTTTTGCAATTATGGTATGAGTTTCAACACAATACAAACATAAACGAACACAGATAACGGACCATCTCACCCCGGTTGACGGTAATATTTTCTCCCCTATGGACTTAGAACTATTCCCATAAGGAATTACGTATGGGTATTAAGAAACAAAGTTTATACGGTTCCGCATAGTCAATACCTATTTCATTAAAATTTTCTATCGTGACATAATCACTTGTCTTTCTATGTGTAGGTATATGTTTCGGTGTCTAACAATATTGACACTTTCATCAGCCTAAGTTATGGTAGCTCAAAGACACTCACTATTTGTCCATAAAAAAATCACTTTAAAAATACAACATGCAGATCATTAAAATAACACTTTAAAAGTTGTAAAAACAGTGTTATAATAAAAGTTCACTAAAAGCATTAGAAAAGGCTTGGTGCACTGTCTTGGTTTAGTATGTTCTGTTTCCGACGATAGCCCCAGAAATCCCAGCAAGAGGTAACCATTCATAACTGGAAAGTGTTCTGTCAATACGGGAAACATGTGCGACTTTAAAAGCCAAAAAGAATAAGTATGGGTATTTTTGAAATTGGTGATTCTGACTGCTGGGTCCGTTTTCTTTTTTTCCATGTACTTTGGAATGTACTCTCTAAATCAGGTAATTTCAATCCATGGTCCACGAATTATTGTATAGGTCAAGAGTAGACTATCACTAGCAAGAAACTTCTAATCCTTCTGTTCTAAATCGCAAGAAAATTAGAATAGCTTAATCAAAACAAAACGTGTGACATTCTGCATAAGGAAGGCTCCTCAATTAGTAGAATTAGTGTCATCTTGCTCGCCAACATTCTGTAATTTGAAGTCAGGATTCCCTACTCTCTATAATTTGAAGTCGGTGATTACAGTATTGTTATCATGCACAGACCTGTCGTTTGTTTGCATCATCAATGAGATGTATAAGTGAGTTCGTAGTCTCGAGTCTTCTTTGAAACATTAAAGTGTGTTACAGTATAATGTTTGATTTGTGTAATTTTTAAGTACAATATCAAAATGAGTTCAAGAAATAAAGAGTGTCTTTCCATAAATGAAAAACAGCATGTTGAGAATGGACAATTCAAAAACGATGTCGCCAAACAGTTCGGCATTTTACCATAGACTTTTGAAAAACAAAGATCGCGTCACCGGAAGTGCCTTATGTGCGAGTAGAAAAAGGTCATGTCAGGGTGTATTTCCCAGTCATGAGGAGTGCTAGCTTAAATGGACTCGTCAGTGTAGAAGAGAAAATGTTCCCATGGGCGGTTTCATGTTGAAGTAAAAAGCCAAGTCTTCTGCGCAGTCTCTCAGGATTGAAGGATTTGAAATAAAAATCAGTAAGCGAGTACAGTAAAAAATCACGAAAATCACTTTTGTTTATTTGAATTTTTCCCTTCCTCCCTGTTGGTTATTTGAACTCCAATTATTTTGAGCTGTCGGTAAATTGAACCTTTTCTCCGGTCCCTTGAGTTTCAAATTATCCAGTGTCGACTGTAATTAATATGAAAATAATTAATTAATAAGTACCAGTTTTGGCCACATTGTGGCATTCTTAACAATTATAATTATTGATTAAGGTGGAACAAAAAATATTCAATACCATTTGGTAGTTACTTCTATTTTCTTCCACTTGGTAGTGATGTTGCTTTGGTTATTTTGTTTATGTTCTAATTCGGTGCTACTATGTCTAGATTCCTCGATGAGATTTATTTTTGACTGCAACTGATGAATGTTGAATGTTAAAAGGAATATTCAAAACAATGTTGACAGAAAATCACAATAAACAATATTAACAAGACAATAGAAATTTATTTGAATGAAACTAATATGTATATTTACTCAAGATTAACATATAATATAGTTTATAAAAATTAAAGAATGCAGCAGCATTTCATGAAGACTGCAATACATACACAACATTTACACTGATTAGTTTTAGGAATGCCACTCAACAACACATCTTCGTGTACGAATAAAGTTCATTATCCATCACACACCCAAAGTACAAGGGGCTACATGACCGAGTTGTCGCAGGCCCTGAACTAAGGAACCAACCATCATTTTAGAGGAAAAGGCTGGAAGTAGGTTTGTCAGCTTTGCAGCAAAGTATGATTATAGAATGCCATTAGGAATAAAACAGACTTCTCAATGCCTACTTGTTCATTTTGATTGAAAAGCAAAGTGGTTCATGCCCAATACTTTACATACATGTGAAGGCAACTGCCAACCCCCCACCACCCAAAGGGGGAAGGAAGCTGATACTTATCTCCCTTTCCCTTTATGAATGAAACACTGTTATCCACTTGGGCCAGGCTTTAAAATCCACAGATTTGAGCTAAGAAAGCTATCCAATAAGTTGGAAACTAAATTTAAGGCACTCTCTTGGCATAGTTCACAATAACCTGTGCTGCTCATAGGAACATAATATCTTTCTCGTTTGATGATTACTGTTCTAGTAAAATTTACACTCAATATATAAATTTCATTTTGAATTAATTTTTAATTTTCTCTGCATTTCTGATACTGGACTGTACTATTAATTTGAATTAATTTCATTTCCATTTCTGATATCTTTTATTCCCAGTATCTGCTAAGTAGGCTGTACTAACACTTAACCGAAACCGCTATCCTCAATGCAATTTTCTCTACCACCAACGGAAATTTTAATAATAATTATCAGATCACGCATGACGGTTTTACGAATTGCATTTGTATAATAGAAAACAGAATGAAATGTTCCATTAAGTTAAAAGTAGTTGCAAGTATTGTCATCATCATCATGAAACCCTTCCAGCGTGCCGGGTAGGGTGGTGTAGAACGAGTCTTCGCCATTGTTGTCTATTCCGGAATGTCTCTTCCCTCACAATGCACTCCCAGTTTCCTCCACTTCTCACAGCTGGTGCAGCCATTCTTATTAGGTGTCCCACGGGTCTTCTTCCAACAACCAATCTTTCTAGGTTTGCATGTGGTGTTCTTGTGTTATGCATTCTCTTTACGTGTCCATACCATGTCAGTCTTGAAGTCCTTAATCTTTCATACAACAAATCTACTTCCAATTCCTTTCTGATGTCTTCATACCTTAACCGGCCCCACTGTGTTTTCTGTAGGATAGTTCTTAGGAACTTCATTTCACATGCTTGGAGTTTACTGAGCTCTCTCTTTTTTAATGTACATGTTTCTATGCTGTATGTGAGAATAGGTAGAAAGTATTGTAGTTAGCTTAAATTGGTAAAATTACAATAATACAGGTTGAAAAGACACATAAATTTCTCATTTGTTATTTCAAAGCTTACAAAATTACAATAACATTCTTTTGCTAGAAAAATTCAATAAATATATATTCCAAAGGAATGTTCAAAAACATATAACAATATAATTTTAAACAATTATATATATACAGTACCATAAATAATAATACTTTACAACAAGAACACAGACAAGTCCAGTTCATGTAAAGATTTAGAAAAAAACATTTGCCCCAATCAGTGAGTAACCACAGAATCCTCGACGCGTTTCAAGTCCATCTACAAGCCTGAGTAACATCAAGGTCAATAGATGTTGTTACAGTAGGATCTCAGTAATTCGAGGTGGATGGGACTGAGGCTACCTAGAAATTATGAAATTACACTTTATCAGCTCTCAAAGTGAATAGAATCAAAACATTTACTGACACATACACAAACAATATGCTCCAAGATCGGACTAGTTCATTGTTATAACGTTGCATCAATATATGGCTCTCTAATTTTCCTCATTAGTGAATGGCTCGCTTTTGAAGCCTAGCTGGGCGGCTATGTATATGTCACTTCCAATATGGATAGACAATGTAAGACTTTATTTTGAAGGAAAAAAAAAAAAAAAAAAAAAAAAAAAAAAAGGGAGCTTGTCTCTTTTAGTACATTGGCACTGCTCGTGGCATCATTTGAGGCTTGCAGTCGCCTTCTCGGTACGTACTAACCATGCGTCTTGGTGAGGTGCACCGTACCATCTGATGAGCCCAATGGTGAACCGGGGCGAAATGCTGGTAACCGATTTGACCTGGAAACTATTTTTTGTTTTCTGTATGAAATTTGTTAAAGTATGTATACGTTAGATGTCTACATGGAAACAGAGCTTTCCCAGCTCAAGGCACAGCGTTTTGAACTCTCCACCATAGCCACTGTGAACAAGCAGCGTGAACCATCAGCTTTTCATAAACATCATATACGAATTAAGTCCAAGTGAATGTTGAGATTGAGAGGAACAAGCAAAGACTCAGTCATAACTCAGGTGTACATACCTACTAGTACACATACAGAGGATGAAGTGGAAGGTTGCTGTGATAAAATCTAAGAAATAATGACAAAAGAAGGAAGGAATGCTTGTACAATAATGATGGGAGACTGGAATGCTATAGTAGGTGAAGGAGAAGATGGAAAAACAGTTGGAAATTTCGGTTTGGGAAAAAGGAATGAGAGACGGCAAAGATTGGTAGATTCTTGTAAAGAAAATAGAATGGTAATAGGAAAAACATTATTTGAGAATCATAAAAGAAGAAGATATACCTGGAAATCACATTTAGATGGTAAAAGATATCAAAGAGAGTTACATTTCAATTCATGAACGTTACAGAAACAGTCTAAAAAGTGCAAAAGGTTACCCTGGGGTGGACATATTTTCAGATCATAATTTATTTATAGCAGAAATAGAAATAATATTGAATAAGAAATGGAAGAGTAAAAAGAGAAATGAAATTAATATTCAATGGTTAAAAGAAGATGGTAAAAAGGAAGAATTTGAGAAAAATTATGTTCAATGCCTGAAAACAAAAGAATTAAAAGGCAGCATAAATGAGAGATGGCGAAGTGTTAGTGATAATTTAAAAGAGGCAGCAAAAGAAATGATAGGAAATAAGGAAAGATAAGAATAAGAAAAGAATGGATAACTCAGGAAATGGTTGACAAAATGTAAGAAAGGAGGGAATGGAAATACGTAAACACTGAAGAGGGGAGACAATTTTACAAAAGATTTATTAATGAACTAAGAATAGAGACTGATAAAGCTAAAGAAAATTGGTATAAGATGAAGTGTAATGAAATAGAAAAAATAGAAAAGGAAGGGAAATATGATTTAATGTATAAAGAAGCAAAGACACTGATATATGGAGATAATAATACTTATGAAATAGAAAATAAGGATGGGAGGTAGTAAGTAGCCCCAGGTAATATTGGATAGATGGAAAGAATACATAAAAGATCTATATGAATGGGATAAGAGACCAATGATAGAGAGTTAGTATTAGAAGAGAAAGAATCAGTAACACAGGAAGAATTAGGATATAGCATTTTAGAAAGTGAAATAGAGAAGTCTATAAAAGAAATGAAGAATGGTAAAGCTCCAGGAAGTGATGATATACAAATTGAATTAATAAAGGCGTTAGGAAAGGAAGGAAAAATAGAAATAATTAAGTCTGTGCAATGAAATAAAACAGGTACATGGCCGAATGATTTCAAAGAAATAGTGATATCAATTAAAAAGAAGAAAAACACGAAAAAATGTGAAGAACACAGAACAATAAGTTTAATATCTCATACAGCAAAAATTTGATTACAAACCAAACAAAGGAGATTGTATGGAAAATTGTATGGTTTCATGGCTGAGAAGCAATACGGATTTCGAAAAGGAAAAATTTGTAAAATATATGGGATGAAAATAAATGAGAAAAAACAAACAAACAAAATGTATGGTCATAGGTGGAAAAGGTGAAAAAATTACAATAAAAAGAGGATGAAATTGTACAAGTAGATAGTTTTAAATACCTAGGAAGTTGGGTTTCACAAGAAATGATATGCACTATAGAAGAAAAAAAAACTAGGATTGCAATAGCAAAAGAAGCCTTCAGTAAGAAAAGAAAATCATTTTGTTGAGCAATGAAAGTAAACCTAAGGAAGAGATTAGTGAAATGTTTTGTTTGGAGTGTAGCTATGAATGGAGCGGAAACTTGGATGCTTAGGAAAGAAGACGAGAGAAGAATAGAGCCTTTCGAAATGTGGCTATGGAGGAGAATGGAGAGAATAAGTTGGAGAGACAAAGTGAGAAATGAGGAAGTATTAAAGAAAGTAGGAGAAGAAAGAATGATGCTAAAGAAGATAAGGAAAGGAGATTGTTTGGTGAAAAGTGCATTTGAAGGGACAGTCCAAGGGAAAATCTGAAGAGGAAGAAGAAGGTTTCCGATGCTGGATTCCATTAAGATGATACATCTTATGAGCTGATGAAACGTGCTGCTGAAGACCGGATAAGGTGGAGAGACCGAAAAGGGAAAATCCGAAGAGGAAGAAGAAGGTTTCACATGTTGGATTCCATCAAGATTGATAAATCTTATGAGCTGATGAAACGTGCTGCTGAAGACCGGTTAAGGTGAAGAGACCGACCATGAGAAAACCTGCCATCAGGCAGAAAAACTGATGATGAATAGGTTCTGAGGATGAACGCTTGATGTTCAAAACATGTCATCCGATTACGTACCCCATTTTGTACATAATAGTGTGTTAGTTTGTAATAATATCTCGTTTCTCTCAGGTTAGGGTATATAACTACTTGTTTCCCGCCTAACGCAATTGGGCACAATTTGTGTTGACCGACTGGAAAGCTTTCTATAATAGAATTAGGCAACACTGGAAAATGGCTTCTATCACTTCAATCAGCAATTGATCAACATTGAACAGTCATAAATATGGTTGTTGTTGGAGCGTGGTACTGCTTAATGTTTGAGTCACCAGCTGTTAACAAGGAATTTGAGAGAACTATATTGTAAGTGAAAAGGAGGAAGTGGCGGCGAGGGGTAGGATCGGGTAACTGCCGGATGGCATTCGAAGTCGGTGTCAACAAGCACGTTGACCGAGTTCAGCTTTCGCACACTGAAACTGGCAATTTGTTATTTTTGTTACCGTACTGGTAATTCTTTTTTTTTCAGCTTGGATATGTGGGAATGGCTCCGGGGCTTAGGCGGCAGCATGCCAGCCTCTCGCCGCTGGGACCGTTGTTCAAATCCCGGTCACTCCATGTGAGATTTGTGCTGGACAAAGTGGAGGCAGACAGGTTTTTCTCTGGGTTCTCTGGTTTTCCCTGTCACATTTTTCATTCCAGCAACACTCTTCCCTATCATTTCATTTGTCATTCATTTAATCATTGCCCCAGGGGAGTGCGACAGGCTTCGGCAGCTGGCACAGATCATATCCTCGCCGCTAGATGGGGGCTTCATTCATTGCATTCCCTGACCCGGTCGGTCGACTGGAAGCAGGCTGTGGATTTTCATTTTTCATAGGTGGGAATATTGAACTTCCGAGACTTGAAACTCGACTGTATATGCCATAGGAAAGTCATCTCTACCAACGTACATACAGGGCTGAATGTTCAATACAGCAACATACTGGTACATTTAGTTACCCTCTGTTCCGAACACCCTCTTCCTAAAATGGAGTAAATACTTGAGAATAAGCGGACATATTAACCATGATGGTCAGCTAGAAAGTTCCATATTGACTTGTAATAATTATATCATCATCACCATCAATTTCCGTTTTCTAGCCTAAGCCAGGTCGGAGGAAATGACACCCCTCCACTTTACTTTGTCTGTCAACCATCCTTCCTCAACCACTGAACTGCACTCCAGGTTTTGTTCTCTCACACTGTCCTTCACCAAATCCATCGTACTTTAGGTCTTCCTCATCCTCTATATTCAGTCAACCGTCTCTCCATCACTTGTTTCGGCACTCTTTCATCATTCATCCTTTTCACATGCCCATACCATCTCAATCTGTTCTGCTCCAGCTTATCATTCAGCTTCTGTGTATTCACTTCCTTTTGAATATCTTTATTTCTAACACCATCTCTCCTAGTCTTCTGCACCATACTCCTCAGGAATTTCATTTCGGCTGCCTGTATTCTACTTCCATCTCTCCTCGTCATCGGCCGAGTTTCTACTCCATATGTCATTATTAGTAAGAGGTCTTGTATATCACTTTTTTAGCCTTCAGTGGTATGTCTTTATCCCAAATTAAACTCTGAACCTGATGATAGAAAACACTCGCACATTGTATTCTCTTGTTGATCTCCATATCCAATCTTGCATTTTCCATCAATTAATTTCCTAAATATTTGAAGTGCTCTACTACTTCCATATCTACATCTTCAATTTTAACATTTCCTTTTCTTTCTTTCTTTCTTTCCTCTTGTAATTACCATTGTCTTACTTTTCTCTACACTGATTTCCATCTCCCATTTCACAATATTTTCCTTCAGTACATCCAGCTGTTCTTCGACCACATTCTCATTCTCTCCCCAAATCACATCATCAGCAAATAGGATTATGTTTATTCTTGTACCTGTGTACACTCCTTTTGTTGCCTTTAGTATATCATCCATGGTGATGACAAGAGGGGAAAGACAAGGAAACGGCACTGTGAAAATTGGAAGTCAGAGTTTGGAAATTGTGGACACGTTCAAATACCTAGGAAGTGAATTGATGCAAACTGGTAGGTTGGACATGGAGATTGGCAGGAGGGTACAGCAGAGCAATGCATTCTATCAAAGTGTGAGAAAACTTGTTTGAGACAAGGAAGTACCAAGGAAAAGCAAGGAGGTAATGTATAAAGTGTACTATGTACCCATATTAACTTGTGCAGCGGAGACTTGGACCCTGACAAGCAGGTAAGAGAGTAGAATCCAAGCCAGTGAAATGAAATTCCTAAGAAGCATGATAGGAAAGACAAGGAAAGACAGTGAGGAATGAAGATGTTAGGAAGGAAGTTGGGATGGGAAAACTAAATGAGAGAATTGAGAAGAATAAACTAAGGTGGTTTGGACATGTAAAGAGGATGGAGGAAAATAGAATACCAAGACAGATGCTGGAGGCAAGAGTAAGGGTAAGAGAGCAAGAGGAAGACCTAGAACAAGGTGGATCGATTCAGTGAAGAACAGCGTAAGAAAAAGAAATCTGGACTGGGGCAAGATCGTGGAAGAAGAATTGTGGAATGTTCAATGCATTGACTTTAATTGGGAAATTTAATTTACTCAACCAATGCTCTTCTGTTGAAATTAACAAATACACTCTACAGGGTCTTTCATATAAAGTAAGAACGGCAAGCGGCAGTTTTGTTATTCGCTGCTGCGGTGGCCTTGGCCGAGCTTGTGGCACCCCACGACGCCCTACTTTAAGCATGTGTACAATCCTGTATGAAATATTACCTTATAAAATATGCTGGAAGTGTCGTCCTTCCTGGGTTATACAGGCATTGTATCTGATAACCACATTCTGGCTGACACGAGCGAGTTCTACCACTGTAATGTTTCTGATTTTTAATTTTATGCTTTTTATTGAGCACTGAGTCAGTAGTGTCAAACTTATTTACAATTACATGAATCTGTGCTAGTGAAGGTGGCACTTCATCAGGAAATTGCAGAACAAATGCGGAACAACGTACCCGCCGAGCCGACTCGTACTTAAAATGAGTTTTTCATACAAAAATACGATGTTGTAATGATAACTGTCTCATTTTAACATCTGAGGTTCAGACTGGCGACTGAACACCTGCATGTTTATTGCAAGGTCGAGTATAGTATATACTATGCGTGTGCTTTCAATACTACAGCAGGGGGCCGTGGCACGCCACAAGCTCGGCCAAGGCCACTGCAGCAGCGGATAACAAAGCCGCCGCTCACAGTTCTTACTTTATATGAAAGACCCTGTAGTCTCTCTCTTAAGTTAACAGCCCTGGGGCTGGTTTGCAGCAACTCGCCAATCTTCTCTATTCTCCGCCATCCTCTTCAATTCACAAAATGATTTGGAGTTCGTGTCTGTCATTAATTGTGTGATGTATGCAAGTGGTGGTCTTCCTCTAGTGTTTTTCCCTTCTAACATCCCTTCGATGACTCTTGCTGGCAGGCTATTATGTCTGAGAATATGTCCCAACATATTTGCTCTTCTTGTTTTCAGGGTCTTCATAAAGCTTCTACTTTCTCCTGCTCTTCTGAATACCTCTTCATTTGTCATATGTTGTATCCAACTGATCTTAAGCATTCTTCTCCAGCACCAAGCCTCAAAAGCCATCAACTTCCTCTCTTCTGACTTCCCTATTGTCCAGGTCTCACTACCATACAAAGCCACACTCCACACGTATGTCTTCAACAGTCTTTTTCTTATTTTTAGGTCTATACTTCTGGATGTGAAGAGATTCTTCTTTCTATAAAAGGCGTTCTTTGCCTGAATAATTCTACTCCAAATTTCTCGTTTGCTGGTTCCATCATACGTTATCAAGCTTCCCAGATACTTATATTCCTACACATGTTGTATTCTATCATTCTCGATATAAATTGCTGGTGCTCTTCTATGATCTTCCTGGTTCCGACTGCATACGAGTATTTTTGTTTTATTTTTATTCATCTTCATGTTAAATTCGTTTTTAAGGATGTTATTCATTACATGAAGTATCTGTTGAAGATCATCTTCATTATCTGTTGTTAAAGCAATGTCATCTGCGAATCGGAGCATGTCAATCTTTTCCCCATGTATATTTACTCCAACTTGAATCTCTTCTCTTATCCTATTTATGGCATCTTGGACATACAAATTAAATAAGTAAGGAGATAGCGAGCATCCTTGTCGTACTCCTTTTCTTATTTCAACCTCTTCCAGGTTATTGCCAGATCTTATTATTCCCCTTTCATTCTTATATAAACTATGTATTATTCTTCTATCTCTATAAGAGATTCCCACTTTCTTTAGTAACTTGAACAGTATATTCCAATTCACGTTGTCAAAAGCTTTCTCCAGATCCACGAATGCTAGATATGTTGGTATTCCTTTTCTATTCCTCTTTTCAATTATTTGTCTTAGAGTTAATATTGCTTCTCTTGTTCCAATGCCCCTTCTGAATCCAAATTGGTCGTCTGTAATGTAGTTATCAAGGTTGTTCTCTATTCTCCTAAGTATAATACGTGTAAGAATTTTAGATGCATGTGTTGTCAGGCTTAATGTCCTAAATTGATCACAATTTTGTGCTCTGGCCTTCTTTGGAATTGGAATTATTAAGCACTTAGTAAAGTCAGTTGGTAATATTCCAGTTTCATACATTTTGCATATCATTCCATACATTGCATCTTCAGTTTTCTCTCCGCAGTTATTTAATAGTTCTGCAGGGATTTTATCTACACCTGGTGCTTTTTTGTCTTTTAAATCTTTCAGTGCTCTTTTAAATTCCGATTTTAGTATTTGGTCACCTCTATTCTCTGCATCTATCTGGTCTTCTTCCTCTATTACTTCCTTATTCATAACTTCATCTCCATAGAGGCTCTCTAGATATTCTTTCCATCTCTTCCCAACCTTTCCCTCTTCATACAGGTATTGTCCATTCTCATCTTTAATACCACATGTCTTCTGTTTCTTCTCACCAAAAAATTGCTTCACATTTCCATATGCTTTTTCTAAGTTATTTGCTTTAAAATCGGTGTCTATTTCATCACATATATCACATAAGTATTTTTCTTTGTCTCGCTTGCTTTTCCTAACGATTTCATTTCTCAGTCTTCTATATTGTTGTTTTCCTTCGTCACTTGTGGCGTTTTTGAACCTTCTTCTTTCAGTTATCATTTCTACAACTTCCTCACTTATCCATGCTTTCCTGCTGTTTTTATTTTTATTTTTTAGCAGTTCCTCTGCAGTTCCTAGTATTTCCTCCTTCAGAATTCCCCACTGACTTTCTATTGGTTTCTCGAATATGTCAGTATTTCTTTCAATCATTTCATCTGTTCTTCTTTGGAACTCATCTCTAATATTTGGCATCTTAAGTTTTGTCACCTGTAGATACTCAGTTTTTCTCGTAACGATGTTCTTATATTTGAGTTCCGCGTGCATCATGACTAGATTATGATCGCTTACGATATCTGCACCTGGATAACTTCTGCAATTTTTAACCTGGTTCTTAAACCTTTCTTTTACCATTATGTAATCCAATTGCGCTCTTCTCGTGTCTCCAGGAGCTTTCCAAGTGTATCGTCTTCTCTTGGGATGGTTGAAGAGTGTATTTGTTATGACTAATTTGTGCCTAGTGCAGAATTCTATCAATCGTTCACCTCTCAAATTTCGGACTCCCAGTCCAAACTGCCCAACAATTGATCCCTCTGTTCCTTCCCCTACCGTTGCATTCATGTCCCCCATAATGATTACATTGTCTTCTGCTCTTGTTCCTTCTATCAGGTGATTTAGATCTTCATACATTCTTTCAATGTCCTCGTCATCTTCATTTGTAGTTGGCATATATGTTTGAATTATAACAGTATTGTTTGGCTCCGTATTTATCTTGACTAGAATTATCCTATCACTATGCTGCACAAATCCCGCTACTCTGAGTCCCATGGATTTTTCCATAATCACTCCTACCCCATTTCTTCCGAGCGGTCCGTCTTCCAGCCCTGAATAGATTATTCTGTAGTCATCTGACCAAAAGTCACCCGTGCCAGGCCATCTCATTTCAGAAATACCGAGAATATCTATTTTTAATCTCTTCATTTCTATTTTCAGGTTTTCCAGCTTCCCCACCTTTAATAATGTGTTAACATTCCATGTTCCTATTTTCCTTACGCATTTCTGTTTCTTGCGTTTGTTAATAATACCATTATTTCCTTTAGTTGCCCCCGCCCGGAGATCCGAATGGGGAGCTATTTTACCTCCGGAGAATTTAACCAAAGAGCTTTCCATCATGAGCTGCTGATTCTTGGGATATCCAGTCGGATCTTTAATGGAGTGGTTTCCCGTTGCCTTCTCCATTCTATGCCGTTGGCCATCTGTCGGCTCTTCCGCCTTTAGGAGCAGTTTCCCACCCCAAGGGCAAGAGAGTGCCCTTCTTCTACCCGCTCATCCGCCCTCCTAAAAGACCGTTGGCACTTGATAGAAGGTGGTCTCCTTATCCCGGGAGAAGTTCGGTGTCTGATATATGCCTATTATATGGACATATACCTTTTACTCACTATCCCGAGTACTGGGCTGCCTCTTCCGCCATCTACACTGTTCCGTAGTCCATCTACTCCACTGTCTATGCCGTTGAGGACTTCACCGTAACCCTGGCAAGGGACCCTTACAAGGTACTACCATCCGGGTCAGCTGGACCGAGGTTTTTTAAAGAGGTGTTACTCCTCTATCACTCACCACTTTGTCCTGGCTTGTGACAGGCAGAGCCTGGCTTCCCAAACATTGGGCCCAGGTTGGCCTACCAAATACACACAAGGCAAATTATCACTGTAAAATATTGACTACCAATATCTTCATTTGTAAATTTCAGAGGTCAGAAGCATAGGCAAACCTAATAATCCTCCTGACATGATGGCTATCATCTTGGCTGGTCACCCTTGGTCCAGGTTCATTTCCTGTCTCTGACAAAAATATTCATTCTAATTTAATGCCACCTTGCCCATTCTAGAAATCGTTTTCCAGGTTTCCTACTTCTACTCCAGAAAAAATGCTGGGATGGTGCCTAACTTAAGGCCACAACCCCATCCTAAAGTAAATAACAAATAACCACATAAACATAGCCATTACAACATCATCGGTTATTAAGCATTTCACCCAAACTATATGATCACGATATTGCAAACTTCTAAATTAGCCAATTAGAACAAAATGTTCCTTTAATGATGGATTTCTGTCACGAGCGAGTCATGAGCTCTCAATGGCAGAGGTAAATGGACCTGCATATGTCTCTCTAGGACTGATTTCCACTTGTATGTTTTCAAGCAATAGCCACAAGTTGGCAATGGGGATTCTGTGGTTACTCTGCTTTTAAAATGAGAGGTCTTATGAAACCAAAGTTGAGGCCTATTTGGAAATATTGCGTTACAAGTATTACAAATAAAAGTTCGATTTGGATTGTGGATCATTTTGTGACGTTCAAGAGTAGACAAACGTTTGAAGGCACGACCACATTTATCACAAGGAAAAGGCTTTGAGTCTGAATGAGTGATCAAGTGTATCCTAAGAGATGAAGGATGAGTATAGATCAATCCACATATATGACATAAATAACTTCTCTTTGCACGAGTTTTGCAAACAGATCTTGCTGTATTAGATCTTTTATTGCTCTCAGCGGCAGTGTGACTGCTCTGCTTCAAATCTCCATCTCTCTTCTGTAGCACGTGTTTTACATGATGTTCATTTAAGGCCTCAAACTTATAAAAGCGTTTGCCACATTTAGGCTCTGGACAGGCATATGGTGGCACCTGCATATGGTTCAGCATGTGTTTACGGTATTTTACTCTGGTGATGAAATTCCTGTTGCAATAATGACATGGCACCAAATTATTGTTGTTGTGCCCCATCATATGGAATGAAAGCCTCGCAAAAGAGCAGGACCTTACATTACACACCTTACAGGAATAGAATTTCTTCCCTAGAACAACGTGCTTTTGTACCAGAGACTGACTTGGGAAGCGTTTACTGCATCCAAGACAAACAAAATGCTTGGTATCTGAAGTGGAGTCCTTCACAGGTTTAAGTGGAAGATCTTTCCTAAAAGAAAAGAAAAAAAACCAGATATATATTTTTAAAATGTTTGCATTTGACAGAAAACTAGTTCTTTCAGTCTAAAGAAGCATGTACATGAACAAAGTGTTTTCAATTCACCCAGTGGCACCCCACGACTGCAGTAAGACCGGAAATTGAAGGTTTGAATCCCAGAGCTGACAGCAGCTTTTATGAGTGTGGTTATTCTACACTCCCTCTGGGGAGATGCTGAGATGGCACCTAATTTCAAGTCCTAGAGCATCTAACTCAATCCCAGTAATTACAGTTACACACACTACTACTGTCACTACAGAAACACAGGTTGTCAGACAAATTCAAGACAAACCATGGTACACATGGCTGATGACCAAGATATCCCAAGCCCCTGAAATGAACGAAAAGACATGAAAAAACCACGTCTGCCCAAAATCCTTATTGACAAAGTTTTATGAAATAGAAAATATTACCTTAAGTCAATAAATTGTAATTCTTGAGTACAGCGTTACATTATAACCTTCCTCAGCAAACAGTAGTTGATACAAATGAAGTTCTAAGATAGTCACAAAATTTTATAAAAAGGCTAATTTCAAAATACTATCTAAAATGATGAAAAATGCTCTAAAACAGTGCTTCCCAAACATTTTTATGTGTGTACCACTTTAAGAGATGAGATTCTCTCGCGTACCAACTAATGGTTGGGAGATATATTAACTATACCCCCCCCACTACCTCTACGTAGTAGACCAAAAGATGGATTGTAATTGTGTTTGTTAGAGTTAAAGTTCAAATAATAAAAAGTGTGTCCAGTTGTCTTATTATTTACTAGCAGTAGTGCCCGGCTTCGCCCGGCGGATTTATTTGTTTTACAGTACTGGAGCGCTCAAGGATTCGGATCGGAATAAATGAAAGTAAATTTGAAAGCACCAACGCTTATTGCAGCTGATAACCTCAGTATACTGCACCAACACCATCGCCCTTATACAGAGGCATACTATTGTCATGATAACTATTTTAAGGGGCCTAAGAAATCTTTTTGCACTAATTACTCCCCGTGACTGCAATTTATAAGCAGCTCGCAATTCTGCACCAGAACATTGGTAGGGGCGACGTGATGCGGCCCGCATTACATAGCAACAATAGACTTCGGTATTATTGAAGCCGTTCTGGGGCACTTATTCTTCCGACTTACTGAACAAAAATCAATCTCTAAGGTTACCTGAGAGGTGTAGCCTAATGCTACATAGCCTAAACTATTCCTCTTGAATCAGGCTATCATATACAAAAATAATTTTTCGAATCTCACTGGTAGTTCCAGAGATTAGCGCGTTTAAACACATAAACAAACACACAAACTCTTCAGCTTTATTATATTAGTATAGATTACAATAAGTATTCAATTCAAACATTCAGAAATGAAATTGTACAAATAATATTAATAAAAGAACTCTTAATAATAAAACATAAAAACCAAAGTTCAACTAACAACTTCAATGTGAAGGGAGAGCTTGAAGATTAGAAGCCAACTTAGAAATGTCTGGTTTAAGATTGCTGAGTCTCAAACGAAGATCGTTTACTACAGTAAGGAGCCTATTCCGTTCGAAATAAACAAGTGAAGAAAATGCAGTCTCACACAAGCACGAAGTAGTGAAAGGCAGTAAAAATCTAACTGCTTTGTCAGCTATGTCTGCATAGTCTGCACGCCTCTCAACCCAAAAGTTCACAAGAGCCATTTTTGAAAAAGTTTGCCTTAGTTCTGAATCACAATTCAATTCATAGAACTGCTCCTTATCTTTGGCCTTAAAGTCCTCCGGCAACATATCAATGTTTTATTTTATTATTAAATTTCATATTTTTATATTTTTCGAAACGTATCTAGTATTTTTTTATATTTTTCGTAACATCCCGGCGTACCACCAGTGGTACGCTTACCACATTTTGGGAAACACTGCTCTAAAAGACTAAAAATCAGTTCTCTTTACAATTTTTAGATTAACGATGAACGATAAATCTCTTGAAAAGACGGCTCGAAGTGGAAATGTCAATGATGTGGAACTGATGACAAAACTCACTGAAAATTTTTGAGGATCATGATCAAACATTCATTTATAACTACTCTAATTTATTGAACTTACTATTTTCACAGTAACATATAATATTTTTTTTTATTTCAACGTAAACATATGATCATAACCTCAAAAATTATCAATGAACCATTACATCAGTTCCACATCATTGACGTTTCCACTTTGAGCTGTGTTTTCAAGAGATTTAGCCTTTATCGCCAATCTAAATATTGTAACAAATCTGATTTTTAGTCTTTTAGAGTATTTTTAAAAAAATTTGTGTCAATCTTGCAACTTCATTTGTACCAACTACTGTTTACTTAAGTAGGTTATAATGTAACCGAAACCAGTACACTGTACTCAAGAATTCTAATTTATTGACTTAAGGTATCTTTTCCTATTCCCTAAAATGAGTTCAATATTCTAGGAAAAAAGCTGCCAAAAACTGATCAACCTTAGTAAAGATTTACCAAGACATAAAAGTCGATTCTGTGGTGTGGAAGAAGGTGGTCCTCCAACTTCAGTATGGTAGGACATTTCATCTATAACTTATTACTTTCCTTTATAGGGTATAATTGATCTTCCATTAACCCTTACCCCTCAACACGACAAATTTCCCGCTCCAGTCGTGTGTCGGGCGAGCCCCGACATCATAATTCTATCCTCTACTGCTTGTCTGTCGTCTCCGTCCCAAAAAATTATCCATTCCTATTTGTTGCTGCGATCTGTTGGTTGCGTGAGGAATGTCGTGAAGCAGGCAACGTTAAACTCTTGTTTGGAAGGTCGTGTAACCTGTCAGCTGTTACTCGGCGACCGCCAGGTTAATAGTAAGCAAACATGGCCGATCCGACATTGACCGAGGATGAAATACGGCAAGTTTTTGATGATAGTGATATATCATATGAAGTTACAGTATCGATAGGTGAAACATAATGATATCTTTAAACTGCTGGCAATCAACACTGAAGTATTATCCGTGCATACAATTTATTTTTATTTTGCTGTGTTGTTATTTGTTTTCACTTAGATCTGATAACCTAAATGTTTATGGCAAAACTAATTCATGTATACATGTTGATGGTGACTGACAGTGTTCCTATTGATAACATTTCTAGGTGAACATAGCTTGGCTGGATTTGACAAGTATAATAAGTGATAATTATTATATATACTGTATATTTTATTCTTCTTCTTTCGAATAACCCATTTGGAGGGTACGATGAATCAACGTTGGCTATTGTCCACTGTACTCAATTTCCTTTGTTTCCAAATTTCTTTCATCCTTCTAGAGTGACGAAGTTCTCCTCTTGAGTCCACTTTCTCAGAGTTGTTTGTTTCTTCCTTTCTTGAAATTCTGCCTTTTGAATAGCTTCTCTGAAGAGTGATCTGTTTGATTTTGTGTCTGTCTGATTTCTGGCGTTTGTCAAATCTTCAATTTCAATGAACCACGTGGGCTTGGATTTGTAACTAGTCAGTAAGTTCAAGATCAGTTTAGTTAGTCTACTATTTTCCATTCTATAAAGTGCCCAAAAAAACTGTAATCTTTTTCTCATTACATCAGTTAATTTTTCACATTTCAAATATAACTCTCTATTTGGTCGTAACCTATATTCTGCATTATTATTTCGTTTAGCTTCCAGTGGGTAGATTATTAGCTTGGGAATAACCTAACCCCCAAGGGAAGATGATAAAGAAAAGGAAGTGGGTTTCGGACTGGAGAAAAAGGATGGAGAAATAGGACGAGAGTCCTACAGAAGTTATAAGTTTAACTTTAAATATACTCAAAGGCAGCTGCCACTGCAAATCCGCTCTCTGATACCTAAAGTGGGTAGGGACCTGGGCGAAGCTAACGGGAAACGCAGCTGGAACTTGGGCAGTTCTCGAGAAAGCTGCTTTAGTGTATTCCCTCTCAAGCATACATATGCCTACTATGGGGAAAGGTGATGGTCTGGCAAGACAAAGAGTAACAGATTTATTGTGTATCTGTTCAAAGGAGTTTGTTTCTAAACAGGTTATTTGAAGAATGCCAATAATTTGCATAGGTTTTGATATTTTAGTTTTTGAAATTGTAGAATTCCTAAAGAGCGACCAAATGCTTCCAAGAAGGATAGGGATAAAGCAATTATACCTTTGGGAATAATTTTGGTAAGTATACCAATAGTTGCATTTGGAAATGGCTAAGCTTTTATCCAGCAAGGAGCCGACTAAAAGTTTAGACAATGAGAAACACTTATATTTTGAAAAACCAACCATAAGTGTTGGAGAGATTCTCCACAAGCAGGAAGCTGGCGTAGCGAGCTATGCTTGCCTTACTGGCCAGTTAGAATTAGCTATTAAAGCTAAGAGAGACTTTACTAAGTTACCAACTAAGAGTTCTTGCTCAAATGCAACAAGTGGTGAAAACCCTATCAATAGATTTATTTTATTGAATAGGAAGAGTCAAGGAAGACAGGATCTTGCCTAACCGTTATGTTAGAGAAATGAGGAAGCGGAAAACAAATATTTGATTTATTTAACAATGCAAAAGGAAGTAGTTTTTGTAACAAATATATAATTTTGATTTCTATAAACAATTGGGGTCGCAGACCTCCGAAAACATCTAAAGCTTGCGCCAGGCAATTGATAATTCTTTTGGTTTTAAACCTTTTATATGCTTTAAAATCTTCGCAAGATTTTGAAATGGCGAAGATAAATAAATGAAAAATTTAAAGATAACTGACGTAATTAAAGTTAGACAATAAACCAAGTACAAGGTGTGTACTTTAAGGATTTCTAGACAAGTATCTTAGAAATAATAACAACTTCGAAAGTAACAACAACAAAGAGCAGGAAGAATAAAATAGAAGTTTCTATAACTTCTTATATTGATACTGAATTACTTTTAATTATTATACATAGAAGATTATGCAAATAGGGCAGGTCACTTATTGTGAAACCTGAAGAGAACAATCGAAAGGAAGTTTCTAGAATTCCTATGTTTAAGTAGGGATCACGAGAAAATGGGGCAAGTTTCCCTTTCGAGAAACCTAGAGATAACTCATTTATGAGTTGTAAGAATTGGATTCCCTCATTAGAAGGGAGAAACAATGCAATTTGAGGCGTGTCCTAGACACGAAGTTTTACAGAAATTAATTCGTTGTACATAGAGCAAAGAAGGGAGGACACTAATTGAGAGTGACACCTCATTGAAAAATGACCTAAAGTAACAATTTTATTATTTTGGTTTGTTAGTAAGGGGTTTGGGAAAGATCAAATGGGATTGAGGAAAAGGGTTCATGGCCGTATTTATTGTACACGGACGAGCGCGACGCGGATGAAATGTTGAACAAACACTGTTTTTCACTATAGTCTGTTGATATAGTTGAAAAGTTCACTGTAGTAGCACAAAAAGTTGATGGCAAAGAAAGTTATTGCAATGATGGAAAATAACTACTTACACTAGATGTGCGAGAGTCTATTGCTTGAGAAACTTGTAGGTTATAGTTGAATGCACAGAAAAGAAATCCCAACGGAGGAAGAAAAATTAGTTATTGATTAGCAGTTCATGAGGAAGATTCCTTAGTTTGAAAAAGTATTCCCATATGTGAGTTGAAAGTACATGACAGTATGACTGGTAGTTAGAGTGCAAGTTCTGGAAGGTTCCAGAGCAATGATGACTTGTTTAAATTGGGTAGAGAATCCCTCGGCGGAAAGCTAGATTATATAGACAGTGGGTATTTTGGAGATATGCCTCGATGTGAGATAGCATCTCAGAAAATCTTTCATGTTGAAAGTTAGACTTGATAGTTTAAGTTAGATCAAGAAGATCTCTTGAAAGCAGTTATTTTCACATAGCAACTTTCACTGTCTATAAAATCCAAATAAAAGCATTGAGCCATTAAAAAGCGATGAGAATGAGGTTAAAACCTGAAGTCGGTACTTATCTTTGCTTCATGTAGAAGGCGATGTTCCAGTTGACGGTTGATACTAAAATTCGAACATGGCGTCGAAATTTAAACGTTTGCCTCTAGAGTTGAAGTGGCGAGCTTTAGTGGAGCTCTAACTGACTGGGTCGACTTCCGACGTACAAGTGAGACACGCTCAACGGAGCTCGGAGGGACCAGGGAAGGGGAAAAGAGTGGGGGTAGGAGACAAAAGGAATACATATAAGAATAGCCAACATAACAGAAATAAATTTTCTCTTGATGAAATGGTCTTCAAAGAGTTGATAGTCGGCGTCACTAGCGCAGCCTGGAGGGTGAAAAAGTAGACGAAGTTCTCTTGATCACGGAGATGATAGCTGGCGATGGCGACGAGATCTGGTGGCTAGATTGATAAGGAAGTCCTCTTGTACAGGGAAGAATTGAGGAACTTCAGAGATTCGCTGCTAGATGACGCTAGGTGGGTCATGAAAGATATATATATATCTAGAACAGACTCACAGGTGACATGAGAGACATAACCAACAAGGAGAAATCAGAAGATCACTGTTGGTGTTTGAGAAAAAGGAAGGAATGAACTATAGCAAAGAGAAGCAAAAGCTTACTCTATCTTACCATGTATTCCAAAGAATGCACCACCCAGTATTTTTCTCAGAATTCGTCTTTCAGTCTTCTCTAATTTGTCTAAATCACCAAATCTTGTTAATTTAAGTGTTTCTGCCGCATACAGAGTTTCAGGTCTGACCACTGTTTGATAGTGCCTTAATTTAGTGTTCAAGGATAAGTTTTTTTTATTATTTTATTGCACAATAATTAATTAATTAATTAATTTGCACACTGCTTTTATTCGCTTAATAATGACTTTAGTTGAAGAGCGTAGACATATATGTATAATTTAGGAGCTAGTTATAGTTCTAAAGCAGAGCTAAATGAATACAAGTATTAGAAGGTAAAAGTTCAGAAATTAAATACGAGCTGTCGGGATAGCTAAGAGAATTTTAATTCGAGGGGTAAGAGTTAAAAAATTGTATTAAATGGTACTTAACTAAGATATCAGTTAGCTATTTATCCAGATGGATTTGTTTCATTTTGTATGTAATAGTAATAGTATCTTACAGAATTGAAACATTCATCCAATTCACACAATCTCATACCTGCCAACTTTCCAAAATAGAAATCCAGAAGATCCCAAAGCGCAAAAATTTAACGCGTACATGCGTCGCAAGGTTTTAAAAATAGCGAGAAAAGACTACAGGGAAAGAGATTACAAACTCTTGGTGATGTGAGACTATCTAATTCATTGTGCCAGTTTCCAAAAATTCTGAAGAATATGCCTCCCTGAAAGACTGATGATATTGTTTCTTACTTGAATTTATCACGAAAACACTAAATTGCACAAAAATTTGTCACACAATTGCACGAATACCAGAACTACAGCAAGCACCGCTTAAAACCAAGCTTTCCATCTTACAAACAGTCGAAGCACAAAGTGTAATATAAATGCAGCAATAAACTGCGTGATGTGATTATAGATAAACTTTACAGGGTGTCGACTGTAAGGATGAAGTAAAAATTAGTTACTTGTTAGCTACCTTTTAGTTACCTTTTAATTCAATCTACATCTGTGGTCGGCAACCATAGAAGCTCATAGCGCGGTGAAGGAAAACAACAATGAACTGTGTTTAAAGCAGTGAATACGATTCCCTTATGGTGTTATAAAAATTTAGATAAAAATAAATAATGGATATTTAATATCAAACGAGTTGATTCACCAAATATGCCGTCTTGTGTACAAGGAGTTGTGATTACCATGAAGTTGCTCTGATCTTGGCCGTTTGGGGAGATTTCCTTTGTCCCCGCGGTAGACCACGAAGAAATATATTATGCGACATTACGTGATCGTCACCGAATTACGTCTTCGCAGTCAGGTACGGAGAAATATCGAGACGTTAGACGATCGGCGCTGGTCTCAGCCGTTTGACGCGATTCGTAGTTTTTTAGATAGAACACGGAGAAAAATCGCGATTACATAATCGGTGTCACTTTTAGTCGTTTGACGAGATTTCTATTGTCCTTGAGATCGGGCACGGAAAAATATGGTAGTTATTATTACGCAATCGGCACCGCTTGTTGTCCATTTGATAAGAATCCAGTTGTACTCGTCATCGAATGCGGAGAAATATTGCGATGTATCGCAATCACTGCCGTTCTCGGTCGTTTTATGAGATTCACGTTGCACAATGAGAATGCGATATTATGCAATCGGCGCCGCATCCGGCCTTTCAACGATTGTCTGCCTGTCTGTCTGTCCTGGCAGAATGGCGGAGGCGAGCTCGAAGTTTGGCATGGTTAAAATTCACGAGCAGTTATGGACTTGTTGTGTGATCGGCACCGTGATTCCCGCTGCCCCTATGCTGTGGTTGAACGTTCACCGTGGATCACGAGAAGAAATGAGTATCGCGATGCTACGTAGTCTGTTATTTCTAAGTGGGTTCAGTATGTTTCGTGATGGGATTCCCGCAGTCCTCGAGGACACAAGTTCGCGGCCGGGCACGGGTTTTATAATTTTACGCAACTGGCGTCGATCGTGGTCCGTTTGAAGAGATTCCAGCAGGCAAGTCGTGCTGTCAGCCAGCCGTCTTGAGGATGTGATTTTGGAGGATGAACGTTCGAAGTATGTATCGGTTATTATGAATTATTCAGAGGATTGCACGAATAATCGACAAGAGGGCACATTCGAATTCAAATTATACACGTTTTTGAGATAGCCCGGTTAGATTAAATATCCGATGGAACCAAAGTTCGAAGGAAAAATATACATATAACGGAGTTTCGAACTAACCACACTTTATGTCGCAAATTCAATAGACGGATAGATTTTTAAAATATAGTCTATGTATTTCGAAGGTTTTTCGCGATTATTTTTTGAAACGGTATCATTTCGCAAGATTGTTAGTTAGTTAGTTGTTATTGTTTTAAGGGGCGGAACTACGAGGTCATCCGCCCCTCATTTCGCAAGATTGCGACAGTAAATTATTTCGCGTTATTTCTGGACTTCAATTTGAGATATACAAATTTAGAGGCCAATATCAGAAATGAGAGGTTTCTGTTGAGTTTCGGAAGTTATTGCGAATATACGTCTCACAAAAAGTCAGGTTTCCGATTAATACAGAAAAATATTTCATACAAAACTAAACTCTTCTTGATGCCGAAAATAAACGTTGAACCGATGTATACAGTACCACTGAAGGCAGGGGGATGACAGTTCATAGGGAGCGCGTGGGTCTCGGTAAAGCTCTGCTCTGGATGTTCTGCCAACCAATGAAGAATTAATTTTAGCACTAAGATTCCGTAGTTGGCACTCATGAACGCTGACATCAAACCGACTGGTGGAAGCGGGAATAGTCTGTTTTGATTGATTTTCCTCGTGGTGTTGGTTGTTTTGATTTGTTCGGTATTTTGATCATTTATTTGAATTGAATTGGGAGTCAATCATGCCCCTGCAAGGGAGGAAAAATTGCCAAGCACCGGGATGTAAGAATTATAATGATAGTGAGAACAATACGGCAATTTTCATCTTCCTGGTGTTGACCATGTGTAAAACTAGTGGGCAATATTGGACTAACTCGAATAAAAATATATAGAGAATAAATGTGTGCATTTCATCTCTTGTTTGTTTTCTTACCCATTCTCCTTTGATTTGCAATAAAATTTGTGGTTTAGGGCACTTTAGGGCTACGGGGAGGGGTGGGTGGCAGCCGGCATGCTAGGCAAAAAGTGAGGTTATGGCAATATAGTGTGCATTTGGACAGTTTTCTTTATATTCATCGAATATCCCAACAATTCTGTATAGTATGAGAGCAATGTTTAATTAGCCTACAGGTGAATTAAGCTCTAGAACGGCTTAACTGTGTCCTTCGTGACAAATCTATTGCCAACATTGATATATATCAAAATGTATTATTTTCCTATCTGGACGTATATTTCAGCACCTAGCGAAAGGCGCAGTTATGTTTGTGTTATTTTCATGAATAATCAATAACTCATCGCAGAACATACTGTTGAATTACGTGTAATAAAGGCTACTTTCATATGGCTTTTTACTTTTTATGTTGCTAGACTTGCCCGAGCAGTACATAGCCTCAGGCGTTGCTCTCTCTCGGAAATTCTATAACCAAAAGTGACATGATCCTTGACTGAAGGTAATCCTCAGTATGCATTTCCTTGAAGGTCGTGCACGGGGAAATATAGCTTATGCAATCGGCGCCGCTTGCGTGAGACTCGCTTCATCGCATCAGCGAGCCTAGCGGCGCGGATTTAAATGATTTTAACAGACCTCCGCGAATTTTCGTTACCTCCAACTAACCAGACAGAATAATTATCTACTTTTCGTTACTTTCGTTACCGGGTAGACAGCCTGTGTCTTATCAGTTGATTTTCAGTCGAATTTTAACACTCGCATCTCAGAATAGCAGCTTTTATCGAAAATCAAAACGGAAATGCGATTTGGATGCAGAGAATGGAAACGAGCTAGGGAGTTGAAAATCCGGAAAAAACAATGTTAATCCGGACAACCGGAAAACACCCCAAAAATCCGGAAACCTTCCGGGAAAACCGGAAAACTTGGCAGGTATGCAATCTGATCACCAGCACACCAGTCTAGGTTTTCTAGGCTATGGTGCAATGTTTGTCTTTGCTTATCCTTGCAATGTATTGGTCTATTTCTCCAAAGACTTACCGAGTCTGCAAGGAGCATGCAAGGATGGGTGCTGCACAGCTCGATTTAGCTCTTAACTTCAGCTCCAAGCTAACTCCCACTACCTGGGTTGTGTGGCAAGGTCACCTCTCTTCCCATGTCCACTCACCGTATTCGTCTGGTTATGCAGTGACCTTCGACTTTCCAAGTATTTGACAACAACACTAGTGAAGTCTCGAAAATTCTCGGGAAGTACTGATATTGAATTTGACGTAAACTTGAAATATACTGTATTTTACACCAAAGTGGCATGGTATGCTTCTCGAAAATCAGATGGCATGCTTAATACGAGGTATCGGATAGCACATTCTGGTGGAGATTTTCTTGAAACACTTCATGAGCCATCATTTTCTGGGACACCTGTCAGCCCCTGTGTTAAGAATTAAATGTAGGCGATGTCTAAGTGTTTTACAATGAGCGCTAAGTAACGATGCCATACAGAGCTAGCTGATGGTACATACATACCAGTACCAGGACACCGATCTAAATGAGTGTATGATCCATTTTATGATCAATCACTATGCCATACTGAACATAACCTAGTAGAATGCGATGTTCGATTCGTACTGTTGTCGAGTACTAAAACTTATCCTCTTCGCAAATGAGTCCTGGAGGCACACAATTTTGTAATGTCCAATTATGTTGATGTATTTTTAAAATCAAAATGCTTCCATATGGGAGAATAATTGATCCTTAAAATGCGTACTGGAGATATAATCCAGAAGTTTTTATGTAGAAATCCATTGTATCCAAAGTGAAAATTTGACTATTTGCTAGTTACACTATCCATTGCAGAATTTAGCTGTAAAATAACTGCCTGCCACCTAAAATATTTTATCTGCAAGTGTAAATGGCTCCTTTGAATGTAGCATTAATAAGAAGTTTGTCACCAAATTTGTAGCTCACAATACTTCAGATTTCTAGGGATGATACGTTTAGTTCAATTGATTTGGTTTATCATTGCGTAAGGTTTTACATGGCAAGCTTGTCTTGGTTAACTGGAACAGAATACCAGTACTGAACTACAAGGATTTTCATTGATATAAAATAATATTTTATTGCCACTTGGCAATCACAGTTTACAAATGCAAAACAAAGCTACGATAACAAGGAAAAGGGACTACGGCAAGAAACACCTAATAAACTTGACTTAAAACTTATTTGAAATGAAAGAGGAAAAAAAAAGCAACCTCTCTACAACCCCAGAATTGCAATTGGTAACTGCACACCACAGATGTAATTCCTGAAGTACGGTACGGAATCTATAGAAGAATTTCATCAGTAAAATTAAGAACACTTACTGACAGTCCTCCTTTGATAGAACCTCCCCCTTGAGGTTGTCTCCTTCTGTCTTTACTTCATCATTCAAACAACCAACTTCAGCACTGAGGTCCGTATGTTCAACTTTCACATCCTGTAAATACAGAAATGAGAATTTCCAAGTACTGTAAGCAGAACTGTTCTCCTTGGAGAATGTGTTCTAGACATTGAGCCTGAAGTAGAAAAAACTAGAACTTAAGATTCACATAAAAAAATATAGAAATTCATCGATGATACAAATTTATACATGAGCTTCTTACAGTGTAGTGAACATGCCCATGATGTTCTGCGAGGTCAGCACGGAAAGAAGCAAAAGATAACCCTCATGATTTCCGTAGACATTTATGTAATGATAAAATATGATACTTGCACTTCTTGGGCAATGGTGGTTGCAGTTAAGATTGCAGCATTGTACAATGACCACAATTTTTGCAACAAAGAAGTAGACTTTTTAAAGATCTTCTTACTTCTGAATACAGTTGGTGATAACGTTAAATAAAGGGTTATGCCCACAAACCTACTACGCTGTCGTAGCAGGTGGAGAGGTGTTACTCCGACGTGGCGCGTTCCAGGTGGCGGATAGGGGGGTCCTCACCGGCATACCGGCGGAATTGAGTGAAATAAAATGGCTCCCACGGACCAAACACAAACGTCACAAACTCATTAATCACCCATCCATATCTCATCAATCACCTTTCCAGATCACATCTGGAATTGTAAACCCTGGCCTCGGTCAGAACTGCTTTCGATCGTCAAGATCAGATAATCAATCAAACACGAAGAGTCCTCTAACGAATGAATCCACGACTTGGCCATGCAACATCGAAGATCCAAGCAAGGCACCATTCGAAATATGGTGGGATGCCACATAGAAGATCAAGGCAGGTCCAAACGGAAAATGCAGACACAACAAACTAAGATAAAACTGAATTTTAATACATCAGGGAAATTTTCGTACTGTACAACTATAAGTATAAATTCATTGATGAAAATCGACAAATTGCAACATCTAACAGACGTACTGGATCAAAACAGAATTTTAATAACAGATCTTCAGGAACTTCGGAATACAGATCGGGATCCAATAAAAACAGGAGGATATCGCCTTTACAAAGGACCTCCTTGCAAGAGAGTTGTGAAGAATGTTCCCCAATTTGGAATGGGATTCCTAGTCCATAACAGCATAATATACTCAATCCAGGATTTCTCATCAACCTCTCCAAGAATGGCAACTTTAACAATTAAGGTGAAGAATAAAACTTATACTTATATAAATGTCAATGCCCCAATGAATGAGAAGAATACGAAGGAAAGAGAAGAAACTGACAAATTTTGGGAAGAACTTGACCATCTCATATCACACATCCTGGATTTGAACATTAAAGTCTTACTCGGAGATTTCAATGCAAAAATAGGGCAAGAAAGAAGGTATCGTACAGTAGTGGGACAATGGCCAGCTCATAAATTAACAAACAAGAATGGACAAAGATTAATTGACCTTTGTGAAGTCTGCTTATGCTGGAAACCACAAGATTTAAGAGACAACCACATAAACTAATGAATGACCTGGAAATGTCCTAAAGTAAAGTTGGGAGAGTTTCAAATTGATCATGTAGCCATGGATAGAAATTGCTACAAATAAATTTATAATGTGAAAGTCCTCCGAGGAGTAGACATTGATTCAGATCATTATATATCAAAGATAAATTTAAGTTAACACCTAAACGGAAACACAAACCATCTCAATTAAGTTTCAGTTATTTAATAAACAATACCATATATTTGGAGAGAACCAAAACACCTCTATGTGACAATTTGGGGACATTAATTGACAAACTGGAAACTCCCATTAAAAGAAAGAAAAAACATGCCCGGTGGAACGAGGAATGCGATAGAGCAATTTGGGGAAGACATAAGGCATGGCTCAATGACCAACAAAGGAAAACTGAAAAATCCTGTGAGGAACTAATTACTGCTAGAAGACAAACGGCCAAAGAAATTAGAAGAATTAAAAGAGATCATCAAAAAAATATCCTAAATAACGAGGATGAAGCATTCAATAAGCATAAAACAAGATATTATTACCAAACATTCAAACTATATCAACTGAAATACATTCCACCTACACTTATGTTGAAAAATAAAAACGGGATAATGTCACACAATAATAGAGACAATGCCAAAATTATGGCGGATTATTTCAAAGAATTACTCAACTACGAGGATCCAAAAGAACACTTCGAATTTGATCCCAATCCAAAAAACAAAACTCCCCTGGACAAGGTTATACCACCAAATTATGAAGAAGTGATTAAAGCAGTTGATTCACTTAAGAACTACAAAGCAGTGGGAGAAAATCAATTAGTAGCAGAATTGTGGAAAAATGCAAATAAACAAACTCTTCAAAATTTACATAAACATATCATAGACATCTGGAATACTGAAAAATTACCTGAAGAATGGTCCACAGCAATCATCCTCCCATTGTACAAAAAAGGGTGATAGATCAGATCCCAATAATTATCGGGGTATATCTTCACTTGATGTCACTTATAAAATCTTCTCAAAAATTATTTATACAAGAATTCATGAACAACTTGATCAAGAACTGGGAGAGTATAAAAAAAACTTATGACAGTATCCACCGTGAGTCATTATTAAAAGTCCTTCGAGAATTTGGTCTACATCGAAAACTCATCAACCTTCTTGGAATTACCCTTGAGAATACTAAATCAAAAGTGAAATTTGCAGGTAAATTGTCTGAACCATTTGAAATCCAAGGAAGGAGCTGTCCCGAACAAATTATTAGTCTTAAATGGATCATGAAACATCATAGAGTTGGAAACAAGCAATTGGTCATCACTTTTGTCGACTTTAAAAAACCTTATGACAGTATCCATCGTGAGTCATTATTAAAAGTCCTTTGAGAATTTGGTCTACATCGAAAACTCATCAACCTTCTTGTAATTACCCTTGAGAATACTAAATCAAAAGTGAAATTTGGAGGTAAATTGTCTGAACCATTTGAAATCCAAACTGGACTCTGCCAAGGAGATGGTCTTTCGCCCTTATTGTTTAATTGTGCATTGGAGAGAGTCATGCGAGAATGGAATGAGCAATGTCTTCTAACCGTTAAGATCGGCAGAAATATCAAACTTAATTGCCTAGCATTCGCAAACGATCTTGCACTACTAGCAAGTACTGTGGAAGAGGCTAAATTTCAAATCGAAGAACTCGAAAAAATTGCATGCAAAATTGGTCTACAAATCTCGCATGAAAAGACTGAAATGATGCCGAACTTCAGAATTGACACACCAACATTTCAACTAAACAATAGTAAACAAATTAAGATTGTGAATAAGTTCAAATATCTTGGGGAGATAATCACCTGGAACACAAACGAGAAACCATCGATAGACAGTAGAACATCCGAACTGAAACAAGCACAACGAATCACCTGGCCAACCTACAAAAGGAAATCTCTCTCAATGAATGCCAAATTTTGCCATTACAATTCTGTTGTTAATCTAGAGGCAACGTATGGTAGTGAAACACTCTTCAAGTTGAACATCAAATCAACAACTAACTGCAGAAAGCAGACAGACGAATCATCAGAACAGTTATTAACAAAAAACATCAAGTAAATGGCCAATGGAGATTGCTGCCGAATGAAGTGGTATATTGAGAGAGTGAATCAATAATAGATACAATGCGGAAAAGGAGAATCTCTTTTATTCTGCCATATCTCACGCTTACCAGAAACCAGACTAATAAAACAGCTGTTTAGTTACTTTTGGAAGAGTAAAACAAAGAACAACTGGTTCAAGGAGACCCAGCATGATTTAGATTAATTAAATTTAACGATGCTCCAAATTAAAAATAGAGAAGAGAAGAATATTTGAAGGAATAAATACTTATGATTCACATTAACAACATTTGAACGGATAAACTACACCATCACAGATGAACAAATGGCAGCCAGGTCAAATAGAATAAAGAAATTTTGGGTGCAGAAGAAGCTGAAGCTGAATCGCTAATGTCCAAATGCGGTTGTTAGACTTACTGTAACTGTACTTGTATTGATTAAAGTGCTCCAATGAGGGCGTAAAATATGAAGAAAGAAAAAAAAGGGTTATGTTAAGTCACTTCCTTAATAGTACATTATGCAACGAGCCTATAATGGCTATAATTAAGACACGAGTATTTTTATAAAACTAGCGTATGCAAGTTTTATAATTTCCGTACGAGTGTCTTAATTACCATTATAGGCGAGTTGCATACGACTGTTTATGTTCGACGATAATTATAACTTTATTATATGTTTTAACATACATATTCATAAATATCTGTTGAGAGTCAGCCACTTGAATTTTGTGATCGGAGAGCGAGCGCTGGGTATATCTCTGTCTTTCAAGATCTCCGACCGACCGACGCATGCGCTCTGTGTACTTACAATGCCATATTATGCAGGCCATATGTTTACATCTGCCGTCCCTCAGTAATATTGTCACCGGAGTCGTTTGAAGGCTGTGTAGAAATTAGGGTTGGTGATATTAAGGTACAGTGCTATTTCTTGTCTCATATTCGCCAGTGTATTTACGCGAACATATGGACGATGCGTATTCCATGTCGGTAATTTATTATAGTTCGATGTTGTGTTTATGTCCGACATGTTGGATTTTGAGCGCATGCGCGAAGGTATCGTTACCTAATTGGTCAATGAACGAGCTCTGATTGGCTGGAGAAACTGTATCGTAATGAAAAACAGTGTTATAATGACCATCATTATGATACAGTTTTCTGACACATAATAGTGAGGGTCGAACATAAAGTTATTTATGGGCTAAACTTCTACAATGTGCAGATCAATGGATTCTAAAATATTCATAAGAATACCATTTTTAGATGCGTGAAGTATTTTGCGTAATATTTCAGTATTGGTAAATTGACATGTTCTCCCTTTGTGGAATACCTCGTGTTTCTTGTATCTTGTGATAATATTACAGTACATCCGAATTGACTGAGATAAACAGTGTTGGCAAAGTGCATTTTCTCACAGATTCTTAAGTTTTGAAAAGACTGGATTTGTTCACTGTGAAGGGGTTGAATATTTTTCCATTATTAGTGTCCATGGTTTTCCAAGTTTGAATACACATTTTTATGAAAATGTTGGTAAGTGAATACATTCTGGTTGGTTGGTTCCTTAGTTTAAGGGCTACGACAACGCGGTCATGTAGCCCTGTGTACTTTGGGTGTGCGTAGAATTTGTCTGATAACCGGTGTTAATTGTGAGGGCTGCATTAGTATGTGTTATCTGTGATTCAGGTAGAAGGACTGCAGGCGATCAATTTTTCAAGTAGTTCCTACTTTTACTACCAAATGCTACCACCCACAACACCTAGATGAGGACTTGGCTACTAGATGCAATCGCAGCTAGCACCTGGCGGGGAACGTTGGAACTAATATAGCGTTAACAAACTAACCTACAAATTTTAGCTTTCAGAAGTGTAGTTAGTGGAAGGTTCCTTTTCATGCCATAAATCTATGACATTGGACCGCCGGGTTTACTTCTCCTGTGATAGAAGAAACACTGAGGGATTTTTAATGCTCTTAAAAAATCCCACGACTTCGGCTGGGTTTGAACCCGCGATCTAGGGCATAGAAGCTCAGCATGCTACCAACTACACCACCGAAGCTGCTAAGAATACATTCTCTTGTTACTGTAAGTGAATATGATGAATTAAAGAGTTTTCTTTTGAAATTCTTAATAACATGGTGCAAAGCTTTTTTAAAATTAATTATATTTGTTGCATTTGAATCCATCAAATTGTGATATCCTGTATATTGTGTTCATTTCTTTCTTGTAGTTCAAGAGGATAATTGTATGTTTATTGCTGTGTTGAGTAAACTGTATAACACAGCTTCTTTTCTGTGACTTCTAGGGAGAGTGGAGTTCTTCTTTTCTTTTTATGATTGTAATCTTTATGGGGTTTCTGAAAATGTTATATGGAAGGTTTTCTTGCACTGTAGTTATTGAGAGATCCAGATCATTTAGTGAGTTATTTTCAGATTCCATTATGAATTTGATGTACATTGGGCACATTGTGAGATGGTTATGAAACTGATCTGCAATTGTGGAGTTTTTATTGATTGCTGTGAATACGTCGTCTACATATCTGACCTCAGAATTCTAGACCTTGCGCTCAATTTATTATAGTAGTAGTTTTGAGGTGACCAACATACTGTATATGTTGGCTGGGGTTCTGATTCTGGGAAGATCCCACTGTATTCTTTGTAAATAGTGTTATAAAATAAGAAGTAATTAGAGCAAGTACAAAAGAAATGATGGACATAAATTCTTCAATTTCTACTGAGCATAATCTGCTGAACTCTGTTAGGTTTTTCAAAATTATATTCAGAGTGTCTAATATGCGTGTACTCAAATACATGTCCTTGATGTTGAAAGAGTGCTGTGAATAGACACCAGTACCTGAAATGTATAACTTATTGGGTTCTGCCATTGCCACAATCTCTACCATACAGATACATTTATTCTAGACACAGTCTAGGAAGAATTAAGAAGGATATACATTAAAATTAAATAGATCTAAATAAAACACTAGTGAACATCCAGTCATAAACTTCCTCAATAATAACATGAATCTGTTGATTGGTACTTTAATTCACCACACCATATCCAACCCTCGACCAAATCATTGAGAAGATAGAAGAATATAACCTGCCTCTCAAATTGCCTTTGTGGAATACAACAAAGCATTTGACTCAGCACAACACCCAAGCACACTCCAGGGTCTAAGCAACCAAGGATTAGAAGTGAAGTAAGCCAACATTCAGCAAAAAGTCTACAATCATAATGATGATGATGTCTGTCAACACCATAGAGAAAACCAATAAAGAGAGACAAGCCTTCAGTCCAGGCAGGGAAGTAATATACGGCGATCCTATCTCCCTTAACCGCTTCAACTGCGTGTGAGAATATATAAGGTGCGTTCAAAAAGTAACGAGCCGGAGGCATAATGACAGAAACCAGTACCTGTATGTTAGAAGTATTGGCCCTGGCTGTTGAGGCACTTGTCCCACTGTGACACGAGGCGGTGAATGGCTGTCTCATAAAATTCCCTGGGCTGCGATGTGAACCAGTTCCGCACGTACAGCTGGACGTCGACGTCCGAGGTGAATCGTTGGCCCCGCAGTGCCCTTTTCAGGGGACCAAACATGGCATAATCACAGGAAGAGAGGACTAGACTGTATGGAGGGTGGCCGAGAACCTCCCATTTGAATTTCTGCAGGAGTGCCCGCGACTGTGTTGGCCGTATGAGGTAGTGCATTGTCATGGAGCATATGACCCCATGGGAGAGATTGCCTGGTCGTTTTGTTTAGATCGCTTGGCGAAGGGTGGTCAAGGTTTGCGAGTAACGCTGGACATTCACTGTTGTCCCGTGCGGCATGAAGTGTATCAGAAGGGGGCCATCTTGGTCAAAGAAGAACGTCAGCATTACCTTTCCTGCACTCATGTGGATGGCCTTGCCTTTTTTGGGTGGGGGTGACCCTGGATGCTTCCAATGGAGGCTTTGTCGTTTGGATTCTGGTTCGAAGTGATGACACCATGACTCATCTCCAGCCACCACTCGTGCCAGGAACCCATTCCCTTCCCTCGCATAGCGCTGCAGATGACAAAGACAGTGGGCCATTCGACCTGCTTCCTGGTGTGGTTAAAGACTGTGGGACACCCATTGGGCAGTCATTCCTTCATGATGGTGTGCACACTTCTGACGCTCAATCCAACCACGGCGGCTATGGCGTTCACTGTTACTCGGCGATCCTGGGTAATGAGTGCATCAACCAGCTGGACGTTGTCATCAGTAATTCACGGGGTGCTCCAGAGCGGGCATCATTGACTAACAACACCCGTCCTTCCCTGAAGCGCTTGTGCTATGCCTTGACCCTTGCAAGGGACATGCAGTGTTCGCCGTTCACTTGTGACATTCGGCGATGAATGTCCGTTCCCCCTACTCCTTCCATTGTCAGAAACCGAACAACACCTCTTTGCTCTTTGTTTGACGCCTCCATGTCACTGTTTGCAATGCGACTGGCAGCGTTGGGCAATGATGCATGCTGCTGCTCGCTTTGTATCATCATGTGACGTGCATGCATGCCCTCTAGCGACAGGCTGTGACCTTCCACGCTCTGGTCGGAACCACACCTCGTTACACACGCCACGATTAGCCGATGTCGTCATCGGTTTGCGCATTCCAGCCTCCGGCTCATTACTTTTTGAACACACCTTTCATTAGAAAATTAAAATGGGACAAGTATGGCTTGAAAATCAATGGGAAGGGATTGTAACACCAAAGTTTTGCTGTTCACATAATGCCGGTTGCAAGGTCTCCTCAAAGAACTATAACAATATTGCTTCTCAAACTAAGCACATACAGTCTCACAATGAACTACTATAAAACATAACTAAGATCCAACGGTCCATCAAAATTCAATCACAATAGATTCAAATGCTCTGCAATATGACGAATATGTATATCAAGGCCAAGTAATCTCACTAACATAAAACGGACAAGGATGGGAAGGCCTTTTAAACACTAAATTTCATACTGTGAGATAAATCATTCAACAGGAAATTCAGACAAAGATACTAGATACCAGATATTCAGACTTGGTACTTAACAGCCAAGCAAGAAAAAGAGAAAATAATAGACGTGTGCTAGAATGAAAATAAAATAGAGATTAAGTTCCAAGAATTTACATCCCCAGAGAACACCACGCAGCAAGCTAAAACAATACAGTTAAATGGAGATAAACAGGGCATGTCGTGAAACTACAAAAGAATACATGCGCATAGGGCCCTTACATAGGAAAGTCATGCCAGACCAAGAAGAAGATGGGCAGATTATTTCAGACATCTACTAACAGCACGTCCCCGTTAAGTCCAACCCCTCGTCCACGTCGTGGGGGACAGCCTGTAATGGCGAAGTACATCGGGGACCTTGTGTGCCCCAGGACTGCTACGGTAGCTGTGAAGGCCATACAAGAATCCTGAAAAGTAGCCGCTAGTTTGGTAAAGTTCTTAATGGCAACTGAGGCGGAGAAAGAGACTTTTGGTATAGTAAAGTTGGCAGAAGAGCTCCTCTTGGAGTTAAAAAAAGAGGAAAACCACTGACTGCCTTGTGGTGAAGAGGGATCTTCAAAGGCTAAGGGTGTGGAGGAACGCGAGCCATCTGCCGGAGCTTCCACCGGAGCTATATGATTGTTGTATATGAAAACTTCCTTGGGAATAAAGGTTGTGTATGAATTTGCTCCACGCATATCAATACTTCAAATATTGGTGCCGAAAAATCCGGTGAAACGTAAATGTAAGGGAACTACCTTAAAACGAGACGAAGAGTTTGAAGGAAGATTTCTCAAGTGCAAATCAGTGTAAAGTGAACGTAACTTAATTGTACGAGCGTCTCAACCTATAGCCTCCAACACGCAGATGAGTACCGTATCTAATTTTCTGAACTAAGATGTTATACAATACGGGATTTAGGAGTTGACCACATGTTATTTTATGTCCAAGTACGATCTGGCAATGAATTATCACGTTTTGTTTGAGGTATATAAAATGTCACTGTTGGAAGTTAGTTGATACAGTTCTTGCTATAACCTTAATGCGATACAGCCAAAGAGGTTATATGCTTATTCATAAGAGATTCCAACACGCTCATCGTGACTACTAGCGATATCTACTGACATAAACCTCAACTTCCTTATTCCATATAAACACGAGGTTGGCTACGGGAATTTCACGCCCTACTCGACATTTCAGAACTGTCATTTTCCCCAGCCACCTGAAGTAAACTAAATTAACTATCAGCTGTCACTAAATAAACGCTATTTTTTGCACGCTTCAAACTTGTACTTAGAGACTCTTATTAGACATAGAGACAGCACTTATTATAAATCAAGATGAATGAAACCCGACTGGCAACATTATCCAATTTGAAGAAGAAACGAAAGAGAGAGAGGACTAATGTTACACGATTTTCTTCAGAAATAAATGAATTTACAGAGGAAACTTCCGTGGAAGACTATCAATATTCTACAAATCGTCTTAAGGAATCTCTGGATCGTCTGATGTCACTAGATGACGCTATTCATGACCTTCTATCCGAGACGGAATACAACGAAGACGTGGTAGCCTGTGAAGAATATATTGACAAGGCTAAACAGGAAATTCATAACGCTACGCGGGAACTTGAAAAGAGACTTGCTGCCAACACAAACAGCATGACTAATGTGCCAAATCCCTCAGTCCACACTCCTCTTCATTGCGTCAAACTACCTCCCATCAAACTTGAGCCGTTTTCAGGGGATGTTGAGTGCTGGTCCCGGTTCTGGGAGCAGTTCGAGATGTCAATTGATCAGGACACTACCCTTTCTACTGTGAACAAGCACGTCTTCCTACGGGGGTACCTAGAAGGTGAACCTAAGCGACTCGTCGACGGAATAGCCGTGAATGGTAATACCTACGAACAGACTAAACTAATTCTTAAATCAAAGTACGGGGACAAAAATCGAATCATTCAGGCCCATTTGGACTACTTAGAGGACCTTAAGCCAACTCTCAACGATAGCCCTGAGTCACTGAACGTGACATATGTTGAATGTCACCGGCGGGTCCAGGCGTTGATATCGTTAGGTGAAAACGTAAACGCATATGGTCGGGTACTAACTCCAAAAATCCTACGAGCATTCCCCGAAGATATCTGCAGACACTGGCTTATCCACTCCAAAAGGACAAATACACCTGAGAGCGACATCTCCGCACTGATGGCGTTCTTAAATGAAGAGGTAGAAGGAGCTCTAATGGCGCAGAAGATCCGCGATGCAACAATAGCCAGCTCCGACTTTACTCCTACCGCTGCAATGCTTCATGTCCATTCTAACCGGAGGAAGCCTGTGCGAGAGAAGAGATGTACAGGACCATTTTGTGTCTTCTGCGAGGGTCAAAACCACTGGGCTCAGGACTGCAGGACTATAACAGATGTAAATAGCCGTATTGCCAAACTGAAGGCTGCAGACCGCTGTTTCCTTTGCCTTAATCGTGGCCACAACTCCAAGGCATGCAATAAGTAAGAAAAGGCACAATGTTCTATCTGTAAAGGGAACCATCACAAATCAATTTGCCACACCATTGGCAATTCGCCATTACCAAACCCACGCACCTCAGCAACATCAGTCGGTAATATAGATGTATCATCCACAGATTTCACATATTTGCAGACGGTGAGGGTGTGGATTACTGGACCTACAGGGATTAGCAAACTTACTAGATGTGTCCTAGACGGAGGTAGCCAGTCCTCCTTTGTGACTAAGACCCTAATTGATGAACTACGCTTAGAGGTAATCAGCAATAGTTCCCTATCTGTAAGTTCTTTCGAAACCACATCTTCTTCCTCTGCCCAACGCAGATTGATTCAGCTAAACATGAAAGGGATTTGGGCCAATTCCATTATACCTATCACTGCACTGGAAAGTAATCACTCGTTTTCCCCGCATCCAACTGTTCCTCATGATATTTACATGCTAGGGAAAATGCGCAAACTATTACTGGCGGATCCCAAGGACAGCTGCGTTGATCTCCCTATTGAACTCCTGATTGGTGCTGATCAATACTGGCGTATTGTCAAAGACACTTCACCCATACGACTTTCTCAATCAGTAGTACTACTGCCATCACATCTGGGATGGATTCTTAGTGGAAACCGCTCAGGAATAAAGACAAATTCCATGAGTGTCAACTACATCAATCTTGATCAGACAGTCTCTATTGTAGACAACGACTTTCACCACTTCTGGGATTTAGAAACAATAGGGATCTCAGTTGAACAATCACGAACCATGACTGAAAAGGATTCTCCACTACTTTCTCAGTTTCACGCTTCACACGAACTTGAAGATGGACGAAGAGTGGTATCTCTTCCCAGAAAGGAGCACGTCACTCTATCTAGCAACTATGAAAATGCTAAGCAATGATTTCGTGTACTCGAAAAGAGACTTGAAAAGGACCAAACGCTACGCGACTTTTACCACGAGCAAATGCTAAACTACATTAGACAGAAACAAGTAGAAATAGCGCCGCCTACTGATGGAACAGAAGAGACTTTCTACTTACCCCACCACTTAGTCAGGAAAGAGAAACGTGGAAACTCCAAATGGCGTGTCGTTTTTGACGGAGGAGCTCACGAGAAGGGAACATATTATTTTAACGACACCTTAGAAGTAGGTCCCAATCTCCTTCCAGACATTCTTTCTATGATGCTAAAATTCTGACAGCACCCCTGGGCCATTGTAGGAGATATAAGCCAAGCATTTCTACAACTAGCTCTCCATACAAAGGACAGAAACCCAACACGTTTTCTCTGGTTTCACTGCATCCAGAGCTCCGATGGGAACTACACTATGACGAAGGATATTGTAGCATACCGTTTCACGAAATTACCATTTGGGCTCAACTGCAGTCCATTCCTTCTCTCCACTACACTGAGAGAGTTAGCTATCACCCACGAAAAGGAATTTCCTGAGGTTGCCGCTCTCATAGATCAACATATGTTCATGGACGACTTTGCTGCATCCGTACAGGGTGAAAATGAAGTAATCTCCCTCTACTACCAACTTGTATCTCTGATGAAGAAAATACACATGCCCATGTCGAAATGGGCAACTAACTCATGGCAAATGAAAAAGATTTGGAAGGCTGAAGGCTAAGAGGTGAAACAACAAACGCAAGTTCTGGGTATTAATTGGGACACAGAACATGATACCTTCCACTTTGATCATCGAGACGTTACAGATAAAATAACAGCCAATCCAGTTACCAAAAGGCAACTACTGCAAGCCACTGCTAAACTATACGATCCATTGGGTCTAATATCTCCAACCACCATTGTAGCCAAAATCATTTTCCAGGATACTTGGATCAGGGGGGTTGGATGGGATGAACTTCTTCCACATGATGTTGGCCTACGTTGGAATCATTGGATATCTACACTTTATTCAATATCGCACATTCAAACTCCTCGTTGGGTCAGCACTACCCATAAAGGAGGGTCACAGGTTCATGTGTTTTGTGATGCCTCTGAACGGGCATATGGTGCAGTACTTTACGTTAGGAATCCCACAGACCACCACGCTTTAGTACAAATTATGTGTAGCAAGAATCGTCTTGCTCCGGTCAAAAGAGTTACACTGCCACGCTTGGAACTCCTCGCAGCGCTTATAGGTGCTAGGCTGCTTGACTATTTCTGTAAGGCGACAGCCTACCCAATTGCGGATGCTGTTTTATGGAGTGATTCTATGGTAACTTTAGGATGGATAAGAGGAAACCCAAATAACTTCAAGACCATTGTCTGCAACAGAGTAACCGAAATCCAGACCTACACTAGTCCAGGCCAATGGCGACACTGCCCAGGAGCAAACAACCCAGCAGACTGTCTTTCCCAAGGACTTCCCGACGATGAACTCGTTTCATTTGATACGTGGTGGAAGGGACCTGTTTGGCTTACACAGCCCCCGACTTGTTGGCCTAACGATACTGGCTTCCTTAACCTAACACTTCCGGAAGCAAATAAATTGATAAAACAAACACTGCTTGTCACTGTGTTTGAGCCACTCCTTCAGGTTTCAAAATATTCCTCCTACTGGAAGGTTTTACATATCACCGTATTCGTCCAGAGGTTCGTTTACATTTTGAAGACGCAGAAACGACCACCGGCAAATCTCACAGCTTCCGAATTACACGACGCCCGTTTGTATTGGATTAGAGCCGTCCAATCACAATGTTTCGCTGAGGAATTAACATGTCTTCAGAAAGAGAAATGTTTACCGATAACATCCAGAATTGCTTGTTACCACCCCTACTTGGCAAATGGCTTAATTCGCCTAGGTGGTAGATTAAATTTTTCCAACTTGACTTCAGATGAAAAACACCCCATATTGTTAGATGGCTCTCATCATTTTAAAAAACTGCTAATCATGCACAACCATATCAAGCTGCATCATCTTGGAGTTCATGTTGTTCTGATGGAGCTCAGAGAAGAATTTTGGATTCTGAAAGCACGCCAAGCCATAAAGAAAGTTCTTCATAATTGCCTACCGTGCAAAATAGCTCACAACAGACACGCAGAAGCTATCGAAGCACCACTTCCAGCTGACCGAGTTCAACCCACTAAGCCTTTCGCAATCACTGGGATCGACTTCGCCGGGCCCCACTACATTAAATCTCACGCTACTATCAAGAAGGCTTACATTCTTCTATTCACTTGTTCAACCGCTCGAGCACTTCACCTTGAACTTACTACGGACTTATCCACTGACCGTTTCCTAATGGGACTCCAACGGTTTGTCGGACGGAGGGGACTGCCTCATACCATATAATCAGATAATGCTCAAACTTTCCATGGAGCCAACAAAGAACTACAAAATGTCACTACCGTGCTGACAGATTCCCAGACTCACCAGTATCTCGCGCATAACAACATCAGGTGAAAGTTCATCCCACCAAGAGCGGCTTGGTGGGGAGGATGGTGGGAGAGGATGGCGGGCTCTGTCAAGCGCTGTATACGGAAGACTCTAGGAAAACTGACAAATTGACGAGGAGCAAACCAATACCCTGCTCATCAGTATTGAAGCCGCCCTTAACTCGAGACCACTCACCAAGACAGATGATCAAGAAGTACTAACTCCCGCCCACTTCTTGAATGGAAACAAACTAACAGCAATACCATCCAGACAAACAACAACAGACGTTAACTTAACTAAGATGTACAGACTGAAACAAAGAATTGCAGACGATTTTTGGAGACGTTGGACAAAGGACTACCTTTTAGAATTGAGATCTTTCCACCACGTCCGAAACACCCGCAGCAAGTCAACAGCGCTCAAGGTAGGCGACGTTGTACTTCTGCAGGAGGACCATGTGCGACGCCATATGTGGAAGTTGGCGCAAATAGAAGAACTTCGACCTGGCAGAGACGGCGTGACGAGGACCGTACTCCTGAGGACCACCTGCGGCACGCAGATGGTTCGACCTATCCGGCTGGTCATCCCTCTGGAGATCGGGGAAGACCAGGGTGGGGAGGTTGTGGAGGAACGCGAGCCATCTGCCGGAGCTTCCACCGAAGCTATATGATTGTTGTATAGGAAAACTTCCTTGGGAATAAAGGTTGTGTATGAATTAGCTCCACGCATATCAATACTTCAAAAAGGGAGACAACCCCAACAGAAAAACGCAAGCTTGGAGGCGTAGGTGGCAGCCCCACCACCAAGCTTGGGTGCTGGGGGCCAATAACTCTGACTCATTAAATTAATCTATTAAAGAAACATCAATGATAAGAAATCGGATTTATCCAAAGATGACTTTTAGTTTGAAAAGGTTAACGAATATTGGGTTATGGAATGTGAGAACTCTCCGGGAAAGTGGGGAACCCGCAGGATAACAAGGAAGAGAGGGAGGCCCAAAGAAACGTGGTGAAGATCAGTACACATGGAAAAAATGGAAGAAGGCAAGACCTGTAGCAAGGTGAAGAGGTTGGCTGTCAATAGGATCAGATGGAGATGCTTTGTTGATGCTTATGTTCCACGAGGGACAACAGGAATTAGGTCACTAGCACCACACTGGACCAGGGTAGCTTGAAGCAGAATTGACTGAAAAGAGACTGTGGATCCAGTAAAGTGTTATAACTAACATAAATTATAAAATTGTAGACTAATGTTCAAAGTAACACAACAACGAGCTCCCCATATGAGATTAATTCCGCTCGAGGGTGACCTTTGCCCTTCATGGAACAGCATAGGCTTTATTTGTCCATTCATTCATTGATAATGATGGTTTAGTGTCCTATCTGCGAGTTTTGTGTGTTAGCAGATGTTGCATTATGCAGTATCAATAATTGACCACCTTCCTCCTCCAATGCAGGTAGTTGTAATTCCCATGTTGTATCCTGCAGGGAAATACAGTACATTAATGTTAACGAATAATTGACTGCAGTTCTATGAGGACTGCAAAGAAAGTGGTGGTTAAAGGTTCATTGACACAAATGCATGACGTGCCAGTGCCGTGTTTGGTCAGTTCCAAGAAATTCCATGAGTGTCAGTGAATATTTATATTATTCCTTTGAAGCTAACTACAGTATCACATCTACTTATACATTGATATGAAATTGACCATATTGCTCTTTCTGGGTCCATATTGACTTAAAATTTATGGCCACCTTACAAATTTGAAGGTTATACAAGGACAATCCAGAAATTAAATTTCTCTACCTTTCTTCTTTTAAACTAAACGGAAATATGAGCCTGCTTGACTGATTTATGATTAGAGACTGGGTTTTAAAGGAAAAAATATTCGTTAAAAAAGGACCAAAAATGGGAAAAATATTCATTAAAAAAGGACAAAAAAAGGGGGAAAATATTCATTAAAAAGGGATTATTTAAGAAAAGGGAACTGGTCAAGAGATTAAAGGAAATAAAATGGTATGCAAAATCAGTTAATCACTTCTAATTTAAAACTTTACTGCATTTACTGTATTTAATCAATTACATGTTCAACATTTGAGAATGTTAAGGATATAGGCCTATTCTCTTTTATGTAGTGTCCTTGTGTTACAGCGTTTATTGTATTAAGAACAAATTGAACCTGATGACATTTAACATTTCAATATGTTTGAAGGTCAAATTTTGTCTCTTTGAATTTAAAATATCTTTATACAAAGAAAATGAGCGTTCAACATCCACGGAAACCAGTGGGGAATACTTGGTTTTTACTCTAAACCAGTGCACTTCACTAGTTTTTCAATGTCTGGATTCTTTGATAAGCTTGCCTTAAGTTTTTCTTTTGCGAATCCCTCAAGCATGTTGTCAATTCTTTCAACCACACTCCACTGCACCTCCTTGGGTAAGCACTGTTCTTCCAGTTGCAAGATGGCGGCAGGAAGAAACTTGAACGTATGCACTGCGTACAGCTCTGTCTCCAAATTCGGGTCACTCAGCAGGTCCTTCGCTTGACCCACAGCTGCAGATTCAACATCATCCAAAGACAGTATAAATTCCTTTATCTTAGTGAAATGTTGTCGTTTCCTATGGCTAGCCCGGATTCCAATCCATCAGCTTTCTTGCGTTCCAATAGAGTTGTGTGAGGTTTCCAGAAGTTCTAGCAGTCACATCAAGTTTGTTGCAATGTAGCAGGTGCCCCTTATCCATTTTACATCCAGTCTTAGTGAAATGTTCACAAAGGAAAACAGCACATGCAATTCATGTCCCCCATCTAGGTATGATGGGAAACTTAGGTAGTGGTAGGCCTGTAACTTTCTTGTAAATCTGTATTCTACTTGGAGCTTTAATCAATGTCTTCTTAAGTTGGGATATGAAGGCATTTGCAACAATATATTCAACCCTTACTGCTTCACATACCCTATGCAAAGCATGGCCAATACAAGTTGTATGGTGGAGATTAGAATACATAGGCTTCAACTGTTCAAATGCTGAGACCATGTATGATGCTTGGTCTGTAACAACTTGCCACACTTTGTTGTACTGTATTCATGATGCCAGAGTTTAAAACAACAGTCATTGAAACTCTGCATTATAGATGTAGAGTTTACTTTTTCCAATTCGTACATGGCAGCCAATATTGGTTTTGATGGATCTCCTGTCAATGGCATCACAAGAATGTTTAGAACAGCTCTTGTAAGTGAATCAGTTGCTTCATCCAAAATGAAGCAAACTGAATGTTCTCCAACAACCTCCTTAACTTTTTGTACATTAGCTTCATAACTTGGTTGTAGGTAACTCTTTCTAAGTGTACTTTCATCAGGGACAGTGGGTTGTGTGTATTTTTCCAAGAAACTCTTCATTGCTGGGTTATTTACCTTATTTAAAGAAATTCCACACTGAACAAAGGTAACTGTGAGGTCACTGAAAAAAACGTTTCGTTCCCTGCTTTTTTGTTCGGCCTTCTGAAAAGATTCCTGTAAAAATGATTGTTTGGAAACTTTTGCACGAATACCTTTGTTTTTCTCATGTTTGGCATACTTGAGATGCTGAATTATTCTGTCCTTTACATGTTTTCCATCTACTTTAATATCAATATCACATAGAGAACATCGAATAACGGTACCGTCCGTTTCAATTAAATCGTCCTTGAAACTGCTTACCGCTCTTCGCATTTTACTGCTAAAAGACGACTTCGCCATCACTATTACAAGCTACTGCTGCCACTTAACGGTGCGTGCTATTCTCTATGACTCTATTTCTGCTACTGGAGCGAGCAAGCTACTGTAACCAAAGAGAATAGGCTGTAACTGCTTCACACATTCTGGAGGGGATGCGACGAGTCTAACAACACCTGCAGGTGGGGTGAGGCGGTGCAGTGGGCGAGTTCAACTCTGGGGTGAGTTCGGTATAGAACCCGTGTTAATTCTTTCTTCCCTTACGCTACATCGGTATTTTATGCAGGTATTTTCCCTCAAAGTGAAATACATTCTTGAGGTTTTGCCGTATATTCTTAAAAAAAGGAAAAATAAGTGCAGATGTAGGAGAAAAAGGAACAAGGGCTAAAAAAAAAGGGGAAAAAAGGGAAGTTAAAACACGTCAATTTTGAATTTTAAATACAGTTTTAACCCATAGTATCGATTATTTCTTGTTCCCAATTACATTTAAAAGAAAGGTATTCCCTTTAAAATCCGGTCTCTATTTATGATGTAGCAATCACATACTGGCTGGAAAAGTCCTGACTGCTGTCAGTAACGCAACACAGTGGCTTGAAAAGGCAGTTCTTATTCCTTCTCTCGCCACCAGCGAGGTTCGGTCTATGACGAAGTTTCATAATGCACAAAACATAACGCCGATCTAAATTTATCGTCAGCTCTGTAAGGTCCACGGACCAAAGGTCATCAGCAAACAGATGGTGCGTTGCTGGTGTAGACAATTTGCCAAAGGTTGTCAAAATGCAAAGTGGGGCCAAGTACCCTCTCAGGAAAACCCTGCTGACCTCATATCGCAAGGGATTCCAACCATAGATATTATTAACCATCATCTTGGGTGGTTTGGACCTCATTGGTTAGTCTAGGAAAATTCACAACCTCCTCCTACATTCCAACCTGACATCAGTCTGCCAGAGATGATGAGTTCAAATGTTGTTTGCATACGGTACTTAACATACCGTACTTACAGTACATGGTTTTGGTGTTGAAAGCGCATCTTTCAAGGAGAACCAGAAATGTTAGCTGCTAATGTGCTGCTATGAGCACCCTCTATGTATGGCCTCCTTTTGTAAGCTCCTTGGAGAGCAGCAACCAGTGGGTCGTGGTTTTAGATAGTTCATAACGCTGCGCGGTCGGTATTCAATTGCAAAAAAAACAACAACATGGAATTGATAAGATACAAGGCAATAAGGAAGAAATAAAAGTCATTTTTATTAAAGAGGACAAAAATTCATTACACCACCAAAAGCAGACCCAACTTATTAACATTGAGTCGATGATGATGAGGGCCGCGGGCGACCGTCCCTCATCAATGACAACCTTGTGGAGCTAATGCAGCAGTGGATTATGGAACTCAGCAGCCATTTTCCGCAGGTATCGCAATTCTTGTTGCATGAAATTGTCACTGTTCAAGAAAGTGTGTGCCAGGCGGGCGACTATAAACCTGGCGCCCAATCACAAAATGCACCACTGACTTTTTTGCATGATGACGGCGACGAGTTACTTGACAGCATTGTCACAGGCGATGAGCCCTGGGTTGCGACTTTACCCCGAAAACCAAGCAGCATTCAATGCATTGGCATCACAGTGGATCTCCGGTCAAGAGGAAAATCAAACAGATTGTGTCAGTGCACAAAGTGATGTGTACGCTGTTCTGGGACTGGAAGGGCATTCTGCTCATTGATTTCCTGCCCAGAGGTGAAACAGTGAACGCTGACCGTTACTGTGAAACATTACAGAAATTGGCAAGGGCCATTCAAAACAAGAGGCAGTGTTTAGTGCGGGTGTTGTGCTGATCCATGACAATGCTCGACCACGGCTTGGCGCACAGCAACTGTTTTGCAGGAGTTCGTCTGGGAGCTGTTTCATCATCCACCATACAGTCCTGATCTTACTCCCACCAGTTTCAATCTTTTCATGCACCTCAAGAAATTCCCCTCCTCCATCAGCATTTTTACACTGACAAAGAGCTGAAGACTAATGTCACATGCTGGTTCCATTCCCAGGCGGCAGACTGCTACGACACAGGAACACAAAAGTTGATCCCACGATATGACAGGTGTCTCAATTTTGGTGGTGATTATATCGAGAAATAGCTAAGAAATTGCTGAATCTGGTGCCAATAATATGGCAAGCATTAAGGTCGCAAAACGCTCCTGAACTATACATAAAACTCATAATGGATATGTATAACAATGTAAAGACATGTGTCAGAAGCCCAGCTGGTTTGTCTGAAAGCTTTGATATCAAAGTGGGGGTTCATCAGGGAAGTGCTCTAAGTCCACTGTTATTCAATATTACTATAAACTATCTAACAAAACAATTTCAGAAACCCTTACCGTGGAATCTTTTGTACACTGACGATGTGGCACTGATATCTGACAGTATTTATGACCTACAGGAGAGTTTAGACCAATGGAGAAGAGCTCTAGAGTCTAATGGACTTCACATTAGTAGAACCAAGACTGAATATATGGTATGCGATTTCCACAACAATAAATCCAGTATGCCAAATATTGAACTTATACTAGATGGTGAAACCTTACCAAGGGTAACAAAATTCAAATATCTAGGTTCTGTCATTGCTGAAGATGGCACGATAACCGCCGATATAATCCATAGGGCCACGTCTGGGTGGAACAAATGGCGCGAACTAACAGGAGTTTTATGTGATCCGAAAATACCCATAAGAACGAAGGGGAAAGTTTATAAAACTGCCGTAAGACCACTCCTACTCTATGGTAGTGAAACATGGGTACTACAAAGGCACATGAGCAAAAGCTACATACCACTGAAATGTGTATGTTACGTTGGGCAGGTGGAGTTACTCTCAAAGATAAAATCCATAATGAACAAGTGCGGGGCAGTTTCAAAGTAGCGCCTATAACAGAGAAACTTTTAGAAACCACGCTAAGGTGGTATGGACATGTTATGCGAAGACCGGAGAATCATATAAGTGAAGAAGTGCCTTTCCATGACTACGCAAAAGAGAGGGAGCGGCAGACCTCAAACCACATGGATGACGAATGTCCAGAGGGACATGAGAGTATTGGGCCTATCTGCTGACAATGCTTTCCAAAGAAATGAGTGGCGCCTCAGGATTAAGAAAGCCGACCCCGCGTAACGAGAAAAGGTGAGGAGGAAGAAGAAGACTAGGGAAACTTGATTTCTGGATGGGCCTCGTATAACTTATAAAATCTTTCACCATGTCCATCCTTATTATTTTATTAATTAAGACACTTGTCAAATATATATGTTTTGGCTCTTTTTTTATAGAGCCATCTTCAGCAAATATACAAAATATGAAATTGTGAGCATATAAAAAACCATTTTGGTGTATCTTGTCTCATGACATTACATGTTTGTTATTGACATCTAAATATTAATAGATTATCCAAAGCATAAAAATTTCCTTTCAAGAAAAAAACATTAAATACTTTTTATGAACATGTTAAAACTTGTTTATTTAAAATTTTCTAATCGAGCTGAAATGGTTATTTGTAGCTGAGTAATTATGATTCGTTAATTGGATTATTCGATATTCCTTTGCTTAAATTAATGAGTCAGTGTCTAAATTTACAGTATATAGTTCCATTTGAATGGTATTGAGACTTGAATTGTGAAAGAAGACAGTGAAGTAACATGAACTTTATCTTATAATTGTTATTCTTTTGGTTGTTCTTAGTTTTCTCCTTAAAAAAAAAAAAAAAAAAAAAAGAAACTATGAATATTCTAATTTAAGTGTGTTTAAGACTTACATCTTTAGTGAGACCAAAGTGTGTGAGATGCCTTAACTCAGACTTGCGTGTCAGTTTATCGCATGCTAGCAGCTGTATTGCCTGAGCACAGTGGGGGAAGGAGGCAGTGGGGAGTTGGGGGTGTGATGCACTGTTAGCCATTATAAGCCATAGGCCTGCATTTTCCTTACTTATTTATTTAGCGTATGGCTTTTATGCCGGGAGTGTCCGAGGACATGCTCGGCTCACCAGAGTTTGTAGCTGCTTCTATGCGGACGCCCATGGGGTGAGCAACAAGTACCATCGCATGTGGAAGAGATGAAATGAATGAAGATGAATGAGGAAGTTTAATTTCAAGTAGTTCCAACTTTGGCTACCAGATGCCACTGACACCTAGCAACGAATGTTGGAACTTGATAGAGAGTTTCTAACGAAATATAACGTACAAATTTGGTTACACACCACCAATTGTAGTGGTAGGATCTTTTTCATGCCATAAATCTATGACATGGACCCGCCGCCTTTACTTATTAGAGGCTATAACCTATAATTTTAACCATGACATGTTCAATGGCATATTCCAATAGGGTTTCAAGAATGTGAAGGATGGTAACCATGGATCACGTGATAAAAAACTAGCAATTATCAGCAATTGCTGCCAATTACCAACTTACATTCAAGCTGTCAGTTTCAATGTTTGCAAATATGACAATTTTGAAGTATGAGTGTTAACAGTGAATGCAACTCTGTGTCAAGAAAATTACTATTAATCAATAATATAATAAATGAATTATAGAGTTTTCCCTCTCCTCGTTAACTTCTTCCACTCACAGCACCTGCATGTTCTTGTCCCGAGTGCCTGAGAGCAACAAACTGCTTTTTCTGTTATCCATGAGTCCTTATCATACCTCCTTCAGTTAGAGTTTCCGTGATGCTTGAATGAGCATGTTCACATTGATAAAATGTGTACATTCCAGATCATGGGTGGTTTGAGTATCGAGAACATTGAAACTAAACCCAATATAAATGCCAAGAGTGATACTGAATCGCTAAGTAGTAGTGGAGGTAAGTTTAAGTTGGGGTAATGTTGGTGAAATTAATTTCAGTAGGCCAAATAACAGTAACAGTGAATATGAAGACTGAGAAATTGGACACAATGGCAAAATGCCGGCATTCAGGTATCTCATACTTTTCAACTATCAACTTTCAATGATTTTGTAAGTGATGTGGAACTGTCCATAATTTGGAAAGGGGATCATAAGAAATTGGCTAGATTATTTTTCTCATATGTTGAGAAGTGCTGTAATATTCAATAACATGTAAGAAATGCACCTTGCTACTATATTGAGTAGAATGCTTCCTCAAATATTACTAACAGAGGGAATGTGGAAGTGCTAAGTCAACAATCCTATGAGTCATTAGGGGACAGATGTAGGACCTAAGATATTTTCTATTAATGTTAGAACTTTTTTTTTTATTAGATTAATTTATAGTCGCTTTAACTTGGAAAGTCTTATCGCGACTTTCACTGTAGATTTACATTATACAATACAATACATACAATACATTGAATTGAATACACTATAAAATCATAAAATGAACACTAGAAATAAAGAAAAGTCCCACTACTATGAGTTGATCAATCAGATTTTGAAATAAAGTTCCGAGTCTTTGAAGAACTTGATGAGTTTTTTGAGCTGTGAAAGAGATGAGAAGGCCTCACATATCTTCTTGGGAATGCTGTTATGCTGGCGCCAGTGGTTGTAGAGAGCACAGTCTGAGATTATGTGCTGCACAGTCAGTACGCTGTTACATGTTGAGCAGATAGGGGGTTGTTTCTTCTCGAGGAGATAGCTGTGTGTGATGTTGGTATGACCTATTCTTATTCGTGATATTAGAACTTGATCTTGCCTGGAAAGTTTATGATGGAGATATTTTTCTGTGGTTCCTGATGTTATTTCATGGAGTTTACTGGTAGAAATTCTAAGCCAATGATTCTTCCACTGTTGGAATACTTTTCTTTTGACGTAGGAAATGATGTCAGTATGAGGTGTAGCTATTGTAGGATCACATAAAGGTACAAGTGTGGCTTCTTTAGCTGCTTGATCGGCAGATTCCTTGCCATGAATGCCTCTGTGAGAGGGTACCCACACAAATATGACTTGTTTACCTTGCTTCACCACTTTATGGAATATCAGTTGAATTTTTTGTACAAGGACGTTTGTCGAAGATAGATTCTCTATTGCGTTTAATGCACTTCGTGAATCAGAGTAAATAATAAATGAGTTGTTGCAGCTGGCTGTATTCAAAATGTATTTCATGGCCTGTTTAAGAGCAAAGAGTTCATTTGAATAGACAGTGAAAGATTCAGGAAGTCGAAAAAGCATGGTATGGTCAGGATAAATTATCCCACAACCGTTTCTTTCGTCATATTTCGAACCATCAGTATAAATAGCACTGTGCATTGGGTATCTATTGGAGATTTCAAGAAATAATCGATGGTACTGTGATCTGTCAGTTTGGTTTTTAACCAAGTTGTTCAGTTCGAAGTTGACTGTTGGTAAGGTAATTGTCCGTGGTGGGATATCAAGAGAATGGTCTGAGAGTAGTATGGGAGGAATATTTAGGTTTAATTCTTCAAGGAACTTGGATATTCTGACATTGAAGGGCGAAGGTTGTCGTCTTGATTCAGTGTTTGTTCTTGTGTGGCTGTTAGTAGGGAAAACATACGACTTAATGCGTGATTTAGTCATAGTTGATACTTTGAGTGCATATGATAAACTTAGTTGTTGACGTCTAATTGCAAGAGGTGGTTCATTGGCTTCTATTTGTATACTGGTTACTGGACTGGTGCGGAGAGTTCCCAGAGCAATTCGAAGAGCAGCTGACTGGATAGAATCAAGGATCTTGAGGGAAGACGCTGTTGCAGAGTTGTATACTATACTGCCATAATCTAATTTGGCCCTAATAATTGATCTATAAGTATTCATGAGCACTTGATAGTCTGCTCCCCAGTTTTTTGCTGCGAGAATCTTCATTAAATTAATCCGTCGTAGACACTCATCCTTGAGATTTTTCAGGTATGGAATCCAACTTAATTTACTATCAAACAGAATTCCCAGGATTTTAAGAGTAGATACTGTCTCAATTTTATGATTGTTTATGTTGAGCTCGGGATCTGGTACAGAGTGTTTGTTTTTAGAGAATACTATGCATTTGGACTTTGTTTTGGAGAACTTGAATCCAGTAATCTTGGCCCATTGTTGAATATTTTCAAGTGATTCTTGAAGTAGTTGTTGAGTAGTTGAACTATTTCTTCCAGCACATAATATGGTCAAATCGTCGGCAAAAAGACAAGCCTTGACTGGCAAGTGGATGTTGGATACAATTCCGTTTATTGCGACCAGGAATAAAGTAACACTGATAACTGATCCTTGAGGGACTCCATTGTCGATTGTAACTTCCTGTGACAAAATGCCATTTGTCTTAACTTGAATTCTACGATCTTTGAGGAAGTTGTAGATGAAATAGAGCATATTTCCTTAAATGTTATATTCCATCAATGATTTAAGTACATGGTCTTTGAACACCATGTCATATGCCTTTTCAATATCTAGACTAACTGCTATGAGGTGATGGTTGTTTAGGAAAGCTTCCCTAATTTCAGATTCCAAACTTATGAGAGTATCGACAGTTGAACGTCCTTTACGAAATCCACTTTGTACATCACTAAAAAAGTGTATATGTTCTTAAGATACCATCGTAATCTCCTGTTAACAATTTTCTCCATTAATTTGCACATTGCATTTGTTAAAGCGATTGGACAGTAATTTTCTGCAATTGAGTTATCCTTCCCTGGCTTGAGTATTGGAACAACAATGGCTCTGCGCCATTGATCAGGGAACGTCTGAGAGGTCCATATGTAGTTGAAAATAGCCAGAACATAATTTAATGCGTTTAGTGGGAGCTGTCTTAGGAACTCATAAGGGACCGTATCTGGGCCAGGGCTGGATTTGCCACATTTGTCAAGTTCAATAATCATGTCCTGTAATTGAAAAGGTTCATTTAAATTAGAATTGGAGTCGGAGGAGGTTCTTTTTAGATCAAGAGGTTCGCTGGTTTTCTTTATATGGAGAAAATGTTGGTCATAATTGTGGTCACTAGAAATCTCGGAGAATGTGTCAGCTAATTTATCAGCAATGTTTTGAGAGTTGGTTATGAAGGATCCATCATTCGGGTTTCTGAGAGAAGTAATGTGGAACTGGTTATATTTACCATTTACACGTTTGAGTTTATTCCATACTTCTTTTTGTGGAGTTTGAGAATTTAGTGAGGAAACAAATGTCAGCCACGAGTTCTTTTTGCTATCTTTTATTTCTTTTCGGGCGATTGCTCTACATTTCTGAAGTTGGGCTTTATTTTCAGGAGTTGGTTTTCTCTTAAAGACATAGAAAGCATGGTTTTTATTCTTTAGAGCTTCCTTGCATGCGTCGTTCCACCAAGGTACTGTCTTCTTACATGGGTTTATCTTTATTTTCGGAACACTAAGGTTTGCAGATTTAACTATTGCTTCTGTAAAATCTTGAACAATATCATTGATGTGTTTGGAAGGGAAGTCATGTGGATGGGTTAGGCCAATTAAATGGTTGTTGACTATATGATTGAACTGCGTCCAATTTGCTTTATTTAAGTTCCATTTAAGGGTTTGGGGTATCGGGGCGTTGATTGAAGCGTTGTCGTTATTGATCAGTATGGGGAAGTGGTCACTATTTCCTTGGAGCGTCGAATAGACAGACCAGTCAAAACCAGTTGCTATCTCCGGAGTGCAGATAGTTAGGTCTATGCTACTATAGGTTCCATGAGCAATATTGAAACGAGTTGGAGCAGTTGAATTCATTAGAATTAGGTCAAATTCATCTAGTATCTTTTCTATCTCCTTCCCTCTTGCATCGGAGTGATGACTGCCCCATAACGTGTTATGGCTGTTGAAGTCGCGTACTAGAATGAATGGTTTAGGTAGCTGACGGATAAGATTTCGTAGATCATCTCCGTGAAATAGATAACTGTTTGGTATATAAATATTGCAGATACACAGAGAGGGAGGTAGATGCAATGAGACGGCTACAGCTTCCAAATTGGAGTTTAAAGAAATTTCTTTAAGGTATATATTGTTTTTGACATAGGTAGCTACTCCTCCACTTGCATGACTTGCATTAGTTCTGTTTTTATGATACACATTGTAAAGTCTTAGATCAGCAGCAAAATCGTTCCGAAAGTTGGTCTCTTGGAGACAGATAATGGGTGGTTAGTGTTTATTTATTAGGAGTTGTAGGAATTCTAACTGGGATCGATAGCTGTTGATATTCCATTGGAGTAGTGTTGTTGCCATAAGTATGATAAGGAATAGCAAAAGATCCATTTCCATTATTATAGAGGGAGAGATTAGTCATCGCTAGAATGGTCTAGAGAAACATTGTTATCCATTTGGTCTTCGCTTAGGTTGACGACTTCAGTAATTTCTTCACTATTCGAGAGCTTCTGTTTTTAATGCTTTTATCGGTGTAGTAGGGGTATAGTTTCTGTAGGGCTTTAGCGAGTCCTTCTATGTCTTGGGTGTAATTGAAAGCAATTGCCACCACGTCCTTGACACCTTGGGAATTTTCGAGAAAAGATTGGAGTTGTGTGTAACTGAGAGGAGCTAGTGATGGATCAGTTTCCAAAACCTGTTTCACAGGAAGGAGCATATCGCTGATTGTTGGTTTTTGTGGTTCTTTCTTGGGTTTCTTAGAAGTGTGATTTACCTTGTGATTCTCAATTTGTTCAGAAGAGTCGATTTTGGGTCTGTTGCTATTAGAAATATTTTGGTCAGTTCTTTCACTGCTGGCGTGTGACATTGGTCTTTTAAATCCAGGGAAATGTCCAGTTGTTGAGGCAGGACATGTTTCACTATGTCCAGGCACTGTTCTTTCTATTGGAATTTCGGAGAGAGAAATACCATTACAATCTTGGTTTTGAGTTAAGTTTAGGATAGCTGATGAAGTTTCATCGTGTGAATTTGTTGGAGGAAGGTCGGAAGTACTGGTTGCATTTTTGGGGTTTATCTCTGTTGTTTGTGGTTTCTCTTGTAGTTTAGGAAATTTGGAGAGGTTAGGTTTGTCAATTTCATGAATGTCGTGCTGAGAGGTTGGTTGATCATTTGGAACTGAGTTGTTAGTAGGACAGTCTTTGGCCAAATGTCCCTCAGTTTTACAAATAAAGCAGGTGGGTGAGTCAGATGATAGGTAAATCCAGTAGTTAGTGCCATCGTATTCAATTTGGAGAGATGCAGGGAGTTTATCGAAGTCTTCATTTTGGATGTACATTTGTCTTCGAAACCTCAAAATATGAGAAAAACCTGGGATGGATAAGCCTGCTCTGATAGGGGTAATTTTAGACATGATTTTCACACCAATGTTTAACAATTCCTCTTCAATTACATAGTTGGGTATTACAGGACAAACGTTTGATAATATAATATGTACCGTATGTTTTTTGTTAAGAGTGGTCGTATTTCCAAAGATACTTTGTTTATTAAGATCTTGGGGTTTGCTAATATTAACTCTTCAACAACTTTCTTGCTAGAAAGAAAAATGCATATTCGTCCATTCGATATTCGTGAAACAAAACGAATGTTGCTAGGGCTAGTGAGTTTTCCTACAGCTAGCACATAATCTTTGATACTGATTCCATCTTGGGATTCAATTACGATAGCTTGTTCTTTGGAGGGGAGAGATTGAGCTATAGCAGAATAGCTTGACCTTGGATTTGTTTCTTTGGTACCGGTAGTTATTGTAGTTGTCATTTGGGTGCCAGATGTACTGTTGTTAAAATCAGGGTTATTTACAGTATTACAATAATTCATTGGTTGGTTTGGTACTTGGTGGGTTGATACGTCAGAAGTTTTATCATTCGTTGTGTTCGTTAAGAGACGCCGACCATGTTGGGTTGATCAGAACAGAGTTTTAGGTTGTGTATTTTCCACTTCACGTAACTTACGGTAAGGTTCACAAATATTGGGAATAATACTTACAAAAGTGTTGTAGGTATCTAGAATACTTTGATATACGATTCGCACTCCAATGTGATATCCAAAAACCTCTCCAAATGAGATGTAACTACGGCAGCACGAACCTCGTGAACATTGTCTAGTCACAGCCTTCTCGACGATCCGTTAGAACTTGTCTTCGATTAGATTCAGTTAAATACTTTTGAGTAGTGTAAAACATTTTCTGGCACAGTGTGATTTTCTTAATTTTAATAATAGGAAGAAACCTAGAGATAAATGAACTAAAAGTTTGAGCAGTAAAAGGTAAAAATCCTTTTGCAATGGTTCACCTTAAAATCTTCCGTCTTCAGAACTAGGTCTACTCTCTCTTCAGAAACTGTGTTGTGGCCTTCATCAATCTTAGCAGTATCTTCTTGAATTTCATAAGCAGATTCCTAGAGTCACAAAACATAATTTTAATCAGGAGATCGAATCTCAGATCAAACTATATCCTTATTAAGTTTATGTATTCTTACCATATGTATAGTGCGACTCTACCTTAAAAGACAGTATGGAAATAAATGTAGTATTTGCCTCTCACTCGCACTCCTATGTCCTGCAATTAGCTTCGTCCTCCTCTACCCCGGCGATGTTGCCATTTCCCAATAATTGAAAGTGACAAATCTGAGAAAATGTTTGCGTGGTCCTATAGAGAATTTCCCGCTCTTTATGATGATGTAAACATAAAAGCCATAAATAATTAACACATGGCCCAATTTTCACAATTACGATATTTTAGCATTTATTAAACTTATCACGCCATAGATAATGAACTGATGATCGCAAACGATCAAGAATTTATTTTTAGATTGCCTGATGTTGGTATACCTTATTTCTCATTTCTTATTTTTCATAATAAGAGAGTTATATATTTTTTTCTTAAATGTTGCTTGATAAATCTGGGATGGTGTCACAGTAAAGTTAGCTAGCGAGAAAGTTTTTTGCTGTTGACTTTACGTTGGTGACTAAGCGAGAAGAAATGTTCATTAATGTCTGAAATAGTATTTGTAACAACCCAGAGCTCGATATCAGATATCATTCATAAGTTATCGCACTTATTCTTCCCGCCCAGCGCTGACGCACCGAAATTTTGTTTACTCAGTGGCCCATAGGCTATCTCCCCGACTGTGTTTGATGGAGGGTAATTGATGATGTGAAGTTAAACTGTGAAATGAAGGGGTCCTTGTGTTCTTTGTAAATTGTCCGCCTCGTTGCATAGTGACTAGCATTCTTGGCTGCCACTGTGCTGTCACCGTGGAGGCCCGGGTTTGAATCCCGGCTCTGCCAAGAAATGTAATTCTGGCCTGAGGGCGGGGTGTACTCAACTTCAGGAGACAAAACTGAGAAGAGGCGGGTTCGATTCCTACCTCAGCCATCCTCGAAGTGGTTTCCGTAATTTGCCTTTGTTCGTCCCGGGAATTAACAAGGGTTCGTTAATGGTGCAGAGTTAACGTTTCTGTGCCAAAAGAACACGGTAGACACCCACGACAAATTGACAGGTGAAGTATTATGAAAGGTGGTTCGCTGAGCAATTGTTATAATGTTACCATATTCATGAACGTAACTGAATAATTGAAAATTATAAATTATTATAATGTGTGCATTAAAATCTCGCTCTGAGCTTCGGTGTATCATAATCTAAATATTGTACCGTCTTTTGCTTCAAGGCATGAGGTACAGTTATATACAACAAGCAAATATTTTGGAAATTTCCTGAGTTTTGCGCAAAAGCCCGCCTGTATACGAGTTATGTTACATCATGTGCCCGGCCTTGCAGAACTTTGTACATGCAGCTGATCTGGCATCAGCGCGCTCCATTTAATGCGTACTCTCTTTTAAGGTAGAGACGCACTATAGATTAATTCATTAACCAATGTTTAGCTCTGTACTGAGGATGGAATTTCCAAGGCTGATCACACAAGTTGATGATGGTAAATGGCTTGAACAGTACAGAAAGTGATGCAAGTTGGATCATACAGTAGAAGGCAAACATTACTTCAATAAAGATAAAAGCCATGAAATTCTAAATTTACCTAATAGGCTTGTAACTATTATTATTTATTTTCTGTTTTAGGTATAGTGGAGATAAGTTATGAAAATCCATCCACAGAGGCACCATAAAACATCAAGAACATAATTTAAGAATTTGTATTCTAGGAATTTGTAAAGCACTGATATATAACTGTAGGTAGTAAACAGTTGTTAGTGAACAGGCAATGCATTTGTATGCTTAGACACGACATGTGTCAACTTTCAGCATAATGGCCAAAGCAGATAACTGTATTCAAAACAACAATCAAACTGGGTCTTGCTAGATTCGACACCAAGACTTTGTTGCCTGACAAAAGGTTGCTAAGTAGCATAGTGTTTAAAAATGCTTGTCATGTGAAATTCATTTGTTTAAAAGTTTGTTGAACTTTTCACCTTTGACTATTAACCACAAGAGATTTGCATGAACTATATTCTTATATTCCTGGTCTAGTTTGTAAATTATTATAGGCCTAGATATTATAGCAAATTGAATGAACCAACACATTCTCACAGGCAGCACAAAGTGAGCAGTTTGACAACCTTATACACAAACAACATGGTGAGATGAGAAACATCAATACCATTCATGAAACATAGAGTACATCAGGAGAAAGTTTTACACCAGAGTCACCAGGATTGGAATCACAAATGTCAGGGTAAAAGCCCAGCATCAAAGCCATAACACCTTAATGGGACAATGGTGGTTATTTTAAGGGGAAGAAAGTCATCAGTCTCTTATCAGAAACATTACACAAGGCTGCAAGAAAGGGAAAAAATTCTGCAGTAGAAACAAAAATAGCTGTGTTCGATTAACTACGAAAATACATTGTTATTTTTTGTCACATCTAGTTAATTGACAATAGTGAAAATGTTATTTTGATTATAACAATCAAAAGGGAATTGAGCCTGAACAACATGTGCTATTAAAAGACTGACAGCATTTTCGGATTCACAATATAATCTTCATCAAAATTTTCTAATTTACTGCAAAATCATGCAGGTCTGTGCTATTTTAGTATTTCCAGTCAACTAAAATGATAAATGTTCAGTTACTCACCCGCACTTCTTCCTCCTCTGGCCATAACATCTCCTCCTTAATAACCACATCATCCTCGAAATGGGATTGAGATATATCTGGGCAGAAAAGTAATAGAAAATAGAAATTGAGATATCGTAAATTATTAATTTCTAACTACCGTAAGAAAATAAATTTGTACCGGTAACAAAATAACCTTTTTGTACAGCGATTCATGAAATTATTTACTCTTCTGCAATGAGAGTACAATGCCTAGTTGGCAAGATTTACTTGCTTTATGTTCTACATACCATAACGTATGTCTTACATCTCCACAAAAAGATAAGATTTCATGTTATGTCAGAAAAATTCAATCTGATTACAGAATTCATAAAGAAAATGATATGCTATGTACATAATCAGTATTTGACATTTATCTGTGAAGTTTGTCATTAACTATCAAGTCCTCGTTGTTCTAAACAATGTACCATTAGTCCACCATCCATCATTATCACGGCCGGAAGTTGAGTAGGCAGAGAAAGAACGGTCACGGTGACAAATGGAGTAACATAAAATTAAATAGGCTTCGGTGGCGTAGTTGGTAGCATGCTGACCTGCTGTTCTCAAGATCGCGGATTCAAACCCGGCCGAAGTCGTCGGATTTTTTAAGAGCGTTAAAATCCTTTAGTATCCCTTCCTTCGGATGGGAAGTAAAGCCGGCGGTCCCATGTCATAGATTTATGGCATGTAAATGATCCTTCGACAGACTGAACTTGTGTGAAGCTAAATTTCTAGGTTAGATTTCGTTGTAACGCTCTATCAAAGTTCCAACGTTCACCACTAGGTGACAGTGACATCTGGTAGCGTAAGTTGGAACTACTTGAAATTGAACGGAACTTGTAGCTCTCCCCATGGGTGTCCACTTAAAGCAGCTACAGCCTCCTGCGAGCCGAACATGTCCTCGGACACTCCCGGCACTAAAAGCCATACGCTAAATAAATGGACCAATGATGGCCGATGGAATGAATATCGCACTGTGAATAGGTTTACCAAACGCAAATTCAACGGTGGTCAGAATCACAATCGGCTTGTGAGTGGACGCTAACGTTAATCCCGGTCGTGCATGTGACATGATATCTCGATATCGACTCACACTTCCAAAGAAAATTTTAAATTAAATTCCTCCTATATAATTAGGGTGCAGGGATTATTCAATGACGGGTTGTAATACCCATTTAAGAATTGATTGCCGCTGAGCGTGGCTGCGCCAGTATTTGTTGTTTATTGTAGCAGCTGCCCCGCGGGACGTAGCGGGGAACACAGCGATGACAGAGTGCAGTCCGCACATAAGTCAAGCAGCATTGCGCATCACAGGAGCTCATGTCACCACGGACAGGTCAACGATGACTGAAGCTACTGGAACTGAGTCATTTCCTACTCGCACAACTGTACCTGTCAATGAAGCAGGCTGACGTGTGAACAGTTCCTACCTCGACCGCCGGCAATCAATTCGTGAAAGGGTAATATTCCCGTATATACGGTGTGCGCTCATGAATTATGCATTCAAAGGCATAGGCTACTTTCAATGGAGGAATATAACATTTATTACTGGCTCAAAGTAAAGTCATGATAATTTTCGTTATTCGTTCCCATTAAATGGAATGGTGCTACTGTTACTTAGGCTAATTTAAGTAATAATGTAATTTATTACCATTACCATTTAACTACCTCCTAAACGGTCAACCTAAGCTGGCTACCACCTTGTTTAAAGTTCGGTATTCCTCCATTTACCACTTAATAGCCACATTATGTTTTTACCAGAGTACTGGTATTTATATCTTGAATGCTGCAGTTAAAACACCTGAGGACCTTATTTGACCATCAGATAACTAGGAATATTGTGTAAGACATTTTGTGCCTAGGGACCCTACATAACTAAATTCCCAATGCATTCATATATATTTTTTTTTTTTGTGTGTGTGTGCAAAAACTATAATTACTAATGAAATATATTTCACACGGATTCATGCGTCAGAAATGAAAACAATGTAAAATACGGGGAGAAAAGATGATAGAAACTGACTGCTTTGGATTAGGGTTCGAAGTAAAGTCACAATAATTTTCGTTACTCGTTCCCATTACATGGAATTTAATTTAAGTAATATTGTTGTTACAGCTCTTACTTATACAAAAAATCATGTGTAACATCTGACATGTTATCCTACTCGTATACTACACAGCTTGGACATCCTTAAAATGTTAATTTACGCTCCGTTTTCATACCGGTGCTATGATGAATGTATAGATTGAATTGGAGATATGCTACTATCACACTTGTTTGAACAAACATCACATATTATATTGTAAATTATGAGGAGGAATGAAACCATAGTCTCAAGCCTATCTATAGACTACTAGAAATAATGTTCAATACAATCAAATTTCTCAACTCCTGCTAGGTGCAAACTATTGTAATTAAAATTAGATAAATCGTAATTTCATGTACATTCTAGTAAAATGACGCACAATGTTATGATATATATCGTTTAAATCGATAATCCGGTAGCAAAAATAATTGCCGGGACTGGGGTTCGAACCTGAGACCTCACGCAGCCATTAACACCACAGACATTTGGAGAACAAGACAGGTACTCATTTTCACGGGCCGGTAATAATATGAAAGTATCTTTTCATGCTCCATTAATATTTTGCTTTTTTTTGATAATGTTCCTGCGTGGAATTGTTTTAAATTATTTATGAATACGCCTGGTCGCCTCCGTAGCATAGCGGTCAGCATGGTTAGCTGCCGCCCCGGAGGTCCTGGGTTCGATTCCCGGCTCTGCTACGAAATTTGAATAGTGGTACGATGACTGGAACAGGGTCTACTCAGCCTCGGGTGGCCCAAACGAGTAGAGGGGGTTCGATTCCCCCTCAGCCATCCTCGAAGTGGTTTTCCGTGGTTTCTCACTTCGTCTTCGGGCAAATGCTGGAATGGTACCTTCTTCAAGGCCACGGCCGCCTCCTTCCCTCTTCCTTGTCTATCCATCCTAACCATTCCTTACCTCCCCTCATGAGGCCCCTGTTCGCTTTGCAGGTGAGGCCGCCTGGGCGAGGTGCCAATCCCACCTCACCAGTTGTATCCCTTCCGATTCGATGTTCCCAGCTCTAAAAGAAAATGAATACGCCTACTCGACAGTAAAGGGAATTCCTATAGTGGTCTATGAAAGGCTAGCCCAGTTCTCGTATAAAATCATCGATATATATTACATTGATCACTGCATTACCGCAATGTGGGTTAATATCTGAATAGCCATTGTGCAGAAACATAATACCGGCTTTGCCTACTAGTTACAATGTTTCATATAAAAGCATATCATCATTTAAATACTGATACGAAGACATGTGGTTTGTGTTTCAATGAGTTGACACCAGAGTTCGCATGAGCGTTTACCGTTCAGTATGAAAGTGTTGAGGAAAGTTACTCGGCGAGTGGATGCCCATGACTTTTATCTAGAGATTGAAAAACAGACTGTTAATAAATCATAATTGTTTTCAGCAAATATGATTTAATGAATACCGTATTTTTACACCAAAGAACGACAACTTGATGATGATTCATTGTAGAAATATCTGTAATGGCGCCTCCAAACTTTGAAGTGATCCGTATGTTATATACATTCCACATGGTACGACTGCGATCTAGCTGGCAGGGCGTCTTACACACTTCCGTCCGATCCACTTCCGTCCCATTTTTCAAAAACACTCCCACAAAAATATCCAGCAACAGAGTGGAAAGATGTTACACATCAATAAGTAACTGTTATTAGTAACGACGTTATACGTAACGGTTACTCCTCAACCCTGCAAATGACCGCAGATAGTCAATAGCTAGGTAATCTGTGGTCAATAGCAAAATGTGCGTTGTCTAAACGCCCACTTCGAAAACAAGTATAGAATGTTCGTCAGCTTTCGACAATAGATAGGCTACGACGAAAATCAATAATGCACAACTTCCGGATCTTGTTGAATTCAATCATAATAAACCGGTATCGCAATGTGTGGTGGCATCCGTCCAGGCGTGATTTACTTGGGAAGGAGGAATACATGAAATAAAACTTGCATGTTGTTTGGAATAGTGCCGGTAGGCCAGTTTGGCTCCGTACAACCTGGCAAAACAAATAAATCGATGAGACATGTTGCTACACAATGCGAAACCCAATAAAACAGAAAATATTGATCAACCAACAAAAGAAAGATAGTAACTTACGGTATTTTGTGGGCTTTGAGCAAAATTGGACTGGTAGAGAAACTTTGTTACCATAATTATGAACTACATCGACAATGTACTTACATCCTCCCTGTTGTAATGCACTATTAGCAGCATCTTGAAGAGTTTCTTCTGCACTTTCTTTTGATTTCCTACCGTAACTTCTCACCACTGCCTTTTTACGCTTGTGAGCCGTAACTTTATTGTGCAGGATTCCACAGTTTGGAACAGAGCAAGTTCTAGAGACGTGAACAGCAGATTTCCTTTTTATAGTTTTCTTGGAGGAATTAGTAAAGTCTGGTGGGATAACAAACTTCTTAGACGCTTTCGTCTTCGAGCGAGTGTTAATTGGAAATATACTTGGAATTGACCCTGGTTTCAAATGCCATTTTACTCTGGGAAGTTCGACTCGTTCTCCTTGCACAATAAACGAATCGGCTTTGACAATATTGCTATCCACAAAGTGTCTGTCACAGATATATCCCTTCTGTGTGAATTCAATGTTTCTTTTTGGGATAGCCTTCACCCATTGAGCGAAGAGGTCGGCGATTTTGGGGGCCCTAAAAAAGTGCCTACCAGTTGAATTGTTATATCCGGAACGACATCCAACAACAAAACAGCATGGCATTTTAGTGCAAAAATATCGTCCTGGTTAAACATAAGTAATTTTGAACTACACTGGAAATAAATTTAATAACTTCACATTTTAGTGGTTAGTCTTCAATTTCCGTTCCACAACTTGTCAGCTCGCCCAGATTATATAAAACAACAGACACATATTACCGTACTTTTGTACACTTCGAGATACCGACAGAAAATTAATTTTCATTGATGTAATTACACAGAGTAGTATTATGGCTAATACACAAAACCTATTGATATCTTCAATCTGTCTTAAATAGATAATAGATCACAATTTCAACCTGGACATAAAATTTTATCATCCTAGTGCGATTGCAGCGCTCTCAAGGAAACAAATGACTGGGCCAACGCAAACGGTGCGTTTACACCACTCCTTGGTTTACACAACTCAAGTACGGTCAGGGGCGGATCTAGGGGAGGGCGGCGTATTTCTTAAACCTCCTGGACTACAGCATAGGCCGTATTTTAAGACTTATGATTGGCGGATATTGAACTGTATGAGAATATTGATAGTTCAAAGTCGCCGTCGCTGTAACGTCCTCGGTTGTAATCCAGTAGCATTATTTCAGCCGCTTATACTGTAGAGTCGTCCAATTCATCTGCTTTGCGTTTAGGTGTAAAAAATTCATTAAAAAAAGTTGAAACATGTGCTAATTAAAACTGTAGTTCTTGGAATGACTGTGTATGTTTTAATATCATTTTAAGAGTTGTTTAGTGAGAGCATTTTAACACTAATAAGCCCCCAGGTGAGCGATTATAACCTATATTAGTATTTCTTGCACAATTTGTATGCAATAAAACGTTATTCGCAAAATGTGCATTGAATGTGTAGTTTTCTTGGAGTTACAAGGGAATGTTAGGCATTATATAATTGCATAATTAGTAGGCAGGCAATGAACCGAAATTAATGTTCCGACTTGGTAGGTCTCTTGGCGATTTAAGACATAGGCTAATATTATTGTCGTTCAAATGTGTAGGTATGTAACTTATATAGCCTAATATAATAAAACAAGGAGATATATATATATATATATATTTATTTCCACATTTCATATAAGAGTCTCAAATCCCTGTTGTTGTTTGAGTCTTCAGTCTTTTGACTGGTTTGATGCAGCTCTCCACGCCTCCCTGTCCTGAGCTAATCGTTTCATCTCTACATAGCTCCGACACCCTACATCGGAGGCAATCTGTTTAACATATTCTAACCTTGGTCTACCCCTACAGTTTTTGTCCTCGACCCTTCCTTCCATAACTAAGCTTGCTATTCCTGGGTGTCTTAGTATGTGTCCTACCAACCTATCTCTTCTCTTCATTAGCAGTCGCCAGAAACATCTCTCCTCTCCCACTCATCTTAATACCTCTTTGTTTGTAACCCTATCTACCCATCTGATCTTCATCATTCTCCTGTAACACCACATTTCAAATGCTTCAATTCTCCTCTTTTCTGCTGCACCAATAGTCCAAGTTTCACTTCCATAGAGCGCCACGCTCCAGACAAAGGCTTTCAAAAATGACTTCCTAATACCTAAATCTATATTCGATGTCAGCAGATTCCTTTTTTTGTAGAAATGCTTTCTTTGCCTGAGCCAACCTACTTTTAATATCCTCTTTGCTTCGTCCATCACTGGTTATTCTGCTTCCTAAGTAACAGAAGTCTCCTACTTCCTTCAGCTTTTCACCTGCCAATTTGATCTCCATAGAGGTTTCTGATTTATTTCGGCTGCATTCCAGTATTTTTGTTTTACATTTATTTATTTATTTATTTTCATCATGAATTCTTTCCGTAAGACGGAGTCCATACCATTTAAAAACTCATTCAAATCCTCAGGCTTCTCGGCCAAGATGACGATGTCATCAGCAAATCTCCGAGTTGAAATTATTTCTCCTTGAATCTTCACTCCCACTTTAAATTTTTCTCTAATTTCCTTCATTGCTTGTTCAATGTAAAGATTGAAAAGTATGGGTGATAAGTTGCAGCCTTGCCTTACACCTTTCTGAATACCAGCTTCTCTCTCATGTCCTTCAACTCGAATGACTGCTGTCTGGTTTCTGTACAGATTGTATATCACCCTCCTATCCCTGTACTTTATTCCAATTGATTTCAAAATGTAAAACAAATCCCTATCATTGGGTAATTTTTATTTGAATAGGTTTTTGTTATTGGCACAGGACAACCACTTTGACTCTTGACGGACTGTTATACGATGCCAGGTCTAGTACTGTACAATAGATATCAATGAAGTGAAAAAGTTTGTTTTGAAGTCGAGAGTTTAAAGTTCTTTCAAACAGTAGCCTACAAGTGAGGTAAGAAATCACAAGGGGTAACTCGAATAAATGAAATGGTATAGCTTAGGCTATGTGCAAGTAGCAACTTTCAGATCGTTGACGTAGTTTTAGTAGGTTACACGGTATAGTCCAAGGTTTGAACGTAGCTCATCCAAGAAAAGACAGAGGCATGGTATTAATAACATAACATTTTAAGTGTGTTTCTGTTTTAAGTAGCTTAATTGTATTTTTTTTTTTTAAGAGTTATTGCAGCCAAGTGGCCATACATTAATTTTTTTAGTACATTTGATTGTCTTTGCTCTTCAGAACTAAGTTCCATTAGTGATCTTGTAATGTTCTTGCTTAAGAGGATGTGGTATTTGTCGCACTTTTCGTTGCACTGTATGCACACGCATTTCTCCGAGATCCTGTGGTATGATGTTATGTGGCATGTCTTGTGATGGAAGCCATGGACCGCCAGCCTGATGACTGCGCTTCTCGTCTGCTGGTTAGCTTTTGCCCAGCTTCGGTCGATCATGGCGTTCATGCCGTAGAATTCTTCTACTTTTTCCTTCTTTTGCTGCCTTTCTGTTAGGAGATTGCTGTATGCTTTCGTGGTTGGTAGTAGTAGAGTATATTTTAGTTCCTCTATCAGGAAAGATTCTCTTGCCAGTAAATATGTGTACCTGGAGGGTGTATATTTTGAGATGCCTAGTGCTTTCTTTAGATACAGTGCTTTTACATTTTCTATTGTTCTTAGATCTCTTGTTTTCAAGTAGTCCCATATTATTTGAAGTCCATTTGTCAGGATTGGTACTATTTTGATTCAGAAAATCTTCATTGCGGGGTCTAATGATAGTGATTGAATTTTTCTGATGTCCCTCATTGCAGTGATGGCGGTTATTGTCTTTTGTTTTATGTGTTTGTTGAAGGAGTTTCCTGATGTTTGGAAGGTGATTCCTAGATATTTGTATTCGTTTACTATTTCTATTTGCTGTTGTAGTTTGTCTGGCTAAGAGAGAAGGTGATTTCCATGGATGCTTGGCCTGCTAGGGTCATTACATGCCAAGTGAGGTTTGTGCCAGAGCCACACATACAGAAGGGGAAACATGGTGTATTCTACAGTGAGGTACTTCTCTATGAAACGGAACCTGCCGTTGTACTTGTGGTCACCCGAGCCGCACCTACAGAAGGGAAAACGTGGCGTATTCTACAGTGAGGTACTTCTCTATAAAACGGAACCTGCCGTTGTACTTGTGGTCATGTGTATTTGTGTTTATTATCATTTTTTGATACTCGTGAGCTTTATTGTTTAGTTCTGGTGCAATATTCTCAATTCAGTATAATTGTGGTAGCAGTGCCTAACCAAAATACCTGTAGTAATGGTCAGGAAAATATCTGGAGAAAATGTAGTAATAGATGTTTCCTCCTCTGCCGTCTGTGACCCACCCAGCCTTCCCAAATAGGATCACAACATATATAGCCAAAATTACAGCCGTGACCGCCATTAGTCCAAATCAATCCTCATCGGTTGCGGTAGTTGAGTATTCAGGTCTCTTCGTTTGGTCTCCTGGTCTGTCATTAAAACAGTACTGCCAACCTTGCCCTTACGGCACTATATAAAACAAAGAAGCGCTCAGTTCATTCTCTAGTGCGCATGTTCATGTGCGGCACTCTGTTCATTTGATAGTGTGCTGAATTGAATCATTTATTCACTATGGATTGTCGAGTTGCCAAATAACAATCAGTAACTTCAATCGCCGGTTCTATGATCACCCTGAGAAGTTGCTGAAGCTATTGCAACACCACATTTTAGTACCAAAAACACTACCGTGCACGAAATGCCATCGTGAAGCGGAAGTTAGGAGAATAAAACATAACCTATCTGTAACCTACAATGAGAGGGAAGTCGAGGCCGCACCAACACCCGACCATTCTATCCTTCGTTTTGTCCAATCCAATGTTTTTGACAATGGTTACAGCCTAATGCGCCCAGATCATTAGTTTTGTGTCAACCTTGCCCCGCTAGCTGCGTGCGGCTGCACCTACACCCAACCATTCTAACCTTCGTTTTGTCCAATCCAATGTTTTTGACAATGGTTACAGCCTAATGCGCCCAGGTCATTAGTTTTGTGTCAACCTTGCCCCGCTAGCTGCGTGCGGCCAAGGCCGCACCTACACCGACCATTCTAACCTTCGTTTTGTCCATTCCAATGTTTTTGACAATGGTTACAGCCTAACGCGTCCAGATCAATAGTTTTGTGTCAGCCGTGCCCCGCTAGCTGCGCGCGGACGAGGCCGCACCTACACCGACCATTCTAACCTTCGTTTTGTCCAATCCAATGGTTTTTGACAATTGTTACAGCCTAACGCGCCCAGATCAATAGTTTTGTGTCAACCGTGCCCCGCTAGTTGCGTGCGGCTGCTCCTACACCCAACCATTCTAACCTTCGTTTTGTCCAATCCAATGTTTTTGACAATGGTTACAGCCTAATGCGCCCAGATCATTAGTTTTGTGCCAACCTTGCCCCGCTATTCTGACCTTCGTTTTGTCCAATCCAATGTTTTTTGACAACGGTTACAGCCTAACGCGCCCAGATCAATAGTTTTGTGTCCGCCGTGCCCCGCTAGCTGCGCGCGGCCGAGGCCGCACCTACACCCGACCATTCTAAGCTTCGTTTTGTCCAATCCAATGGTTTTTGACAATAGTTACAGCCTAACGCGCCCAGATCAATAGTTTTGTGTTAACCGTGCCCCGCTAGCTGCGTGCGGCCAAGGCCGCACCTACACCGACCATTCTAACCTTCGTTTTGTCCATTCCAATGTTTTTGACAATGGTTACAGCCTAACGCGTCCAGATCAATAGTTTTGTGTCAGCCGTGCCCCGCTAGCTGCGCGCGGACGAGGCCGCACCTACACCGACCATTCTAACCTTCGTTTTGTCCAATCCAATGGTTTTTGACAATTGTTACAGCCTAACGCGCCCAGATCAATAGTTTTGTGTCAACCGTGCCCCGCTAGTTGCGTGCGGCTGCTCCTACACCCAACCATTCTAACCTTCGTTTTGTCCAATCCAATGTTTTTGACAATGGTTACAGCCTAATGCGCCCAGATCATTAGTTTTGTGCCAACCTTGCCCCGCTATTCTGACCTTCGTTTTGTCCAATCCAATGTTTTTTGACAACGGTTACAGCCTAACGCGCCCAGATCAATAGTTTTGTGTCCGCCGTGCCCCGCTAGCTGCGCGCGGCCGAGGCCGCACCTACACCCGACCATTCTAAGCTTCGTTTTGTCCAATCCAATGGTTTTTGACAATAGTTACAGCCTAACGCGCCCAGATCAATAGTTTTGTGTTAACCGTGCCCCGCTTGCTGCGTGCGGCCAAGGCCGCACCTACACCCAACCATTCTAACCTTCGTTTTGTCTAATCCAATGGTTTCAGCCTAACGCCTCCAAATCGATGGTTTTTGATTGCGGTATAGTGAAGTTGGCACCATTGCCTCATACAAGCTATATTTACAAATTCATTAATACACAAAAGCCCAAGTATTTCTTTTATCACATAATTATGTTACATGTTGTATTTTTTATCGGACATGTTAGCAACTACTGACGTCAATGTGAGCGCCTTGTTGTAAGCCCTCGCTGCGGCAGTTACTGCTCGCGTCTAAGCTCTGTGAACTTGCGGCATGAAGGGCAGAGGCAGGGTAGGAGCTGGCGAGAATTGACAAGCCTCTCGACAGGCCGCCGTGTTACCTGACATTCTCGTCTATTCCAATACTGTTAACTTAGGGTCTTTTCTGAAACCAGTGTGGCGTTGGGAATGAGTGAGTGAGTCGCCGACGAATGTATTTGCTTCTATTACTACGCAAGGACCGAGAAACCTCATCACTCGTCACCACCACTACTCATAGTCTGCGATGCACATTCCTCTCAGGTCCATGCAGCTTAGACCCGCAGTACACATACTAACAAATCTGACGAACATGGCTCCGGTTGTTAAATAAAACACATATTTACGTGATTTAGCACATATATCTGGTGCAGTCGGTGCAAAAGTGATCAAGGTTGGAAGTTAAAATTGATAATGTTCCCAGAAAAGATAAAATAAGGTATGAAAATTATATATTGTCGAAATGGAAGCGAAAAACAATAATGTGATACGTCATGCATAATTAATATAATTTATAGCTAGATTATGTGAGGAGCCTATTTCCAAAAGTCGACATCTGACATTTTTCACAAAAAGTAGATTTTTTAAATTTCATATTCCTCTTGGAGAAACGCATCAAATGGATGGTGGAAGATGTTCCAAAACACGATATCTGTGGTTAAAAATCAATATTAAAGTTTGACTTTATTTCCTAATCTCGACATCTGCTTTGTTAAGTTATTTCCATAATCCGACATCTGCTCTTCGTTCCTAAATCCGACATTTTGCATAAGAAGGTTGATGCAACTTCCAAAGTGTGTTCCAATACTCGACATTCCTGTTGCATTACTTCGAGGCAGTGGTTCCCGCGAACTTTTGATTGTAGTACTTAGCAATGTCCGGCGCCAATTAACTTCTTTTTAAGTGTTCCCGCCAAGTTTGTTCTAATGTGACAATGCACTGTTTCGACGCAGTATTTGTTGGCTCTATACTTCAGTCACCAGTTGGCATCTGATTAGTTTGGTGCTGTTCTACAAAGCAATGGATAATTCCTTAAAAGTATCTCCTTCTGTACCTGGACGTGGGAGGAAACATTCCTGTGACCCCAAAAACTGGGCTAAGAAGAAAAGAGAAAGGTGAGAATTACGTTACTAATTCGTTTAGCAATAATTATCATATAATCGTTACAAATAATGCGTTCTTGAAGCAGAATCTAGATAAATACTATATTTTCAGATACTCTGCTTCACAACCCCCAAAAGTACCAATATGTAATCACAAGAAGGGAGCATTTCAGTGCCAGACGCTGACAACTAGGGACATCAAACATTTTCATAACATATTCTACAGCACGCTAAAGAAGCTTATCCAGGACGCACTTATAATCAAGCATACAGCGGCAGCACTTCCGAGGAGAACTGTGAGTAATGGCAGTAACAAGAATAAGAACATATCGATAAAGTATTTTGTGAAAAAGGCAACAAAGCGTCCCGGTAAAGAACCTGTTGTACCCGTCTGCAGGGCAACTTTTCTAGGTAACTTGCAGATATCAAAAGACAGGGTGGGTCTGGCTAGTAAGCGTTACTTTGAGACTGGTCTTCTGCCTATAGATAAACGAGGAGGAGATACTCGTAGCAAGTACAGTGAAAATAAAAGGCTAGCTATGAGCATTTTCATAGAGAAATTAAATGTTTTTAGTGAATTACACTATTGTAGAGGACAAGTGAAAGGTCGCCAGTATTTATAAAGTGAGCTTAACATTAGTAAATTGTGGAGAAGTTACAACCAGTCAGTATCAACTGAGCTAAGAGTTAAGGCAGCTTACTTTAGGCATTATTTCTGTCGGACATATAATATTGGATTTGGCACTCCAGCGACTGATGCTTGCTCAAAATGTTTGTTGCTGAAAGCAAAACTGAAGCACTGCAAGATTCCTCAAGAAAATAATAATATAATAACTGAGTTAAGAGTACATATATTAAGAGCACAGGCGTTTTATGATGTTCTACGTAATCAGGAAGATAATGAACTGATATTAAGTTTCGATTGCCAGAAAATTTACCCCTTCCAAAATTACCTGATCAAGCCACGTATTACTCCAGACAATTGTATATGTACAATTTTACAATCTGTGTAGGAACATCACGTGATCGTCAAACTACACGGAACACTTTTATATACCAGTGGCTGGAATCTTCTCGTCCAAAAGGATCTAACGAAATAGCTTCCTGTGTTTATGACAGACTTAATCATCTTGATCTTACAGGTATCACAATAGTTAATTTGGTTTCTGACGGCTGTGGGGGTCAAAATAAAAATAGTATTATGATTGGAATGGTTTCCTATTGGCTGTATAATGATTCCTCCGCACAAGTTAAAGAAGTGGAGATGGTATTTCCCGTTGTAGGCCACTCCTTCATACCCCCAGACCGAGACTTCGGGAGAATTGAAAAGGAGTTTAAAGTGTGAGACTCTATTGTAAAACCTGAAACCTACACTCAAATTTTCAAGCAGTTTGGCACAGTGAACACGTTAGGTGTTGATTGTCCGGTGTATGACTGGAAAGGTAGCGTCCAATCTTCTTTTAAAGCACCAGGGTCATGGCATTTCAGAATTCAGTCCTGCAAGAGATTTGTGTTTAGGAAAGTAAAATCCTCTACTCTTCTTCGTGGAGAGCAAAATTATAGGAGTGACTTAACTGATTTCAAAGGGATAACTAAAAAGGGAAAAACGGTAACTTTTGAGAAAGTTCAGTTGCCTCTTGGAGTAGCCGTCAAAGAAGAGAAGATGAATGATGTCAACAAACTACTAACACTTCACTACGGGGAAGAGTGGAAAAGTAATGAAGAACTTCAATATTATAAGAACGTCTTGGATCCATAAAACGTGACAATTGATGTGGAAGACGATCTTGTTTGTGAACGCCAGGAGGACGATGACGACTTGAGAATCTAATCTGTGTGACTTATTGCTCCTTGTGTATTATTATGTTAGTGCATACTATTTTTTAAATATAATTTACTAGAAACTTGTGTTCACTGTAAATTTTGTGTGCTTATTAAATAAGGAGTGCATAACAATATTATGTGGCTTAAAATCCTTGTTAAACAAGATCCATGTTTTGTTCCAAAACTCGTCATATGCTAGAAGTTCGTTCCAAAATACGATTTTCCATTAACGAACTTCCAAAATCCGACATCTGCGAATTTTAATGCTAAATATCTCCTAAACGCATTGCTGAATCTACCTCTGGAGCTATTTTTTAGGTTTATGGTATGTTTATGTTTGAGTTAGTACCAAGAATAACATAAAATTTCCTGAATTTTACCGTTTAAGCATTTTTCTCAATAACTTCAAAAAGTCAGATGTCGACTTTTGGAAATAGGCTCCTCATGTATTAGAGTAGGTTGGTCTACTGTGAGACCCCAACTTAACCTATATGAATGAGACAGGCTTAATAACATGTCTGCCTTTATATAGCCCTGATTTATTGGAACAGGGTTAAACTGTTGATCTCATTGTATTTCATTTCGTTTCACAGGGCATGACCCTCTTCAAGAAAGGCAGCAGATTATATACCACAGTTGTCCAGTAGTGGGACCAGAAAGCCTACAGGCTGGAATTGTCTGAACTCTTATCCGAGCAGTGGAATCGGGCAAAGGTAACTTATTGATGAAACTTTAATCTATTAATTTTTCACTAGTTTTGTGTAGGCTAGATCAGGATTGATATGGAAATGATGTAGTTCACTTCAGCTGTCTATAACCCACCCACCAACCTAAATTATAACACGACATATAGTACAAAATTCAAGCTGTGTCGGCCATTTTTGGTGTTCGAACAGTATTGCCAACCCCACGCATACGGTAGCCTACTGAGGTTCATCTATAGCTTGCGATACACCGGCGTTTAGGGAATTTTTAGGGATCTCAGTGACGTCACCGTGATGTCACGGCACGTATCGATATTGACTCGCTTCGGTTGCCGGGAGTCACGGCACGTATCGATATTGACTCACTTTGATTGCTGGGAGTCAGGTGATTCATATGTCAGTTTCGCGCGTGCTTTTCCCCGAAAAGGATGTGCATTTCTTTTCCACCGATTTCAGTTTTGTAACCGTAATTTTAACAATTATTATTCCCTGAATAACCTATAGAGCAAGATTTTGATATTAGCAATGTCGTGTGCCCGATTGTGTTGGCGATTTGTGATAAAATTGTTGAATTCCTGAAGTTGTTGCATTCAAATAAATTCCGTTACTTGTGATGTGAGAGGAAAGTGTGGTCGAAAATTAGTGCTTCTTCTTGTACATGTGGAATAATACGGCATTTGGGATCTATCGGTGAGTTTTTTACATTGTTTATATATTTATTTTGGTTGTTGCATTTAATAGGAAAGTTGCACTGTACTCTTCTAAAGCCATAGACAATGCCATTTGTCTAAACGATAATATTACGTCAGGAACGGTGTTTGGGAATACGCCTGTTAAAATAGTAATGGATGGGTAAAATTTAGACAAATTGGCATTTACATGAACACCTGCAAAATAGACATGACAGTGTTGTGTTAGACCTATCGGCTTATAGGTCTTGTTTTGACGTTTCATATAGTATGTCTGTGAGGCGTTATTAAACAGTATGTTAAGGATTGTGATTTCTAATTGAGATACAAGTATTTGCAGCCAATATTGGAAAACATAAAAATACCAACCTAGCGGAGGGGGGGCAGCCTCCCCCCTCAGCAAAAGCAACATTATTGACCACAATGTTTTATAATGGCATTGTGTTCGTTTTTGCGTATTTGCAGCGAACTTTGAAAAAAAAAAAAAAAAAAACTACACAAAACCATTTCTTGCCATGTGGTGGGGTCAATAACATTATTGACCACAATGTTTTATAAGAATATTACAATGTTCCAGCAGCTAGGTTAATGTATTGATGCCAACCGGTGATTATTACAGACCGCGATCGTTTGTTCATGACTATATTATAAAAACAAATTGGCTGCTTTTTTGATTTTATCAACCACTTGACGAAATGCTTCTCTGGCAAGATTATGGGAAAAGCCTTGGTTATAGGTTATTTTGGGTGGTGACAACTCGATAACAGAAATGAGCATTAAAAAACCTTCGAAACGCATTGTGTTTCGTCAGATGTAATTTATTTATTGGCCTACCTCAATTTGGCACGCCATACATACGAAAATATTTTAATTTAGGGTTACATTTATGACATATTTTTAAAATTCCGTTTCGGGATCTGTAATTCGCCTATATAGTTGAATTACAGATAACGTTACGCGTCGTAATTAATTTAATATTTATAAGACATTGCATCGAAAGCCGTATTTGATGCCCAATTAAAGATTTCGATGCAATGTTTTATTAATATGAAATATAATAATTACGATGTGTATCGTCATCTGTAATTGATCTACATAGGCCAATTATAGATTTTGATGCCTAAATTAAAAATATCAACTGAAATTACGATGTGTATCGGAATCTGTAATTGACCTATATAGGCCAATTATATATTTCGATACAGAAATTTTAAATGACGTGAATTTGCAATTTTTTTTAAATGTATCTGAATCTTTTAATTGAGCTATATAGGTAAATTATAGTTTTCGATGCAATTTTATTTATTCATAAATGAAAATAATTACGATGTGAATCGGAATATTTAATCGACCTACCTAGGACAATTAAATATTTCGATACGGAAATTTAAAATTAATGACGTGAATTTGCGATTTTTTTTTGTATCGGAATCTTTAATTGAGCTACATAGGTCAATCATAGATTTCGATACATTGGTCGTTTCGAGGCTTTTTGTGTTTCCCCACCCAAAAACCCCTATTACCTAGGCTTTTCCCGTAAGCTTGCTAGAGGAATATTTCGTGATGTCGTTGATGACGTCACGGAAGTCGCCATTTTGTTTTAGGGGAATTTTATCCGTGGCTGGATCGCAATGTATAGTAGTCCTACTGATATAGGCGGTTTCCTAAAATTAAAGAACGCCAATCTCAACACATTCAATCCAATGGTTTTTGGGTTAACAGTGCCCCGGTAACCCACCTACACCATTCTAAACTTCGTTTCGTCCCATCCAATGGTTTTTGACAATGGTTACAACCTAACTCGTCTAGATCAATGCTTTTGTCAATGGTTACAACCTAACGCGTCTAGATCAATGCTTTTGTCAATGGTTACAACCTAACTCGACCAGATCAATGTTTTTTTTTTTTTTTTGTCATCGTGCCCCGCTACCTTCCTGCGGCCTAAGGCTGCACCTATACCAGATCATTCTAACCTTCGTTTTGTCCAATCCAATGGTTTTTGAGAATGGTTACAGCCTAACGCGTCCAGATCAATACTTTTGACAATGGCTACAAATTCTATTGTCAATTTTACGTCATGTCTCGCCCAGCTGGAGTGAGCCAACATGGCCACCGTAGTTCAAATTCAACAAGAAAGAAACACAAATAATTACATAATTTAGCAAATATTTCCAGTATATTGGTCGTAATGAACCAGAATTTCAGTAGGTATTGTCCCCTGGAACCCCTGAAAAGGGGTAAAATTCATATATTATCATTTACCATCCAAGTGAAACTGTAAAAGTCAGGTTCCTGTTTCATGCACTGGTAATCTAAGGCATTTCATATGCTGAGTGCGAACTGTGTACCTGTGAATTGTGTGAAGAAAGGTGTGATAGATATCACATACTAACTTGCCCTGAATGACTTGAATCGTTACGGTACAGTATTAAATTTCTGTACTCATATGTAATTGTACGGTATCTATGTACATTGTGCGCGTTTCTCTTATTATTATATTAATAATATATATTTCAGCCGAAAGGCCATAGAATTCATACATTGATGTAACAATAAAGATCTATAATTTTCTCCTATTATTATGGGACAGGTTAATAAGTTTACTTCCATTCTATGTACCGGCTTAGCCCCGTTCAATAAACTAGGGCTATGTAAAGGCAGAAGACACAGACATGTAATTAAGCCTCGACAAAATCCAGGGGAGTTTATATTGACTAGGGTTGCGTTGCCTAACAATTGTTGGTCTAGGCAAAGACAATTGGGCTAGGGAAAAACCATTGGTTTGGATGAAAATTATTGATGCGTTATAGGTGGTATATAGCCGGCCCCGTGGTGTTGGGGTAGCGCGCCTGCCTCTCACCTGGAGGCCCCTGGTTCGATCCCCGGCTCCGTCAGGGATTTTAAAACTGACGTGAGGGTTGGAACGGGGTGCACTCAGCCTCGTGAGGACAATTGAGTAGCTGTCTGACAGTGCCCCGGTCACGAAAACCGAGATTAACGACCGAGGGGTCCCGACGCGCTGACCACGCATCACCTCAAAATCTGCAGGCAAATTGGCTGGGCACCGGTCGCTTGGTAGGCTTAGGCCCTTCAAGGGCTGTAGTGCCACGGGGTTAGTTTTATAGGTGGTATATTTGAATAATACCAGGCTGCTTTTCAAGAAATTGCAATGTTGTACTAAAATCATTATAACTTTTGTATTTTTGAAGATATACCCCCAAACTTTTTCCTGATCATTGAAAATGAGTTGTTTTACCATTCTACTAACTAACATACTATGTTACAATAACTCTACAACATGTAAAAGAATATTTGTTTTATTACTGTGAAAATAAAAAGAGAAAAGTCAAAATTGAGAGAAAGAAACACAATTCAAAATGAAAATTACACACAAACGGTTGTTATTGTCTGCAGTCACATGTTGTTGGTTTACTCTCTGGAAAGTTTCATGATGTTAGGTACTATATTTTCTAATTTAAAAAATATTTTAATACACCAGGCACTGTTCATATTTCACATTTTATGCTGGTTCACTTTTAGCATTTGTGATACCCTATGCAGATACCATGAAGACCTTTCATACACTTGGAACATGCAGTTCGTGACCTTTTTACAGGGTATCCATCTATTTTGCTGCACAAATTGCATGTTTTTAATAATCTACCACTTAATTTCACCAGAAGTTCCCCTTCCCTTGGTGGAAGGTTTGGTTTGTAGGTTTTTCTCCTGGACCCATTTCTATTCTATGCTGTTATGGAGGAAGTAACTTGAGCCGTGTCATAACTTTACTTGAAGTATTTTCTTTGTATATCAAATAGGCATTCAGCACCATTCGATCAAAGATGCAAAATACCACCTTCTTCCAATATTTCAGTGTTCGTCGCTCTTCGAATTACGTGTACAACATCATGTCAGATGGGTTCGAACCGACGGTCACTATCAATTGGAACTTCACTAAACCCTGTATTAGGTAGGCCTACGCAGGCATTATTGTCTTTACCGCCTACACTGTCTTCATTTGCGTCATGTCACTCTCCGAATCAGTAAAATTGTCACTTACACTAATGACAATACCACGAGATTTGTGGTAGGCCTACTGCGGAATGTCATCGCTGCTCTCACTTTCTGTATCGGAAATAAAATCACCAACATCATTACTACACGACCCTGATATTGCTACATCTTCATCAGACTCAATGTAATCATAATCGGCGCACACTCTATTGATATACTCGTCTAGATCATCATCGTTTACGAACAGATCCCGCGCGGCTGAGGCCATATTCGTACTATCAATGGTGCGTGGTGGACAAAACAGTAAGCGCTTTCAAAAATATCATATCTCCGTAAATAAAGCTATTACCACGATAGTTGTGATAGATTTAGGGACTGCTGGCTTTGCCGATTCTGGATCATCTGCGTTGTGCTGCGATCTGTGAGAAATCTGAGAACTACAAGCAAATATAAAACTGCCTGCATGAGGAGCGCTATTTTCGCTAACACGCCGAGGAACGCTTTTGCGCTCCTTGGTATTCTAAGTGTTAGGGACCCCTGATTTATGGTAAGGCTTCAAAGCGGTGAAATGAATTGTTCAAAGTGGTGAAATAAAATATCCATAGCGGTGAAATAACAAAAGCGAGGTGTGAGTGTGTATTATAACTATGTGTACGGTGCACGGATTTGGTTAAATAATGAACACTATGCAAACATTTGGAGGAGTAACAAACAAGCCGGCCCCGAGGTGTTGGGGTAGGACGCCTACCTCTCACCCGGAGACCCCGGGTTCGATTCCCGGCTCCGTCAGGGATTTTAGACACTGACGTGAGGGCTGAAACGGGGTGCACTCAGCCTCGTGAGGACAATTGAGTAGCTGTCTGATGGTGAGGCAGCACCTCGATCTCGAAAACCAAGATTAACGACCGAGGGGACCCGATGCGCTGATCACGCGTCACCCCAATATCTGCGTCACCCCAATATCTGCAGGCCAATTGGCTGGGCAGCAGTCGCTTGGTAGGCTTAGGCCCTTCATGGGCTGAAGTGCCAGGGGTTATTATATAACAAACAATTTATTCTAGTTCTTTTTTTTAATTTTTCCGAAAGAACTTAAACTCAAATGAATTTGTGTTCAATACCTAACCTAACATTTACTTCTCCATGACTACCAGTCCTTTTCTTTCTAACTCGTGAAACGTATGTTGTCCCCTAAATTATGCAGAGCATTGTTTCCATGTTTTCAACCAATCAAGTCTGAGAAGGGACTACGTTATTCCGCATCTTATGAAATGTTTATATTTTTAAGGTTTCTTATTTTCAATTAATTAATATTAAAAAAAAAATCTTATTACCAGCGTTTCGTTGGCATTTAGAATTTTAGGGTGGAAATAATATACAGGGACTTTGTTTTATTTGTGACGGGGATTTTCGCTCGCCCGCATTGCGAGCCTGTCTCCCGCCAAGCACTTGGCCGTAATGCGGCGCTCGTCCAGCACTGAGTCATTGAGTAGAGGAATTTGTACTTACCTAGTTCACAGCTGGTGCTGAAAATGTGCCAGCAATGTGTATCAGCGAATGGTGAACATTTCACCGACCTGGGCTGGTCCTTCATCCAGCTCACCTGATATGATCAAGATAGTGGAGAAGAGGGAGACGGTGCGATGCCATTTTTCTCGCCCGCCAGCTAATGGGGTGGCTACTGCATCTGCTGGCCCTTCCGCTCCCACGACCATCAAGCGAAGCCGACAGAAGCCAAACCCCTTACTGTGGAGGAACTTACTTATATTAAGAAGAAATCACCGGCGGAGAAGAGAGAAACGACGTGTTAGGGACGGACACCCAGTCTTCAGAAAGGGAGAAGGTCCCTCGACTGCGCTCTCGCTCTTCTCCAAGAGTGAGACAGGTTTAAGTCCGACAAGGACTGCGCGCCATATAAGAAAGCGCTCACTCCTTCATATTCGGATTGAGATGTACCGTCGAGGTGTGCTCTCCCACATCATCTCCACCTAGAGATGGGGGTGGGTGGCAAACGGTTAAGCGGAAGTCCACACTATGGCACTATTACAATGGAACTGGATAGCTCGTGTAATGAATTAAGAGTGGCTGGAGGTCTCTTTATATCCTGATGATGAGCATGTGTTTTATATGCCCCTCAATAATATTATTACTTGTATATGGTATTTACAAATTTTGTTCTCTTTGCAGGTATTTTATGTGAATGGATGCAGCCTATGATTGTTCTTCTGTTGAGCTCTTCGAAACATCAAGATAACTGAAGAGATTAATTTTAAGAATGAACATTGTAATCTCGTCTTCTATTAGCTGTAAAGTCAACCAGTCTTTATCATCTCTGTAAATATTTTAGTAAAGTACGCATTATGCAATTAATACCTCTTAACTCATTTAAATTTAATATTTCTCTCTCTTTTCATAATGTTATCATTTCAAACTTATTGTAACTTGCAGGTTGGTTGTAATACAGAGAGAACAATGTTTTCTCCGGAGGTGGCATGCATCTGCATAGAGAGATGTCTCATAAGTAATGCCGTTTTTTAAAGAAAATTTTATTTGGGGAGTTTTCTGACAAGAAATTAAACTATTCTATGGTCTTGGGCCATCTTTCAGGGAGATTTCTTAACCCATGATGGTATCAGTCTCCGAGTTCTGATGTGAAGCATTCTGAGGAACCTACATCCACAGCTTCAATGTTTTTGACATATTTTCTATGCAGGAAATGGGCCATGGATCTGAAGGCGCAAGATTAGGGCTTTATGCTGGATGTGGTAGCAGTTCAACTCCTCCCAAGAAAATACAGTGGAACGTGGCTATTTCGAACTTCTATCATTCGAAATCTTCTTTAATTCGAATTTTTCTCTTGGTCCCTAGCATTTTATATACAATCAATGCTAAAACATCGTGGTTAATTCGAATTATATTTTGGATAATTAGAAGATTTTACGTGTAAAAAGTCGAAAATGTCGCAGTTTGTGGTGAGCTGACTGACGCAGAAATCATCACCGAAGTACTGAACTCCGAAAAAGCAAGATGGTGACGACGCATCTGGCGATGAACTCGTGGAGGAAGTTCCCAAAAAAAAACTGTTCCGAATGCAGCCTGAGCAACAAACCACATCACAGAACTTGGACGTTCTTTTGAAAGTAGAAATGACATAAGTGATTCTGTTTTCCGTTCCTTAAATTTGTTAGATTCTTTTGTGATGGCCGAGTGACTTAATTGGAGCAAACAGGTAAAAATCTCAAACTTTTTTGAAAAACAGTCGATTTCTCTAAGACTTAACTAGATTGCAGGATTACTACTGTCGTTAAATAGGTGAATAGTACATTTTGGTTTTATTTTATCATTTGAAGCTTTGGAGGTTATTCACAGTACCGTTGTCTGTTAATATGCTTTGTTGAACGTAAATCATTATGTGAACGTAATAGACCTACATAGTATATAAGCACTTTACTTGTTAAAAACCTATGTAATATAATGTTTAATATACGTTCTTGCATGAAAACTTAAAATTTGAATATCTTCTCTACCCTTTTCAAAGAACTTTCTTAATTCGAATTTTTGGATAATTCGAATTTTTTTACTGGTCCCTTGTGGTTCGAATTATCCAAGTTCCACTGTATTCTGTAAATGGCCATAAAGGATTACGGCATTTAGGTCAAGGATTTTACAAGTGTACGAACCATGGACGGTAGAAAATTAAAATATTGGACTCATACAGGGACCTCCAGCTTTGGCGTCTGTTACTCTACCTCTGAGCTTATGTCTGTACTAGTGTGTGTACTGTACTTGTCATCAAGGTAGGATGTGGATAGGAAGCAGCCGTGGCCTTATGTTAGGTACCATCCTGGTATTTTCCTCGAGTAGAAGTGAAAAACCATTTCCGGGAAGGCTGAGGTGGGAATCGAATCCTCCCCTTCTCAGTTTTGTCTCATGGGGCTGAGTGTACCAGCCCTCTGACCAGAATTTCTTGGCAGAGCCACGAATCGAACCTGGGCCTCCGCAGTGACTGAGCATATTATGTGGAGGCACCTTTAATTCTTACGTCAAGGTTGCATCTGTGTCATAGGGCTATGCATTAGCATGTCCAACGTATAGGTTCAGAGGAAGGGAAACATCTGTCGGAGTTGGATGTCACAGGTTCGTTTGTTCAACTCCATGTTGTTGCATTGAGGCGGGAAATCTACAGTATTGACCTTGTTAGGTTGTTCTAGGAATATTCTTATCATTACTAGGCTCAGCCTTGCTTATTACAACAAACCTCTAAGCATGTACCTTGCGTAGAAATTCATACTCTGCCTCGGTAGCCGTAAGATTTTGCAACGAAGAAGGAAATCTGGCTACCTGGCGAATTTTATTCCCCCTCTTAGAGTATCCCGTTTCCTCCTGAGAACACAGCCTGCAAGGTGCCTGGCCAGCTTCAAGACCAAGATCAATAGCGTTGACTTCCTGCCTCAATGCAACCTTTGTAAATAAGGAGTTACGATACTGAATGGAGCGATGTGGATGAAGTGGTCTAAGCAACAAAGAACCTACAATGTACCCATTACAGAGCCTCCCATTATGGGGAAAGCAGGATTAGCCAAGAATTGAAAAAGATTTAGAATTTGTGGGCATATAAAATAAGAATAATTATAACTCGCCAATTTTTCTAGGTTTGTGCAGTATCTTGTGTGGGGTTTCGCCTAGGACACCAAGCTGGCTAATCAGCGGGCTCCTGGTGTCTCCGCCCCGACACCCACAGGAGTAGCGAACTGCGCGCTACCTCCCTTTTTTGGAGCGCACCTGCGCATCTTGACTGAGAGAACTAAAAGCGAAAAACTAGGCGAAACCCCACACAAGACACGGCACAAACCTCGAAAATTTGCTGAGTTATTCACTGGCTGTGAAAGTCAATATACCATTTTTAACGATAATTAAGTTTCTTCATGATTTTCCCCCTCTCTTGACTGAAAATAAGCATCTCTCTTACAACAAACTTTTTTTTTAACATACTGTATTTTTCAAGGTTCCTTGGATGTTGTTATAACCAAATTCAACTGAAATAATACAACAAAAGAATACACAAATGAGGCATCTGCACATGTGATTTCCTTAAACCATTCCATGTAAACCAGAATTTAATAATATATTACATTACATATTAGAACTTCTGGAAACCTCACACAACTCTATTGGAACGCAAGAAAGCTGATGGACTGGAATCCGGGCTAGCCATAGGAAACAACACATTACATATTATTTAAATTACAGTAAATAAACTTAATACATCTACAGTAGGTACAATTAATTGAGGAGTTCAGTGTGAGACTGAAGGATTTCTCAAAAATGAGGTATAAGTTATCAAAAAAAAAAAGCACGAGTACTAATATTGTCAATGAATTAATTATATGACCAGGTACCAATGAAATTTCTGTTTTCTTGTTGTGTTGCCAATATGGAATAATCTGGCAAAACACCCGAGAACCTTCTTGGAACCTGGTTTTAGAATCACTGATGTACGAGGTGCCTTCAAATAGTAAGTTAGACATACCGTTCTACGGTAATAGAGTTCACTTTCTGGGCTTACTGCAGGCACAGCTCTGCTGCAGTACTGATGACAAAGTTTAAGAACTTAGGACACTATGATTCTTGTGATAACCATGAAATTCTGGTGGTATATATTGACCAAAAGCAATTTTGCGTCCAGCCATAGTAAAAGGCGCCAACAATTTGACCAAGACTGCACAGACGAGGGTGATGCTGATCAGGAAGAAAGGACAACAACATTCACCACAGATGAGGAGGTCCAGGCCATCATTGAAATTATTTGCATAAATCATAGCCTCTATCACGGACATTGCTCAGCAGATGAGCATCCCAATAGGCACTGTTAGTTGTACAGTTCGAGATTGTCTGCAGTAGCGTAAATTGTGCGGATCTTGGGTTCCGTTATCAGGACACCAGCGCATAAAGACAATAAATGTTTAAGGCTTCTTCGGAATTAATTAATATTGCAACTTTTCAGTTGGCCAACACAGTATAATCTCAATTACCGTGAAACGTAAAAAAGAATCTGAAAATATTACGTGTGATAAAACAAGATTTATTACGGATTGCAGAGGAGAAAACTATAAGTTGACATGTTTTTCTCGACATGTGAGCATTATCAGATAGCCAAAGTTCAAACCTACAAGCCAAAATAGTTGTACAGGGTGGCGCACGAAATGCCATACATCGAAAATGGTTTATAAAATGTGTAAATCTGGGCTCACAACCCTGTCCTTTCGTAAACAGAAACCTTATTTCATGCGTGATTCGACAGACAGCAGCACATGTCGCGCATGTGTACCGGCTTCCAGTTATACAGCATGGCAGATAAAGGGAAGTTGATGCGCGAACAGAAGGTGAAAACAGTGTTGTTTTATGTGGACACAAAGAGTGTAACTCGGACTCGGAAAGGTTTCGTGTTTATTTCCGTACCCGGTGGGCTCCCTGTCGGCAGTCGGTGTGTAGACTGGCCAGCCAATTTAAAACAGAAGGTAATATACTGGAGATTAAACGAACCCGTCTCAAGCCAGTCCGCTCACCAGATAATATTTGCAGCAGTGAGAGCGGCTGTGGCTCAGAGCCAATCCAAATCCACCAGAACTGCCTGTGTCCAGCTGGGCGTCTCTTGTGGGTCAATTCACAGAATACTGCAGTCTGAGCTTGACCAATTCCCATACAAAATGACAACAGGTCATAAACTAACGGCCCTTGACAAGCAACGGTGAGTACAGTTTGCTGCATGGGCTACTGCAGAAGGTGATCAAGTACTGCACAACACATGGTTCAGTGATGAGGTGCATGTTTATCTCAACGGTGCTGCGAACAAACAGAATGTCCGGTTTTGGGCGAAAGAACGGCCTGCTATTGTGCATGAGGTTGAAAGTCGTGGAGTGAAAATGTGTTTGGGCTGCAATTTCCAGTCATGGAATTGTTGGGCCAATCTTTATCAATGACACAGTCAACAGTGCGCGTTACATGGACATGTTGCAAAACAGTTTCCTTCCATAACTCTTTGCAACACGACTACCAATAGACACACAGTGGTTCAAGCAAGATGGAGCTCGTTCGTACACAGCAAATGTTGTTCTGGACTCCCTGCATAAATATTTCTGGCCCCTTGTGATGTCCCATCGATATTCCGAATGTTTTCAATCTGGCCATCACAAAGCCCCGATATTTATCCCTGCGACTTCTTTCTGTGGGGATATTTGAAGAAGACAATCTACCGCCAGAAACCAGAAAATGTACTGCAATTCTAAGCGGCCATTGTGACTTTCTTCCGAGGGTTGAATGAGGACATTATGTTGTAGAGTGGTCACAAACATGTAGGTTCGTCTGGAAGCTCTTGTACGCCGAGAAGGTGGGCATATTGAACATGTCCTGCCTACTGACTAATCATGCACATTACAGTGAATGTTGTAATGGCATTCTTTATTAAATATGTTGTATATTAAATAGTCTATAAAGCAATTTCCAGTGTATGACATTTCGTGCGCCACCCTGTAGCTCTACAGAATGATACTAAATCCCACATCAACCATGAAGAGCAAAGAAACATGTAAAGGATTGAACCACTATGAATTTCTTGCAGCAGTTCTCGAATGGTTTCGTGACTTACAAGGGAAGTCACTGAACCGGGGAATCGCGGATCGTGCTGAAACTTAGCAAATATGTTGCCTGAGCCCAACTAGGCAGAACCATGAAGAAAAATCTTACGGAAATTAACTCCTGCCTTCCGTAGACGGCAATAAGTACAACAATTTTGAAATGTGCGCGCTAGTCAAGCGCGGGTGTGCCTCACGCCTGATTGGTGGCTCAAAAGGTCATGCTCCAAACGACTGCTCTCCCTTACTCGCGCTCACAACCTGCGCTGCAGCATGGGACATTAATGCTGCATCTTTACAATATATTGCACGTCGTGCTTTATTATTAATCATGCAATGTAAGGTATCACAAATACATATCATTACAACACAACACAGAGTAAACTGAACCAATAGTCAAACAAGTGAGTAAGTGACCAAGCTACTTCACCTAGTTCTGACAACAGTGATGCTCGTGGTAATAATGTTGGAAACACAAACTGGTTTTACACCATCCACACCGTATGAAACACGGGCGAGTTCAAGTACTACATTGTATTGCACTGATATCGAAACAATATGGCACAGGGTGTTCAAACCCACCGGGATTGTCGGACAGGTACTGACTTCGGTACCATGCGTATTGCCACATTGAAGTAAAACGAGGGGACGACAATTGGTGATATGTCAGAGACTGCATTTTCAAGATTGTATTTCTCTGGGCCAAATTGATGTCAAAATTCAATAACCGAACGGTGTTCGAAAATCTACGGACAAAGCTTTTCCAGACCCTAAAGCCGTATACAGTACATCCAATGGTTGACAATAGGCTGTGGCTCCAGGAGGTAACATCATCAGTCGTATGCGCTCTTCACTTTCTAACGATTTTTGTCCAGAAAAGGAATCCAGAAGGATTGCCGCATTGCTGGACGGTACATGCTGTTTGGAAACATTGTGAAACCAATCCATCAACTGTGCGGATCCCATTTTACCAGATTTTGTAGGAACAACGTAAATATTGTCATGTGCAAACATAGTTTCTTTCACCCTTTTTCCAAACACACCTTTTGGTTCTTTCCGAGTTATGAAGAGAGGTCCTAGTAGCTTGCCGGCTGCTGTTATTGTTGGCATTATTGTATAACTGTGCGTTGTGGCCCCCAATGATTGCACTTTGGAGCAAACCGTTTTCGACCCTTTTATAGCCAGTGTCCTACCCGAACACATCTCCAAATTGAACCCACTTTGATCACTATTACATACGTTCCCAGGGCCGAGAGAATCAAGAACCGATGTAACCTCTTCTACGAATATTTCTGCTGCTGACATAATATCCATTTCTCGATGGGCATTCTTTGATGTCGTCACAGTTGTTATTTTTCGCGAAATGATATTATAGCGATCCTTAAAGTGCTGCACCCAGGAATGGCTGGCTTTAAACCCCGTCCTGTGCAGCTAGCATAGCCCATTGCTGAATTGTCCCGTCATGTATTACTTCATTATTCTGATGGGCAATGTCAAATTGGGCTTTTACGACTCATGTTATTCTCCTCAATTTGTCGCGGCGGATGCCTCCCCTTTTCACTTGCTCTGCCCACAAATATAAATCTTTCTTGCTTTTTAAACGGTGAATTTTACTTTTTACCGACGAAAAGGAAAGCGGACGCCTCTTACCGCTTTTCCAATAATCAACAGCATTTTGTTTGTATTCCATTCCTACAGCTTCATCTGACACTTTCCTGGGTGAGCTATCGGTGGCAGCCCAAATATTATCTTCATCAGAGTTGTTGGTGTTACTGGTGTAGCTAATGTGTGGCGACAGCAAGAGTAGAATAGGTGTCCACGTTCATGGTACTGTTCTCTATACTACCAGTTATGATACCTGTAAATATCAATAAGCACAACAAATAAACACACTTGTTACAAGAGACGAACGCCAGAAAGTCAGATAGGCACAAAACCATCAATAGCCTATAGCCTACCATCCAAACTGTCCAACAGGTCCTGTTCTTGAATGCTGAGAGGCCTTTCCATACATTTTCCATATTTTTCCTCCAGACAACATATAACTTTTGCAATGTTAATATTCATCATGCAATGCATGGGACACTCTCCATATACGGATATAAGCTTATGCCGGGTCTGTCGCCTCTCATTCGGTGACTGCACGCCGTAGGCCGGGAGGCACAGTACGGCTGGGAAGCAACATCTGACGCAGCCAATGAAGCTCACGCGCCAATTTAAACGTGTAAATCTTAATTTTTCATCTAGTAAAAGGGGAAGTTAATTTCCGAAAGATTTCTCTTCACGGTTCTGCCTATTTGGGCTCACGCAACGTATCTGCAAAGTTCCAGCAGGATCTGCGATTCCCCGGTTCAGAGACTTCCCTTGTTAGGAGCAGAATGCTATAATCGAGGAATTGAACAATGGGTAGAACGTGTCGACTGTTATTTAGAGCAGGGGTTCCCAACCGTTGGTACGTGTGGGTGATATGAGCGAGAGGCTAGTAAGGGCCTCGTGTGTGCGAGACTTCGCAAACTTTACTCTGCTGCCTGTCTGCCGGGCTTTTTTGCTTACTTCATACTAATTATATAAAATTATGTTTTTAGACCTATGAGTAATAAATGAAACTGTAATTTGCAATAATCGTTTTATTTTTTCCATTATTATAAAAATGTTATTAATATACATATACTGTATCTCTATATATTTTAAAATAAAAATTAGCAAGAAAAAATTTATAAAAATCTACATACAGGGTGAACGTAAAATGACGCACTTGGAGGTCGGCATGCGATTCCTCATCCTATTGCAAGACAAAAGTTTCTATAGCAAAATCGGATCGGGTACTGTTTAAAAACCACAAGTATGAAAGCGAGGAGCTGGCAACATTGTCACATACTGAAGTGCATCGGAATGTACACAGAAATGTGTATCATCCCGCAATACCGTACTATTCGTCGCAGCTCACCGAGTAGACTGTTGGGTTATCAAACCCACATGCACCATCGAGCTACGGTTCGAATCTACGTCAGGTGCTTTTTTTTTCTTTTCTATTTCGTCAGTTCCCGTCTGCGCTTGTAATAAGCATGACATCACATGATTTTCTCACATGACAGTGTGAGTCATCTCCGTTGCGTAGTGGTCAGCGTGATTAGCTCCCACCCCGGAGGTATGCGGTTCGATTCCTGGCTCTGCCACGAAATTTGAAACTTGGTCTGAGGACTGGTACGGGGTCTACTCAGCCTCGGGTGGTCCAAATGAGTAGAGGGGGCTTGATTCCCACCTCAGTCATCCTCAAAATGGTTTTCCGTGGTTTCCCACTTCATCTTCGGGCAAATTCCGGGATGGTACTGCCCCCGTAAATTGAATTATATTGAGACCACGGTGGCTGTATTGGCAAATATGAAGAAAGTTATGGCTGTCATAGTTGTGACGTGGGCTGCTTGAGCTGAGATTCTTGGTGACGTCATGATTTTGTTCGAGAAAGATCTGAGATTTACGACGCAGTCGCAGGGAAACATGGAATTGTGCTGAGGAAGAAGTTACGCGATTGGAGGAGAGACTCGAACCAATGAACGATAGTTTGGAGGGAGATGGAGATTACTGAAACTATCATATTTAATTACTTTTGGAATGCAGAATTGTGGAAATCTATTTTCAGTTATGGCATTGATTTGGAATTTTGAAGAAATTATTTTTGAGTTTTTGAAATTTGAAAATCCGTCAAGTGTTGCCAAAGTTAGAAATTCTAGCAATGACGGAGAAACAAGCTATGGAAGGGATGGATACGCCCCTTAAGAAGTTGATAAAAGGTCTTGCACAGCAGAGAGGAGCTCTCATATCGCATATATATCTCATTCCGCATATATATTTCTGATGTCATATAGTCATTTTCGAGTGATACAGTGAAACAAGTCGTCTTTAGCGTGTGGTAAAGCCAACCGCATTGAACGAGCTTCGAGCGTGCCGCAGTTCCATTTTACGGTGTTTGAAACTAGGCGAAGTTGAAACGCACACATTTTCCAGTCTACAAGTTAATATATCAAGAGTTGACTAATGCCTTTAAGCTAATTCGATTGTGCAGTACTATATTAAAGTGTGTAGAAAGGTTGAACATTTTCAAGATTCTAATTTGAAAGATATTGGCATTTTAAGTCGGCAGACAAAAGTGATTTTCTCGCCACCTGAGAAGCACTTATAAAATATCACATTCTACGCTACGGCTGACACTGGTATTGCAACCGTGCTACTACATATTGCTTTTGATGATATAACGCTGCATTCTAACATGGAACAATATAATATGGCAGTTCTTTCAACTATTATAACGGAAATGGAGATGGAAGGCTAAGGACTTTAATGCAATTGGGACATATGTCATTGGAGTGAAGTAGCAGCATGGAACTTCGCTAATCGTCTTTCTACAAAAGCGAGCATGTAGTGAATATCCAACTACACTCATGCATCGTTGTCCAACGCTGAATTATATTAAATGGCAGTGGAAATATATTCATACTCCACAATTATGAATATTTCTGCGGAAATAACTGCAATAAACTTCATGGCGAATTTCTGCCAGAACTTCAGAAAACTTTCAAGAGAGGCCAGGGTGGACCCGGCTCACAAAGAAGAGTTTTGCCAGAAGGATGTCTATTGTCTACACGGAGCAGTGCAATTTCCGGAGGAGGAAGCAGTTCTATTCTCCGAGGGCGCTGGTTCCAGGTTCGAGGACGGAGCACATCTTTTTGGTGAAATGGAACCATCACCAGTCTTCTTTGGAAGATTTTCCTGTAGAAATTCAATCAACAGATAAGGTAGTCGTGAACGTTTCTTGTTTTATTTGAGCCATTTAGCGATGTCTGAGCAACCATTTTCCCCATATTTTTGTCCCATATATATTTTGCCCCATATTCTTGCTTGATATTTCTGTACTCAGTACACTTAGATGAGTTATGCCTTTTTCTACGATTTATTAAGACATCGTTATGTCAGTGGCATAGTTAAATAATTTTGGATCAGTTGAGACTGATATTAATTTTCTTTCAGTAATTTGTATTATTTTTGTAGTCACGATTTGACTGTAAAGTTAACGATTTTCTATGGCAGATTTGAATTCAGACAGCGTGTCATTTTTATTAAAGTAATTCTATTCAGTAAATTACTTTGACCAATTTTCTGTCATCCTCAAGAAAGAAGAATAATTAAAAGATTTTAGAGCGTTAACATCTATTACTGGATCGACGATCTTGGAAATACTAGTCGTTTTAGGAACATGATTGCAACATAGACATTTATCGTCAGTTCTGAAATTACCATTGCATTATAGACAATTTTATGAACTATGAACTTTGATTACGATTTATTGAATACACTATAGTAATGAACTTTTGATAGGAATTTTTCTCAATTCTAGATTGGAACAATAATGTTTGAATTCCAAAGTCTAATTGTATTCTATTCGACTATTTTGCAGTTTAGATGAACTTTGATTGAAGATAGTATTTTTATACTACGATACTTAGGAGATATTAAACTCAATTTTGATAGACCAGAGAGGCGTGTATAATCGTATTTGCTATTAAATTTATTTGTGATTGGCAAATTTTTACTTCATATCGATTCATGAATGAAACCCACGAAGGTTAAATAAATAACAGTTTTGAAACAATTAATGAATATAAGAATTTTTGAAGTAGAACTATGGATGTATAATCGTTAGTTCAGTGGACATGTAAAAGTCGCTGATGAATAATGCCCTTGAATAAGTGAAGGAGATTCCTACAGTAATATTAATGATGTTGATGAGATTATAAGTGGAGGTTTTGTGTATGGATTGTGGAAGATTTTTATGCCATATATATTGAAATATATGATGCATTCTGGGCCTATTTTATGCAATTTGTGCATTTGAGCGAAGTATTTTTCCGCTGAGTTTATTGTCCAGGTCCTTTGAAAATTAATCATGTGAAATTACTGTTAAAATTAACAAGAGTGTTAAATAATTTGAGATAACGATTTTGAATTGAGGTTACCGTCACAAATAATAATAATCATTATTAAAACTTATTAAACCTGAATATAAGCATAAATATAACTAACCTTCATTGGTCGATTATATTAACCTGATTTGAGTAATTATCAACCGGATAAACGTGTGGTTTAATGTATTTCTAAAATAAATAATATTAATATTGTAAATAAATTGTGTAAATATCTTTAACAATAATTTGTAATGAAAGGAATTAATAGAGGTGTGTATAGATTTTTGAATTGTCGTTTGACAATATTATAAACAATTTGTAATTGTTATAAACAATTAATGAGCATTTGTTATAAACAATAAGAGTTTTATTAATATACTCTAAAGAACGCTAATTATACAAGTGGATTATGTAATTAAACAAGTTTTGGGATTATTAGAGTAATCCAGTAATATTTGATTGGAGCATTTAAAAGATTTGCGTGATAATATTTGAGTTAAGTTGAGGACATTTAAAGTGTTTGAAAAGGAGCTAGGCTCGGAGGTTACGAGCATATGCTAACACTGGCCGGACAGGTGGGTCCACTTGACGACGTGGGCATGCGACATAATGTAGGGTGGATCGCAGCTGGCCTGACAACTGTATGTTAGAGGCCAAGGTCGACCACATAACAGGCTTGCAGTTATAAATAAAGTGTGATGTTTATGAAAGAGGAAAACAATTGCTACATGTCTCGCCCCAACTTCCTCATCCATTCCAAGTGTATTACTATTATTACGTTCTTTATAAGCAAGTGAAAGATAAAATTTTGTATGTAACGTCTACAAGTCCTACAGGTGGACATGATTATATTGACAATGGCTTCTGATTGCCACGTGTATTTTGTTGAGTTTTTGTTAGAGTCACCCCTTTATGTGAAATAAATTATTGTACAGTTTAAAGTTTCTTGTTTCCGTCTTGGTTCATTTTAAATATCATGGTGGAGGTTATTGTGTGGGCATACTTTAAGTGATCCAGTTGGCAACCCATACCCGAGATTAATTTGAAGAGGTAAGTAAAGGTAAGTATGAACCCCCGTATATTTTGGTGTGTTCCACAATAATTTCTTGTTAACTGCTGTGCTCTAATCTCGGTAGTATCTGTCAGTGCCATTTTCATTGATGTAGCTGTGCCGGTGCGTTTGATTATTGGCAATCCGATTGAGGGGGTGGATATCTGACAGCCTACTATCCGGATTTACGGGGACAGTAGGATTGGCGACCCTGAAACGTGGGGATCGATCAGCTCGATTGGCACGTTCAACAAAACTGGATTACCAGGTTGAACGCCAGTAGAATTGACACGTTCGATCAGCAAAACATTGGATTACCAAGTTATTGCAGTAGAATTGGTACCGCAATTTTGTGGAGTGTTCGAATAACATTGGATTACCAAGTTATCGATGTCAATGGGATTGTGAAGACTCAAATAAAGAGGTTGATTCTTTGTTAGATGTCTTGGCCAATTGTAGAATTTGAGAGTGTGATTATATAGGGTTTAAATGTTGTGTTGTATTAGGAAAATTACACTCAGAAAAGATCAGATCTTATACAACTTGAGAGAGGTTAAATAGGCTGGAAACTTAGAAAAATCGCCTATGATCTGGAGTCTTATTTTATTTGACCGGCTTATGACATGTTTCGTCATATTAAAGATAAAATTAAACTATTTGGATTGTAAATGTAAATTATTTGTGTTAGAATATTTTAAAATGAACCAAAGAAATTTGAACATGTGCTTGAGTTTATTTCAACATAAGATGTCTACGAAGGTTAATTATAAGGTAATTATAAGTTAGATTTAAGACAGAAAATTGCTCAAACTTATATATGGTGAAAAGTGTTGCTCAGATGTTGTTATTTTGCTCTGTTTGATGTATGTCCCTAAAGCAGTTTATTCTTGAAATAATATTGAAATGGCAGATGAGAGTCTGAAAATGATGTTGGAGGAGATGTCCAACAGAATGAAGCAGATGATGGAGGAGAATTCTAGTAACATGTCTGTTAGGCTGGATGAAAGCATGAAGGAGATGGAAGTTAGGAATACTAGTCGAATGCAGGAGATGATGAAGGAGAATGCTAGTAATTTGTCTGCTAATTTGTCTACTAGGATGGATGAAAATTTGAAAGTTCTTCAGACCAGTTATGCAAACTTAGAAAATGATATGTCGCGTTTACAGATCAGTACCCAGGGAATCGAGAATGCTGTAACTGACATGCGCACAGACGGGTCCAATGTGCATAAAGATGTTTCAGAGGTTAAGACTGATGTTTCTAAGGTACAGAAAGATCTTACTATGTTGAATCTTGATGTTGCTAATGTCCGGGGTGATATTTCATGTGCTAGAGCAGAGGTAATTGTTGTTAGGAATGATGTTGCTACTGTACAAGATAAAGTAGAAGAGGTTCAAAGAGAGATTATAAATGTTCGAACCGATGTGTCAAATGTTCAAGTAGACATTAATAACATTCATTCCGATGTAAATGAGATGCAAAGCGATATAACTAAGATACAAGTAGAAGTTAACACTGTTTTTGTAGACATTGCTAAAGTTCAAACTGATGTTAATAAAGTAAGAGAAGAAATTGAAACTTCAAAAACACTTTGTACTCGTAACATTAGTGCATTAACAACTAGGTTAGTTGACGAGTCTGTTAGGACAACAGCTTCTTTAGCAGGATTAAAGTATGATGTAGAGGTCATGAGAACCCAAGTATTAGATCATAATCGTTTACTTAAAGAAGATATTGAAGTAGATATTGCGGAAATGTTAACTGCAAATGTAACGGTGTGGAAAGATGAATGGAATAGGTCAAGTGGGGAACATGTAACTCAGATTCAGGAACGAATTGAAAGAAAACTTGCCAGTACACAAGTAGACATAAATAATGAAGTAGTTCAAATTAGGAAGGACTTGAGTATAAGGATGGATTCGCTATCCGAAAAACAGGTAGAGGATAGAACTCAAATAGGTCAGGACGTGCAAGCATTAAAATCCGCGTTAGAGGAACAAATTCATAAGGTTGTCTCTGATGTTAATGAAACTACGAGCAAACTTCAGAATTTGAAACTAGGAGAAGCCAGCATGATGGAAACCTATAAAGAAGAGTTAATCAGGAAAGTCATCACGGAAATCACGGATAAGGATCCAGAAGGCTTGACTGGTGAAGATGATAGGAATTACGTCAGACGATGTAACCTCGCTACAGAAGAGAGAGATATTAGTCCTGAGGAACGTATATCCAGACTCCGAGAAGAAGAAGAGGATAGGAATATTGAACCTGAATGGAAATATCGTGATAGTGGGAGGAATTACATGGATTCATATCCGAGAAATGTGACAGTCATCCGGAACTTCGAGGACAAACCTCAAAAATTTAGCAATACTGATAGTCTAACACCGATAGAATATATCAGGAACCTGAAAGACTATTTCATTGAAGCTCACATTCCCAGAGAAAGAGAGATGAGGATAGTGGAGAGATTTCTAGCTGGAGGACCCCTTGAATGGTTCAGAGCATTTCGCTATACGTTCAGTAATTTTGACGAATTTGCAGAGGCACTGATAAAACGATTCTGGTCCATCGAAGCGCAGAATTCATTAAGAGCGGAGGTATACTCAAGGAAGTATTCAGGTACTCTTCCAACACGGTACGCTGATTTCTTCACGAGCCAGTTATCACGCTTGAGATTTTTGCAACCCCCATTGTCAACAGAGCAGTTGATAGATGCGATTTCTCGTATGCTGCCTGTGGAGGTGAGAAGACTCATCATATCGTCAAACATCAGGGATTTGACCAGTATGGACGAATTGTTAAGAAGGCTTGACTACACGAGTTCAATGCCAAATGTGGTACAAAAAGGTCAGAGGCACGAATTCAAAGACATCAATACAGTCTATATGGATCAAGTTCAGCAAACTGACAAGCCTGATGAAGAAAAAACTGAAAATGTAGGTCCTCACAGGAACCATCACTTTCGCAACCACAGATCGCAAGGTTACCGTCCATATCAGCAAAGAAGAGGCTGGAATAATAATAGAGGAAATTATAACAATGGAAGAGGTTGATACTACAATAACCAGGGCTATAATAGGAATTACAATAGAAATTACCAGAATAGAAATCAGAATTCTCAAGGTCAAGTTATGACACCCGACAAATATCAGGAAAGAGAGAAAGAAAGTCAGCAGTATCTTAAGGAATTACGGGGACAGTACCTACCGTAAGGCCACGGCTGCCTCCTTCCCCTTTCCTTGCCTAACCCTCCCACTGTTCCCATCCCTTCATCACGCCCCCATTCGCTTTGCAGGTGAGGCCGCCTGGGCAAAGTGCTAGTCACACTCCCCAGTTGTAGCCCCGACACAAGAGTCCCAAGCTCCAGGACACTGCCATCAGTGGCGGTAATGGTGGGATCCTCGCTTAGTCCGTAAAACGATAGCGGAAAAAAAGAACGCACGGTGTGATCCATTAAACGGCATGCATGAGTACTAACCACGCATTGCACTACCATAACTGATCCTGTCAAGTTCATGTAGGGTGGCTTCATGATGGGAGTTCACAAATGGTGAATACGTCGATATGCTTTTAGTGTTGGGTGCTACTCGTGAGTATGCGGCACGGTAACCTCAAAGGCGCCATCCCGATAAGAATGTTTTTCGTCGCCTTGAGCATCGCCTGTGGGAAACCGGTAATCTTCGCCCACAAGCAGTGGACAGAGGTCGTCCAAGGACTAGACGTAGCCTACTCCACATACGGAGGACGCAATTCTTGAAACCGTTCACCAATCACCTCGGCGAAGTACCTGTGATATTGCAAAGCAGTTCCAGGTATCTCCAACACTGGTTGTTGACGTGTTGCACGACGAAGAACTGAATCCATATCTTTACACGTTAACTCAACACCAGCGGCCAGAGGACCACATTCAACGAGTACAGTTATATGAATTGCATTTGCAATAAGTTAAAGATAACGAATATTTCATCAAGAATGTGCAATGGAGTGATGAATGTAGCTTCACTTGGGAAGGTATTTTCAACCATCACCACAGTCATTATTGGTCTGAACACAACCCACATGTCACCCGTGAACGTGGCTTTCAGGCACGCTTTGGTATAAGCCTGTGGGTTGGAATCGTGGGAGGAGTGCTTTTAGGTCCTTACCTATTGCCAGACAAGTTTATTAACCCCCTCTATCGTACGTTCCACTTGGTGTTCGGCGACAGCTATGGTTTCAGCATAGTGTTGCACGGCCACACTTTGGAATGACTGTGCGTAACTGTTTAAATGAAGCATGTTCAGGGAAATGGATTGGTCGTGGAGGTCCAATGTTCTGGCCGCCACGTTCCGTGGATCTTTATCCACTACATTTTTATTTGTGGGCACACTTCAAGGATCAAGTTTATAGTACTCCACCCATGGATGTACAAGACCTAATAGCTCGCGTGCATGCTGCATCAGTAATATTGGATGCAGGTGTGTTGCATAGGGCCCGGCAAAGTAGGGCTGGTTCCTCGGTTTAGGGGCTGCGACAACGCGGTCATGTAGCCCCGTGTACTTTGGGTGTGTGTAGAATATGTCTGATAACCGGTGTTAATTGTGATGACTGTATTAGTGTGTGTATCTGTTTTTTAATTCAAGTAAGGACTGCAACTTTGAATTTTTAAATTAGTTCCTACTTTTGCCGTCAATGACTACTAGGCCTAGTTCAGAACTTAGCTACTAGACGCCACCGCAGTCGGCACTTGGCAACGAACGTAGGAGCCTATGAGCGTTGTTTACGTTCTTAACCTATACAATTTAGCTTCACACAGGTGTAATTAGTGGAAGGTTCTTTAACATGCCATAAATCTATGACATGGGACCGCCGGCTTTACTTCCCCTCCGAAGGAAGGCATACTGAGGGATTTTTAACGCTCTTAAAAATCCAACGGCTTCGGCCGGGTTTGAACCCGCTCTCTTGGGCATAGCATATGGGTTTCTATTGGTTATAAGAGGGGGGGGGGGGGGGGTAAAGGGACTTTGTGGCCACCCTGTATATTGCCATAACCTTACTTTTCGCCTATTATACCAGCTGCCACCCCACCCCTCGCCCGTCCCCCTAAACCACAATTTTCATTGCTATGCAAAGGAGAATGGGTAGGAAAACAAACAGGAGATGAAAAAGCACACATTTATTCTCTAATTTTTTTAAAAAATCACAATCAACAAAATATTTGAGATTAGTCCATATTGCCCACTCATTTTACACATGGTCAACACACCAAGTCAAGGATAATTCCCACAAAAAATAAAGGAAATATTCCAATAACAGTGTACAGTACATTCATGCACACCTGTTTTATAACATCACTTTCTCAAACATAGGGCTACTGGTAAGTTAGTTCCATTGCATGTTATTTTGTCACAAATTTCACTGTTGGCTGTAACTCGTTTCCGAGTATAATGTTCTTCCTAATGGTCCTTTCCATCAAATGTATGTACACAAATATAGAACACGCACACAATTTTGAAATATAATTTCAGTGTCATTCCTTAGACAAATGAAAGACGTATTGGAGTACGTATGGATTGCATATTGTATTAAGGCACCTGTTCTTCTCGATTGCAACTCGATACTCGTACAACTTTCCATTTCTTTGCCAGCAGCAGGGGCTCCAGAACCTGAAAGAAAATGAAATATGAGATCTCTCACTGTAGTTCAGTGGTTGTCTGATTTGGTGGCCCGTATCATCGAGGGGTATATAACTGGAAGGGGGAAGAGGGTGAAATTTCAAGAGTCTTCTATGCTATGCAAATGCATACTATCAAGTTGCCAAAACTTCAGCCTACTAAACTGGCTACCAGGTTGCACCTTCATGGGTCAGCGAATGCAGATAGAACCAATCTTCGTGCTTCCGTAGTAGAGAGCAATTAATACCTAATGGCACAGACCTGCATGGACTTAAGGGTTTGGAGGGGAAGGTAGTGGAGGGGGCGCTGCTGCTGTGCTACTGGGAGCGAAACAAAACCTCTTGTCACCAGCTGTAGCCACACCAAGTTTAGAGAGTGATATTTTGTCACTTGAGATCTTAACTCACACCAAGAGCTGACGCGAACGTTCCTCTTTTATCAATTATGATGAAGCACGAGGACTTACCTGCATACAAGATTCACTGTGTACACAGCTGAGGTTTAGCGCCATGAGGTATTAATTTCAGTATACAACAGTAAGGGTATGCTTGGAACACACATTATATGATACCATGCCACATGTTGCAGCTACTGTGACAGAACACATCAAGTGGGAGTAACTTGCAGTACTATGCAGTACTGGGGGCCACCAGGTCAGACTAGCACTGTAGAAACAACATATTCACTAGCTTACAAGGGGTGGATACGATGCATGGGTCACCGATTCGAACCATCTTTAGTACATGTGAAGGACATGACCAGGCGTATACCAGGTGCAAGTAGTAAGGTGCGCTTCTCATCCGTTTCCGAGAAATTAGTTGCCATCACCGTGAAGTGTCGATGTGCGTTGAACGCTAGCAAGAATCCAACGAGCGCGTGGTGCAGCGGTAAGAGCCCTGCTTCGTAAGCATGGGATCGTATCCCACCGGTGAGCCGTTGCAGAGTGTGTTTTTTTCTTCTTTTTTTTTTTTTGGTAACCATTGGCAATTTCCAACCAATATGCATGGCATGAGTCACTGCTTGCGGGGTACAGAGTGGTCTGATGGTTCACAGACGTGCAATGAACGGAACAGCCTGGGCCTTCAACGTATAAATGTATACCGGTACATATAATAGAACACACCTGACCGTGTATATTACCAATGTATTTGCAATGCTAATACTGTACATTATGTAATGTGACAAACTTTGACCCCCATACGATGATTTCAGAATCCCTTTTTCCGCTCACGTAAAACGTTATTACAATTGACAGCAAAATAAACAATGTTCACGACACCTACATTTGTAAGAATTGCCAATGTTTACAACAACCATAAAAAAAAAAAAACACAACACACTGCAAAAGCTCACCAGTGGGATTCGATCCAGCGATCCCACACTTACGAAGCAGGACTCTTACGGCTGCACCACGCACTCGTTGGCTTCTTGCTAGCGTACAACGAACATAGATACCGCACTGCAATTGCAATTACTGTAATTCATTTCTTGGAAACAGCTGAGAAGCGCACCTTACTACTTGCACTTGATATACGCCTGGTCATGCCCGACACACGTACTAAGGATGGTTCGAATCGGTGACCCATGGATCGTATCCTCCCCTTTTAAGAACAAGTCAATATCCTATGTACAGCAACCCTGCAATGAAGGGACATTCTTCCATCTCAGAAATTTCATCTCCCCTAGCCCTAACTGAGATTAAAGATTAATGTAAGTGCTGGAAGAGAGTGAACTGAGCCCCACGAGGACAATAGAGTAGCTGCTTGATATGAAAAGTAGTCCCTGGCTCAAAATGTAACTGAATGTGTAAAAATCATAAGCATCTCAGTGGTCCTCTTCCTTTCCCCCAAAGGCAATACTGGCCTTATATCACCAGAAAATAATAATAATGAAGATAGCAAGAAATAAAAACACATATTTACGAACTTTAGCACGAATATGAGGTTCAGTAGAGACCAGGGTTCATAATTTCAATACGTAATATCGCCCAGGGTGTCTGAAATTGTCTATTGGAGGGCACCTTTAAGAATTTCGCTAACCTATCTACCCATTAGAGGTTGTCACATCTGAACAACCGTAACACAGAAGTAATCCAGTGCCCCGGGACCGTTACGGTAGCTGTGAAGGTGAAGGTCCTACAGGAACCCTGAAAAGTGACGGCTAATGGGGCTCTGGTGAAGCTACGATAGGCCCAGCAAGCCAGTAGTGGATAAGACTTTTGCTTTCAAGAAGGGAACAGGCCTCGGACACGACGGATACAATGGACGAAGACCTAGCTGTGTTCATGGACTAAGATTTGGAACTTGAAAAATAAGAACGCTGACGCGGAAGGTGGAGGAGATAGTGGATATGATGGAAAGAAGGAAGTTGGATTTATTGGGATTGGCAGAAACAAAGTGGAAAGGGGAAGGGAGCAGAGAGCTGAGAAAAGGCTATAGACTGTACTGGAGTGGGAATGAAGAGGGAAAGAGGAATGGAGTGGGAGTAGTCGTACGAGATGGTTTAAAAGAAGAAGTGAAGAGAATGAAAGTGAAAGTAGCACTGAGGGTAGGGACCATAGAAATAGTGCAAGTGTATGCTCCACAAGTAGGCTACGCCTCTGAAGAGGAATTGCAGAAGCAGCTGGGAGGAAGGAACATGATTGTTATGGGGGATCTGAATGCCCATGTAGGAATATAAAGACAAGGGTATGAGAGTGTGCTTGGAGGGGCAGAAGAAATGAGGAAGGAAAGAGACTGTTGGACTTCTGTCAAAAGAACAAACAGCCTGCTAGTTGGGAACTCCTGGTTCAAGAAAAGAGAGAGCCACACAATCACATGGTACAGTGATGACTTGACCAGGAAGTCGGTGGTCGACTATATACTGTATGAGAAAGAATTAAATAAGAACATCACGGACATCAAGGTTATACCATCGGAGAACTTGGATAGCGACCATCGATTGCTGGTAATGAACCTGAGAGGGACTAAGGAGAAGAAAGGGACTGAGAACCAGGAAAGACGTATAAGGATATGGAAACTGAAAGAAAGAGACAGAAGGGTCGAGTACCTCAAAATGGTAAAGGAAGGAATTCCAACATATGAAGAAAGAGTGGTGGAAGAGGAATGGGCTAGATTTAAGAAGACACTAGTAGGTGCAGCAGAAGCAGTATGTGGGAGGACAAGTAGTAAGAAGAGGTGGAAGGAAACACCTTGGTGGAATGAGAAGACAAAAGAAATAGTAAGGGAAAATAATAGAGCCTTTAGGAGGTGGTATCAAAATAGGATGGTAGAGACAAGGGAAGAGTACCAGGAAAGAAAGAAGGAGGCAAAGAGAGTAGTGGCTGAGGAGAGAAGAAAGTGGATGGAAGAGTGGACAAAGATGATGGAGGATAGTGAAGGTACAAAAAAGGTCCTGTATGGGATGGTAAAAAATAAGAGGCGGAAGGATCCTACGGATTATGTTAGAATGGTGAACAAAAGGGGACAAGAGACAGAAAAAAGGGAAGAACTGAAGAAAATGTGGAAAGAATATTTTGAAGAACTTCTGAACCCAAATGGAAACCACGGCGAGAAGGAAGAAATCGGGGAAGAGGAAGATGGACTGCAAACAGAAAAGGACTTAACATGGAAAGGAGGGAAGGCACCGGGTGTGGATGAGTTAAGTGTGGAGATGGTGAGAGCAGCAGGAGAGGTGGGGATACAATGGTTGTACCGAGTGACGGAAGGAAAGGAAGACCCCAGAAGACTGGAAAAAGGGAATAATTGTCCCGATCTTCAAGAAAGGTAGTAGAACAGAATGCAGAAACTATCGGGGAATAACACTGACGAGACATTGTGCAAAGATGTTTGAGAAAGTTTTGGAAAGGAGAATTAGGACAAGGATAGAGAGAGGGATGAGGGAAGAACAACATGGCTTCAGAGCAGGAAGGTCCACTGTGGATTTGATTTTTGCTGTAAGGCAGTTACACGAACAGCACTATGAGTATGGAACAGATCTACTGATGGCCTTCGTGGACATTGAGAAAGCATACGACAGTGTATGCAGAAACAAAGTATGGACGCCCCTGGGGGATAGAGGAGTAGAAAAATGGACTATAAGGAGGATAAAGGAGATGTACAAGGGAAGCGTGAGCTGTGTGAAAGTGGGAGGAGAGAGATCGGATTGGTTGGAACAGAGAAACGGCCTGAAACAAGGAAGTGCACTGTCACCGTTACTTTTCATTGTGGTGATGGATGACATAATGACCCGAGTGGAACAAGTAATTGGAGAAGGAAAGATGAAAGCAATGGTGTTTGCTGATGATTTGGGGAAACAAGGAGGAGGGGGTACAGAAACAGTTGGACGTGTGGGATGGAATAATACAAGGATATGGGATGAAATTTAGCATAAATAAGAGTGAGATGGTGATCACAACAAGGAAGAAGGAAAGAACCACAACGGGAATAACAATTGGTGGGGAACAGCTGAAGAAAGTGGAGAGTTTCACGTATCTGGGAAGCCTGATACAAGATAATGGAAGAAACTATAGAGAAATGAGCGGGGAAGACAGGCGGAAGCATTCCGGAGGAGTGTGAGAAGCATGTTATGGAGCAACGCTGTCCCTCAGAACAGCAAAAAGAACATATATCAGACGTACTATGTCCCTATCCTGACGTATGCCTCGGAGACCTGGGTTATGAAAGGAAGGGAGAAGAGCAAAATACAGGCCAGTGAGATGAGGTTCTTGAGAAGCAGTATTGGAGCTACAAAGATGGACAGAATAAGAAATGAAAGGACCAGAGAATTAATGAAGGAGAAACCATTACAGGATGGTATAGAGAAATCTAGACTTAGATGGTATGGACATGTAAAACGAATGGAGGAGAAGAGGATACCCAGGAGGATATACGAGACGAAGTGGGAAGGAAAGAGACGGAGAGACAGGTGGCTGAAGGGGGTGGAGTAAAGCGTGAAGAAGAGAGGAGAAGACAGGACAAGGGTGGAGGCTGAGAGATGGTGGGAAGACAGAAGACGTTGGAGAGGCTTGTGTTCCAAACAGACCCGGCCAGTGGCTGGAAACTGTGCAAGATGATGACAAGTGTGTGATATAGTTGGTAATTGTTTCTGTAACATATGCGTTTTGCTATTTCCTGCTCACGTTCCGAGTTTGGTAAGAAATGCTGGTGACGAACACTGGATGAAAAAATCGCATTTTACCAATGCTCGTCATTTGTGATGAAAACTGGCACACTGTCATTTCTCCTTGTAAGACCTAATTAACAGCGGCAGTATACTTATAATGTCGCCCTCATGCACCCTGCATTAATTAAATTGTCGTTTGATCATCGTGTCCAATAGTCGTCATGGCTGACGATCTTTAGAGCACATGCGTGACGAATACTAATGCATGATAATGTTAAAGTTCGCGTTAACGTTTCAGAACCAATAAACATTTACAGTGTGCCGTTATTAAGTAGATCTGTCTCTTTGACGGACGTAGGTCTACGCTGGCTGCGTGGCTCAGCGGTAACGTTCTCGCCTGCAGTTGCAGGATCGAATCCTGGCGCAGCCATCTGGAATTTGATGGTGCGCAAATGCGAGGGAGCCGTGTCAGTAGATTTAGTGACACGTTATATATCCCTTTAGGGGCAAAGTTCCGGCACCCCGGGGTCTCTAAAAGTCGCAGTAGTTAAAAGGGACGTGAAACAAATAACATTATTATTATTAGTAGTAGTAGATCTTGGCCTAGGGGTTTTTGCTGTGCTAAAGAGGTTTCTTTTTAAATTGAGATGAAAAATATATTCTAAGACTAAATCTTTGCTTTCAAGCAATATGTCAAAAAGCATACGATATTCAGCAAATGGAAGCTGCTATTAAGGTCGTTGAGGAGGACGGCATGTGTATTACAATGGCCGCGGAGAGGAATGGTGTTCCGAGAAACGCCCTCTCGGACAAAATTAAAGGAAAAACTAGAGAGAGGAAGATGGGCCCACGTTCCTTTTATACAAAGGTTGTTAGTTCAATGGGTACTCTCACTAGGAAAAGCGGAGTTCTCCGTAACAAAGGACGATTTGCAAAATAGCGTCCAGAATTGAAGAGGGACTCTCCTTTCAAAGATGGGCGGCCGGGGAGGAAATGGTGTGAATCTTTCCTATAAAGAAATCCAAGCCTGTCTTTATGAACCCCTTAAAATTTGACTGTAAACCGTGCTGCAGTTACAGAACATCAAATTAAAACCTACAGCTATCTGGTGGAAAACGACTTGCAGTCTATCTTGTCAGACCCTCGGCGATTGTTCAACGCAGACGTTATATTATGCCATGGTCTGGTCTCACTTTTTATGTGACTACGTCTTCCGGCAAAAAAAATTAAAAGATCACGGCATAACAGCCCGGAAAATGACATTTGCTCTTGAACAACAGTCGGGGAAGCCTACATCAATAAACGTTCTTGTGGTTATAGTGTTCGAATTTGAATTATTATTAATATTATTTCTGTTGTATTTCTAATGCACTTTAAGAAATATATAAATAAATTATAATAAATGTGTTTAGAGCAGAATTACGATCTTTTCATGCCTGTATGTCTACCCGCCATTCACGATTGCTGATGCCCATTTTTTGTCTTTCCCTTTTTTAAATAATTACTGGTACTGCATTATTCGTAAATGTTAGCCTCCATGTCAATAAATCGGTGCCTTACCCAACAATATTGACAGAAATGCATTATAAACAGCAGATAAGGACAACGAACGATGTTACGGCAATTGGTGCAAACGGGTGACGAATATTGGAAAAATCTAAATACATCGTGGCGATTACCAACACAAAAACCTATCTTTCTTTTAATACATAATTTTTCCAAAAAAGGAATACTTTCGACATTGAGAGTTTCCTAGTGTTTGAGTAGAGTTTGAGGTTAGGTATAGTGGTCGTGTTGATTTAAATTACCAAAAGGTATAAGATATATGTATTTTCTTGACTAAATCAGTCTTAACATGACGACTATTGGTGCATTTAACTTACTAGTCAAATAGGAATATCAGTCAATTCGGACCAATATGATGTCGAATACTCCTAATGCCTGTCTCTTCTGCCTTTACATAGCCCTGGTTTATTGGAACAGGGCTAGAACGGTACGAAGAATGGAAGTAAACTTATTAAGCCTGCCTGATATTAATACTAAGAGAAATGCGCACAATGTACATAGATACAATACAGAGGAGTACAGAAATTTAATACCGTACCGTAGTGATTCGAGTCATTCAGGGCAAGTTAGTACATGATATCTATCACACCTTTCTTCACACAATTCGCAAACACAGTTCACACTCGGCATATGAAATGCCTTAGTAGCACACTCTTTATGCGCTTTTGTCCAGTCTGTCCCTTTCACATAGGTTAAGTTCGTAGCACCCAGTACATCATCCTGAAGACTGGTATAATAGATTTCCCTTTAAAGCGTATCCTGATCTATAGAGCGTCTCAACCTTAAAAGACAGTATGGAATTAAATGTAGTAGTTGCCTCTCACTCGCACTCCTATGTCCTGCAATTAGCTTCGTCCTCTTCCACCCCGGCGATGTTGCCATTTCCCAATAATTGAAAGTGACAAATCTAAGAAACTGTTAGCGTGGTCTTATAGAGAATTTTCCGCTCTTTATAATGAAGTAAAAATAAAAGCCATAAATAACACATGGCCCAATTTTCACAATTACGATATTTTAGCTCGAATCTATATTTTTGCAGATATAAAACTTATCACGCCATAGATAATGAACTAATGATCGCAACAGATCAAGAATTTATTTTTAGATTGCCTGATGTTGGTAGAAGATACTCTATTTCTCAGGGCAGTAATTATTTTCATAGTAAGAAAGTTATGAATTTTTATCTTAAATGTTACTTGAAAAATCTGAGATGCTATCACAGGAAAGTCACGTAGCGACAAACTTTTTTGCTATTGACTTTACGTTGGTGACTAAGCGAGAAGAAATGTTCATTAATATGTGAAAAAGTTTTTAAAACAAACCCGAGCTCGATATCAGATAGCATTCATAAGTTATCGCACTTATTCCTCCCGCCCAACGCTGACGCTGCGTAAGTTTGTTTACTCAGGCCAGTATCTCCCCGACTGATGGTGTGAAGTTAAACTGTGAAATGAAGTGGTCCTTGAGTTCTTTATAAATTGTCCGCCTCGTTGCGTACCGTAGTGGCTAGCATTCCTGGCTGTCACCATGGAGGCCCAGGTTTGAATACCGGCTCCGCCAAGAAATTTAATTCTGGTCTGAGGGCTGGAACGGGTGTACTAAATTTCATGAGACAAAACTGAGAAGAGGCGGGTTCGATTCCTACCTCAGCCATCCTCTAAGTGGTTTCCGTGGTTTGCCTTTGTTCATCCCGGGAATAACATATTATAATATTATCATATTCATGAATAATTGAAAAATATAAATTGTTATAATGTGTGCATTAAACTCGCGCTCTGAGGTTCGGCGTATCATATCTAAATATCGCAGCGTTGTTCGCTGCAAGGTATGAGTTACAGTTATATAAAACAAACAAATATTTTGGAAATTTCCCGAGTTTACCGTAAATGCACGCCTGTATATGAGTTATATTACATCATGTGCCCGCCCTTGCAGAACTTTGTATATGCAGTAGATCTGGCATCAGCGCGCTCCATTTAATGCATACTGTCTTTTAAGATAGAGACGCACTATAGCCTACCTATATAGCCTATACAAAACTGGTGTAAAATTAATAGATAAAAGTTTCATCAATAAGTTACCTTTGCCTGATTCCACTGCTCGGATAAGAGTTCAGACACTTCCAGCCTGTAGGCTTTCCGGTCCCACTACTGGACAACTGTGGTATATAATCTGCTGCCTTTCTTGAAGAGGGTCATGCCCTGTGAAACGAAATGAAATACAATGAGATCAACAGTTTAACCCTGTTCCAATAAATCAGGGCTATGTAAAGGCAGACATGTTATTAAGCCTGTCTCATTCATATAGGTTAAGTTGGGGTCTCACAGTAGACCAACCTACTCTAATACATAATCTAGCTAAAAATTATATTAATTATGAACGACGTATCACATTTTTGTTTTTCGCTTCCATTTCGACAATATATAATTTTCATACCTTATTTTATCTTTTCGGGGGACATTATCAATTTTAACTTCCAACCTTGATCATTTTGCACCGACTGCACCCAATATATGTGCTAAATCACGTAAATATGTGTTTTATTTAACAACCGGAGCTATGTTCGTCAGATTTGTTAGTATGTGTACTGCTCGGGTCTAAGCTGCATGGACCTGAGAGGAATGTGCATCGCAGACTATGAGTAGTGGTGGTGACGAGTGATGAGGTTTCTCGGTCCTTGCGTAGTAATAGAAGCAAATACATTCGTCGGCGACTCACTCACTCATTCCCAACGCCACACTGGTTTCAGAAAAGACCCTATGTTAACAGTATTGGAATAGACGAGAATGTCAGGTAACACGGCGGCCTGTCGAGAGGCTTGTCAATTCTCGCCAGCCTCTGCCCTTCATGCCGCAAGTTCACAGAGCTTAGACGCGAGCAGTAACTGCCGCAGCGAGGTCTCCCAACAAGGCGCTCACATTGACGTCAGTAGTTGCTAACATGTCCGATACAAAATACAACACGTAACGTAATTATGTGATAAAAGAAATACTTGGGCTTTTGTGTATTAACGTATTTGTAAATATAGATTGTATGAGGCAATGGTGCCAACATCACTATACCGCAATCAAAAACCATCGATCTGGAGGCGTTAGGCTGAAACCATTGGATTAGACAAAACGAAGGTTAGAATGGTTGGGTGTAGGTGCGGCCTTGGCCGCACGCAGCTAGCGGGGCACGGTTGACACAAAACTATTGATCTGGGCGCGTTAGGCTGTAACTATTGTAAAAAACCATTGGATTGGACAAAACGAAGGTTAGAATGGTCGGTGTAGGTGCGGCCTTAGCCGCACGCAGCTAGGGGCAAGGTTGACACAAAACTAATGATCTGGGTGCATTAGGCTGTAACCATTGTCAAAAACATTGGATTGGACAAAACGAAGGTTAGAATGGTTGGGTGTAGGTGCAGCCGCACGCAGCTAGCGGGGCACGTTTGACACAAAACTAATGATCTGGGCGCATTAGGCTGTAACCATTGTCAAAAACATTGGATTGGACAAAACGAAGGTTAGAATGGTTGGGTGTTGGTGCGGCCTCGACTTCCCTCTCATTGTAGGTTACAGATAGGTTATGTTTTATTCTCCTAACTTCCGCTTCACGATGGCATTTCGTGCACGGTAGTGTTTTTGGTACTAAAATGTGGTGTTGCAATAGCTTCAGCAACTTCTCAGGTTGATCATAGAACCGGCGATTGAAGTTACTGATTGTTATCTGGCAACTCGACAATCCATAGTGAATAAATGATTCAATTCAGCACACTATCAAATGAACAGAGTGCCGCACACGAATATGCGCACTAGAGAATGAACTGAGTGCTTCTTTGTTTTATATAGTGCCATAAGGGCAAGGTTGGCAGTACTGTTTTAATGACAGACCAGCAGACCAAACGAAGAGACCTGAATACTCAACTACCGCAACCGATGATGATTGATTTGGACTAATGGCGGTCACGGCTGTAATTTTGGCTATATATGTTGTGATCCTATTTGGGAAGGCTGGGTGGGTCACAGACGGCGGAGGAGGAAACATCTATTACTACATTTTCTCCAGATATTTTCCTGACCATTACTACAGGTATTTTGGTTAGGCACTGCTACCACAATTATATTGAATTGAGAATATTTCACCAGAACTAAACAATAAAGCTCACGAGTATCAAAAAATGATAATGAACACAAATACACATGACCACAAGTACAACGGCAGGTTCCGTTTTATAGAGAAGTATCTCACTGTAGAATACGCCACGTTTTCCCTTCTGTAGGTGCGGCTCGGGTGACCACAAGTACAACGGCAGGTTCCGTTTCAGAGAGAAGTACCTCACTGTAGAATACACCATGTTTCCCCTTCTGTAAGTGCGGCCCTGGCACAAACCTCACTTGGCTTGTAATGACCCTAGCAGGCCAAGCCTCCATGGAAATCACCTTCTCTCTTAGCCAGACAAACTACAACAGCAAATAGAAATAGTAAACGAATACAAATAGCTAGGAATCACCTTCCAAACATCAGGAAACTCCTTCAACAAACACATAAAACAAAAGACAATAACCGCCATCGCTGCACTGAGGGACATCAGAAAAATTCAATCACTATCATTAGACACCGCAATGAAGATTTTCAGAGTCAAAATAGTACCAATCCAGACATATGGACTTCAAATAATATGGGACTACTTGAAAACAAGAGATCTAAGAACAATAGAGAATGTAAAAGCACTGTATCTAAAGAAAGCACTAGGCATCTCAAAATATACACCCTCCTGGTATACATATTTACTGGCAAGAGAATCTTTCCTGATAGAGGAACTAAAATATACTCTACTACTACCAACCACGAAAGCATACAGCAATCTCCTAACAGAAAGGCAGCAAAAGAAGGAAAAAGTAGAGGAAGAATTCTACGGCATGAGCGCCATGATCGACCGAAGCTGGGCAAAAGCTAACCAGCAGATGAGAAGCGCAGTCATCAGGCTGGCGGTCCATGGCTTCCATCACAAGACATGCCGCATAACATCATACCACAGCATCTCGGAGAAATGCTTGTGCATACAGTGCAACGAAAAGTGCGACAAATACCACATGCTCTTATGCAAGAACATTACAAGATCACTAATGGAACTTAGTTCTGAAGAGTAAAGACATACAGGGTCTTTCATATAAAGTAAGATCGCCAAGCGGCGGGTTTGTTATCCGCTAGTGTGGTGGCCTTGACCGAGCTTGTGGCGAGCCGTGGCCCCCTGCTTTAAGCGTGTGTACAATCCTCTATGAAATATTATCTTATAAAAGTTGCTGGAAGTGTCGTCCTTCCTGGATTATACTGGCATTGTATCTGGTAACCATATTTTGGCTCACGCGAGCGAGTCCTGCCACTGTATTTTTTCTGATTTTATATTTTGTGTTTTTTATTGAGCACTGAACCAGTAGTGTCAAAGTTATTTACAATTACGTGAATCTGTGCTAGTGAAGGTGGCACTTCATCAGGAAAATGCTGAACAAATGCATCACGTACCCGCCGAGCCGAATCTTAATTAAAATAAAATTTACATACAAAAATACGATGTTGCAATGATAACTGTCTCAACATGTTAGCAGCTGAGGTTCAGACTGGTGACTGACAACACCTGCACGCTTATTGCAAGGTCAAGTTTGTGCTATGCGCGCTCTTTCAATACTACAGCAGGGGGCCGTGGCGCGTCACAAGCTCGGCCAAGCCGGCTTCAGCGACGGATAACAAAACCGCCGCTCGCTGTTGTTACTTTATATGAAAGACCCTGTAGATACATCTCAAACAATCAAATGTATTAAAAAAATTATTGTATGGCCACTTGGCTGCAATAACTCTTAAATAAAAAAAATACAATTAAGCTACTAAAAACAGAAACACACTTAAAATTTTATGTTATTGATACCATGCCTCTCTCTTTTCTTAGATAAGCTACGTTCAAACCTTGGACTATACTGTGTAACCTAGTACAACTACGTCAACGATCTGAAAGTTGCCACTTGCACATAGCCTAAGCTATACCATTTCATTTATTAGAGTTACCCCGTGTGATTTCTTACCTCACTTGTAGGCTACTGTTTGAAAGAACTTTAAACTCTCGACTTCAAAACAAACTTTTTCACTTCATTGATATCTATTGTACAGTACTAGACCTGGCATCGTATAACAGTCCGTCAAGAGTCAAAGTGGTTGTCCTGTGCCAATAACAAAAACCTATTCAAATAAAAATTAGCCAATGATAGGGATTTGAGACCCTTATATGAAATGTGGAAATAAATATATATATATATATCTCCTTGTTTTATTATATTAGGCTATGTAAGTTACATACCTACACATTTAAACGACAATCATATTAGCCTATGTCTTAAATCGCCAAGAGACCTACCAAGTCGGAACATTAATTTCTGTTCATTGCCTGCCTACTAATTATGCAATTATATAATGCCTAACATTCCCTTGTAACTCCCAGAAAACTACACATTCAATGCACATTTTGCGAAATACTATTATTAACGTTTTATTGCATACAAATTGTGCAAGAAATACTAATATAGGTTATAATCGCTCACCTGGGGGCTTATTAGTGTTAAAATGCTCTCACTAAACAACTCTTAAAATGATATTAAAACATACACAGTCATTCCAGGAACTACAGTTTTAATTAGCACATGTTTCAACTTTTTTTAATGAATTTTTTACACCTAAACGCAAAGCAGATGAATTGGACGACTCTGAACAACTGCTACAGTATAAGCGGCTGAAATAATGCTCCTGGATTACAATCGAGGGCGTTACAGCGACGGCGACTTTGAACTATCAATATTCTCATACAGTTAAATATCCGCCAATCGGAAGTCTTAAAATACGGCGTATGCTGTAGTCCAGGAGGTTTAAGAAATACGCGGGAGGGCGACCGACCAGTGCCCCGCGCCATGGATTTTTTTTAAATTTAATTAATTAATTATGATTTTCAAACTAATTTATAATTCATATTCCTTTTTTCAGTGCAGCTATGATTTTCCGTCAGTAGCGTAGCCAGGATCGGCCAATGAGGGGGGGGGGGGGGTTATTGGCAACTCAAACTAACACTTGGGGCGCTGCGGTCGGTCTGGATAAGTAGGGTTTAAAATACTCAATAACACGCGTTTGATATGGAACACTTTTTATTTTTCGGTTATAATCAGTAAATGTGGTCTCTAAAGAAATGACAGTGTTATTTTTAATTGTATATATGTATAACTGTGCGATACACGTGATCTAATTTGTGTGTTCCACTGGATTTTTTGGTGTCATTTGCATATTATCAAGCATCAGTTTTTATGGTTGATGTAGATCAGCTGATTCAAATTTACACAGGGCTACACTTCGGACAATATTTCGGTACTATTATGCGCAATATAATGTAAATGTCGATCATGAGTCAACGCCGAGGACATTCAAATAGAGAAATACGGTACATAAACAAATAAATAACACACCGAAGCTGTGCTACTTTTATCATTCCGAGACTAGCATCCACGCAAACCAGACGCCACTGTTCCAAGCTCCGACTTATATCGTGAATTGATGTCAAACTGATGATCCGCCAGCCTTTCCGCCAAGCCTACACCTCGTAATCGCTAAGTTCTTCGATATTCGAGCTATTCCACTACGAGTCATAAGGCCTAATTTGCCTCCCCGTGGGCACTGTAGAATGAGTGATTCCGCTACCATTCAAATATTCAACACCAAACCCACCTTTTAACCATCCAAATCAAGCAATTCCTATCGCCCCCCGAGTTTTAATACAAATTAAACTCATCCCTTCTCCTACCAAGCAGCCAATAATTAATTATTTAATTAATTATTCAAGTAACTTCAATCTTACCAGCGCGCCCATCGTAACAGCTGTTTTTAAACTGAATAACCTTCGCTGGCTTTACGTCGCAGGTCTTCTGTCTGTCTACCTCGACAAGTGTTAGATCCTTCCCGGGGTGGAAAGGTATTATTATTAGGTATTAGGTATCATCACATTTCGTCTATTGCTATTTGCATCTTTTGGAAAGTGATGAAAACGTATATCCGCAGCCCTCTTATACATCGACTTACAGCCGTAAACTGAGCAATACCGTACACTTTGCATTTACTCATTTTTCACTCTATCAATGAGTAAAACTTATTACTTATGTATAAAGACACGAACAATTTACTACGATCTGTTTACCAATACAAGAAACCATATACAAACAGTCACCACGTGACAAATGTACCCTACTTGGTAAGTTTCTCATTTTTACCGCTAGATGTCATATCAGATAGCTGGAGTTGCCAATAGGCAGGGAGGAATGTGAGGCGGTATGCGCCTGTATGCAATACCGGCACTGCTTTCAAAGGCCCAATGGCATACCGTCACTGCTTTCAATGTCAAATAGCATACCGCCACTGAAAACCAGTGGATCTTAAACTTGTTTGCGCCGTAGGAATTAATATATTTACTTTTCATGATCATTCATCCACTGGTACCAAGCTACCTTCACCGATAAACATTTCCCTGTAGACATCGCCAATATAGAACCGTGCGTTCCTTTTTAAAGCCAACCCTACAACGCTTTAGCATCGCTGCAGCAAACTAGAGTGGAAAAAAAGAACGGCCATGGCCGTCCATGCAGCAAAACTCATAAAGCGAGATCTCTTCACCACCGCTGCAGCAGAGCGCTTATTAAAAAAAAATGGCTTTGACCGGTAACTTGTGCTGACCATAGTCGCCACCTTAAGAGAATATACCGCTACATCTGATGTTTTTAAACATATTCCTCAGTAAGATAATATCATAACTTTTACATTGTTTTAAATAGACCTTTACTTTTAAAATACGGTATCTTTAAAATATCTACTGTCAATCGACAAGACATAATATTCTTGACTTTTGGGCTCCTGCTTGGCGAAAATCTATAAAGCAAGGTTGGCTACTCGTGGAGGAACTTAATTAAAAAGACGATAGTCTCCCGCCTCGTTGTCGGGTTAAAAACTAGTGTTGTGGTGTATGGTCAGTACCATTGTTTAGCAGTGAAGTACGGTATTCTTATCAGCATCGGCTGCAGAGCTGATATCATGGATACATTTGCCGTAAGAGGACAAAATAGAAATTTAAGCGAAACTGGTGATGGTGTTGAAGATAATCGGTCTGTGAAAAATTTGACGAAATCGGCTTTGTCTCTCACCTCTCACAGACAACAAAGCACAAGTGAAATAGAAACCAACAATGTAGGCCTAGATAATGCAGATTTTGAATGTTTGCCAACATTTGTGTGTCCTGCTCAGTGGAAAACTAAATTCAAAGAACAAAACCGAAACAAAAGGATTCGGTTGCAAAGTATGCGTCAGAGCACGTGGAACTTTGGGTGCTTTTAAATCAGAACGAACTCGCTTATCAAGAAGGGGTTTACCACGAGAATACATGCAGAGTTTTCCGCACAGTGTACAATCTTGCAAAGCAAGGAAGGCCATTTTCTGATCTACCATCCTGGATTGATGCACAAAGAGCAAATGGTTTAGATATGGGACAGATTTTGCATTCCAAACATTCCTGTGCTGACATTACCAATCTGATTGGTGAAGAAATGAGAAAAACTGTTGTTAAACAAATTGTTGAAAACGACCTCAGGATTGGTGTGATGGTGGACGAGTCAACTTCAGTGGGTCAAAAATCTGTTCTTTGTATTTGTCTTCGGGTGAATTTTAATAATTCTGAAGAAACCAGCAGCATATTTTTCGATCTAGTTGAACTTCCAAACACCTCAGCTCAATGTATATATGATTTCTTAAAGTCTAATCTTCTTCAGCATTTTTCACAAGAGTTTCTAGCCAGCAATTTTATATCATTTGCTTGTGATGGTGCATCTAATATGCTAGGGAGTGTATCAGGATTGGCAGTAAGACTCCAGCAAGAATTCCCTCAGCTTTTTATATGGCACTGTGCTAACCACCGTCTCGAGTTAACAGTTGGTGATGTTGTTTCCAAGCTGACAGCTATCAACCACATGAGGAACTTTTTTGATTAATTGTATTCCCTATACCATGCATCACCAAAGAACAAAAACCAATTGCAGCATTGTGCATCAAATCTGAGTACTAAAATTCAAGTTATAGGAAGAATTTTAGGAGTTAGATGGGTTTCGTCAAGTGCTAGATCAGTTAGGGCCATTTGGAAAGATTTTGCAGCACTCGGCCTCCATTTTAATAGCGCCAAGGAGGATCAAACAAGAGACTCTAAAGAAAGGGCCCAGTACAAAGGACTGCTGGATCGTCTAACTGATATAAACTTTATCCTGAATATGGGTTAGATGATAGATGCTCTGAATGAATTAGAGGATCTGTCGCTTCAATTGCAGAAGAGGGAGATGTCTGTTATTCAGGCTCCTAAGCTAGTACTCCAAAAACTTCAAGTTTTCCACTCTTTACAAACCCGACCTGGGGAGTATACAGAATTAGCAAGAAGTGCAGCCGAGTGTAAGGAACTAAATGGTGTGAACTTGCATGGACCTGGAAGAGTGCACATAATTGATGAACAAGCCTTCTACAGTCTACTTGTGGAAGAAATGGAAAAACGAATGCTAAACAGCCAGTCTTCGAGATCTTCTGCTTCTACTGCACAATATCTTGCAGCAAAGTATCAAGAACTTCTAAGTACCGTAATTTAGAAGTATTTGATGAAACAAAGTGGCCAGAAGATATGGCCAGTGATATTTGTTTTGGAGAGAGTAAAATAAAATATCTGTGTGAGAAATTTTGTATAGGTTCCATCAGGGAAAGTATAACTGGAGGCTGTATGCATGAGACAAATCAGTATCTGATGATCTGAAACCACTTCTTAGGGCTGTGAAAACCATAATCATATCCACAGCAGAATGGGAACGACCTTTTAGTGCCATGAACGTAATATATTCACCTGAAAGGAATCAGCTTCAGGTGAAAACTGCTGGAAACTTAGTCTTTTTGAAGTTGGTTGGGACCCCAATTCACAAGTTCAAGCCTGAGAAATAAGATTAAGGCATGGCTAGGTAAGGGACGTCGCAGTGCTGATGACAACAACTCCATGAAGCGAAACATGTCAGATGTCTCTCCTCCAGGGTTAAAAGTAGTCTGGGAGTTTCTACAGGAATAAAATGGTAGGCTAAAAGTAATATGAACCGTTCTGCAAAAGCACAAATTTCGAAACACTATTTTTCGTTAAGTTAATGATAAGTGCATTTAATATTTTTTTCCTATTTAAGTTAGGCCTATCAGTCTTAATTTTATGTATTTTTTACAATATAGACTTTACTGTTTATATTGCTGTACTGTATTTTCAGATTCTATCTTTGTGTGATTTTCAGACCAATCTATTTTGACTTATGACACATTTACTGTTAATGTTTCCTCTTATACGGATGCTAATTATATGTCAATAACAAACAAACAAAAATTAATTTAGTTCCCCACTTAACTCATTTAATTTTATTTATATATATAGCCTAAATAATAATTCACACATATATATTTTTAACCCTTAGCTGACCGACGGTACTTACAAGTACCACCTATTTCTTTGTCCCATAGCCCCTGATGTTCAACGACTAGCGCCTCTGGAGACCTTTAGTACATTAGAGGAATGGTAATTTCATAAGGAAAAGTGATTTTTTTTTGTCGTTGGCTAACCTGCCGTTGACAAGGCTGGTGATAGAAACTTCCGTTTCCATGGTTACAACATGCTTTGAAAATGTCATATTGTTATTGATGTTTATGTGACTTATAACTGCACGAAACTTTGTGAATGAGTGATTCGCCTTGAAGTGGGCCTTTCTACTTGTGTTTTACTTACGTTATAACTGAATTGAGAGGTTAATTTTTGTGAGGATGGTCATTGACTGAACTGGACTCCTGAGTACAGACGGTCTACGAGAAGGCCTACCGTATATATCAACATAACCTTCCTATCTGCTGTGTTGTCCTGCTAACTCTAGACAATTTATTGGATTTTGTCGAGTTATCTTTCGTCATGGCAAATGTTTTGATCATGATGATGATGATAATTGTTGTTTTAAGGGGCCTAACATCTAGGTTATCGGCCCCTAATTTTTTTCCTAATGGTTTGGGTGATCGTGAAGATGATGATAAAATGTAAACTATAACTAAAACTAACTACTTACTTATATACTAGAAGAAGAAATGTAAAACGAAAGGAGAATAAGGCAAATAAAGGACAGGAGGAAAAGAAATGCCCTCAACCCTCGAAGAATGCGGATTGAGGGACTTGGAAGGAAGGAGAGCCATGAAAGGCAGATAGGAAAGTGAAATAGGGGAGGGTCCGCCCCAGAGGTAATGGATAAAAGGGGGAAAACCGGACCCAGCTCAGGAATCCTTCGGGATCACCAACTCCCGAACTCACCAGCCGTGAGCCCCTGAGGGTGTAGAAATATCTAGGGTGCACCAGAAGTGGTAAGGCTACATACACCCTGCCTCCTTGAGGGCCTTGAGCAGAAGGCTGGAGATAACATGAAAATAAAGAGACGGCTGACCCCTCGCAGAAGGACGGTATCAGAATAGATGAGACAAGGGCCAATTAAGGCGGGAGAGGAAGAAACTCCCTAGGCCTCGGATACCCTAATACCATCGGGGTCGGAAGAGAACAAGAGTTGACCAAGTGAGGTCGACAGGAAAGAAGACGGAGAGGAGCCCGGCACAAGTAAGTGGAAGAAATGCCGGACTCAGCTGGGGCCCCGTGGTCGCCAACCCACGACCCACTAGACATGAGCCCCTGAGGTGGCAAATGTTTTGAGTTATTACCAACTTTAAGCACTTCTAGACACAGAAATTAAAGTGGATAATCACAGTGACACTGATATTCAGGACGATGATGACGTATTTGACCAGAATCTGTTGCCACTTGCTGATAAACCGGCACCTGACATTTTCAATTTGGTTTTTAATGCTGAAATCACTAAAATTAGACAGATAGTAGGAGGAAATGAGCCAGGAATGTGGTAAGGGAAGAATAATATGTTTTGAGAATTATTTTACTTCTCTTGACCTGTTAGAGAAGCTGAAGGCTGAAAACACTCTAGCATGTGGTACAATAAGAGTAAACAGGAAAGGTATTCCACAGAATACGACAGATGACCAAAAAAAAATTGTCTCGTGGAGAGAGTGATTTTGGGAATTCAAATACTGGCCTAGGATTCTTCAAATGGAAAGACAGGAAGACTTTTCATCCAACTACCATGGCACAGAACAAGCCTTCCCTTCTAGGAAACTAAAGGATGGCACAAAAAAAGATGTGACTTGTCCAGTAACTGCTGTTGACTACAACTCACACATGGGAGGTGTTGATATGGCAGACTGACTTAAAACAGTATATGGACTTGATCGAAGGTGTAAGAAGTGGTGGCAGAGGCTCTTTTGGGGGCTATTGGAAATATCATTCATCAATTCATATGTGGTTTTCTGTGAAATGAATGGGAAACTTTCACTGAAACAGTTTCACAGGCATGTTGCTCTTGGATTACTGGCTTTCACTGAACCAAAGAAGACAACTCCTAAGAGGAATGCAAACTTTTCTATAAGTAACAAGAGACGAGGGAAGAACTTCTCTGTCCCTAAAGATGTCAGGCTGGGGAACAATAGCATCCACTGGCCTGTCTTCACAGATGTACGGGGTAGATGTGAATTTTGTAGTCTTCGTTCCTACAGTAAATGTAGTCACTGTAAAGTACATTTATGCGGCAATGAACGAAAGAACTGCTTCACTGCCTAGCATGATGTAAATGCTTAGCGGCATGAAACATTGTTAGTCCCAGTAGATTTTAGGGCAGCAACGTTCTGTGAGATTTGGAGTGTCTGTGCTGACAGTATGGAATGCAGTAGGCTATATCCTGTTCTATTTCTGAATGTATTTATGCATTATGTTTTACATGCTTTCTATTATAATATTATGTTTTTGAAGAGGGAAATTAGTTCCTGAACAGAGCAATATTTTATGACATGCTTCACCATACATTACAGTGTGTTATAGTAAATAAATTACAATCATAATTAATTATATTTGATTTACTATTCATCAGTATTATTTCTCAGGTAAGTCAGATTCAGTCTGGCTATTTTTACTGAAAAAATGTTCTACGAAATGCAAAATGTAATTTGATAATTTTCTGGGAGGAAGTTTCTCATTATGTAATAGAGTTAAGTGCAAATGTTGAATCGGCCTACCTAGGGACCAACGGTACTCTGAAGTACCATGTCTCAAAAACACTGATTTTTGAAAACTTAATTTAAAAAAAGTATGATATTCTCTTTAGGTACCTCCTTTCTTGCCAATTTTCATTAGCCAACTATGGAAAAAATCGTTTAGCACATCCTTGGTCAGCTAAGGGTTGAAAAATAAAATTTATTACTTGAGCATGATGCAATTCTGAGTGAATAGAACAATTTCCTGCATATCACGTTACGTTGTAAGGGAGGGGTATGCTTTTTTGAAGTTGAGGTATGAGAGGGAAATATCTTCGGATAGCATACCGCCTCTGGTTTTTTCCCCACTTCCTTCACTGGTTATAGGTACTCAAGCCAAATTCTACAAGCATTTCGTCGCGGCTTAGCCACACTCGTCAAACGTGGACCATGGCCGCGAGGGCAGCTGTGTTAAGTACGCATATCGTAGTTTCGAATCCCGGTGCTGACAGCGGTTATCCTGAGTGTGTTTTTTTCCCCGGGGTTTGCCACACTCCCTACAGGAAATTGCCGGGATAATACCTTGCTCAAGTCCCGGAGCGTCTACTCCATCCCTGTCCCAGATACATTTACACACACAACTACAATCATCACAGCAATACAGGTTGCCAGACAGCTTCAACACACTCCCAACTACACGGGTCTGATGACCAAGGTGTCTCAAGCCCCTAAAATAAATTAACAACAACTCTGCAAGTATTTCCATTTCTGTATGAGATATTATTACACAAGAAATGTTTCATGTATTTTGATCCCGAATTTTTCGAGTAATACAATATGCTCAAAAGACAAAAACAAATCAGTTCTTTAAAAAATTAAGTTAATTTTTGACTAAAATGTCTCACTTCAATGGTAAATCTAGAACATTCCTGTTCCCCTGACAGGAACAAAATATAAATATATCTGTGCTACTAACATGAGGACTACGTATCTCTCAACAAGAGAAATTATTTACAGAGGTCTCAGCTAAAATGTCCTCTCACGATGTATCATGTTGACTTATTTATGATTAATTCAATACCGGTACTCATTTTCATGTTTATTCAGTTTTTCCAACAAGATCCTGTGTTTTATATTGCAATTAGCCCTGAATGCCTACAGTAAACTATCATTTTCGAAGATTTTTGTCACCTACCAAGGTCCTTCTTACCTTACAAATGCTACATGCAGCCGGAAAAAAAGGATTAATTGCTTACACTACTCAGGCGACAAATTTCACTCATTCGTAACTGGGAGATAACCGTAATTCCGGGAATTGCTGGACATATATTTACGTAATATGAATCAACTCGGCTGACGCTTATCTCATGTTCAAGATGTTCATAATGATCTCAAAATTTGTGTTTATGTACCCATAGAACTTTCAAAAGTCTTTATTAAGTCGCGTTATTTTTAATAAATCTAGATTAATTTACATATAACTTCTCTCGCGCCAAGAAAAGAAAAAAAAAGCTAATATTGTCCCACTGTGTGGGATTCAAAATTATTTGGCGCTAGCCTCAGTTTGAAATAAGCTATAAGTTATTTCGCAATCGAAAAGTTAGATGGGCAACCCTGAGAGGACGGAGTTGTATTACCACAGTCTAAAATTTACAGTCGCGAAGCTCGTTGCGCTACAAAATTGCATCCTCTTTGTAGGTGATGCGACACTAGCGCTCACGGCGGCCAGCAAGCTGGCAACTGCCTTGAGCACGTTATTCGCGGAACAGATGATTTCACTTTTGCAAGGGTTTTTGAATTTTATCTCACCTGAGTGATTATTTCCATTGTAAACATAAGTCACGTTAAATCACCAACTACTACAGAAAAAAAAGCCACAATGTTGACATACTGTACACTTTTAATTCAATTCATAGAAACATAAAAATAATGCTTTATTTTTATTAGTTCAGTCCTCTATAAGTATCCCTGGGTACAGTTGTATGACGTATTTAATGAGTCTTACGTATAATTCATAGTCCATACTAGTTATAAATTAATGCATTTGTTGTAATTGTAGTCGCTGGAATCTCTACATAAAACCAAGTCCACGATTCCTGGATGTAACGGGTAATCTTTAAATCCACTGAATGGATTTTGATGCGGTTTTCACCATTCAGTAAAGAATTTCTCGAGGAACGTTTCTGTTGGAAAACATTCATTTATGACCAAAGGAAGCCGAGCAATAACGATTTCAGTGAATCGTGTCGAAGGAAAACCTGCCGTCCGTGCGCCTTTTAAGCTTACGCTGGGTAAACCATTAAAAATATCCATATACTATGAGTGTAAGAATTGGTCAGCTTAAAAAATTTCTACAAGGAAGTCCGCGACAGCATATCTTTATCTTTAATACATCACCAAGTGATTTTACGTTTTAATTTCTTCCAACAATCTCCATTCAGTGGAAATTTAAATTACTAGCTTACGAGCTAGTGAGCGAGCCCATCACCCCAGCTTTGGCCAGCATAAACTGTCGAGTCGTGTCGAATTAAGACTTCAGAGAAGAGTAGACTATAAGTGTTTGGAGTTTCGCTGTTCACCTCGGCTTTTCTGAATTGCGTCTGAGACCTACCGTCCGTGCGCCTTTTAAGCTTACGCTGAGTGACCCCTTTAAGATACCAGGCGAAGCCGGGGCGGGTTGATAGTATGGGTATAATATAATATTTAATTCTTAACCATATCAAAAGCTAGTTACTCCGTTAGCATTATAGTTAATTAGCAAAAATACCAGTGTGATTTGTGAAACGAAAAGTATAAAAAGATCTTAAGGTCTTAAATGGCTAAAATGTAGGTACTTCGTATTTTTTTCTGTGGGCTTGAAATCTTTCATTCCTGAATTTGACAAATTAATACAATGCCAATTTTACAAAATATCGGCAATAACAATTGCGTACCGTACCTTCACAGCAGCCATGTGGGAGCCCAGGTATTTCATAAGAGAATTAACAAACAGTGTACCACATATAAGTTTGTGAGCATTATCCTGACGACATAAATTGGCTTGGTTCCAATGGATTCGAGAATAAGTTTATATTATTGTACACAATCTTTATTCATTAAATCAGCTCTCTGACTTAAATAGCCACTTTCTACATCTGAAAATTAAAACGTCGGCATGCGTTTGAGATGACATCTTTTACGTTTACTTAGCCTAACGTATGTCTTAATTTTCAAAATGCATAGATATTTATATCTGATTTTTAGCCAATGGCCATAGCAGGGCATTTTACATGAACACCCGTAGGTTCCCCAATTTCAATGTCAAGTAGGTCCAATTTAAGCTACCAGACGCCACTGTCACTGAGACCCAAAGGCGTACGTTTGAACTTGATAGAGCGTGTCTAACCCAATAGCCTATACATTTTGACTACACACTACCAATTGTTGTTGTAAGTTCCTTTACTTGCGATAAATCTATGCCATGGGCCCGATGACTTCAACTGGGGTTGAACCCGCGAACTTGGGCATAGCAGTTCAGCATGCTACCGACTACGCCACCAATGCCATGCATAGATATCCTACCGAGACATGCTTCTGATTTATAACCGACTGGCTCCATGGCTCAGCGGTAATGTTGACGCCTGCTGTTCCCAAGGTTGCAGGATCTAATCCTGGCGCAGTCAGCTGGCATTTAAGGGTGCATAAATGCGAGGGAACCGTGTCTGTAGATTTACTGGCGCGTTAAAGATCCCCTTCAGGGCAAACTTCCGGCACCCCGGTGTCTCTACTTAAAAGCCACAGTAGTTAAAAGGGACCTAAAACCAATATCATTATTATTGATTTATAACCAGTTAAAGACCTAGTTCCATTGTTTGATTGAAAATCTTTATAATACTTTCTACTGCATATCCCAATTAATTGTCGTCGCCGGAGCCAATCAGGCTCATTTTGGTTTTGGTCGGGGATTTAAGGCCGAATGCCCTTTCTGACGCCACTTAATTCTTCAGGTGAAAATTCCACCCCACTGTCGCCGGGATTGGAACTCCGGCCGTCCGGGTGATTGACGAGCAGCTAAGCCACTGCACCATCACGCTCCCCTTGAAAAGCTTTATAATACTAGTCTAAAATCCATAGATCAAATCTTACCTTTTAGGGTCCTTTGGAAACTCGGGTGTCGTCTTGCTATTTGAACAGTCTGACTTCCCAGTCGGTCAACACGAATACACCCAATTAATTAATTAATTAAACAATTAATTTCCCTGTGTAATTCATAATACAATGTAATTGGTTATAAAAAAGAAGACCTGAATATAAACTGTCTCGCTTTTGCAGATGGCATTGCTTTGTTCGCTAATTCAATGGAAGAGGCCACTGACCAACTACACATCATAGCTGCTAAAACTGGACTTAAAGTGGCCTTCCATAAAACTAATTTTATCACAAATGTCAAAGATGCCTCAAAATTCATCACGATTAGTCTGCAAAAAATCAAAAAAAGTCCGAAAATTTAAATACCTAGGGGAATGGATTACCCCTAATAATTCAGAAATAGCTGCCATTGAGAGCGGATGTAACAAATTGGAAGGTGCCTTTCAAACCTGCAAAAACATTTACAAAAGTAAAAGCTTGTCCCGGAATGTCAAACTTTGTCATTATAACACAGTAATTACTCTCGACCAAAGTATTATGTGCACTCGAGTTTGAAGGTTGTTTGTGAAGTAACCAATAGACCTACATAAAATCCAATAACATCATCATTTTCGTCGTTCTATTTTACGTTAGGTCATGTAGATTGGGAATTTTTAATTTATATTTTAATATTATTTTATCGCAGTTGGAACACGAAATGTGCACGTTTTTAAGCATGTTTCAACCATGCGTCACATTTAAGAATTACTAGGGCGCCCGTACTGCTCCACAGCATAATTTTTCAGTATTGGAATTAAAAAATTACGACATTAAGTAATAGTTTATAACCTTTATTTTACAATACTTCCTTCCAGACAATGTTCGCTGTGCGTCGACTCTTAGTTTATATGATTTTCCTCGGGATAAGGCAACATAGAACATTCCATGGCCTAAAACAGGATCAGGCAAGGAGATTCCAACTCGATGAAGCGTTTGACCCTGCACTTTGTTGATTGTAATACAAAACGCTAGTGTAATACGAAATTTCCGTTATTAGAACCAAAGATATGATTTCTACAATGAGAAAAAGTATTGAAAAAATGAGATATAATATCGAATGTTCACTCATAACATTCCGAACAATCAGCCGATTTGAATAGTTAACAGCGCAAATGAAAGGGCTTCAGTCACTGAGTGTTCTTAGACTAAAACGACTTGAGTACCTCAATCAGAACCAAAGATATGATTGCTTCAAAGTTGGAAGAAGATGGAAAACATTGAAAATATCAAATAATTTGAGGAAGGCGGAAGTGCAGTGATTTGTAATACTTGATATTAAATCCGTACATGAATAACTTTCATTTAATAGTGGTATGAAGGAAATCGACCGGATAGAATGGCCGGACGGACTTGGTTAAGTTTTCATAATTATTTCTAATATTGGCTTCGGCACTCATAACATTCCTCAGAATCAACCAATGTAACGTTTTAATACCTCAAAAGATAGAGCTTGATCCATTGAGTGCTCTTAGACCAAAACGAACAGTGTAACTCAATTAGAACCAAAGATATGATAGCTACAATGAGAAAAACTGTTGAAAAAATGAGATGTAATATCGTATGTCCACTCATAACTTTCCTCAGAATCAGCCGATTTGAATGGTTAGGAGCTCAAATGATAGCGATTGATTCACTGAGTGTTCATAGACTAAAACGACCTTCGTAACTCAATTAGAACCGAAAATATGATTACTTCAAAGTTGGAAAAAGTTGGAAAAAGTTGAAAAAATCAAATAATTTGAGAAAGGCGCAATTTAAGTGATTTGTAATACTTGATGACAAATCTGTGCATGAATACCTTTAATTAAAAAAAGGATGAAGAAAATCGGCCGGATAGTATGGCCGGACGGACTCGGACAAGTTTTCATCAATATTTTTAATAATATAGATTATCTCAAAGACCCGTCATCAGATCGAATCCAAATTTTAACACAATATACATTGGAATGTTGTATAACTGGTTTATTAATTTCAAAATTGTGTGTGTCCAAGAAACAAAGTTGTTATCATTTTTGTAAGGAAACTTTTTCTCGGCTCGGGGTCGTTGGAAAATGTAGTTCTTGGTTGCGTTGTAATCCTTATAGATCAAAAAGTTATGCTGTATGACTGTGAAATACGTAAATTAATTCACTTATTTTATATCGGTTTGTATTTCTACGGGGAAATACATGTTTCACCTGCTAGCCGCTCAGGCAAACGCTGTACAGCGTTGCCGAAATGGTGCCCACACGCATCATGTCGCGTCTCGCTCGGAAGTGATGGGCTCCATCTCAGCAACGCTGTACAGCTTTTTCTGGAGCGGCTAGATGGAGAACCATGAGTTATTTCCTCGTACAAATACAAACCGATGTAAAATAAGTGAATTAATTTACGTATTTCACAGTCATACAGCATAACTTTTTGATGGATAACGATTACAACGCAACCAAGAACTACATTTTCCAACCACCCCGAGCCGAGATAAAGTTACCTTACAACAATGATAACAACATTGTTTCTTGGACACACAAAATTGTGAAATTAATAAACCAGTTATACAACATTCCAGTGTATATTGTGTTAAAATTTGGATTCGATCTGATGACGGGCTTTTGAGATAATAATTCTTAAATGTGACGCATGGTTGAAACACGCTTAAAAACGTGCACTTTTTGTGTTCCAACTGCGATAAAAAATATTAAAATATAAATTAAAAAATCCAAACCTACATGAACTAACGTAGAATAGAACGAAGAAAATGTTGATGGTATTGGATTTTATGTAGGTCTATTGGTTACTTAACAAACAACCTTCAAACTCGAGTACACATAATACTTTGGTCGACAGTAGGCCGTCAGCACTGTATGCCGCAGAATGCTTAGAGATGACGAACAAAGGCCCATTGAGAAAATTAGAACTTAAGGATCGGAAAATTCTAAGGAAAATATTAGGACCTGTTAATGATAATGGTACTTACAGAAGAAGACATAACAATGAATTATTTGAACAAATAGAAGATTTGGTGAGTGTGATGAGAAAAAGGAGATTGTCCTTCTTTGGACATTTGGAACGGATGGAGCATCATCGACTTTCATATCGAATACACTCAACAATCTCTAAAAAAATTCCTATTGTAAATGGTCGATGCAAGTTAAAAAGGACCTAACAGAAGATCGAATCAATCAAGCTCTGGTGGGATAGGAACCTGTTCAGAAAGGCGGTTAAATCAACCAGTAATCTACACCCTTTAACATCTGTGATGCCTCGCCCTCACTGCAAGTGGACGGAAGAAAGGAGAGCTGAACATTCGTCAAGAATGAAGATCTACTGGCAGTCAAGAAAACAAGCATTACAGTGATCATGTGAGTGAAGAACATCGTGGTCCATTGATGAAAAAAAATAAAAATAAAAAAAATATAATTATTTAGACATTTAATAAAACGCTTCTCATACAAACCCCCCTCCCTTTATGTGAGAAGTGTTTTATTAAGTGCATAAACGATTCATGTATTTTTTATTTCAGGCATTAGGAGATAAATTGTCACTGCCCACCTAATCTAATTGGGTACCGTACATTCGTGTTGACCGACTGAAAATCGATCATATAGGTTACTTAGCAACACTGAAATATTTCTTCTAATATTAGATCTATTTATTGAACTGCACATCTCCTCTTGTAAAGCACATGTTAAATTAATTTTCACAATGCCCACATACAGTAAATCCAGCAACGATAACATAACACCAACATAGCGCAGTCGGCACATTCTTGCTGGCTGCATGAGAGCATTATTGTCTGGCGGTAGAAAAATATGAGCCAAGCTTCGCGATCTGTATGTAGACTGTGGTTATACGTTGTCATGAAGACGTGTGTAGCCACAAATGGGGACCCGGGCCGAAGGGCGACAACAGTACATCACCACAGACAGAAATCACAACCTGCCGATTTTCCAATGGGGGGGGGGGGGGGTGGTTCCTAACCCCCCTTGGCTACGCCACTGTTTCCCGTACCGTTTAGCAAGTTTAGATAGAAGATAGAAGTTTAGATGAAATAATAGAAGACTTCAGCCGGGAAAATAGTCGCAAAGTAATATTTTAATACAGTATTTCATAGTTTGCATACTCTTCTTCGAGGGGAGTTAAAGGTTTCTTTCTTTCTTTCTTTCTTTCTTTCTTTCTTTCTTCTTCTTCTTCCTTTCTTCTTCTTCTTCTTCTTTTTCTTCTTCTTCTTTCCGATGAGGCCTGCTAGGGACCACGTGCCAATTTCAATTCTTCACACTTTGTTGTTTTCTCTTCCGTTCCCTCCAGTACTCCTTCATCCGTTCACTATGCTGCTTCTTTCTGTCCTCGGACCACTTCGCACCAGGTTTCTTTGGCAATCTTCCTTGGAATCCTTTCATACTTAATACCCTTTTTCTGAAGATCTCTCTGTTCACCGTTTCTTCTTCACTTATATTATTTCTTTCTAAATCTTTCTTTACTTCTTGAATCCAGCTAGTTGTTGCCCTTTTCTCCCAAAGGTACTTGAATATCCTTTTTGTTAATCTGGAATCATCCATTCTGTAAATATGTCCAAAAAATTGCAATCTCCTTTTTCTTATCGTTTCTGTTATATTTTCTATGTTCATGTATATTTCATCATTAGATCTTAATTTCCATACTTCTGCTGTTGTCACTGGGCCTAAAATTTTCCTCATGATTCTCCTTTCTAGTACTTCAAGTTTATCTAATCTATAGTTTAGTACCAGACATTCACTTGCGTATAGGCATTCCGGTTTCACCACTGTAGTGTAGTGCCTTATTTTAAGATTTTCAGATAAGCACTTTTTGTTATAAAAATTCTTAGTGATACCAAATGCTCTTTCCATCTTGTGTACCCTTTCTTCTACCGAAGATTTTTCTAAACCATTTTCTTGAATTATTTCTCCCAGATATTTGAATTTCTTTACTTTTTCCACTGGGCCAATATCTGTTGCCAAATATTTTGAAGCGTTCTTGATGTTTGTAATAAATTTAGTTTTTTCTACGGAGATTCTCAAAACTGTTTTGTTGGCTATTTCTTCCAAGAGATTGATTTGTGTTGTTGCACTTGTTAGGTTTTCTGACAATATAGCAAAATCGTCTGCAAATGCTAGGCAACTTATTTCAATGCCTTTGTTTCTTCTCCCCAAATTTACTGGCGAAATGTTATGTTCTTTTAGCTTTACATTCCAAATTCTTACAATTTTCTCTAAAACACAGTTGAACAGAATGGGTGATAAACCATCACCCTGCCGTACACCTGTATTTATCTTAATAGATTTTGATATCTCACCCATAAATTTTACTTTTGAAATCGCGTCAGTAAGGGTTTCACGTATTAGGTTTGCCAATTTAGTTTTCACTCCAAATTCACGAATAGTTTTATCTATGGTTTCTCTATCAACCGAGTCAAAGGCCTTTTTAAAATCTACAAAAGTCACAACTATGTCCTTTGAATTCAGTATCCTATGGCGAATTATGGATTTTAAGTTAAATATTTGTTCTGAACAAGATCTACCTTTTCGAAATCCAGCTTGATACTCGCCCAGTTGCTTGTCAAGTGATGTTTCTACTCTATTCAGCAATATTTTTGAAAATACCTTGTATGCAATTTGAAGAAGAGAGATGCCTCTATAGTTATCAACGTTTTGTTTGTCCCCTTTTTATGCAATGGGTGTATTAGAGCCACTTTCCATTCCTCTGGAATCCTCTCTGTTCTCCAAATATCTTCAAAGATTAACTGCAGCTCTTCAATGATTTTTGATTGAGACCATTTCAAAAGTTCAGCTGTTATAGAGTTATAGGTTTCTTTCATATTATTAAAAATATGTACTGTAGTGTATTCAAAATATTGTAACTATTCTTTATTTTATTATTATTACCAAACTATTTTCCATTTGATTTGATATTTTTTTAATTTCCTATTGTTATGGGCCCCACCTTATCATATCGCCCAGGGCCCCGCAAGGCCTGGATCCGCCTCTGAGTACAGTAGCAGCAAAACTGCTTCCTGTTTCAGTTTCACAATCCAGCACACATTCCATATAGTGTCCACTGTACGGTACCGTACGCACAGTATATTGACAAGCTAATGAAAATCAAAATGAATACAATCCTTGCAGTCTAGGCCTACGTTACTGATACACTGAGCAAAGGTTTAAAATTATACCGTTGGGGTTGGGGAAGAAATGCGATGACAGACTAGGTGACAGGTGGTTCTTTACGGCCGGATGCCCTCCCTGGCGCCAGCGTCATGGGAGGAGTTAATGAGAGATTAAATGAATGAAGATAAAACTGGGCAAGGATGTGGAAGGAAGTGGCCGTGGCCTGTCAGAAGGTACCGCCCCAGCATTTTTCTGGAGTTGAAAATGGGGAAACGACGGAAAACCATTTCAAGGACGGCCGACAGTGGGGCTCAAATCCACTTCTCCCGAGTCCGCAGTTAGCTTGGCTCCATGGCCTAGTGCTGCGCTTTAGCGAGCATAGTTAACAGCTGTCGGTTATATATACATACATTGAAGGCCTTTCCTATAAAACGGAGCTTCGCTTGCCCGCAGGGCGAGCGAAGAGTGATTAGTCACCGCCACTTGACTAGCATTTAGTGATAACACAAGAGCAGGACGGGAAGTCCCCAATGCTGACATTGCATTTATTACATACGGAGCAGCAAGATACCTTAGTTGAGATAATTAAAACTTGTGGTGAAGTACTGTAGGCTGTATCGTATCCCGTGATTATTAAATACGTTAAAAACTGTAAATGTATTAAACTAGTTGGGCGCTACGCTGTTGCTAGCGCCAGTGCCTTGCTCGACACGCGGCTAGCCCAGTGCCCCGGCCGCCACGACTCTCAGTTCGATAGGAAGGGTCCTCACTGTATATAGATTGTATTTCAGCACAAGAGTGCATTCGAATAAGATGTTAAGAATATTTGTTGTTGTTACGGTATTTCTTCTAATATACCGGTATAAATCTGTAACATCAAGAATACAGAAAATGGAGGTTGCTTTTCAATAGACAAAAAATGTTTATAACAAGCAATGCTTGTCACGGAATAGTAAAATTCGCCATTACTTAACAGGGATTAAACCTGAAGCTCTTTATGCTTCAGAAACACTCAATTTACAACTTAAAACATTAAAGGAACAATTAGAGATTAAGGAAAGGAAAATTATGCGAAAGATCTTAGGGCCCAGAATTAAAAATGGCATAGGCTACACTATCCCAAACCCAACTCTGAAATATATATGAAAATTTCTAAACTTACCTATACGATGAGAATGGGACGAATCCAATATTTGGGCCATTTGGAAAGAATGAATCATACGAGACTTACTTACCGAATCCACAAATTTCTGCAGAACAAACGTACAAGACCAAAGTGGTACAAACAAGTGGAGAGGGACCTAGTGGAGATGGGATCGCCAGATCTGATGAATAGAAATGCTATCAGGAATATTGTTCACACAAGGGGATATCAGAAGGAACCAACACGACGTGCATGGTCGGAGGAACAGAAACTACAACAATCCATGCATATGAAGAGCTATTTGGCAAGGAGGAAGGCTCATCATACGTTGATTCTGCGTGTTCGTAAGTGACCCATCCGCGAGAAGAAGAAGATACCGGTATATAATTTATTAACATACCGTATTAGAGATGATAAAGAGGAAATTATTAAAGACACAAATAGTTACACTGTACTAAAAAGTCATCTATGCCAACAACAACAAAAAAAAAAAAAAGATAATATCGTGAAAGTATTACCTCAGTGTTAGTGATAGGCCTATAACCTGTTATATGACAATTCGTTTAATTTATACATTAATGTTTGTTAAGGTAATACCGTACTTTTAATGCGACGTATAGCTAGTTGTGTACTGTTTATGTTAGACAATCCTGGTAATATTACCCAACCCTTACCTGGCCAGAAGTCCAAAACCTGGAGAGGAAGGGTTCATTTATTGATAACAAACAGTGTACATACGTACATGAAAAGAAAGGTACACAATATATGTATAATGTTATGGTATTAATGGCAACTAGCGGACCCGTGCGAGAACTCTCGCATAATGGATTGTGTGCGTCCCCGTGTGTACAGACTACCCGCTTGGTTTAGTGCTCTGCGGGCTGTAGGCGACAGATTTATCGCAGGGGCTATCGCACAGTGGTCCGGATTTGAAAAAAAAAAAAAAAGCGGACAAAAATATTTTCCGCTAAATGAAATGAAATACTTTTGTATAAAACTTTAAATTAGATGTTACTATTACGTAAATTTGTCTTAGTACATAAAATTACTTACTCATTCATCCTCTGATCCGGATGAGTCGACTTCTTCTTCTTCCCCTTCCTGCTCCGTCTCGTCCTCGGGTATTGACAATAAATTACACACCTCCTGAGGCAACTGTCTTCATTTCTTCTTCGGTAGACTTCCCGTGCTTGAGATTACTGGATCAGAGCTTAGCAATAGTCTATGGAACAAGTCAAAATTATTGGAAATTCTTGAGGATTTTCTGGTATGGTCTTCTCTATATTTTCTTACTTCTTGGTTTCTAGACTCTAAGATCTCTTCTGAAAGTTCTCCAATCGGCAAAATAGCTGCTTCTATAATGAAAGATCCATGGATAAGTATTTTATGGAGTTTTAGAGGCATGTAACACCACGGATATAGCCGTACATATAAGCTTGCTGTTTCGCAGCAGTAGGAATTGAACTCTGAACTATTAATTTCATTACCAGAGGAAATTGCTTTTAAAATTATTCCAAAACGAGTTATTAACTACCCCTGTTATTTCGGATTCTACTTGAGGTTGATCAAAAAACCTTCGGGCAGTGTTGCCATCACTGGCTGTTCCATATCCAGGCTTCGGAATATCAACTAGAAGACCTAATCGTGTTCTGAATGAGTCTTGTACATTTTTTTCTTTCTTTCGAATAAGTCTCAATTACCATCTTTCACGCTCACTTTCCACTTTTTAAAACCCAGGTGGTACGAAATATGCAGGAGACATTCAAAAACTCGAAAGTGGGCGTGTGGAACTGAAATTCCAAACTCAAGTTGTAAATTGTCGACGAACTTTTGTGCCACTTATGTAGAATTTTCATTTCTGAAAATTTCGCATCATTCGTTTGCCCCATGTTGGTGTGGTCGTGGTAGCTTCTTTTTAGCTTGGCTGATGAATCGTCTCCCTCTGCCCTTAAATTCATAACGGTCGCATAGGCAAGCTCTGATGAAGTGGCACTCTCCCTTAGGTCTTTAATTTTCCTTATTTTGCTTCTCTCCGTTAGCTCTTGAAATTCTTTTGGAGGACGACCTCGATATACTGATTTTGCGGAGCCAAGAATGCTCGGAATTGATATCACAATTTCTGTTTTCAACCAGTCTGAATATTTCTTTAAAAAAAAGCATGTTCTAAGAAGTTACACTTTCTCCACCGGTCAACATACGGCAAAAAGAAAAGCTTCTTATATTATTATACACTGTTTTCTCTACACTGTCGTCAACATTTAATTGGAATTTGTTAAGGAAATATAGTACCACAAACTTTCCTTGACGCGCGCGAGACTGATTTTTGTTCTCTCGAATCTTGTTAATAAGATCACTGCGACTAACAACGAAAATTCATTTTTCACTCTTCACAACACACACAACTACTACTAATCAATTACTTCTCGTGATTGAAGATTATTTTGGTTTCATGGCCACGCGATATCCCTTGCGTAGCATAAACAAATGTCTCAACAGGCCCTTATCTCGCGCGAGTGTTTATCCTCAGAGCACGCAGTAATGTTCTCTCCCTTCTCAATCACGCATCTGGCGGGTTCTGGCGATGAAACCTTTAAGGATATATTCTCCAGTCTTCATTTTAAAACTTGCATAAGTTTCATGGTATACATATGTATACATTTTTTTGTAGGTCAAGCAAAATTTATTTTTCTTGAAGAAAATAAAGCACTATAAAAATAAGTATAACAGTCCTTATAAGTGATCTGAAATCGAAAATCATGCTATAGTCAAATATATCAGATCACAAACTACATACAGATACAGTATTATAGACCCCGAGTTTCGTTTTGAAGTTAGAATGATATTTCAAAGTTTACTTAATGGAGCGCGGAATTCAGAAACGAAGAGTTGTATCACTTTTGTAGTATTATATCTGAGAAACACAGAAGCAATTTCCAAAGAAAAAGTGAAATTAATGTACACTGATTAACATACTTCACTTGGGAGTTGGTTTGGCCTTTCTAATGTAAAGTTGAAAAATCTATTTTTGTCCGCTTTTTTACGGATCCGGACCACTGTGTATCGTCTTGTTTATTTGTTTAAAAGCACTTTATAAACAAATAAATTATTTCCGTTGACTTTTCAAGAAATGCAAGATTTTTCCTGTACTGTTAAGACGATTTGGAAGATTTTGGTACAAACCACACCTTCTAACTCCTTCTGGTTTAGGAGCTTGAGTTTTGTGATAGATACACCTTAGTCTTAGCGTATTATATAACTAGCAGGTACCCGCGGCTTCGCTCGCGATCAAGACAATGGGGACGATGCATTATTGCTGATAATTGGTTTATTCTATTACAGCAATCGCGGCTACAGGTGGGTAGATTCAAATTCTGAGAATTCTGATACATACAGTATATAGATATGAGCAGCAAAGTGGGAATTTTATAGAGTTGTGAACACATTTGAAAATTTTAGTTTTGGTTTTGCCATCTTCTGCTGGGACATAACGATTTTGTTGGCCGGATACTCGCCAGCACGCCACATACAGTTGTCCATGGGAAAAAATGGTTTTGTCTAAACGTACACCTGGAATGGCAAATCTATCTGAATATGGGGAATTAGAAGTATTTTTCCTTAAGGTATTCTGGGTATAATTTTGCCACACTTATTGATGATTTGAACGTCAACATGTCGCTATTAATAGACCTATAGTAAAATATCTCTCACCTTGGTCGCTGATGTACATTATGCAGTCACTTCCAGTGTTTCATCCCAGGGATTGAAATTCTCCAACAACCCTTTTGCCTCACATGCCTCTCTAGGTAATTAAAATTCCCCATTGTTGTTGTTTGAGTCTTTAGTTTTTTGACTGGTTTGATGCAGCCCTCCATGCCTCGCTCTCCTGAGCTAATCGTTTCATCACTACATAGCTACCACACCCTACATCTGAGGCAATCTGTATAACCCTGGTCTACCCCTACAGTTCTTGTCCTTGACCCTCCCATCCATAACTAAGCTTGCTATTCCTGGGTATCTTAATATGTGTCGTACCAACCTATCTCTTCTCTTCATTAGCAATCGCCAGAAACATCTCTCCTCTCCCACTCGTCTTAATAGCTCTTTATTTGATACCCTATCTAACCATCTGATCTTCATCATTCTCCCGTAACACTACATTTCAAACGCTTCAATTCTCCTCTTTATTGCAGCACCATTATTCCAAGTTTCACTTCCTTATAGTGACTCAAAAGCTTTCAAAAATGACATCCTAATACCTAAATGTATATTCGATGTCAAGAGATTCCTTTTTGTGTAGAAATGCTTTCCTTGCCTGAGCCAACCTACTTTTTATATCCTATTTGCTTCGTCCATTACTGGTTATTTTGCTTCCTAAGTACCGGTAACAGAAGTCTCCTACTTCCCGTAGCGTTTCACCTGCCAATTTGATGTCCATAGAGGTTTCTGATTTATTTCGGCTGCATTCCAATAATTTTGTTTTACATTTATTGATTTTCATCATGAATTCATTCGTCAAGACGGAGTCCATACCATTCAAAAACTCGTTCAAATCTTCTGGTGTATTGGCCAAGATGACGATGTCATCAGCAAATCTCAGAGATGAAATTATTTCTCCTTGAACCTTCACTCCGACTTTACATTGTTCTCCAATTTCCTGATTATTGTGCTTTTAGAGATCTTTGAAATGCGTTGCCCTCGCACATGGTGTAGATGCATTGTCAAAGGAAAACATTCCATGTTACGAACATGGGCCGCATAACCAGTACCGAAAGCCTATTCTGGACAGCAGTTCCTTGAACTCAGATTTGCCAACATTTTATTGTATCTTTCCATGTGGTATGTCTCTGTACCTCAACATACAGAAGAGTGCTTTAAAAATCATGTCTTGTGTAAATTTTGGAAAATGTAGTGAGTGTGGTTTTTGCCGGAGTGGATACTCGCTAGTAGAAATTCTTTTCAGTAAAATAGACTGGTTCACAATTTGGTAAGTGCACATTGAGGTATATGACGGCGGGATGCCTTAAGTGTTAAGGAAACGGCAATAGCCGCCTCAGAGCTTCGTTGCTATTGAAATTATGACCAGACCGATATTTGTACTTAACTATACGGGATTTGTGAGCCCAGTGTTTATGAAGTTGAACGTAGCTATATCGCTACCTTTATTTAATAGCCGCTACTGTAGTGTTTAAAAATTAAAGGTGGTATTAGAAGGCGCTTCCCCTAATATTTTTTACCCCTGGCACTACAGCCCATGAAGGGCCTAGGCCTATCATGCGACCGCTTCCCAGCCATTTGGCCTGTAGATATTGTGGTAACGAGTGGTCAGTGCATAGTGTCCCCTCAGCCGTTAATCTTGTTCTTCGTGACCGGCGCGCTGCCTCACAGCTACTCAATTTTCCTCACGAATCTGAGTTCAGCCCGTTGCAGCCCTCACGTCAGTGTCTAAAATCTCTGACGGAGCCGGGAATCGAACCCGGGGCCTCCGGACGGGAGGCAGGCGCGCTACTCTGTTCTTATTGTGTTTATATATATCTTGAAAAAGATAATAAATGAATTGGCATTGCCTCCTAGAGGGATATATAGAAAATCGGATGTCATACCTTGAGGTAGTGTTGCCATGGAAACGGACTGGCGATTAGTTCATCAATCAGAGCGAAGATAGTTTTCTGCGAATATCTTTGAAACTGTTGGTTTTAGAGCCTTAAAATGTAGTTTTCGGTGTCCCGTAGGGACCTACCGAGTATTGTTTCTTGCATCGAGGGGAGTAAAATGAGCTTTGTCCGGTCTTTATGTGACAACTTCGATATTTTGTCCTGGTTGAGTATTTTTGGTGACTTTTCAGTTATGTTGCCCATTCCACGGGAACAATGATTTATTTCCGGACGAAAGGCAGCCTATATGTTATCCCAAGGTATAAGCTGTCTCCATTTCAAATTTCATCCAAATCCGTCCAGCCGTTTTAGTGTCAAGAGGTAACAAACTAACACACACACTCACACACACACACACACACACACACACACACACACACACACACACACACACACACGGACACACAGATTTTCACAATTATAATATATATAGGGATAAGATACACAAGAATAGCAAAATAATTTAACAGTATCCTCTTTTTCTTTGTTGCATCTGTAGCTTATTCATAAAATTATTATATTTTACTTATTTTTGTATGTACGCCGTACTTACAATATTTCAAGCATCATGGTCCCACAAAACCATCAGATGTGGCTTATCTGTGGGAACAAATTTAGAAATATTACTTAAATGTGTAAGTCGTTAGAACCTCACTCATAAAAAGCATAACATACTCGCACAAATTGAGATTGATTTACGATACCCTCTTAGAAATGGTTGTTTTACTTAGTTTTAAAATGTGTTGTGTGTGATCAAAACCTAGTCTATTTGATAAGTTAGTTTATGAAATTTTTCAATTTGATTTTCTTGTATTGGAAGATTTCTTAACGTTGAGTGTGAATTGATTAATATTGGTACTAAGACTTTCAATTCTAGTTTCCCATATGAATTAATGTGAAGGGGAACAATGTACTGGCCATCCTCTTTTAACCTAGTTTCTTTAGAGTATTATGGTGCTACTCAGTATCTATTATCCAGGCGCGGTTGGTGATAAAAGGCTCTCAGGCTGAGCCTCTCTTAAAAGATTCCATAAGTACAGTACAGTATCACTTTAATAAACGTATTTATACTTTAAATTAATTAGAAGCATTTGTAAATTTCACTCAGTTAATTCAGCCACAACAGTCAATATATTTGGAACTGTTGATAAAAATATATAGTTCAGATGGGTAGTAGCGCTGTTAGGCTGAGCCTCGCATTTCTCATTGCTCCCTATGTAACGGGGCTGGGAGGTGTGGCTAAGGAAACTCCATTCATTTCCATTGTAACGGCGAAGGCTCAGGCGACCAGAGCCTAAGCCAGGCTTGCCAACACCGAGAGGAATTTTGTATTTAGAAGAATACTTCCAAAGTTGTTCAAGAAGACTTAACCCACCCTCTTGAAGCTTTCTCTTTTCCCTCTTTCACTCTCCGAAGTACCATTAATTTATTGCCAAGTTGCCAGAAGCACTCTTAGAAGACAAATAAGTGATATTTATTTTTGACACTCAAATGGTATCCCTTGAAGTGTAATTAAAATATTTCCGCCAGAGAGCACCATGATGTGGCAAGGGAAGCAGGCCATCTACCGAGATGTATTCAGTTCATGCTTTGTTTGTTTCGATATATCCCTCAAGTTCAATTTCACTCTCGGATCATGTTGCAGATCAAATCTCTAGCTGGTAGTGGTTTGGAGGTAAATTGCGGTTGTGTTTTTCGGGTGCAATCACGAATCGGGGCTCCTCTTAGGTAAGTCAATTCGTATAAATAGAAAAATAAAATAAAATAATTCGGTCAATAAACTAGCATAATAGGACCATTCTACTTATCAACAAGAAGTAGGCTATATTCCGGACTCTCGGCCCATTACCCTGAATTATTTTTCCCATTAAATATCCTGCAAACGCGTATGCGTGTCGGATAATAAATTAATTCAACCCACATCTGCCACTAGGCGTTGAGCTAAGCTATAAATAATAACACCACCACGAAGCTCGAAACTACCTACAGGTTTTAGCTCATTCGTAGCCTTCTCCAACTTTAACTGCACGAGCCGCGACTGTATTATTTCTATAATGTGTTAGAATCACTGTGCTCTTATATATAAATCTTCATTATACATGAATTTATTCTTACAGTTATCTCTATCATTAAACGAGGTTTAAAAATCTTCTTTTGTATATCACTTAACATTTGGAAAGGGGTGGTTGGAGTAGCACCCCAACTGGGAATAAGCAGAGGATTAGGTTTCGGGCACACAGTGGAATGTAAATAGAGCGACAAGGAAGAGACCAAACATTGATAACTAGAGTTAATACATTTATTTGATTTTTTGAATTAATAACAAATATTTTTATTAGAATGATAGTTAAAGGAAGGCAATTCTAAATGTATTGTTTCTCCAGGAAACTCAGAATAAACGTTGACTAGAAATATGAATTACAACACGAATGCATAAAAAAAGCCTAATAACAGGCGATTAAAAACGTCTTTTCAAGAAAAGATCCAAAAACGGCAAGAAGCAAAAAAAAAAAGGCTTGGCCTTGAAAAAATGTATTAAACAAGCTTAATTAAAGTTGACGTTACCATTGGTTGGATAATTGATACAGAGTATCTTCCCATAAAATCGTCCTGCAGGAGACTCGCTCAGACAGTAGCAGGAAGTAGTATTGTTTTGCCCGGACAGGGCAGAATCGAAGCGTTGGTTCAGCACGATCCAATGTTTCAAGTGCAGTGCTGGAACACGGCCATGGGTAGCTGGCCCGCGGGGAGCGGGTCGTAAAATCCCAGAACAGGCTTCCTCCAGGAAGTCTCGGCATGGCTCCCGTAAAAAATAGATTGTAACTCCTTCGACGAAGTGTGACCAGCAGTAACAGATCTCTTGGTAGTGATCTGGCTGGCGGGTTACGAGCAGTTACAATTTCACATTGCAAAGTTGATGAGATGAAGGTCGTTGACTCAAAACTTGCCCAGCACGACAAAGTCCAAACAAGGAGGCATGCCGCTTGGAGTGGTTCCAGCTACACGATGTTGACCAACAGTGCTGACCCAATAAGGGCCATGTTGTGGTCAGGCAGGCAGCCGTGGTCAGACGGAGACAGGCGGAGAGAGACACAGTAGAACGGCGATGAAGACAATATATAGTGGAAATGACGTCATAGTGTGCCGAGCATTCCAGATGGGAGGAGGGGTGTCAACAGCCAATCAGCGCATATCTCCATACACATTGCGAGGGTTACTGCTGAGGTGAGCACAGTATTTGTGAGAAAGTGTGACAGTCCGGTGCGTCTAGATAAACACACTTCCGAAAAAGGTGAGTAGGCAAGAAATAATAAAGAACAACAATTCAATTGAAACATAAGTTTAACTACACAATAAATAAACAGAACACCGCGTTCATACTGCAATTAGAACGAAGTAAAATTATGGGGCAGAAAGATTGAACAAATGTTTCAAACCGTACGGGAAACAAAACCTACAAAACCATTCGCAAAAGCGAACAACATTCAAATTAAACTTCCTGTTGTCCCACCCTAAGCTACAGTACCATATCGAAGTACTGATTCGACAAGTATTAATAATAATTATTATTATTTTAATTTTTTAGCCAACATAGGACTACATTAGTCAGGTTTATGGAGGTTTTTCTTCTTTTTGTCAGCCCAATATTTCTTCATCCTTTCTGAACGTAATTTTCTTTCTGCTTCAGGAATGACTCTTCCTATTCTCTGCTTGTTGATTTTTGTCTGTAGTCTAGTGTGTTTGTCTTTCAGAATCTTGAGTGTGTCTGTCTTGTATTTTAAATCTTCAATTGTAATATGTAACTCTCTCATGTCTTCTTTAAGTTCTGTGATCCATCTAATATTGTTCTTACTCTTACTCGTCCATAATTTTTCTATTATTTTTCTACTGATTCTATTTTCTGGTGACCGTATTAGATGCCCTAAGAATGATATTCGTTTCTTTTTCATTGTGCTTGTCACTGGTTATATTTCTTTATAAACTGCTTCGTTGGAAGCTAGTCCCCAGACTCCATTTACTTGATAACTTTTATTTAAACAGGTTCTCACTATTCTCCTTTCTAACTTGAGTACTCTATTGCAACTGTGTTAGTTGTCTTGAATAATGTTTCACATGCATATGTAATTTGTGGATGGGTGACTGTTTTGTAGTGCTTCAATTTGGTTGCTATCGAGAGACATTTTTTATTATATGTATTCTTGGTAACATGCTGTGCTCTAACCAGTTTATCTATTCTATTTTGCCATGCTGGTTTATCGTTCAGGTTGTATGTGATTACTTCACCTAAGTATTTACATTTTTCTACAATTTTTATTTCTTGGTCTCCCAGCTAAATTTCGTTTGCAAGCGGAAGTAGAGTTAGCATAACTTCTGTTTTTTCAAATGAAAATTTCAAACCAATATTTTGAGCTATTTCCTGTATATTTTATTTGCAGTTTTGTTTCCTGAATATCATTGGCCAGAAGAGCTAGATCATCAGCAAATCCTAGACAGTTCAGATGTATGTTGTCTTTCTGGGTTCCAATTTTTATATTTTTCGAGTTGTTCTTGTACCATTCCCTCATAACGTACTCCAGCGCACAATTAAAAAGAAGAGGTGATAATCCGTCACCCTGTCTCAAACCAGTTGTTACCAAAAATGGTTCAGAAAGTTCTCCTCTGAACTTAATTTTAGAAATTGTATTCGTTAGAGTAAGTTCTATCAATTTGATCAGCTTTGGGTGAAGTCCGATGAGTCTTAAAATTTTTAATAATGATGGTCTGTGGATGGAGTCATAAGCTTTCTTGAAATCTATAAATGTTTTTGAAAGGGGCTTGTTTCGTTTTCTGTAATATGCCATGATTAGCTTCAAAGTTATTATTTGTTCAGCGCAGCTTCTCCATGGTATGAAGCCTCCCTGGTATTCACCTAACTCTTGATCTAGTTGATATTTAATCCGATTATATAGTATCTTAGAAAAAATCTTATAAGTGATATCCAGAATGGAAATACCTCTATAGTTGTCTGGAATACTTCTGTCACCTTTCTTATGAATTGGGTTAATTATAGCTGTGGTCCATTGTTCTGGGAATTTTTCTGATATCCAAATCTTTTGTAATACCATATGAAGGGACGTCTGAGTCGAACTGCCGGCGTATTTCCACATCTCTGCAAAAACCTGGTCTTCAGCACACGCTTTGTAGTTCTTCATTTCCTTAAGCGCTGTTTCAACTTCTTTCGCTGTAGGTGGGTTTATGTTTTCTGGTTTAGTTTTTATTGGGGTATGTGTATCAATGAATAAAATCTTTTCAGGTTCATCATTGTTCGAGAGCTTGTTAAATGCTTCCGCCATGATTTCTGCAATTTCCTTATTGTTATGCGCTATTTTTTCATCTTTATTTTTCAACAATAATGTGGGGGAGCTGTATTTTTCCAATTGTTTATCAAAGGCTTTGTAATAATCTCTAGAATTGGTTCTGTAATTATTTTCCTCAATAGAGTTTATTAAATCTTTTTGATATTTTCTCTTTATTCTTCTAATAGTTTGGGTGAATTCTTTTCTGACATTCTTGAGGTTAGTGGCGTTCTCTTCTGTTCTGTGGGCTTGAAATTTCAACCAAGCTTGATGTCTTTCTTCATGCATTCTATCACAATCAGAGTTCCACCAGGCATGTCTTTTCTTTGGATTTAATGGAGCTAGATCTTCTGCGTTCTGTTTAAGTATTGGTATTAGTTCATCTAAATTGTCTGTTAGTCTTGTAGTTCCTGTTCTTTGCCGGTACTGGTCATTCTGGATTAACTGATGAGGGTCGTATGTCCTTTTCCCTCCAACTGTATTTTGTCTTTTTTCTTCTTAACGGAGTAAATTTGATCTTGATTTTAATTAAGTAATGACCTGAGCCAGTGTCGGTTCCTCTTAGAACTTTGACATTGTGGATTTCCTTGTGATAGAATTTGTCCATACATACATGGTCTAGCTGAAATTCTCCTTTTGTCCAATCAGGATGTTTCCAAGTTTTGAGTTGGTGTGGTTTTCTTTTAAAATAAATAGATTTGGAGATTAGTCCATGGGTTCTGAGAATTTTTACGAGTCTTTGGCCATTTCTATTAGTATATTTGTGAGTAGCCCACTTTCCTACTACATCTCGATACTTCTTTTCTTTACCCAGTTGAGCGTTAAAGTCCCCTATAAGGATTTTGATGTTATAAATATTTATTTTATTCATAGTCTGATCCAGGAGATCCCAGAAATTATCGACTTCTTGCAGAGTTTTGGTTAGGAAATTTTTTCATTTGTAGGGGCATGAGCATTAATGATGGTGTAAATTTTGTTTGTGGCTTTTAAAGTTAGAATTGCAATTCTTGGTGAGATGGATTTAAAATCAATTATGGAATCTATTATTTTCAGACGCTGGATTGATCACACACTAAGGAAGCCGGACGGAGCTATTGAGAGGGCGGCGCTAGATTGGAATCCTCAAGGCACCAGGAAGCGAGGTCGACCTAAGAAGACCTGGAAGAGGACGATCGAAAATGAAATTGCAGAGGTGGACAAAAACTGGAGTCAAGTGAAGAGAATGGCCAGGAACCGTACTGCGTGGAGAAATTCTCCGGAAGGAGCGGCAGGAATTAAGTAAGTATTATTTTCAGACTTACTATAAATCCTGTACCAAATTGGGGGCAATGTTTCATGACTCTTTGTCCTGGCTTCCCATTGTACACTCTATAACCCTGAGATTCAAACGGATCTTCAGTTAAATTTCTAATTTCTTGGAGTCCTACCAGAAGAATATTCTGCCTATCTAACTCATCTGTGAAGTTCTTGAGCTTTCCGGTTGTCAGTAAAGAGTTTATGTTGTGCGTCGCATTGTAGTTATTGTGCTTATGTTTGATTGTTTCTGTGTTTGGTTGTATGCATTTGAATGCTTAAATTCATTCTTGTCTTTTAGGCGACTACCCACCGAGTCCGATGTAGTCCCCACCATCCTTAAGTGGTTGGACGGTGGAATTCCTTTACTACTTAAAGACTTATCCGTATCTGACTCTCGAAGGTTATCAACCTTAAGTGGAGCAAGCTCCGAATTACAACTGCGGTTGTTAGCCGCAGAGGACAACCCCAGATGTTCAGGGTTGTGGGTATCTATCAAAGAAAGATCATATAAAATTTGTGATAATTCAAAATGTAGGGATCATCATCTACTACAAGGAGGAAGGATGTGTACATAACCTAATTTTTAATCGTTGATTGTCAACTGTATAGATCTGTCACTTCACACAAACGTGCGGATTGTCATGGACATTATACAGAAGGTGGTATAGGCCCGTGTGCTCTTCCTCATTGAATATAAAGAACTACGAAATATCAAATCAACGCAAGATAAACAACATGTCGGCAATTTTGGACATAGAAACATACAGAATGATTCACTTGAGTGAACCTGCATAATGAGAGCACAGATCGACGAGATAACAGGAAATGGCACAGGATACACATTAAAAAAGCTGTGAAAACACTCGATGATTCCCTAAAACAACACAAACCAACTTCAAATGACAAAACTGCGGCAGCACCACATCCCTAGATCTTATCATAATAATAATAATAATAATAATAATAATAATAATAATAATATTATTATTAATAATAATAATCTCTTACCGTTTGGTGCTTTGTATGTTACGTAAAGTCTACTCACCTACCCTGCATTGTCAGGCCTTTAAGGCACATAGCGTCCAAGACGCCTTCTGCCCGACTCGAAGCATACAGAGAAAGGGAAGTCATGTGGTCAGCACAACATTTCCCTCAGCCACATTTCTTGGTTTCCTGACAGGTGCCGCTATTCGCTGTAGCTCCCCTATTGTCATTACGACGCTGGCTCAGTTGGAAAAGCCCATTGCAGATAACTTCACTCAATTTACTTTGAAAACAAAAATTGAAATTTTCTATTACCGGTAGCCTTATATTCATTGTAACTGAACCAAGTGAACAATGTAAAATGCCCACATAACCCTAAGCTACCGAACACTTTCTGGGCTTAAACCTGATGAACTCCGTAAACTTCACTTATTGACATCCATCGATTTCTGCATGAAAGCACCTCCACGTACATGTCATCAAAAGTTAGTTACTTGTCCTCATATCATAACCAAAACACTCGATCTGGCTCTTTCTTTAAGTCCCAGAGTGCACTAGATGACAGGAGCAGACTCCTTACATACAGCACAATTGTGCGACCTGTCATGGAATATGCCAGCCCTGCGTGGGGATATGCCGCCCCTTTCTACTATCAACAAACTTCAGGTCGTTCAGGACAGAGCGCTGCGCACGATATCGGGCGCCCCCTGCTACATGCGCATCGCTCAATTACACTCTGACTATAATCTACCGACTATCAGTCAGAGAATTCATGGACAGGCAGTTAGACTATATAGAACAGCTACACTCAGTACAAACCCACTCATCAACAGATTGGGTGATTACCAAGCCAGGGGGAGCCGTCATAAGTACCCCCGCATTATTATAGAATGATTTTCCTCTTCATGTCAAACCTGCTACTATAGCACACCTTTTCTTCTCTTAGGAACTTTCTACTTTCGATTTCATTTCTAATCTCTGACTTCTCCAGAACTACCGGTACTCATCTTTACTACCCTTTCTACATTCTGTATTTCATGCACTCAGGTCACATTCTGGCCAATTTGATTTAATTGTAATCACCCAATCACCCTAACACAATGACTGAGCTAGGATAATATTTCGGTTATTATAGGAAGGTTTGTAACATCTTATTTAAAAAGTAAGGTGATTTTTATTAAGTTACCGCGAGATTGAGAAAACGACTGAACCGATTAACTTCGTAAAGCACTCTGACGAATGCTCTTGACCTGTATATTTGCAGAGTGTCTTTAAAATAAAAATACATGTTACGATATATTTTTAAATAATTAAAGAAAAATGGAATATTTGTTGCTTTCGCGCGTGCGCACAATGGCTTTCCTTCACGAGTTACAGGGTGGACAAAAAACCCGCCGCGTCTTACTGATATCTTTGTTTATGAGAATTAAAGAAGGAGCGGGGGGATATTGTTTATGTTGTTTCCACAATATATACTGGAATAGAATTATAAAATAAGGGAAATATTGAAGAACTTAAACTGGCAGTTGAGTGTGTATGCTGTTTACCTAACTTAATATTGCGCTCTCTTTCCATTGGTTCGGTGGTTCTGTCGGTAACGTTGCAGATTTTGAATTATATTATGCATCGTCGAAGGAGTTCGAATCCCACCTCGGATAAGTTTCTTATTTCCATATTCTTCTTTCTAACTATCGATATTCCATTGTAAAAAAAGAAACTTTTATCGTTCCCGTAAAGTAACGAATTCTCCGCGATTTACGATGCCATATACTTTTAAATTATTACAGAAAAATGTAGTGTTCCAGACACTCGCACGAGCGCATGATAGACAGTTGGCGAACATAATTAATTTGAGGGACTTTGACATCGTGGTCACTCAGTCCCGTGTACTTTGGTGTGCGTGTAATATTCTCTCATAACATGTGCTATTGTGATGGCTGTATTAATGTGTGAATCTGTAACTGAAGTGGGGATTGGGAAAGAGACGACCGAGGCCTTAAGTGAGGAAACATCCCGGTCTTTGCTTGGAGTGGAAGTGGGGGGGGGGGGGGGCACATATCCAAAATGGTTGAGTCTGGAATCGATCCCACCTCCCCTCAATTTTACCTCTCGAGGCTGAGTGCGCCCCGTTCCAGCCCTCAGGCCAGAATTAAAATTCTTGGCAGAGCAGGGTATCGAACCCGGACCTCTGGGGCGATAGCCAAGAATGTAGCCTTAAGCGTGGGCTCACCTGTGTTAACCCTAGAACTGCTGCAGGTTTATCTGTCAAATGCTGCAGTAAATTCCCATAAAGTACACACTAAAGGAATTTGGTATCTGTAAGCATACTGTGTTCATGAATATGACTTATCATACACCAATATAAAGCTGAAAGACTGTTCTATATTATATTGATATAGGTGAATCATTCAGACTCGTCACTTTGAATTAATCATAAAAAGTATTTTATAAAAAATAAAAAAATAAAAAATTATTGACTTTTCTGCTCTAGAAAACCATATTGCCGAGTTAAATGTTCATAAGAGACATCATAAATGAAAAGTTCATAGTTTTTTGTTACTAATTCAAGAAACACTTTCAATTAATTCCTGTTATTTACTAAAAAGAAAATTATTTTTACAAAAATATGACATTTCTCGATTTTGAAGTTCATAATCGTCGCGCGATTACGGGGTGGCAAGTTCACAGGCCCAGGATGATGAACGATAAACGGTACATTTTTACCTGGAAAGTCACTTTCTTCGGGTTGAATATCAGTCAAGTTCACACTTACCACTTCACGGCTAACATTAGGCATGTGTACAGGGTCTGTCGGAACATGATAAACATCGCTTGCATTGATGGGGATTTCCATAACTTGCGTGACATCCTGTTCGCCGGTATCACTGCCACTACTTTCACCATCTTCATTTTCATACGAATCCACACAATAATCACTGTCATCGTCCATACTATCACACGAATCGTCAAAAATCAAGTGCTAAATTTCTGAATCGTCTACATAGTGGGCGGCCATTTTGCTCAATGCAACTTCAATATCAACATGGAAGTACTTCCACTTCTGCAGCCAAATAATAGCTTGCATACTGTCATTTGTTTGCCAAAGACTTACACTACGAAAGATAAAAGCATCGGTAACCAGCATAAATTGAAATTAGTGCCATCTGAAGGCTAACAGTAGTACTATATTTGAATTCCAAGACCGTCTTTCAGAGAGACGGTCGCACTTGATTAAACAACACACCGTCTTCCTGGAAGACGGTCCGCAGTTCTAGGGTTAATACGATTTGTGACATGCACGGGGCATATAATTCTAAAACTGCTTCCATTACGTTGGCTGGCGAAATGATTCTATGGTCCCCTGCATAATTTACTGCCATGGAAACCCAAAGGATTGTACCTATAAAAGGTGATGGAAATTGCTTATTTACAGCAGTTTCGTACTCCTTATATCAAAATGAATAACGCCATCGTAAGCTTCGGTTGCAAACTATTGCAAAAATTGTTGCCGGCAGGGATAATTATAAAGTACTAGCAGAAGTACCCGTTCTTCGAACGGTGTTCGTTGTTAACACCAGATATTATCAATTGAGCTACTGTTGCAATGGTTAGCGGTTTGTCATTCCTTCAAGTTTATCAGAACGAAGTTAGTTTACTGGGAATATCACACACACTGTTAATTTAAGGCCCTTAAAATGTAGTTTTCGGAGACCCTTTATAGATTCCCGAATTTTGTGTCTCACATTGAGAAGCGCAACATATGCTTTGGTCGTCCTTCTAGGATAATTTTTATATTTCGCCTATTTTAGCATATATTGAGAAGTTTTTCTCTATATCCACCCTTCTACTGTATGAAAAGTACGGTGAAGAGTTTTATAAATGATTGGTGTATTGACTCTCATGGTTACCATACCTAATTTTACGATGCACCAAGCATCCGAACACGAGGTATAGGCGTACATAAAGATACACAGACAGACAGACAATTCTATTGTCTACAACATATTACCCAGATATCCAAATACTGTTCAGGTATATCTACCACACAGTATCAAATAAAATCATCCTTACGATGAACCCGTACGTCGACAAAAAAAAAAATTAGTTAAAATGTGCTCTCAGACTAAATTCACCTAACGTGTACTTCCTGACGTGAAATACAATTGAAAGCCTTGTAGACGAAACGCAATACACGTCACATAAAAACTGACCCTCTACGTTGTGCTAGGTGCCCATACACAGGAAGACCCCTTTCATAAATTATAAAGGCTTGTGGTGCATGAACATTCAGGTTCTTTAGCCTCAAATTGCCCAAATTCCTAAAAGGCGCAAAAAATGCTGGTTCAATTCAGGAATTTTTGAAAATAATGTTGCTGTTTGGAGATATAACAGACCACCTGTACTATATGTCGAACGTGAAAATTGCATGAAAAAATTCTAGGTTACCCCTTCACCCCCTTAATTGCATTGATGAATTATACGGTCTACGTTAGTTCCGTGATAACCTTATAGCCATTTGCAAACTTTCACAGAAATGTAATAAATGGAGTGACATTGCTTCTTACAGAAATAGATGGAAAGTTGTATGCCACCCCTTGAGATAATGTTCTCATGGTTACCGGTTTGCATTCCTTCATTAGTTTGTTAAATTAAATTAGTTTTCTGGGAATATTTCAGACACTGTTGGATTTAGAGCCTTATAATGTAGTTTTCAAGGACCCTTTAGGGCCCCCGAGTTTTGTTGCTGGCACCGAGGGGATTTGTCTCGTCGTTGTACGCAATAATATAATACTAATCCCTATATATTTTATAATTGTGAAAATCTGTGTGTCCGTGTGTGTGTTAGTTTGTTACCTCTTGACACTGAAACGGCTGGACGGATTTGGATGAAATTTGAAATGGAGACAGCTTATACCATGGGATAACATATAGGCTGCCTTTCGTCCGGAAATAAATCACTGTTCCCGTGGAACGGGCAACATAACTGAAAAGTCACCAAAAATACTCAACCAGGACAAAATATCGAAGTTGTCGCATAAAGACCGGACAAAGCTCATTTTACTCCCCTCGATGCAAGAAACAATACTCGGTACGTCCCTACGGGACACCGAAAACTACATTTTAAGGCCCTAAAACCAACAGTTTCAACGATATACGCAGAAAACTATCTTCGCTCTGATTGATGAACTAATCGCAAGTCGGTTTCCATAGCAACACTACCTCAAGGTATGACATCCGATTTTCTATATATCCCTGTAGGAGGCAATGCCAATCCATTTATTATCTTTTTCAAGATATATATAAACACAATATGGACAGTGTAGCGCGCCTGCCTCTCGTCCGGAGGCCCCGGGTTCGATTCCCGGCTCCGTCAGAGATTTTAGACACTGACGTGAGGGCTGCAACGGGCTGCACTCAGATTCGTGAGGACAATTGAGTAACTGCCTGATAGTGAGGCAGCGCCCCGGTCACGAAGAACAAGATTAACGGCTGAGGGGACACTATGCACTGACCACGCGTCACCACAATATCTGCAGGCCAAATGGCTGGGAAGCGGTCGCATGATAGGCCTAGGCCCTTCATGGGCTGTAGTGCCAGGGGTAAAAAAATAGGGGAAGCGCCTTCTAATACCACCTTTAATTTTTAAACACTACAGTAGCGGCTATTAAATAAAGGTAGCGATATAGCTACGTTCAATTTCATCAACACTGGGCTCACAAATCTCGTATAGGTAAGTACAAATATCAGTCTGGTCATTATTTCAGTAGCAACGAAGCTCTGAGGCGGCTATTGCCGTTTCCTTAACACTTAAGGCATCCCGCCGTCATATACCTCAATATGCACTTACCAAATTGTGAACCAGTCTATTTTACTGAAAAGAATTTCTACTAGCGAGTATCCACTCCGGCAAAAACCACACTCACTACCTTTTCCAAAATTTACACAAGACATGATTTTTAAAGCACTCTTCTGTATGTTGAGGTACAGAGACACACCACATGGAAAGATACAATAAAATGTTGGCAAATCTGAGTTCAAGGAACTGCTGTCCAGAATAGGCTTTCGGTACAGGTTATGCGGCCCATGTTCGTAACATGGAATGTTTTCCTTTGACAATGCATCTGCACCATGTGCGAGGGCAACGCATTTCAATAATCTCTAAAAACACAATAATCAGGAAATTGGAGAACAATTTAAAGTCGGAGTGAAGATTCAAGGAGAAATAATTTCAGCTCTGAGATTTGCTGATGACATCGTCATCTTGGCCAATACGCCAGAAGATCTGAACGAGTTTTTGAATGGTATGGACTCCGTCTTGACGAATGAATTCATGATGAAAATCAATAAATGTAAAACAAAATTATTGGAATGCAGCCGAAATAAATCAGAAACCTCTATGGACATCAAATTGGCAGGTGAAACGCTACGGGAAGTAGGAGACTTCTGTTACCGGTACTTAGGAAGCAAAATAACCAGTAATGGACGAAGCAAAGAGGATATAAAAAGCAGGTTGGCTCAGGCAAGGAAAGCATTTCTACAGAAAAGGAATCTGTTGACATCGAATATACAGTTAGGTATTAGGATGTCATTTTTGAATGCTTTTGTCTGGAGCGTGACACTATAAGGAATTGAAACTTGGACTAATGTTGTTGCAGAAAAGAGGAGAATTGAAGCTTTTGAAATGTGGTGTTACGGGAGAATGATGAAGATCAGATGGGTAGATAGGGTAACAAATGAAGAGCTATTAAGACGAGTGGGAGAGGAGAGATGTTTCTGGCGACTGCTAATGAAGAGAAGAGATAGGTTGGTACGACACATATTAAGACACCCAGGAATAGCAAGCTTAGTTATGGATGGGAGGGTCAAGGACAAGAACTGTAGGGGTAGACCAGGGTTATACAGATTGCCTCAGATGTAGGGTGCGGTAGCTATGTAGAGATGAAACGATTAGCTCAGGAGAGTGAGGCATGGTTTGCTGCATCAAACCAGTCAAAAAACTGAAGACTCAAACAACAAAAATCGGGAATTTTAATTACTTAGACACGCATGTGAGGCAAAAGGGTTGTTGGAGAATTTCAATCCCTGGGTTGTTACACGGGAAGACTGCATAATGTACATCAGCGGCCAAGGTGAGAGATATTTTACTATAGGTCTATTAATAGCGACATGTTGACGTTCAAATCATCAATAAGTGTGGCAAAATTATACCCAGAATAGTTTATGGAAAAATACTTTTAATTCCCCATATTCCGATAGATTTGCCATTCCAGGTGTACTGTACGTTTAGACAAAACCATTTTTCCCCACGCGCTATCCGGACAACAAAATCGTTATGTCTCAGCAGATGATGGCAAAACCTAAACCAAAATTTTCAAATGTGTTCACATAATGTAACATCGTACCCTGCAGACTTTCACAACTCTATAAAATTCCCACTTTTGCTGCTCATATCAATATACTGTATGTATCAGAATTTTCAGAATTAGAATCGACCCACCTGTAGCCGCGATTGCTGTAATAGAATACACCAATTATCAGCAATAATGCATCGTCCCCATTGTCTTGATCGCGAGTGAAGCCGCGGGTACCTGCTAGTAATAATATAATATAGGGAGAAATTATAACACCTATTTTTTTTTAAATTCAGCCAATGGCCATGTACTTTTCTTTTCAGGACGGGTCAGGGAAGGGATATTATCAGAGAAAGAAGCATTTACATCACGCATGAGCAAAATGGAATTACCTACCATTTAACTAAGGGCATCTATAAGAAAAGGTCAATATCCTTCAACGCAAAACTAAAACATTACTGCAGTGTCATCCGTCCGGAGGTCTTGCATGCTTCTGAATGCCTCACGATGAACAAAAAAGGCTTGGTCGAGAAACTGGAGGCCAAAGAAAGGAAAATTTTGAGAAAGATATTGGGTTCCATCAAAGACAATGGGGAATACAGAAGACGGCATATCCATGACCTATATGCTCATGTGGAGAAGAAAAGCAACGTCATCCGGAATAGAAGGTTACCATTTTTTGGGCATGTGAAACGAATGAGCCCAGCGAGACTGACCAACCGCAACATAACTTACTTTCAGGAGAGGAAAACAAAATGGGCCTGGTTCATTGAACTGGATAAAGATCTGAAAAAAGTGGGGATTACACCAACAGACATTCAGGAGCGCGCCCCACTCAGAGGGAAACTTCAAGCTTGGAAAGGTTTCCAAGAAAAACCGAAGCTGAAAATGGGAAAGATTTGGACCCAGGAACGGAAGGAAGTCCACCGAGAACGAATGCGGGCGTACAGGGCAAATATCAAAGCCAGTAGGAGACGGTTGGAATGACGCGGTCCATAGATGGCCTATACGAAATGAATGAATGAATTAATCAATAATATGGGGATAGGAATATAATAGACCTGCAGTACTACACCCGCAGGTGTAAATCGCGTGAAAAATTCTAGAGTACCCCTTGATCCCCTTAAGCGCGTGCGCGTTATACGTATTGATGAATTTCACGGCTTAATTTGGTTCCGTGATAACCTTCTAGCCGTTTGCAAACTTTCACACTAATGTAATTAATGGAATTGCATTGCGTCTTACAGCTATAGATGGACCTCTGAGAATCCGTTGGCATGGTTACTGGCTTGCATTCGTTCATTAGTTTATTAAATTAAATTAGTTTTCTGGGAATATCTCAAAAAAGGTTGGTCTCCGGTCCTTAAAATGTGGTTTTCGGGGAACCGAGTTTTGTCTCTCACATTGAGGGGCTGAAAGAGAGTTTTGTCTCGTCCTTCTACGCCTATTACAGCATGTATTTTAAGGGGGTAGACCCCCTTTTATGAGAGGTACGGAGAAGAGTTACATCAATGATTAGTGTCGTGCCTCTGATGGATATCTGTACCAAATTTTACGTTGATCCACCCAGCCGTTCTCGAGTTATAAGGGAACAAATTTGTCCACAGACAAACAAACAAACAAACAAACAGACAGACAGACAGACAGACAGACCGACGGACAGACAGACAACAAATTATTTTCGCGCGCATCCATCATAAAACAGCCTGAAACGTGTAAACAACTCAAATTTCTGTAGAAATTCAGAGAAAAACACACAGATTTTCATTTTTATATAGAGAGAGATATACTGCACCGCTCGGTGTTGACCGTGTTTTATTGCACACATTCTGGTTTTACTCGCTAACCGTTGGAGATATACGAAAAGTGATAAGGACCTTTCGGATAGAAAATTAAATGTTAAAGCTCATGTATACCATCAAAAGTTTGCTATTTCTTAGCGTTCTCTTTTTATTTGAAAAGGAAATATGAAATTTTGAAACCAAAGGGTGTAGTGACGTCACAAATGTCGGTTTTACTCGCTAACTGTTGGAGATACACGAAAAGTGATAAGGACCTTTCGGATAGGAAATTAAATTTCAAAGCTCGTATGTGCCATCAAAAGTTTGCTATTTCCTACCGTTCTCTTTTTATTTGATATGGAAATATGAAATTTTGAAACCAAAGGGTCTAATGACGTCACTAAAATGGTCGCCATTTTTTAATAGTGCAAAATTTCGAAATCAACAGTATCCTATATGTAAATCTGGTAAATCAGCTACATCTATGCAACATTTCATTTAAATCGGACCAGTGGTTCTTGAGTTATTGAGTAACACACAGACAGACAGACAGAAAGACAGACACACACCATCTCATTTTTATATATTAGTATGATTTTATTATTGGCGATCAGTCTCATCGCATTCTCCTCAGCAACCAACTTGACTATGAGAGTCTCGGGACGGTGAATACACTGGCCATGTTAAACTTCATTGTATACGCCAATTGTTCATTGATTATTTGTTTAGAGTACATAACAATAAGACTAACCACGATGTTGATTTAGGCAATGGAAATATTATTTGCCATTTAATATTTAACGACTCCGTTGATGCAGGACACTACAGTGTCATCGAATACGACGTTAATTTCGGGAGAAATGCTACTATAAATAACCCGTTCGACGAAAAAGGGCGCATGTAAACTGCAAATATACGCAAAAAAGTAAGAAATCGGAGAAAATACGAAGCCACTTTTAAAATCCAATATAAATATGCCATTTCAGAAACAATTCTAGATATTATGCAATCGTCTACAGTCCTTGACGAACAAATGTAAACATTGTTCTGCATTGTATTTATCTTGCGAGAAATCTACGCTTGGTTACTTTTGGCCTTTGCAGTTGTAATGGTAAAATTGATCTGCCAGAATATAAAATATCTCACAGGCTGCAACAATTTTTCACTGGAGATGATATCTCGATAAATTTCAGAGAGCATATTCGGCCCTTCGTTTCCCTTGGTGCCAATGTTACCGTGCCCCATGACTACGGTCCATATTGTTTTAAAATGTATGGAATTGCACATCATCGAATTTCTTCCTTATAGTATTCCAAAAATATTAGCGATGGTTCTTACGGCCAGTTGTATATATTAAAATCCTCAGATGCTACACATATCAGATTTGCAAATCAAGTGAATTCTTACATCAGGGAGGGCACACTTCATATTTTAAACAATATTTTGCAAGATCATAATCCCTACATTTAACACTCAAAATACCTCTAAATTAATTAGCAATCCAGCTGACCATATTCGATTAGCATAGCTCATAATATGGGATGCAGCACTAATGGCAACTATTCATTCATTAATGTGTTTAAATCGACTTCTACAATATATTATACGTACCGGTAACAACATTATTCTTTTTTTTTTTTTTTTTTTTTGGGAACATTATTGTTCTTGAAGAGACTTCAGGTAGGTTTTGCCTGTTGTGCCACACGCTTCTCGCCAAACAGTTATTCACAATTGTAGTGAATACGCTTCTCTCTGCTGGTCCTTCTCCAAAATACGCCGCTTACATAAAAAAGCGCGATCAAAACCAGATGATATGGAATTATCTGATTTCTTGCTACAAGTTAACGAAGACTACCCCTCCGTGGATGGTGAGAAATCAAATGTTTTTGAATTACCAGCCAGACTTCCAACTCATGGTGATATCGTGACTAAGATTTACGATTTACTTTTGCGATTTATAGAAAGTTTGCATTCTTACACCAAAAAATGAACACTGTAATACATTAATTTTAAAATCATTGATCTTATATCCAGTAGTTCAAAAATATACACCAGCGTTAACAAATTAAATACTGAAGATGAAAGACAGCTACTTCGATTTCCTACAGAACTCTTGAATTTCTTGGAATTAAGTGATTTTCCTCCACATATTCTTACTCTAAAAGTTTGAGCCATAGTTAAGCTCCTTAGAAATCTGAACGTTTTCCAAGGGCTTCTAAAAGGAACCAGGTTAATTGTAAGAAATATGTATGAAAATTGCTGGGATTTGGAAATAATAAGTGCATATAATATTGAGCAGAGAGCTATAATCCTTCAACTTGATTTAACGCCATCAGATAAAACACTTCCATTTTCTTTTAAGAGGCACCAATTTCCAATTCGCTCGGCATACTTCATCACAAGCAATAATAGTCCAGTCAAATTAGACCAAAAGTAGCCCTGACCCGGACATTTGGAATAACAAGCTAAAAATTGGCGGAAATGTCGAGGATGATGTTCAAATCAAAATCCCGAAAAATCCGGGTTGGGGAAAATCCGCCATCTTGAAAAAACAGCCGCCATCTTGGATTTTCAAGTTTTGAGCATAGCGATCGATCGAAGGTACGATTTTCTTAGTTCTTATGTCAAATTGTTTATTTTGCCGTCTATTGTCTATTACCACCATTAATACCTGTCTACTTTCCACTGTGGAGATGTGCAGAGATGGACAGCAGTCTTGTATAGTAACCTTCGACCAACCACTCTACGCGATGGCGCTGGACATCGTTCATGCAGCTGAAGAAGGTAGCCTGTTGTAACGTGTCGTTTTGCGTCTCGGTGGTTTTCACTTGCTCATGTCGTTCATGGCTGCAGTGGGAACCATCACGGGTGGGAGCGGATTGGAAGAACTCTGGGAGGCTGTCTACGCAAGGAATACGGTGACCCACATGATGGCCGGCCATGCGTACGCTCGAGCTATCCGTGAGCATTTCTTAACACAACTATCATAGGTGATCTTGATCCTCCAGGATCCTTCAGAAATGAAAGAAGACCACCTTCTCAGGGATCGTTTGAAAGAAACGCAAACAGATTTGCTTTCGGAAAAGATTTCTGTGGACGAAGTTCTTTCGTCAGAGTGCATCGGCGAAGCAGCAAGTTTGTTCGACGCAAAGCTAAAAAGCTTACTCTAATCTGAACGACGGACAAGCGAAACTGTGGGTGCAATATTTTCAAATGGTAGGCATCAATCGGCTGTTTGTTAGAGCTGAACGTTCTGGAGTCTGGGCCCTTCACTTATTCTGTGTCCAAAGAATGATAACGTATTTCCACTCTGCGGGACACCTCAATTATGCGAAGTACGCTCACATTTATCTTCAGCAAATGCTGAAGTTGAAGGACGTTCTGACACCCTCAGAATACTACCAATTTGTCAACCAAGGCTACTTCACTATTAGGAAATCTGAAAAATTCTGGTTAGGCATATGGACTGGCATGACCATTGAGCAGGTGTTGAAGAGAAACATGAAGACAGCGGGTGGGCTAACATATGGACGTGGATTGACGGATAGCGTTATTGCTCGATGGGTTTGTGCCATGCCTGCGTCATTGATGCCATTGGAAGTAACGTCCGAATGTTAATACCAGGAAGAAAAAAATGCAGAACCTCAGATCTTCAGCAGTGAGAAGCTGATCGCCGCTTTTGGAGATCTCCGTGACTACCTTCTGTTTTTCCACGCAGCAACTGGATGCGATACCACTACTGTTCCGTTCAGAAAAGGTAAAAAAGATCATTCAAGAAGCTCCAAGAAGATTCTTCTTTAAGGGAAAAGGTGTCGGTCTTCAACCAACCGAATGCTACACACGAGGAAATCGCGGCAGCAGGAGAATATTCCCTTCTCGCATTGTACGGCTGTGATATTCAAGCCAACCTAAACAACGCCAGGCATCGGATCTACCTGAGGACAGTTGCTAAGCAGTCCGTCAAAACAACATTTGACTTGGCTGCACTTCCACCTACATCCGCAGCGGCTAAACTACGTTCGTACTGCGTTTACCACCAGGTAAGGACAGAGATCGGTAATTTCTTCTTGATTTTAAAACTGAGGTTTTAACCAGCCTCTTTTATGAACTCGAGGTTCAAGTGTGGACGAGTAATTGCCTGCCGGAGAAAGAATGGGGATGGATGGTGTTTAAAGGTCAGCTGAAACCCATCCCGACTGAAGGAGAACCAGCACCGGAGAGTGTACTTCAAATTATATCCTGCAACTGCAAATCTGGATGCAAAAGAAGTGGTCTCAGTTGCACAAGTATGTCCGGCTACTACGCTGGACATGGATGCGCAAATCGCATGGACTTGCGGGCTCAGACATTGATGACGACCTCACACCTTTACCTGACATGTTGCCATAGAAACGGTAAAATACAACAACAAAGATAAAATGAAGCCCTTTCCCTTTTCTATTTTTACTTTCCTTAATCAAAACAATGCTTATGCAGTTGATAATCTCTTTCAGGACATGCATTCCGTCAAATGTTTCAGCGAACAAGTGAACACCGCGTCGGTCGTTTCACCTAAAAATGGTATTGCTTGTTGCGTTTTTGTGTTTTTTTTTAATGTGTAAATAATGTATATTGTGCCCACCTTCACTGTCTTTAATGGTTTGAACTCGTAGTAATTTTCTTGATAAAATAGGATTTAAGTTAAGTAATGGCAATCATTTTAGGTCAAAACGCATGTCTTTGAACTTCTTTTACTTATGGAAACTAAATTGTTGTTTATTAAAAAAATATCCATATTCAATCGTTTTAGTAGTCTAGACGATCAAGTACAGAAAGTTAATTAATTTGACGCAAATCGAATGCAATCGGACTGTCCGTTCGGTCGCTATACGGAAAACTGGAAACATCCAAGATGGCGGCTGTTTTTAAAGATGGCGGATTTTCCCCAACTCGGATTTTTTGGGACTTTTGGAATTTTCATTGGGACATAATTCTCGACATTACCACCAATTTTCAGCTTGTTATTTCAAATGTCTGGGTTAATGTCTAATATAACTGGACTATAACGCTCAAGGGGGAAACTCTGGAACGTGTAGGTCTGTATTTGGCTCATCAAGGTTTCAGCCATGGCCAGTTATATGTTGCAAAGTCAATCTCCCGACGCCCTTAAAGTTGCAATTGTGTCAAAATGTAATCATATAAAGAATGCATATACGAAAATCCTTCAGTGAATATTTTCCCTATGACCGTCATGTTTTGATGGGTTTCAACCAGTTGCTGTTTAATTTATCATTCTCGACGTGAAGTTGTTTTTTAACTTGGTAATGCTAATGTAGGGTCTTTGGAACCATTCATCCTAAGTTAATTTTATGTTTTTCTGCCTCCCCAGTTCATATTCAATTCATTTTCATATCCATCTTTCGCCTTAACTCCTGTCATGCCAAGTTAAGATATTTCTTTTTTACAATATATTTTTTTAGTATGAAAAATTCTTATTACTTTGTAGTTGTTCTCTATTGGCCTAATTTCCAAACTATAGAACTCGACCTGAAGATCGATCCACGTGCACCTCAGGACCCTTATGTGGGGACTGCAGTCGCGGTCAGTCTTGCGGTGTTGCCATATTTCGGTGTACGTCACAATGGCGGATTTTGTGAACGTGTTGCGTGGTACAGAAATTAGATATGATTTTTAGTCTACTTTTCTAATTTGGTAAAAATGAGGAAAAAGTAGACTTATGAGATCGATCCGGGCAAATGTCTGTCCGTCCGTCTGCCTTTGTGCCCCCCCTCTGCCTATCAACTCCTAAACGGCTGCTGCAGCTATCAAAACCAAATTTGGAATATCTCACGGTCATATCTGAAATTTTCATCAGTGCTACCAACTGTTGAAATATCACAATTTTAATTTGAGTTCTATGTTGTATATCCCAGAAGTTATGCATGCGAACTGTTTAAAATTGACATAAGTTACACATATAATATAACATTCCAGATTACTTTTCAGGAGCCCGTATATGCCAGTGTTGCCAACATGATTCTAAGCCTGCTGATAGGTCCAATATTTAAATGCACGTAACTTCTATACTAACAAATCGATTTCAATCGAATTTTGTATGTGCTTTGTGTGCTATAACATATATGACTATGCGTATTCTTGAGAGCCAGCAGGGTTGTTAACGACAATAAATGCTCTCTCTATATGTTTTATCCTAATACCAATATATCAGAAAGTATGCAAGCCAACAACTCTATACTTTGCACACGTATAATACCTGATATTCTACTGTAGATTAATTTGGAATAGCTGATACATGACAGTGCTTCAAACATGATTGCAAGCCTGCTGATGTGTCCAATTTTTAAATACTGTACTTGTAACTTCTATACTAATCAATGGATTTCATCCAAAATTAGGACAATAATAGATCATAATATTTCAGATTAATTCTGAGGAACACATACATGGCATTGATGCCAATATGATTTTACGCGCGCTGATAAATCCAATGTAAACTTCATGTCTGATATATGGATTAATCATTGGCCTGAATCTTAAATTTTAAGAAATGTAGGCTCTTTAGATTGTAACGGAACTACTTGTTATTAATGCTGTGATTCTTTATATTAATTCATTTTAATAAATACACAATATTATTAATAGCAATCCACCAAAAGTCAATAAATTCAGTACGAGAAGTTCTATAATGTACTAGTTTCAACCACACTGTGGTCTTCTTGAGGATACGTAATAGTTGACAAGTGGTTAATACCCTAATTGCGAGTACGGTATTCCTATTGCAATTGTTTTCTTATAGAACTAAATACAAACTTATATATAAAACTTATTTACTATAAATTATATTTTGAAATGTTCTTAAAAATTAGAAATGTAAAAAAAAAGTATATTTGTTACAATGTTCATTAATACCATAATCTTTTTCTCAAAAACTTTAAAAATGTGTTAAAATGCAATCTAAAAACGTATATGAAGCTTGTTAAATTTATCTACTAAATATCCTTAAAATTGTAACCTAGACTTATTTCATGAAATTAGTAAAAAATAATTTTCAAATACCTATTCAAATAAAAAAATTGGTTCTTCTAGTTTATTATGAACAAAAATTTTCTTCTAGCTTGCATAGAATATAGGAGCGGTAGAGAATTCAACTTGAATTATGTTGTAAAGGCGTTGAAACAAGTGTATGGCTGCCGTGAAGTTGGAGCGGTAGAGAATTCAACTTGACTTATGTTGTAAAGGCGTTGAAACAAGTGTATGGCTGCCGTGAAGTTGGAGGACAGTCCAATATAAATGAGCTCCTTGTAGAACAAGAGTGTATTTGGATTGTACAGTAAGTTACAGTATATGTAATATATGATATTGTGTTTATATCAATCTTTAATAATTAGTAGTCCAATCGTTATGGAAGAATAAAGAATAAACTGTATTTCATGTGGTTATTATTTCTGAAGTTAAAAATGAGGGTGTGATCTATTATAATTCTGCGTTCTGCGACTAATTCCTCAACTGCTCGACTTTCATTTTGGAAGTAATTCACCTGACAATACAGTACATATTTACATTCCTTTAATATTATTATTAAGGTTTAAAAACAATTATTTTGGTCTTAGTTTCGCGCGTAATTTTCGTTAAATGTTTGTTTTGTCATTTATTTCGAACACTGCCTGTGTAACGGGACAATTTAAGAATGGCATCTTGTGATAGAAACAGTAACCTAATTCAAGGGCACCTGTCTGTGAAGGCCATTGTGAATAGGCAGAATATCGGAATGTTTGTAACCATAATTAGGACAGATATATTATTCTAGGTAAACAAAAACGATCATTCTGTATAAATGAGCATGGTAGAATATTGTTAACTGATCAGTTTCTGGTTACACTTCATGGTTCATTTTTATGACAAGTTTTTTTCTTCCAATATTTTAGCCTACTTTCGATTTTTGCAAAAAATGCCAAAAATTGTGTGTCTGTCTGTGTGTAT